>JAIOJX010000005.1:72330344-73530344 GCA_022376925.1 Tragulus kanchil | reverse complement strand
CCTGCAGTGCTTTTTCAGACCAAGAAAATGAAGGCTGTCACTGTATCCATTATCCATTGTCTGTCCGCCTATTTTCCATGAAATGATGGGACCATATGCTATGGTCTTCACTTTTTGAATGTTCTGTTTTAGGCCAGATTTTTCATTCTCCACTTTTAACTTCATCAAGGGGCTTTTTTTTTTTTTTTTTTTTTTTAAATTTTGGCCTCTTTTTTGGCCTTTCAGTTAGTTATTTTTATTCTTTGGCCTGTTTGGTCCTCCCATAGCAGTGGCCTCCCTTGTTGCAGAGCACCGGCTCTGGGCATATGGACTCCAGAGCACTGGCTTGTAAATGGACATACTTGTCCAGCCACTCCACAGCATGTGGGATCCTCCCAGGCCAGGGATCGAACTGGCACCCCCTGCATTGCAAGGCAAGCTCTTTACATCAAGGGGCTTTTTAATTCCTCTCTGCTTTCTGCCGTGAGGATGGTGGGTGTCATTTGCATACCTGACGTTATTGATATTTCTCCTGGCAATCTTGATTCCAGCTTGCCCTTCATCCAAACTGGTATTTGGCATGACATACTCTGCATATAAATTAAATAAATAAGGTAACAATATGCAGCCTTGACATACTTCTTTCCCAATTTGGGACTGGTCTATTGTTCCATGTCCACTTCTAGTTGTTTCTTGTCCTGCATACAGGTTTTGCAGGAGGCAGGTAAGGTGGTCTGGTGTTCCCATCTCTTGAAGAATTTTCTACAGTTTGTTGTGATCCACAGTCAGTGAAGCAGAAGCAGATGTTTTTCTGGATTTCCCTTGCTTTTTCTAAGATCCAGCAGATGTTGGTAACTTGATCTTTGGTTTCTCTGCCTTATCTAAATCCAGTTTGTGCATCTGGAAGTTCTCATTTAATATACTGTTGAAGCCTAGCTTGTAGGACTTTGAGCATTACTTTGCTAGCATGTGAAATGAGTGGAATGGTGCAGTAGTCTGAACATTCTTTGGCATTGTCCTTCTTTGGGGTTGGAATGAAAACTTACTTTTTTGAGTCTTGAGGCCACTGCTGAGTTTTCCAAATGTTCTGGCATATTGAGTGTAGCACTTTAACAGCATCATTTAGGATTTTAAATACCTCAGCTGGAATTCCGTCACCTCCATTGCTTTGTTCATAGTAATGCTTCCTAGGGTGCACTTGACTTCACACTCTAAGATATCTAACTTTAGGTGAGTGAACACACCATCATGGTAATCTGGCTCTTGAAGATCTTTTTTGTATAGTTCTTCTGTGTATTCTTTCTAACTCTTTTTAATATCTTCTACTTCTGTTATGTCTGTACTATTTCTGTCCTTTATTATGCCTATCTTTGCATGAAATGTTCTCTTGGTATGTCTAATTTTCTTGTAAGGATCTCTAGTCTTTCCCATTCTATTGTTTTCCTCTCTTCCTTTGCATCGTTTGCTTAAGAAGGCTTTCTTGTCTGTCCTTGCTATTCTATGGAACTCTGCATTCAGATCGGTCTATCTTTTCATTTCTCCTTTGCCTTTCACATCTCTTCTTTTCTCAGCTATCTGAAGGTCTCCTCAGACAACTCTTTTGCCTTTTTGCCTTTCTTTTTCTTGGGGATTGTTTTGATCACTGCCTCCTGTACAATGTTACTCACCTCCATTTGTAGTTCTTCAGGTACTCTATCAGAGCTAATCCCTTGAATCTATTTATAACTTCCACTGATAATCATAAGGGATTTGATTTAGGTCATACCTGAATGTCCTAGTGGTTTTCCCTACTTTCTTCAATTTAAGTATGAATTTTGTAATAAGGAGTTCATGATCTGAGTCAAAGTCAGCTTTAGGTCTTGTTTTTGCTGATTGTACAAGTATATATGTATAGGTATACATGAGAATAGTTACCTGTCCTATGCAGAAAGTGCTTGTTGTTTATCTATTTTATATATAGTAGTGTTTATCTGTTCATTACCAAACTCATAGTTTATCCCTCCCCTGTTTTCTCCTTTGGACATCATAAGTATGTTTCTTTTTCCTTCTGGGTCTATTTCTATTTTGTAACTAGGCTAAATTGTGTGATGATTTTTAGATTCCACATATATGTGCTATCATATGGTATTAGTCTTTCTCTGTCTGATTTATTTCACTTAGTATATAATCTCTAGGCTCATCCATGTTGTTGCAAATGGCAAAGTAATATTCCCTTGTGTATATAAGCCACATCTTCTTTATTCATCGATACTTCATGGCAACACTATATACAGCAATCGAGACATAGAAGCAAACTAAATGCCCATCAGGATATGAATATGATTTGAATTTATATCATGGCAAGAAGTGTAGAGGTTACCCCAGAGAGAGGCAATGTAGATAAGAGAAACATCCAAGGTCCCAAAAAGGTGGACAGTTCCACCACTTCCCTGTACAAACTTCCCTTTTCCTCTGGAAGTGCCTTTCCATACTTTCATAGTTCCTTTGCTTTTCTTTACCTGTTCAAATCATGTACTAGCCAACACTTTGGGCTAAGGTTTGAAATGAGAGAGACTGAAAGATACTCTGTGGGGAACAGAGATACCAAGGAACTGTCTTAGCTAGAATGGTCCAGGAATTTCCTACTTAGGTCTCTTTGGAAAGAGGAGGGTGCAGGGATGAAAAGAAAACATGGGATTCAGAACTCTTGATGGGATGTGGAGACGCACAGAACCTTATTCAAACTCCTATGTGTTTAGTGGTGGCAAGCACGTCAGTGTGGAATGTGACCATGTACGTACCTATAGTCTAACTTATGTGTTGTTTCCATTCTCCCATTTGAATAATAGTAGTAATAGTAGTATTTATATGTTAAGCACTAAATAATTAGACACTCATTGTTTCCAAGCAGGTTATGGACCGGGAAATGGGAAACCTGGTTTCTTATCCCAGTTCACCACCACCTTACTAAGTTGTTTGCTTATCAGAAAACCCTGTAGTAAAAGAGACCTGGCAGAAGTGATTGTAAAGTCTTCTTTCATTTTGCTGTTCACATATTTTTCTTTTTCTTGATGAAAAGCATCATTTTAGGCCATTGTGTATCATGTACAGAATTGCAGCTTGTAGCATCTGTGTCCAGAGTTGAAGTCAACATGGAATAGCATCCTTTAGGAAATCAGTCTCCTGAGAAATGTAAAATTCACTTCTAAAATTCCTATAATGGTATTCTTGAATGGCCACTGAAGATCAATGTCCCTATACATGAGAAATAATGAGATAACAGGTCTTTTTATTTCAAGAAAATTGTGTTTTCCTTTTCATGATGCCTAAACAAACTTTTTTGGCCTCCAAGTGGGAATTATATAAAAATATTCATTGGTATTTTCAACACTTGAAAAAAAATTCTTAGTCTTAATTATGGGTTTTCTAAGGGAACTCATGTTTATGTAAGTAGTCAAATTATATTTTTGAGCTCAAAATTATATGTTTCCCAAAATGTTAACAGTTGCATTTTGAAAGTAGCATGATATATATTTTCTTTCCTGCTTTTTTTGTTTTTTTTTGGCCACTTCTATTGATCTTTCATTTATTTATTTCCATCCATCTTTGTTCTTTGGCCTGTGTGGGCCTCCCATTGCAGTGGTCTCGCTCATCGCAGAGCACCAACTCTGGGTGCATGTGCTCCAGAGCTCCGGCTTGGTAGTTGGACACATCAGTCCAGCTGCTCCGCGGCACATGGGATCTTCCCAGGCCAGGGATCGAACTGGTGCCCCTTGCACTGCAAGGCATTGTCCTTACCCACTGGACCACCAGGGAAGCCCTTTCCTACTTTTCTTTGTTTCCTCTATTTTTTAATATACATGTATTACTTTTATAATGCCAAATAAAAAAAAAAAGTACATGCTTTGTAGAAGGAAACATAGGGAATGGTAATTTTGAATTCTAATACAAATGAGAGATAATGATGTTACAGTGTGATTCATTTATGTTCCTGTGATTCACAAAGCACATGTTTGCCAGATGTGCTTTGAAATACCAGACACACTAATAACAGATAGTAAAATCAAGCTAAAATGACACAAGTGATTTTTCTTAAAAGTAGAGCACCACTTTCTTACTCCTTGTGAATGCCAACAAAATATTATGCATTCTAATACTGTAAAGCCATCAAAGATTATAGCTGAGACCTGGGTGGGGGGCACATATAGTCATGGACCTGACACTTAGCACCTCTGTGATCTTGTGCATGGTTCCTGATCTTTGAAAGCTTAATTTGCCCATCTGTAAAGAGAGGATCACAGGACCTAACTCATACTGTGTCAGGAGAGTTCAATGGAACTCTTAAATGTAGTACCTGGAAGGAAGATTAGCTGAAATTAGCTATATGACAAGTGTAATGTTCTTCCTACTTCTGAGCTTGTTCACATGTCTGATTTGCATATCTACCTTGTGGAAGGCATGTTGCATCTTTAGATGAGGGTATCCTCTGGGCAGCCTGGATCACGATGGACAGGTGAGCCCAGATTTTCACCCTTCACCACGTTGTGCTGGGGATGCAGGGGAGCATGTCTTCTGAAACTAGCAGTGCTCTTCAGGCGCAGCCCCGTGATCTGACTGTTTCCCAAAATGTTAACAGTTGCATTTTGAAAGTAGCATGATATATATTTTCTTTCCTGCTTTTTTTGTTTTTTTTTGGCCACTTCTATTGATCTTTCATTTATTTATTTCCATCCATCTTTGTTCTTTGGCCTGTGTGGGCCTCCCATTGCAGTGGTCTCGCTCATCGCAGAGCACCAACTCTGGGTGCATGTGCTCCAGAGCTCCGGCTTGGTAGTTGGACACATCAGTCCAGCTGCTCCGCGGCACATGGGATCTTCCCAGGCCAGGGATCGAACTGGTGCCCCTTGCACTGCAAGGCATTGTCCTTACCCACTGGACCACCAGGGAAGCCCTTTCCTACTTTTCTTTGTTTCCTCTATTTTTTAATATACATGTATTACTTTTATAATGCCAAATAAAAAAAAGTACATGCTTTGTAGAAGGAAACATAGGGAATGGTAATTTTGAATTCTAATACAAATGAGAGATAATGATGTTACAGTGTGATTCATTTATGTTCCTGTGATTCACAAAGCACATGTTTGCCAGATGTGCTTTGAAATACCAGACACACTAATAACAGATAGTAAAATCAAGCTAAAATGACACAAGTGATTTTTCTTAAAAGTAGAGCACCACTTTCTTACTCCTTGTGAATGCCAACAAAATATTATGCATTCTAATACTGTAAAGCCATCAAAGATTATAGCTGAGACCTGGGTGGGGGGCACATATAGTCATGGACCTGACACTTAGCACCTCTGTGATCTTGTGCATGGTTCCTGATCTTTGAAAGCTTAATTTGCCCATCTGTAAAGAGAGGATCACAGGACCTAACTCATACTGTGTCAGGAGAGTTCAATGGAACTCTTAAATGTAGTACCTGGAAGGAAGATTAGCTGAAATTAGCTATATGACAAGTGTAATGTTCTTCCTACTTCTGAGCTTGTTCACATGTCTGATTTGCATATCTACCTTGTGGAAGGCATGTTGCATCTTTAGATGAGGGTATCCTCTGGGCAGCCTGGATCACGATGGACAGGTGAGCCCAGATTTTCACCCTTCACCACGTTGTGCTGGGGATGCAGGGGAGCATGTCTTCTGAAACTAGCAGTGCTCTGGTGTGACAGCATAAGCTTTGCAGAACAACTCCTGGACTCTAAATGTTATTCTTGAGTCTGGGAAGCTGACATCCTTTGCCATATGGCACAGTCTCCAATGGTTGTTGGGTAGGGTTGGAGGTGTTTGCAACTGTAGGTAGTTTGTCATGAGACCCTGGATTTGAGCAGTTATACAGGTCTCTTTGCTCAGGATCCTGAATAGTCCATCATATGCATGCATGTGTGAAATCTCTTCAGTTGTGTCCCACCATTTTGTGACCCTATGGATCATGGCCTACCAGGCTTCTCTGTCCGTGGGATTCTTAATGAAAGAATAATGGAGCAGGTTGCCTTGCCCTCCTTCAGGGGATCTTCTCAACCCAGGCATCAAACCAGCATCTCTTAAGTCTCTTGTATTGACAGGCGAATTCTTTACTACTACAGCCACCTAGTAACAAAGTCTGAGTCCATCTTATGGCTGTGAGAATTAGAAGACTGCTTTGTCTCTGGGCAGATGCAGCCCTGGGTTTCAGTATCCACTTGCCTCCCCAACTAGAAGTCTGTATGACTGTAGCCCAGACCTTGATGCATCTGTTTAGGGTATGAATTAATTCATCCATTAGGCAAAAAAAAATTTCCAGCTCTTCCTATAGATTAATTTTAGATCCTAGGGGTGCAGCAAAAATGAGATATGATCCCTGTCCTCAAGGAGTCACGATATCTTTGTGAATTTCACTGTGACTGCCTCCTCTTTCAGGATTGATATTATACCATGGATGTCTTAACCGTAGTCCATTGCTGCTCACAGTAGAGTGCTTCAAAGAGGGTGCCGTGGTTGATTTTATATGTTAATTGTTCCCATACCCACCAATCTGAAGGTGTGTTAGTAGGATCCCTGGACAGATCTATATTCTCCTCAAAACTGTGATGAACTCTACATGTATAGTGTACATCAGTAAGTTTCTACTAAGTGTTTAGACTAAGCACATTGTCTTTAGCAATCTAAAAATGAAACAGAAAACCATGGTGAACTGAATCTGGGCAGCCTGGATCACGATGGACAGGTGAGCCCAGATTTTCACCCTTCACCACGTTGTGCTGGGGATGCAGGGGAGCATGTCTTCTGAAACTAGCAGTGCTCTGGTGTGACAGCATAAGCTTTGCAGAACAACTCCTGGACTCTAAATGTTATTCTTGAGTCTGGGAAGCTGACATCCTTTGCCATATGGCACAGTCTCCAATGGTTGTTGGGTAGGGTTGGAGGTGTTTGCAACTGTAGGTAGTTTGTCATGAGACCCTGGATTTGAGCAGTTATACAGGTCTCTTTGCTCAGGATCCTGAATAGTCCATCATATGCATGCATGTGTGAAATCTCTTCAGTTGTGTCCCACCATTTTGTGACCCTATGGATCATGGCCTACCAGGCTTCTCTGTCCGTGGGATTCTTAATGAAAGAATAATGGAGCAGGTTGCCTTGCCCTCCTTCAGGGGATCTTCTCAACCCAGGCATCAAACCAGCATCTCTTAAGTCTCTTGTATTGACAGGCGAATTCTTTACTACTACAGCCACCTAGTAACAAAGTCTGAGTCCATCTTATGGCTGTGAGAATTAGAAGACTGCTTTGTCTCTGGGCAGATGCAGCCCTGGGTTTCAGTATCCACTTGCCTCCCCAACTAGAAGTCTGTATGACTGTAGCCCAGACCTTGATGCATCTGTTTAGGGTATGAATTAATTCATCCATTAGGCAAAAAAAAATTTCCAGCTCTTCCTATAGATTAATTTTAGATCCTAGGGGTGCAGCAAAAATGAGATATGATCCCTGTCCTCAAGGAGTCACGATATCTTTGTGAATTTCACTGTGACTGCCTCCTCTTTCAGGATTGATATTATACCATGGATGTCTTAACCGTAGTCCATTGCTGCTCACAGTAGAGTGCTTCAAAGAGGGTGCCGTGGTTGATTTTATATGTTAATTGTTCCCATACCCACCAATCTGAAGGTGTGTTAGTAGGATCCCTGGACAGATCTATATTCTCCTCAAAACTGTGATGAACTCTACATGTATAGTGTACATCAGTAAGTTTCTACTAAGTGTTTAGACTAAGCACATTGTCTTTAGCAATCTAAAAATGAAACAGAAAACCATGGTGAACTGAATGGAGGCTTGAAACAAAAGGAAGTTATGAAAAAAAAAAAAGGAAGTTATGGAGATGTGGGAAAATCAGGATCAATTATTTTTAGACTACACATGTCAGAGCCCTAGAAAAACATGTAAATATTTTTGAGCTCTGATTCATTCTCAATGAGTTAACTAAGTGAATGACCAGTTACCAATATAGGATAGTGAGAACCACTTCTGCGTCTGTGTTTCCTTAGCTGTGCCTTGAAATATTTTTAATATTCAGCTGGATAATGTAATTTCACACTGGATATTTTTTGGCCAGACCTATTGCATTATTAAATGCTAAGCTTGAGTAGTGCAATGAGTTTAAGTGTTTTAAAGATTTCTACATTATCTCGGATAAGGCTGCCTGTGGGGACCTTCCGCAGAAAGGGAAGGCAGCGGAATTGCCCCTGGCTGAACCAGGAGATCTTGGAGAAAGGCGAATCTTGACTGCCCACCCCCCAGCCCCCTGGCTTATGTAGGGGACAATCAGATGCGACAGGGGTTCCGTCGGAGTGGTTCCGGTTTATTGATGCAGATCTACAGCTTTTATAGGCAAGTGAAGGGGGTCTTGCATGGGACTTCCTATAGATTACACCAATCAAGCTAAAGGCCAAGCAATCATTCACGAGCGTGGAAACCAAGGGAACCAATCAGAAATTTTGACCATCAATTAACAATTTAGATCACACCCTGTCTCTTCCTCTAGGCGCCATCTTAGCTGCAAACATGTGCTTAAGCTTCTTTAAACAATGTGCTTAAGCTTCCCTTCATTCCCATGTCACTTCCTGTAGGCGCCATCTTAGCTCCAAACTGAAACAATGTGCTTAAGCTTGCTTTCACTCCCATGTCCCTTTCTGTAGGCACCATCTTAGCTCCAAACTGCAAACATGTGTATAAGCTTCTTTATGCTTGCAAAGGTCCTATTTCAATTCAGAGCCCCACAGCTGCCAAGTTGAATTTCACATCTCTCTTCTAGTAACCTGCCTTGTTTTCCACATTTGAACCTAAAACAGTCAAAGTAAGACTAATGAAGCAATTAAAATTTCATATTTTCAAACTTTATTTGAATATTAATAACTTTAAGAATAAATGTGGACATGCTTTCCACTTTATTCCATCTTCCAGCTTTTCTCCAAAGATGAGCATGTGTCATGATGGTAGCTGTAAGAAAAAACTCTTTCCTTTCCTTCTCTATAATTGTTTTCATGTTGCCAATCCTTAAGAAAGGACAGCCTATTTTACTCAAACAGTGTCTTCAAGGAATCTGACTTTTACAGGGTAGCCATCTTTCCAAATGTAGGGAAGAAGAGACATAACCCTGCTGCTCCAGAGGGTAAGATTCTGCTACTTTTACTCTTGACTCTAGAGAATTTCAAAATTTGACTTTTTTTCCTTTTAAATATTTTCTCCTGGATTTGTTTTCTCAGAGCCATCTCTGGATGTGTGCTAAAGCAAAGGGGAAAAGAAAGAAGGTGTTTTTTATTATCTGCAAAATTTTCAAGAATGAGTTTCAGTTTCTGTGACCATTGTCCTTATTAAGGAGTTATAGTCAATAGTTAAGTGTTTTAAAGATTTCTACATTATCTCGGATAAGTCTGCCTGTGGGGACCTTCCGCAGAAAGGGAAGGCAGCGGAATTGCCCCTGGCTGAACCAGGAGATCTTGGAGAAAGGCGAATCTTGACTGCCCACCCCCCAGCCCCCTGGCTTATGTAGGGGACAATCAGATGCGACAGGGGTTCCGTCGGAGTGGTTCCGGTTTATTGATGCAGATCTACAGCTTTTATAGGCAAGTGAAGGGGGTCTTGCATGGGACTTCCTATAGATTACACCAATCAAGCTAAAGGCCAAGCAATCATTCACGAGCGTGGAAACCAAGGGAACCAATCAGAAATTTTGACCATCAATTAACAATTTAGATCACACCCTGTCTCTTCCTCTAGGCGCCATCTTAGCTGCAAACATGTGCTTAAGCTTCTTTAAACAATGTGCTTAAGCTTCCCTTCATTCCCATGTCACTTCCTGTAGGCGCCATCTTAGCTCCAAACTGAAACAATGTGCTTAAGCTTGCTTTCACTCCCATGTCCCTTTCTGTAGGCACCATCTTAGCTCCAAACTGCAAACATGTGTATAAGCTTCTTTATGCTTGCAAAGGTCCTATTTCAATTCAGAGCCCCACAGCTGCCAAGTTGAATTTCACATCTCTCTTCTAGTAACCTGCCTTGTTTTCCACATTTGAACCTAAAACAGTCAAAGTAAGACTAATGAAGCAATTAAAATTTCATATTTTCAAACTTTATTTGAATATTAATAACTTTAAGAATAAATGTGGACATGCTTTCCACTTTATTCCATCTTCCAGCTTTTCTCCAAAGATGAGCATGTGTCATGATGGTAGCTGTAAGAAAAAACTCTTTCCTTTCCTTCTCTATAATTGTTTTCATGTTGCCAATCCTTAAGAAAGGACAGCCTATTTTACTCAAACAGTGTCTTCAAGGAATCTGACTTTTACAGGGTAGCCATCTTTCCAAATGTAGGGAAGAAGAGACATAACCCTGCTGCTCCAGAGGGTAAGATTCTGCTACTTTTACTCTTGACTCTAGAGAATTTCAAAATTTGACTTTTTTTCCTTTTAAATATTTTCTCCTGGATTTGTTTTCTCAGAGCCATCTCTGGATGTGTGCTAAAGCAAAGGGGAAAAGAAAGAAGGTGTTTTTTATTATCTGCAAAATTTTCAAGAATGAGTTTCAGTTTCTGTGACCATTGTCCTTATTAAGGAGTTGCATGTATGCTCAGTCCCTCAGTCTTATCTTTGTGACTCCATAGTCCATAGATTGTGAGGCTCCCTCTGTCCGTGGAATTCTCCAGGCAAGAATACTGGAGTGGGTTGTCATTTCCTACTCCAGGGACTCTTCCAAATCCAGGGATCAAATTCATGTCTCTAGCATTGGCAGGCAGATTCTTTACCATTGCACAACCTGGGAAGCCCTAGTAGAGAGTGGGAAAGTTTTAAATGAAAACCAAATGATTTTGATATGTCAGAAGGGCAGGGGAGGAGACAGGAACTCACAAAAAAGCTGTTACTGGGTCTGTCATCCCATTCACAACAGGTGTTATTGATAGTTGTAAAAACATTGATTTTGTGCTATTGGGGGGGGGGGGGAGTGATGAATTAGCAAGCCAAACTTCATTTTCTCCCTGGGTCTACCTAGTAGACTGAGGTTGACCATGGTCCTAGATTGCTTATGCTATGATTGGGAGATGAACTATTTCTAATTTAATTTTTGGAAGCAAAATAAGACTCTGTAACTGAGCTCCAAAGTTTGGTTTAATGCTGGATGTCGGTACCATGGATAATTTGGTCTGTCTATGTCATAATATGCTTCATGGACGAGACGTGGCTTGAAGTTGCCTCTTGAAGTGTGGTTCAGTTTAGACACACATGATAGTCAACATAAATCCTAGGGCTGGAAATTATCTTACAATTGTCACTTATAAAACCAAGGATATTTACACCAGTGATGCTTGATGCCTTAATCTCTCCCAATAGCATAACTAATGAGCACCTAATCCAATACCAGCTGCCTTTAAAGACAGAAAACTTTCAGCTTTACACAGCCTTGATTATTGAAAAAACTTTTCATGTTGCCAATCCTTAAGAAAGGACAGCCTATTTTACTCAAACAGTGTCTTCAAGGAATCTGACTTTTACAGGGTAGCCATCTTTCCAAATGTAGGGAAGAAGAGACATAACCCTGCTGCTCCAGAGGGTAAGATTCTGCTACTTTTACTCTTGACTCTAGAGAATTTCAAAATTTGACTTTTTTTCCTTTTAAATATTTTCTCCTGGATTTGTTTTCTCAGAGCCATCTCTGGATGTGTGCTAAAGCAAAGGGGAAAAGAAAGAAGGTGTTTTTTATTATCTGCAAAATTTTCAAGAATGAGTTTCAGTTTCTGTGACCATTGTCCTTATTAAGGAGTTGCATGTATGCTCAGTCCCTCAGTCTTATCTTTGTGACTCCATAGTCCATAGATTGTGAGGCTCCCTCTGTCCGTGGAATTCTCCAGGCAAGAATACTGGAGTGGGTTGTCATTTCCTACTCCAGGGACTCTTCCAAATCCAGGGATCAAATTCATGTCTCTAGCATTGGCAGGCAGATTCTTTACCATTGCACAACCTGGGAAGCCCTAGTAGAGAGTGGGAAAGTTTTAAATGAAAACCAAATGATTTTGATATGTCAGAAGGGCAGGGGAGGAGACAGGAACTCACAAAAAAGCTGTTACTGGGTCTGTCATCCCATTCACAACAGGTGTTATTGATAGTTGTAAAAACATTGATTTTGTGCTATTGGGGGGGGGGGGGAGTGATGAATTAGCAAGCCAAACTTCATTTTCTCCCTGGGTCTACCTAGTAGACTGAGGTTGACCATGGTCCTAGATTGCTTATGCTATGATTGGGAGATGAACTATTTCTAATTTAATTTTTGGAAGCAAAATAAGACTCTGTAACTGAGCTCCAAAGTTTGGTTTAATGCTGGATGTCGGTACCATGGATAATTTGGTCTGTCTATGTCATAATATGCTTCATGGACGAGACGTGGCTTGAAGTTGCCTCTTGAAGTGTGGTTCAGTTTAGACACACATGATAGTCAACATAAATCCTAGGGCTGGAAATTATCTTACAATTGTCACTTATAAAACCAAGGATATTTACACCAGTGATGCTTGATGCCTTAATCTCTCCCAATAGCATAACTAATGAGCACCTAATCCAATACCAGCTGCCTTTAAAGACAGAAAACTTTCAGCTTTACACAGCCTTGATTATTGAAAATAGTTTTCTTAGGTTAAACTACAAAGTCCTCCTTGGGTTGTCCATGCACTGGTCCTAATTCAGTGCTCTAGGAGCAACAGAGACGAAAAAAAAAAATTCTCTTCCACATGCAGTCTTGCCAGGATTTGAAGACAAGGGGATCATGGTATTCTAAAACTACTTCTCTCTCTTTTTTGCATGGTTTGGAGTTACATCTCCAGTCTGGTCAGCCTTCCCTGAACAATGAATTTTGATTCTTTCTGAATACTTGTTGCTGAATATAAAGGGTGTAGCCCTGCTCTTTTCTCACTGTGGCCCCAGAGCAAAACTAATTTTTGGCAACTAGCTCACATAAATGACTTCAGTTAACCATTAGCCAAGGCCTTTTTATCTGCTTGGCCCTCCTCATTTTTAGCCAACGGATTCCTGTTAAGCATTCCACAATTCATATTTTCGATCCCAGGATTTTTGTGTGTTTCTTTTAAATTTTCTCTTATTTCTTTTGGCCCAATATTTATCCAGGTGAGATCTTATCTACTGGTTTCCATTCAATTAGTTAGAAATCCTTTTTACTTTGCTTGGTCTAGAATTTTTTTTTTTTTTTACATTTATTTTTTATTTATTTATCATTTTGGGTGGTGGGGTGGAGAGGGAGGGGGTCAGGCAGATCACTTCTATTGGTCTTTCATTTCTCTATTTTCATCCGTCTTTGTTCTTTGACTCCTGTGGGCCTCCCATCGCGGTGGCGTCTGTCATCGCAGAGCCCCGGCTCTGGGTGCATGCACTCCAGAGCTCTGGCTCGGTAATTGGACACATCAGTCCAGCCGCTCCGCTGCACGTGGGACCTTCCCAGACCAGGGATCAAACGGGCACCCCTTGCACTGCAAGGCGGTGTCCTTGCCTACTGGACCACCAGGGAAGCCCTGGTCTAGAAATTTGATTTGCATGTCATCATATTCCTCACTTGAGTTATGAGTAATCAATGAACTGAGCAGGACACAGGACAGAATTTTAAAATATCTCACTAGAAAGCTCCTGCTCATTGGCATCTGCATGACTCTCCATGGGGGAGTCATTTGATTAGTTTTATATCCAGATTGCATTTATCTGCTTTCATTTTTGAGATATTGTTAAGTACAGCCTTCTCCTGTTATCAGCCTTGTGTGTATGTGTGTGTGGTAAGTCCTTTCAGTTGTGTCTGACCCTTTGTGACCCTATGGACTGTAGTCCTTCAGGCTCCTCTGTCCATGGAATTCTCCAGGCAGTAGTACTAGAATGGGTTGTCATGTCCTCCTCCAGGGGATCTTCCCAACCGGGGATCAAGCCCATGTCTTTCATGTCTCCCGCATTACCACTAGTGCCACCTGGGAAGCTCAATCCTATCAAAAAGTACAGATCCAACTGTATAGCACAGGGAACTCTATTCAATATTCTGTAATAACCTATATGGAAAAAAATCTGTAAAAGAATGCATATATGTATATGTATAATTGAATCACTATATGGTACACTTGAAACTAACATGATATTGTAAACCAACTACACTCCAATAAAATTTAAAAGAAAAGGAAAAAAGTATAGGTCAGTTCGATGTGATTTATTTTGGGTACTTAGAAAACACCAGGTATTGTTTAGGAGACATTCTTTTTGTAGCTTTTGTAAGTTCTCACAAACAGGATTAATGTTTAGAATGTTTAACAACCAGAAAAGCCAGGGCATCAAGTAGGCAGCTTTGGCACAAAACACTCAGAAGAGACGGCAAGGCAGCCAGCTGACAACTGTTTTAATCCCTCAGCCTTGGGGGTTTACCAGAAGCCTACATGCTCTTGATTTCAGAGCTATATCTTTTCTCATTGCTGTAAGTTTCTGCTGTTTATTACTCACAACCTAAGCACTGGTTCATTTCACAAATGAAGGTGTATTGTGAAAGAGACTTAGAACTGGGAATGAATGGGTGTGATTTGTTTAAGGACTTGATGAGAAGGGAGGATTTAGTGGAGGGAGAGCAGGAAATATTTTCATATATGGGACCTGGATCTCTTCCGTGGAAATGATCTCTGAAGTAGTGAGGATGACATCATTTTTGGGTGGGGGCAGTGGTCAACTGACTGAGCACATATCTGTCAATCGCAGGCCAGACAGAGAAAGTCGAAAAGATGAAGACTGATCAAGATAGGTACTGTCTTTCAAGAAATAGTGAAGAAACATTGCCAATGGCACTGTAAAAGTATTGATTCTCTCAAGGAAGAGTATCTTTCATGGAGGGTGTGATCTTAAGCAGGAAATAAAGGAGCAAGGTATGGGCATGGGTGAGGGGAGGCCTTTCTTTGGAAGATGAAGAGATCACTGCTATTCAGGTGAGTGTTTCCATGGTGGCTAGTATGTATGCACGACTATATTGAATTTTAGAAAAAATGAATGATGAACTTTTGAAGCTGTAGGATGTATATAATAATTGCTTGTGATGTATCATCAATAGTGAACAGTAGGGAAAAATCTAGAGTGGGAAGATTTAAGCAGAGAAACATAATCTTTCTGCCTTCCTGGTTAATATTATAGTTGTTCAATAGCTACATCTTATCTGACTCTTTGTGACCCCATGGTCTGCAGCATATCAGGCTTCCCTGTCTTTCAGTATCTCCTGGAGATTGCTCAAACTCATGTCCATTGAGTTCATAATGCCATCCAATCATCTCTTCCTCTGTTGCTCTCTTCTCCTGCCCTCAGTTTTTCCCAGCATCAGAGTCTTTTCCAATGAGTCTGCTGTTTCTGCATCAGGGTAGCCAAAATATTGGAGGCTCAGCATCAGTCCTTCCAATAAATATTTAAGATTGATTTCCTTTAGAGTTGACTGGTTTGATCTCCTTGCTATTCAAGGTACTCTTAAGAGTCTTCTCCAACACCACAGTTCAAAAGCATCAGTTTTTCAATGCTTAGCTACTTTATGGACCACCTCTCACATCCATACATGATTACTGGAAAAATCATAGCTTCGATTATATTGACTGTAGCTATGTCTGCTTTTTAATATGCTGTCCAGGTTTGTTTTCCAAAGAGTAAGTATCTTTAATTCTGTGGCTTTAGTGCCTATCTGCAGTGATTTTGGAGCCCAAGAAAATAAAATATTTCACTGCTTCCATCCTGTTTTCCCCTTCAATTTGCCATCAAGCGATGGGACTTGATGCCATGATCTTAGTATTTTGAATGTTGAGTCTTAAGCCAGCTTTTTCACTCTCCTCTTCACCTTCATCAAGAGGCTTTGTAGTTCCTCTTCACTTTCTGCCATTTGAGTGATATCATCTGCTATTTGAGTTTGTTGATATTTCTCCTGGCAGTTTTGATTCAGTAAGATGCCAATGAGGGCTCTTATCTTTCATGGAGGGTGTGATCTTAAGCAGGAAATAAAGGAGCAAGGTATGGGCATGGGTGAGGGAGGCCTTTCTTTGGAAGATGAAGAGATCACTGCTATTCAGGTGAGTGTTTCCATGGTGGCTAGTATGTATGCACGACTATATTGAATTTTAGAAAAAATGAATGATGAACTTTTGAAGCTGTAGGATGTATATAATAATTGCTTGTGATGTATCATCAATAGTGAACAGTAGGGAAAAATCTAGAGTGGGAAGATTTAAGCAGAGAAACATAATCTTTCTGCCTTCCTGGTTAATATTATAGTTGTTCAATAGCTACATCTTATCTGACTCTTTGTGACCCCATGGTCTGCAGCATATCAGGCTTCCCTGTCTTTCAGTATCTCCTGGAGATTGCTCAAACTCATGTCCATTGAGTTCATAATGCCATCCAATCATCTCTTCCTCTGTTGCTCTCTTCTCCTGCCCTCAGTTTTTCCCAGCATCAGAGTCTTTTCCAATGAGTCTGCTGTTTCTGCATCAGGGTAGCCAAAATATTGGAGGCTCAGCATCAGTCCTTCCAATAAATATTTAAGATTGATTTCCTTTAGAGTTGACTGGTTTGATCTCCTTGCTATTCAAGGTACTCTTAAGAGTCTTCTCCAACACCACAGTTCAAAAGCATCAGTTTTTCAATGCTTAGCTACTTTATGGACCACCTCTCACATCCATACATGATTACTGGAAAAATCATAGCTTCGATTATATTGACTGTAGCTATGTCTGCTTTTTAATATGCTGTCCAGGTTTGTTTTCCAAAGAGTAAGTATCTTTAATTCTGTGGCTTTAGTGCCTATCTGCAGTGATTTTGGAGCCCAAGAAAATAAAATATTTCACTGCTTCCATCCTGTTTTCCCCTTCAATTTGCCATCAAGCGATGGGACTTGATGCCATGATCTTAGTATTTTGAATGTTGAGTCTTAAGCCAGCTTTTTCACTCTCCTCTTCACCTTCATCAAGAGGCTTTGTAGTTCCTCTTCACTTTCTGCCATTTGAGTGATATCATCTGCTATTTGAGTTTGTTGATATTTCTCCTGGCAGTTTTGATTCCAGTTTGTGATTCATCCAGCCTGGCATATGTACTCTGCATAGGATGTAAGTGAGCAGGATGACAATATATAGCCTTGTTGTACTCTTTTTCTAATTTTGAACAAGTCCATTGTTCCATGTCCAGTTCTGTTACTTCTTGACCTGCAAACAGCATTCTCAGGAGGCAGAAAAAGTGAAGAGAAAGTTCCTCAGTTGTGTCTGACTCTTTGTGACTCCATGAACTGTAACCTGCCAGGCTGCTCTGTCCATGGAATTCTCCAGGCAGGAATACTGGAGTGGGTAGCCTTTCCCTTCTATAGGGAATCTTCCCAACCCAGGGATCATACCTAGGTCTACCACATTGCAGGTGGATTTTTTACCAGCTGAGCTACCAGGGAAGCCAGGAGGCAGGTCAGGTGTCTGGTATTTCCATCTCTTAGAATTTTCCACAGTTTGTTCTGATCCACATAGTCAAAGGCTTTAACTTAATTGATGAAACAAAAGTAGATGTTTTTCTGGAACTCCCTTGCTTTTCCTATAATCCAGTGGATGTTGGCAGTTTGATCTCCGGTTCCTCTGCCTTTTCTCATCTGCAAGTTCACATATTGCTGAAGCCTAGCTTGAAGGATTTTGAGCATAACAATGGTAGCATGTGAAATGAGCATAATTTTATGGTGGCTTGAACATTCTTTGGCATTGTCCTTTGAGACTGGCCTGAAAACTGACCTTTACCAGTTGTGTGACCACTGCTGAGTCTTACAAATTTGCTAACATTGAGTGCATCATTAATATTACAGTTTTATTATTACAAAATATTCTTTCATTAAGAAGCATAATTAATATATCTGTGTAAGTACACATTTCCCCCTTAAGTATTGTGCCATAGTTTGCTTGGAAGATCCTTGCAGCTCTGTTATTCTAGTGCTGATAACTTTGAGGAATATCCTTCAATCATACGTACAACGGGGCGTCCCTAGTGGCTCAGTGGGTAAGAGTCCGCCTTGCAATGCAAGGGCACCGGTTCCGTCTCCTGGCCCTTGGGGGAAGTCCAGTTAGGAGCCAGCGTTTTGGAGCATATGCCCAGAACTTGTGCTCTGCAAAGAGAGAGCCCATTCAGTTTGTGATTCATCCAGCCTGGCATATGTACTCTGCATAGGATGTAAGTGAGCAGGATGACAATATATAGCCTTGTTGTACTCTTTTTCTAATTTTGAACAAGTCCATTGTTCCATGTCCAGTTCTGTTACTTCTTGACCTGCAAACAGCATTCTCAGGAGGCAGAAAAAGTGAAGAGAAAGTTCCTCAGTTGTGTCTGACTCTTTGTGACTCCATGAACTGTAACCTGCCAGGCTGCTCTGTCCATGGAATTCTCCAGGCAGGAATACTGGAGTGGGTAGCCTTTCCCTTCTATAGGGAATCTTCCCAACCCAGGGATCATACCTAGGTCTACCACATTGCAGGTGGATTTTTTACCAGCTGAGCTACCAGGGAAGCCAGGAGGCAGGTCAGGTGTCTGGTATTTCCATCTCTTAGAATTTTCCACAGTTTGTTCTGATCCACATAGTCAAAGGCTTTAACTTAATTGATGAAACAAAAGTAGATGTTTTTCTGGAACTCCCTTGCTTTTCCTATAATCCAGTGGATGTTGGCAGTTTGATCTCCGGTTCCTCTGCCTTTTCTCATCTGCAAGTTCACATATTGCTGAAGCCTAGCTTGAAGGATTTTGAGCATAACAATGGTAGCATGTGAAATGAGCATAATTTTATGGTGGCTTGAACATTCTTTGGCATTGTCCTTTGAGACTGGCCTGAAAACTGACCTTTACCAGTTGTGTGACCACTGCTGAGTCTTACAAATTTGCTAACATTGAGTGCATCATTAATATTACAGTTTTATTATTACAAAATATTCTTTCATTAAGAAGCATAATTAATATATCTGTGTAAGTACACATTTCCCCCTTAAGTATTGTGCCATAGTTTGCTTGGAAGATCCTTGCAGCTCTGTTATTCTAGTGCTGATAACTTTGAGGAATATCCTTCAATCAGACGTACAAAGGGGCTTCCCTAGTGGTTCAGTGGGTAAAGAGTCCGCCTTGCAATGCAAGGGGCACCGGTTCCGTCCCTGGCCTGGGAAGATCCCACATGCTTTGGAGCGGTTGGACCCATGTGTCCAGTTAGGAGCCAGCGTTTTGGAGCGCATATGCCCAGAACTTGTGCTCTGCAAAGAGAGAGCCCATTGCAGTGGGAGGGCCCACACAGGCAGAAGAGTAAAGATGGTTGAAAATAAATAAATAAATAAATAAATAAAAAGAGGCTAAAATGTTTTTTAAAAAATTTCATCATTCAGGAATCCTTTTAAAAAATTAAAAAATGTACAAAGTTTGGAGGGAAATTCAAGTGCGAGGGGACATACATATGGCTAATTCATGTTGATGTGTGGCAGTGAAAAACAAAATTGTATAAAATAAAAAAGAAAGTACAAAGATCTGTGTCATTCTTATTTGAGAAATATTTATTCCTGACCATCTCTGAATTTGTGAAGGGAAAGGGATATTGAACAGAGTGAAGAGGGAGGGTAGGTGTGAGGGTACACTGGAGGAACTGTGAAAAATTTTCTGTGGACCATCATGAATTACCAGTATGACCTTCTAAAAGGTTCTAGGCTATCTTTGTACCTCACTTTAATTCTGAGTTAGGAAAGGGAAAGACAATGGAGAGAGGGATAAATGAAGAGGTTGGGATTATCATATACACACTACTATATATAAAATAGGTAACAAACAAGGACCTACTGTATAGCACAGGGAAGTATACTCAACATTTTATAATAATCTATAAGGGAAGAGAATCTGAAGTTTTATATATAATACTGAATCTCTGTGCTGTACACCTGAAACTAACATGATATAATAAATCAACTATACTTTAACAAAATTAAAAAAAAATATATCTGAGTTAAAGAGCTCTTCTTCCCTAATGTTTGCTTTGTGTTTATTTTACAGTTAGTATCCTTACTAAAATAAATACTGAGAGAGAAGACAAAGGTTTGCAACCCATTATTCAGGTTATTGTCAATTCATTCATAGAGATGCTATGTTTAATGGGTAAGAGCAGGGTTTGTGAACATGTTCTGGTTCCAAGCACCTCAAAAGTGTCTGTGTTGAATGGGACAGTATCAGTCAGTTCTCCTGTTACCAGCATCATTTCTGCTTGTCTAGTAGTCTGAGGTTCAGTTGGTTGGTGGAGCTATTGCGGTTGGACCCATGTGTCCAGTTAGGAGCCAGCGTTTTGGAGCGCATATGCCCAGAACTTGTGCTCTGCAAAGAGAGAGCCCATTGCAGTGGGAGGGCCCACACAGGCAGAAGAGTAAAGATGGTTGAAAATAAATAAATAAATAAATAAATAAAAAGAGGCTAAAATGTTTTTTAAAAAATTTCATCATTCAGGAATCCTTTTAAAAAATTAAAAAATGTACAAAGTTTGGAGGGAAATTCAAGTGCGAGGGGACATACATATGGCTAATTCATGTTGATGTGTGGCAGTGAAAAACAAAATTGTATAAAATAAAAAAGAAAGTACAAAGATCTGTGTCATTCTTATTTGAGAAATATTTATTCCTGACCATCTCTGAATTTGTGAAGGGAAAGGGATATTGAACAGAGTGAAGAGGGAGGGTAGGTGTGAGGGTACACTGGAGGAACTGTGAAAAATTTTCTGTGGACCATCATGAATTACCAGTATGACCTTCTAAAAGGTTCTAGGCTATCTTTGTACCTCACTTTAATTCTGAGTTAGGAAAGGGAAAGACAATGGAGAGAGGGATAAATGAAGAGGTTGGGATTATCATATACACACTACTATATATAAAATAGGTAACAAACAAGGACCTACTGTATAGCACAGGGAAGTATACTCAACATTTTATAATAATCTATAAGGGAAGAGAATCTGAAGTTTTATATATAATACTGAATCTCTGTGCTGTACACCTGAAACTAACATGATATAATAAATCAACTATACTTTAACAAAATTAAAAAAAAATATATCTGAGTTAAAGAGCTCTTCTTCCCTAATGTTTGCTTTGTGTTTATTTTACAGTTAGTATCCTTACTAAAATAAATACTGAGAGAGAAGACAAAGGTTTGCAACCCATTATTCAGGTTATTGTCAATTCATTCATAGAGATGCTATGTTTAATGGGTAAGAGCAGGGTTTGTGAACATGTTCTGGTTCCAAGCACCTCAAAAGTGTCTGTGTTGAATGGGACAGTATCAGTCAGTTCTCCTGTTACCAGCATCCATTTCTGTTTCTCTCTGATGGCCTGAAGGTCTGAGAGTCTGAGGTTCAGTTGGTTGGTGGAGCTATTGTTATCAATTTACTACTTCTTTTTCTTTCTTTTCTTCTTTTTAAGGAAAATCTCTGGAAGGGTTTATTATGGTACTATTTGTATAAATAAAACATAGAAAATTTCCTAAGTGTTCAATACTAGAGAGAAGGTTGATATTTGCATTGATTATGCAATAGTACTAAAAATGGTGTTTAATAGTAAATGTGTCTTTAGATATAATGGGTAGAAAACAGTAAACAAATTTGCTTAATTGTTAATGTCAAAATATTCGAAGAAAAATGGATACAGTTTTAGGACTTATTTCTTAGAAAATGAGTATTTTATAAGTCTGAAATATTCCTTTTTTAGTCCTTTTAAATCCTTTTCTGCCTTGAATTCTATTTTATGTGGTATACTTATTTTGCTTTATTAGCATGTACCTAGTGAATTATTTTATTTATCCAGTGAATTATTTTTCAGCCACTTTATTTTCAACATTTGATGTCACTGAATTTCAGGCAGGTTTCTTATAAGAAGTATATAGTGGATTTAAAAAAAAAACACAATCTACAATTTCTGAATCCTAAATTTAACTTGTTAAATTTTATTATGATTGCTAATAGGTTGAAAGTCTTCCTTTGCATCTTTATATTTTGCATCTTTGTATTTCTATATTTTCTTATTCTCTTTATAATTATTACTCCAGTTTTTCTATCTTTGTTTGGAATTAATTTTATTTTTACTAAATATAAAAAACTATACTTTAACAAAATTAAAAAAAAATATATCTGAGTTAAAGAGCTCTTCTTCCCTAATGTTTGCTTTGTGTTTATTTTACAGTTAGTATCCTTACTAAAATAAATACTGAGAGAGAAGACAAAGGTTTGCAACCCATTATTCAGGTTATTGTCAATTCATTCATAGAGATGCTATGTTTAATGGGTAAGAGCAGGGTTTGTGAACATGTTCTGGTTCCAAGCACCTCAAAAGTGTCTGTGTTGAATGGGACAGTATCAGTCAGTTCTCCTGTTACCAGCATCCATTTCTGTTTCTCTCTGATGGCCTGAAGGTCTGAGAGTCTGAGGTTCAGTTGGTTGGTGGAGCTATTGTTATCAATTTACTACTTCTTTTTCTTTCTTTTCTTCTTTTTAAGGAAAATCTCTGGAAGGGTTTATTATGGTACTATTTGTATAAATAAAACATAGAAAATTTCCTAAGTGTTCAATACTAGAGAGAAGGTTGATATTTGCATTGATTATGCAATAGTACTAAAAATGGTGTTTAATAGTAAATGTGTCTTTAGATATAATGGGTAGAAAACAGTAAACAAATTTGCTTAATTGTTAATGTCAAAATATTCGAAGAAAAATGGATACAGTTTTAGGACTTATTTCTTAGAAAATGAGTATTTTATAAGTCTGAAATATTCCTTTTTTAGTCCTTTTAAATCCTTTTCTGCCTTGAATTCTATTTTATGTGGTATACTTATTTTGCTTTATTAGCATGTACCTAGTGAATTATTTTATTTATCCAGTGAATTATTTTTCAGCCACTTTATTTTCAACATTTGATGTCACTGAATTTCAGGCAGGTTTCTTATAAGAAGTATATAGTGGATTTAAAAAAAAAACACAATCTACAATTTCTGAATCCTAAATTTAACTTGTTAAATTTTATTATGATTGCTAATAGGTTGAAAGTCTTCCTTTGCATCTTTATATTTTGCATCTTTGTATTTCTATATTTTCTTATTCTCTTTATAATTATTACTCCAGTTTTTCTATCTTTGTTTGGAATTAAGTTTACTTCATTTTATTCCCCTACCAATTATCTGTGGAAGTTATATTCTTATTTATGTAATAGTGATTACTATTGCCAACATACGCTGGATCATAGAAAAAGCAAGGGAATTCCCCAAACATCTACTTCTACTTCACTGACTGTGCTAAAGCTTTTGAATGGGTGGATCACAACAAACTGTGGAATACTCTTAATGAGATGGGAATACTAGAACACATTATCTGCCTTCTGAGAATAAGGAGAAACAGTTAGAACTGGACATGGAACAATAGACTGGTTCAAAATTGGGAAAGGAGTATAACAAGGCTGTATATTGTCTCCTCACTTATTTAATTTATATGCAGAGTATATCATGTGAAATGCTGGACTGGATGAATCAGAATCCAGAATGAAGATTGCCACCAGAAATATCAGCAACCTCAGATATGCAGATGATATCGCTCTAATGGCAGAAAGTGAAGAGAAACTAAAGAGCCTCTAGTTGAAGGTAACAAGAGGAGAGTGAAAAAGCTGATTTAAAACTCAACAATCAAAAAACTAAGGTAATGGTATCTGGTCCCATCACTTCATGGCAAATAAATGAGGAAGATGTGTGCACAGTGCTAGACTTCATTTTCTTGGGCTCAGAAATCAATGTGGATGGTGACTGCAGCCAAGAAATTAAAAGATGCTTGCTCCTTGGAACAATAACTATGACAAACCTAGACAGTGTATTAAAGAGTACAGACAGCACTTTCCCAACAATGGTTCATATAGTCAAAGCTATGGTTTTTCCAGTAATTATGTATAGATGTGAGAGCTGGACCATAAAGAAGGCTGATCACCAAAGAACTGACACTTTCAAACTGTGTTGCTGGAGAAGACTCTTGAGAGTCTCTTGGACTGCAAGGAGATCAAAACAGTCAATCCAAAAGGAAACCAAACCTGAATATTCATTGGAGGACTGATGCTGAAGCTGAAGCTCTTAATACTTTGGCCACCTGATGTGAAGAACCAACTCACTGAAAAAGACCCTGATGCTGGGAAAGTCTGAGGGCAAGAGGAGAAGTGGGCAACAGAGGATGAGATGATTGAATGTCATTACTGACTCAATGCACATGAGTTTGAGCAAGCTTAGGAAGATAGTGAAGGATAGAGAAGCCTGGCATGCTGTAGTTCATGGGTCATAAAGAGTTGGAAATGACTTAGTGACTGAACAACAACAACAAATTACATTTCTATATATCAGTTAAAACTTAGATTTTCTTACTAATAGTCAACTGGGTTCTACTCCCCACCAACATAACTTACTTGGCCTATTTACATAATTTTTGTCACCTTCACTGCCCTCCATCCCCCATTTCATATATTTTATTTCCAGAAAGTTACTAAAGTTTTTTCAGTAGCGATTTTACACTGAAATTTATTTTGAAGGAATGGTTATGGGAGGGTGGCATGTTTCATTGTTTTATTAAGAGAATTTCTGTTTCACAGCTAGCTAGTTTTATCTTTTCTAGTGATGCTTTTGCAGAGATAGTAGACTTTTGAGATTTTAAATTTCAAATGTTCAAATTATTCAAAAATGAAAATTTCTTTGGTTTTGTACAGAACTTTGAAAATTTGAATCCATGGTGTTTTAGCTTCACTTTTGTGCTACTAAGTCTGCAGAAATCTGAATTTGATTTCTTTTCAGATATCTTTTCTATCCACACCCCCACCACCCTTGCCACCCGCCCTACCTTAGGATTTCTTTTTTACTTAATCCTTTTAATTATGATTTTCACCAACATTTGTCTAAAAGATCATTTTCTTCCATTAACAAGCTGAAAAAAAGGTTTTTCCTATGACAAACCTAGACAGTGTATTAAAGAGTACAGACAGCACTTTCCCAACAATGGTTCATATAGTCAAAGCTATGGTTTTTCCAGTAATTATGTATAGATGTGAGAGCTGGACCATAAAGAAGGCTGATCACCAAAGAACTGACACTTTCAAACTGTGTTGCTGGAGAAGACTCTTGAGAGTCTCTTGGACTGCAAGGAGATCAAAACAGTCAATCCAAAAGGAAACCAAACCTGAATATTCATTGGAGGACTGATGCTGAAGCTGAAGCTCTTAATACTTTGGCCACCTGATGTGAAGAACCAACTCACTGAAAAAGACCCTGATGCTGGGAAAGTCTGAGGGCAAGAGGAGAAGTGGGCAACAGAG
Organism: Tragulus kanchil; assembly: GCA_022376925.1. Taxonomy (NCBI): domain Eukaryota; kingdom Metazoa; phylum Chordata; class Mammalia; order Artiodactyla; family Tragulidae; genus Tragulus; species Tragulus kanchil. Next base: position 73,504,947 of record JAIOJX010000005.1, on the reverse strand, counting down.
GATGAGATGATTGAATGTCATTACTGACTCAATGCACATGAGTTTGAGCAAGCTTAGGAAGATAGTGAAGGATAGAGAAGCCTGGCATGCTGTAGTTCATGGGTCATAAAGAGTTGGAAATGACTTAGTGACTGAACAACAACAACAAATTACATTTCTATATATCAGTTAAAACTTAGATTTTCTTACTAATAGTCAACTGGGTTCTACTCCCCACCAACATAACTTACTTGGCCTATTTACATAATTTTTGTCACCTTCACTGCCCTCCATCCCCCATTTCATATATTTTATTTCCAGAAAGTTACTAAAGTTTTTTCAGTAGCGATTTTACACTGAAATTTATTTTGAAGGAATGGTTATGGGAGGGTGGCATGTTTCATTGTTTTATTAAGAGAATTTCTGTTTCACAGCTAGCTAGTTTTATCTTTTCTAGTGATGCTTTTGCAGAGATAGTAGACTTTTGAGATTTTAAATTTCAAATGTTCAAATTATTCAAAAAAGAAAATTTCTTTGGTTTTGTACAGAACTTTGAAAATTTGAATCCATGGTGTTTTAGCTTCACTTTTGTGCTACTAAGTCTGCAGAAATCTGAATTTGATTTCTTTTCAGATATCTTTTCTATCCACACCCCCACCACCCCTTGCCACCCGCCCTACCTTAGGATTTCTTTTTTACTTAATCCTTTTAATTATGATTTTCACCAACATTTGTCTAAAAGATCATTTTCTTCCCCATTCAAGAAATTTCATACTTGTTAGACCCTCTGAATCTGAAGATTCAGATCTCTATTTAGATTCAAAGCTTTTATTTTAGCTTTTATTCCATTACTTTTATATGTGTCACTGTATTTTTTTCCTTCTTGAAATTATTTTTTTATTTTGTAAGATCTGTGTCCTTTTCATTGTGGTCTAGAAGAATCTTTAGCCTGATTTTACATCTAGCTACTTCAACCTTCAATTATTTTCACATACATTTCTTAATATGTTAATATCCATATTCAAATATTCTTATACACATCTCTAAATATATGAATGGTATTTAAGATAGTCTTCTTCAGACTGTTATTAACTCTGTTTTTATGGGTGTTAGTTACTACATCTGTTGAGTTTGTGGGCTTCCCCATGGTGTTGGTTTTTATCATTCACATCTTTGTGTTTGCAGTTTCATGTTTACTACTGTATAGATTTTCTTCTGTTTACTGTAGCTTACTGCTAATGACTGTGAGTTGGGCAGCATACTGGTGTCATGTCATTTGAACATGGCTATTTCCTGTTTCTCTTGAGTTTGTTCATGGTGAACTTAACTGAGACAAGCTCTACCCATCCAGTCCAAGAACCCATGACCTCTCAGAGATCCAAAGGAAGAAAGCTGCATAACATCCAAGAGGCCATGATTCTTCCACCCCCCTTCTATTCCGCCTCTGCTCACCAGTAGCGATTTTACACTGAAATTTATTTTGAAGGAATGGTTATGGGAGGGTGGCATGTTTCATTGTTTTATTAAGAGAATTTCTGTTTCACAGCTAGCTAGTTTTATCTTTTCTAGTGATGCTTTTGCAGAGATAGTAGACTTTTGAGATTTTAAATTTCAAATGTTCAAATTATTCAAAAATGAAAATTTCTTTGGTTTTGTACAGAACTTTGAAAATTTGAATCCATGGTGTTTTAGCTTCACTTTTGTGCTACTAAGTCTGCAGAAATCTGAATTTGATTTCTTTTCAGATATCTTTTCTATCCACACCCCCACCACCCCTTGCCACCCGCCCTACCTTAGGATTTCTTTTTTACTTAATCCTTTTAATTATGATTTTCACCAACATTTGTCTAAAAGATCATTTTCTTCCCCATTCAAGAAATTTCATACTTGTTAGACCCTCTGAATCTGAAGATTCAGATCTCTATTTAGATTCAAAGCTTTTATTTTAGCTTTTATTCCATTACTTTTATATGTGTCACTGTATTTTTTTCCTTCTTGAAATTATTTTTTTATTTTGTAAGATCTGTGTCCTTTTCATTGTGGTCTAGAAGAATCTTTAGCCTGATTTTACATCTAGCTACTTCAACCTTCAATTATTTTCACATACATTTCTTAATATGTTAATATCCATATTCAAATATTCTTATACACATCTCTAAATATATGAATGGTATTTAAGATAGTCTTCTTCAGACTGTTATTAACTCTGTTTTTATGGGTGTTAGTTACTACATCTGTTGAGTTTGTGGGCTTCCCCATGGTGTTGGTTTTTATCATTCACATCTTTGTGTTTGCAGTTTCATGTTTACTACTGTATAGATTTTCTTCTGTTTACTGTAGCTTACTGCTAATGACTGTGAGTTGGGCAGCATACTGGTGTCATGTCATTTGAACATGGCTATTTCCTGTTTCTCTTGAGTTTGTTCATGGTGAACTTAACTGAGACAAGCTCTACCCATCCAGTCCAAGAACCCATGACCTCTCAGAGATCCAAAGGAAGAAAGCTGCATAACATCCAAGAGGCCATGATTCTTCCACATTCTATCCGCCTCTGTCAGTGTGTTTTTCCTCTTCCTGCTCTGAGAATTCTGCCTTCTGTCTCTGAGCAGCACTGTTCTCTCACCTCCCCAGCAATAGAGGTTATAAAGTTCTGAAAAGGTCAGGTCTAGTGTTACTCTGACAATATTCTAAAGTACCTGTAATTGTGGAAAGGAACAAAAACCATTTGGCACCTACTTTATTACTTCTGCTCTGAAGTGACCATTCTGGACCAAACAAATATCTGGACAGCCATAATTGCTTCTTTGGGCTCTTGTGTGATATGCCTTTAGGGGTATTGTTTGTAATTTTTTGTGAACAGCATTTGGATGTTATAGAAAAATAAGAATGTCTCCTTTTGGATGTCTGACATATTGTAATTCTGAATATGCACTTGGCACTTGCTAGAGAAATGTTAGTTTTTTAGCAGGAACAAAATCCAGTGCATCTGTTTCAGCTTTTGCCATGGAATTTGGAAGTTTGTATAAGAGATTGTGACCAATCATTTTGGGATTGAACAATGGGAGGTATAAGTTTCCCACCTCATGAATTTCTTACATTGTAGATGGCAAATTTGATAGTAACCATAGTATATTGAATTTAGGAATTAGTGTACCTTTCAGAGCTCCTTTCTGCAATAATTTTTATAAATATTCAATAATTGTAGTTTAAATTATAAATTTAATATTTAAATTTTTATAAATATCTAATAATTCAGTCTTTTTATCACACTCATCTCACATAACAGGAATTTAAAGATGTCTTTTGAAACATTGCACACTGTTTTCATTTGCCAAGGTGTGGACATAATATTTACAAAGTGGAATGATTTCTAGTTTTCTTGGGTTGGTTTTTCCTAGGAAATATTCATTATGTACTCAGTTTGAAGTACAGTATTGTTACTTTCCAGAATACCAGGCATGCTTTTATTCAACTGTAAGAATAAAACTTATTTCAATGCTCAGTTGCACATCCCCACTGCCCTCTACCATTTAAGAATATCCAAACTAGATTCTCTGCCATCCTAGTTGGCAGAAGATCAAAATTTAACTTTGGTATTTGTTGGTAACGTGTGTGTGTGTGTTTATTGAGAAGAATGTAAAATAGTTTTAGAAATCCTGCATTTAAGGATCCAAAACCCTACTGCAAGCATTCATTGGGTTTGTAGTACTGGTCATTTGTTTAGAAGGAGGACTGTTTTCAAAGGGATTGTGTTTTTGGTCTGATAGCTTAGCCATAAGAAAGAAAAACTTTCATGTGTAGAGAATGATCACAATGATATTTGAAGCTCTTTGAACGTAATAGAAATGTTAATTTTGATTATAAATTGCTAACTTAGAGAAAACTCAGCCTGTATTATATCCAGTAGATCCAGTTTGGAATAATGGGAAAAATGACATTTTAGAGGGACTTGTTTTCAGAGATACTTATTAACCTTGTGTTTAATGGAATACATCATTCAGTAAATTATTTAAGAGACTTGGCACTTGCTAGAGAAATGTTAGTTTTTTAGCAGGAACAAAATCCAGTGCATCTGTTTCAGCTTTTGCCATGGAATTTGGAAGTTTGTATAAGAGATTGTGACCAATCATTTTGGGATTGAACAATGGGAGGTATAAGTTTCCCACCTCATGAATTTCTTACATTGTAGATGGCAAATTTGATAGTAACCATAGTATATTGAATTTAGGAATTAGTGTACCTTTCAGAGCTCCTTTCTGCAATAATTTTTATAAATATTCAATAATTGTAGTTTAAATTATAAATTTAATATTTAAATTTTTATAAATATCTAATAATTCAGTCTTTTTATCACACTCATCTCACATAACAGGAATTTAAAGATGTCTTTTGAAACATTGCACACTGTTTTCATTTGCCAAGGTGTGGACATAATATTTACAAAGTGGAATGATTTCTAGTTTTCTTGGGTTGGTTTTTCCTAGGAAATATTCATTATGTACTCAGTTTGAAGTACAGTATTGTTACTTTCCAGAATACCAGGCATGCTTTTATTCAACTGTAAGAATAAAACTTATTTCAATGCTCAGTTGCACATCCCCACTGCCCTCTACCATTTAAGAATATCCAAACTAGATTCTCTGCCATCCTAGTTGGCAGAAGATCAAAATTTAACTTTGGTATTTGTTGGTAACGTGTGTGTGTGTGTTTATTGAGAAGAATGTAAAATAGTTTTAGAAATCCTGCATTTAAGGATCCAAAACCCTACTGCAAGCATTCATTGGGTTTGTAGTACTGGTCATTTGTTTAGAAGGAGGACTGTTTTCAAAGGGATTGTGTTTTTGGTCTGATAGCTTAGCCATAAGAAAGAAAAACTTTCATGTGTAGAGAATGATCACAATGATATTTGAAGCTCTTTGAACGTAATAGAAATGTTAATTTTGATTATAAATTGCTAACTTAGAGAAAACTCAGCCTGTATTATATCCAGTAGATCCAGTTTGGAATAATGGGAAAAATGACATTTTAGAGGGACTTGTTTTCAGAGATACTTATTAACCTTGTGTTTAATGGAATACATCATTCAGTAAATTATTTAAGAGACTTAGAACTGTGGCCAGTTTGAAATGGAAGAGCTCTCCAGCTCACTCATATCTTCCCCCTAGTTTGATAGAGGAGATACTGAAGTCCAGCCAGCCTTGTTTTCTTGCCCAGATTCCAACAGTATCTCCATGGCCTTGTTGGGTCTGGGACACAGATGGTCTAGCTGCCGATACAGTCCTTTTTTCCCCCGCACCTGGCTGGAAGGAACTGAATATTGTTGACTCATCACTTTAAAACAAGTCACTGTTATTGAACTGAATATAATGCTTCTTTAATTAACAAATGCAGGATATTCATCATTTTCCATACCAGAGCTTCCTTTTATATGGTAAAAACAAATTGCACGCTAGTGTATTTTTGAGAATGGGCTTTTCATTTTCCATTCTTTTCACACAGTCATGTTTTATTTGGTTCTCTTGAATGTCAGGATGATAGATTGTTCACGCTGGCTCTTTTTTTCCCCAGGAAACATCTCTGGCATACCTAGTGAGATAGTTGAGCCATTTGGGAGGTAAAAGAATATGTACTGCATGAGGCATTTATTTGTTATTTTAGCAGGCATTTTCCCCAAAGAAACAAAGGGCTGACTTTTGGACTGGCAGAGCTGTAAAGGATAGAAATTTGAAACCAAATCGATAAATATTTCATTTCCCCCATAAACAAACATATAGAATGTCAATATTTCACATTAGTGTGTTTTCAATTGAAGAGAAAAAGTGGACTACTGGAAACTGGGCATATTTAGTCTGTAAAAAAGAGTGAGATGCAAATAGGTATTTTATAGTTTTGAGATATGCATTCTACCCTTAAACATCAAAGCATAAGTGAGCCTGATAAAAGCCACCCGTGACAATATTTTCTAAGTTAATAACTATACAAAATAAAAAGAATTTTCGTTACCATTCATTTTGGTCAAGGGTGCTACTTAAATTAATATGCTGTGCTGAGTCACTTAGTCGTTTCTGACTCTTTGCACTCCCATAGACTATAACTCTGCAGGCTCCTCTGTCCATGGGGTTTCTCCAGGCTTATTTGAAGAGTACATTTTAGAGGGACTTGTTTTCAGAGATACTTATTAACCTTGTGTTTAATGGAATACATCATTCAGTAAATTATTTAAGAGACTTAGAACTGTGGCCAGTTTGAAATGGAAGAGCTCTCCAGCTCACTCATATCTTCCCCCTAGTTTGATAGAGGAGATACTGAAGTCCAGCCAGCCTTGTTTTCTTGCCCAGATTCCAACAGTATCTCCATGGCCTTGTTGGGTCTGGGACACAGATGGTCTAGCTGCCGATACAGTCCTTTTTTCCCCCGCACCTGGCTGGAAGGAACTGAATATTGTTGACTCATCACTTTAAAACAAGTCACTGTTATTGAACTGAATATAATGCTTCTTTAATTAACAAATGCAGGATATTCATCATTTTCCATACCAGAGCTTCCTTTTATATGGTAAAAACAAATTGCACGCTAGTGTATTTTTGAGAATGGGCTTTTCATTTTCCATTCTTTTCACACAGTCATGTTTTATTTGGTTCTCTTGAATGTCAGGATGATAGATTGTTCACGCTGGCTCTTTTTTTCCCCAGGAAACATCTCTGGCATACCTAGTGAGATAGTTGAGCCATTTGGGAGGTAAAAGAATATGTACTGCATGAGGCATTTATTTGTTATTTTAGCAGGCATTTTCCCCAAAGAAACAAAGGGCTGACTTTTGGACTGGCAGAGCTGTAAAGGATAGAAATTTGAAACCAAATCGATAAATATTTCATTTCCCCCATAAACAAACATATAGAATGTCAATATTTCACATTAGTGTGTTTTCAATTGAAGAGAAAAAGTGGACTACTGGAAACTGGGCATATTTAGTCTGTAAAAAAGAGTGAGATGCAAATAGGTATTTTATAGTTTTGAGATATGCATTCTACCCTTAAACATCAAAGCATAAGTGAGCCTGATAAAAGCCACCCGTGACAATATTTTCTAAGTTAATAACTATACAAAATAAAAAGAATTTTCGTTACCATTCATTTTGGTCAAGGGTGCTACTTAAATTAATATGCTGTGCTGAGTCACTTAGTCGTTTCTGACTCTTTGCACTCCCATAGACTATAACTCTGCAGGCTCCTCTGTCCATGGGGTTTCTCCAGGCAGGAATATTGGAGTGGATTGTCATGCTCTCCTTTAGAGAATATTTCCAACCCAGGGACAGAACCCAGGTCTCCCTCACTGCAGGCAGAAGAATGTACTGCCCTTTACTGTCTAAGAATGTCCTTTACTGTCTGAGCCATCAGTGAAGCCCAAGAATACTGGAGTGGGTGGCCTATCTTTTCTCCAGGGGATTTTCCCAACCCAGGAATAACACCAGGATATCCTGCATTGCAGGTGGATTCTTTTCCAGTTGAGCTACGAGGGAAGCTGTTAAATTAATATAAGAATCGTATATATTCCTCAACCGTAAAATGAAGCTCTATGAAAATAAGGAAAATCTTTTGAACCTTGAAAATTTTTACTTTAAGAGAAACAAAAGGTCATGGAATTTTTAAACTTTGGAAGGTGCTAAAAATGCTAAAAATGTCACTTCATGGTTTTTCTTTGTAAAATTTTAAAAATTGAAATATAGTCGACTTACAAATTATGTTAATTTTTGCTGTATATAAAAATGAATCAGTCATGCATATATATATATATATATATATATATATATATATATATTCTTCATATTCTTTTTCATTATGGTTTAATCACAGGATTTTGAATATACTTCTCTGTTCTATACAGTAGGACCTTGTTGTTTATCCATTGTATATATAATAGTTTGTATCTGCTAATCCCAGACTTTCAAGTATTCCTCTCTTGCTCCCAATCTCCTGGGCAATCACTCTATATCTGTGAATCTGTTTCTGTTTCATATTACTTAAAAATTGTAAGATAATTACAGTGATTTCATTTATGAATATTAAGAACATGAGAAAATAAATTTGTATATTTAGGAGAGGCCTAATTACATATTCCAAAGCAACTTACAAGTATTTTCTGTATTAATCAAACATATCACATTGAATTGTATACTATTATTTAGATGTGTGAGTTCTTAGCAAAAATATGGTTGGTTAGTCTGTATTTTAAGCTGTAGAGTTTAAGTGCTACTTATAAAATATGTTAAATTCCTTTATGGTTTATCACAGGATATTGAATTCAAGTTCTCTGTGAATAAGACCTTTTTTTTTTTTTATCCTTTCTGTATATGATAGTTTGCATTGGCTAAACACAAACTCCCAATCCTTCCCTCCCCCACTTTCATGACATTTCTTATTATTGAGAGAGGTTTATATTAAAGATTAAAAGCTGGAATCAGTTCTTCGAGTTGATATTATGAAGGAGTACCATGTTTCCTTCAGTCTTCTGTGGTAGTTATATAACATTGAAGAGAAGAGCCTATGTTTTTATTATGTTTCTATATACTGACTTTGCTGGTGCTCAGGCAGTAAAGAATCTTCTGGCAATGCAAGAGAACTGGGACTGATCCTTGGGTTGGGCAGATCCCCTGGAGGAGGTCATGGCAACCCATTCCAGTACTCTTGCCTAGAGAATTCCACGAACAGAGGAGCCTGGCTGGCTGTAGTCCATGGGGTCCCTAAGAGTCGAACATGACTGAGTGACCAAGCACATATACTGGCTCGTTGGAAGGTCACATAGAACAATGGCTTTAAAGGTTTTTTTTTTTTTTTACAAGACCCACAGGAAGATATTTTATACTCTGATACACCTGTACTTATTTGATAGATGTATATCAAGTATTGTCTCATGATACATACCCACCTTATTTACATGCATGATATTCTGACATTTCCTCTTCCGTTCGTTCTAATGGAAAAAAACCACTGGTCATGACTTACTAAGTTGTAGTTTGAACAACTGCTGTAAAATTCCTCCACAATATTTTGTGAGGGTGATGAATTTGTAGTTATATGTGATTGTTATTGACTTGTTTGCCAAGTATATTTCAGGTGTATGATAAGTTAACATCACCTGACCTCACATTAGTTCCGGTCAATGAGGTTAGTGGAGATTGTCATGTTTATGGACTGGAACATTTGAGACCCTCCAGAGCTTTTTCATTCTATCATGGAAAGTGGTCATATTCCTTAGATTGGGTCTGAAAATGAGTCATGTGTAGCAGAACCTGTAGCCAGCCCATGGAGAACATAGAATATGAGCAAAATATAACCTTTGTTGTTAAAAGGCACTGTAGTTCTTGGATGTATTTGCTATTCAGTATAGCTTGACATTTCCTGATAGATAGGAGGATAATTCAATTATGTATTCTGCTAGTAGGAAAGAGCCTTCATTTGGAATATTAATGTTGCCTAAAACATATACAAAATTACAAATAAGTTAATTATTTCTGATTGTAAAGCAGTATGTGTTCTTTACTGGAAAATTGGGAAAACATAATGAAAACATTACATATTCATAATGCTACTACTAGAAAACAATTTTTGACATTTTTATGAAAAACACATATTGATATTAATATATTTACACAGCCAACTTTATATAGTCTTATATTTTGTTTTTTCTCTTACTATTTTTTATGTTATTAGGTATCCTTGGAACACAAGAATTTCATGCCTGTGTAAACGTGTCTATCCATCATGTAGATGAATCAGCATTTATTTCATTATTCTTGTACTCACAGACATTTTAGTTTGGTTTACTACAGTTTCAATGTACTAAGATCCCAACCCTGGGCATCCAAAAGCAAACAGGAAGCCAGGGTAGAACCTGCATCCACTAACTGTACTCTGCGTCAGGTGCATTTCTCATTCTCCTGATCCTGGCAAATAGCGGGCCCACATAAGCAACTGTTGAGTACACAGATATGGATGTATGTACCTCATATGAAGCTTACACCTACTTTTTTAACAACTAAGAAGTATTTTATTTCTTCTCTTCTGTCTCCTAGGAAATGTGTTTTTTCCTTCTAAATTCTTTCTCTAGGAAAGGACCAGGGTGGGGTTCTTGTAGTTTGAACAACTGCTGTAAAATTCCTCCACAATATTTTGTGAGGGTGATGAATTTGTAGTTATATGTGATTGTTATTGACTTGTTTGCCAAGTATATTTCAGGTGTATGATAAGTTAACATCACCTGACCTCACATTAGTTCCGGTCAATGAGGTTAGTGGAGATTGTCATGTTTATGGACTGGAACATTTGAGACCCTCCAGAGCTTTTTCATTCTATCATGGAAAGTGGTCATATTCCTTAGATTGGGTCTGAAAATGAGTCATGTGTAGCAGAACCTGTAGCCAGCCCATGGAGAACATAGAATATGAGCAAAATATAACCTTTGTTGTTAAAAGGCACTGTAGTTCTTGGATGTATTTGCTATTCAGTATAGCTTGACATTTCCTGATAGATAGGAGGATAATTCAATTATGTATTCTGCTAGTAGGAAAGAGCCTTCATTTGGAATATTAATGTTGCCTAAAACATATACAAAATTACAAATAAGTTAATTATTTCTGATTGTAAAGCAGTATGTGTTCTTTACTGGAAAATTGGGAAAACATAATGAAAACATTACATATTCATAATGCTACTACTAGAAAACAATTTTTGACATTTTTATGAAAAACACATATTGATATTAATATATTTACACAGCCAACTTTATATAGTCTTATATTTTGTTTTTTCTCTTACTATTTTTTATGTTATTAGGTATCCTTGGAACACAAGAATTTCATGCCTGTGTAAACGTGTCTATCCATCATGTAGATGAATCAGCATTTATTTCATTATTCTTGTACTCACAGACATTTTAGTTTGGTTTACTACAGTTTCAATGTACTAAGATCCCAACCCTGGGCATCCAAAAGCAAACAGGAAGCCAGGGTAGAACCTGCATCCACTAACTGTACTCTGCGTCAGGTGCATTTCTCATTCTCCTGATCCTGGCAAATAGCGGGCCCACATAAGCAACTGTTGAGTACACAGATCTGGATGTATGTACCTCATATGAAGCTTACACCTACTTTTTTAACAACTAAGAAGTATTTTATTTCTTCTCTTCTGTCTCCTAGGAAATGTGTTTTTTCCTTCTAAATTCTTTCTCTAGGAAAGGACCAGGGGTGGGGTTGCTCTTCTTTCTCCCCTCCACCCTGAGATGACCTATCACATTTGGCCTGTCTCAGCTCCCCAGTCTCTCTCTAGTCTCACCTCCCATCCTGCCTCAAGCCTTCTTGCCTCCCAGGGGCCTTCCTGTTTTCTTATGCCTCACTCTCTCTTTTGCTGCCATTGTGAAATTTTCACAATATGACCCACAGTATATCTATCAGAAAATCTCTGTAGAATCTCAGGGTGAGCATTAATGACAAAATCTATTGCTCTTCACTGGAAATAAAAAACACTTCGTAGATTTCTTCCATCATTGCCATTCATCACCCTCAGAGCCTGCTATGGACTAAATTGTGTCTCTCCAAATGTACGTGTTAAAGCCCTCATCTATATTTAGAGGTAGGAGAGAAAATTTAGGTTAAAATGGGGACATATGGGTGAGATTATAGGATTAGTGTTCTTATAAGAAGAGACACCATGCAACACACACAGTCAGCAAGATGGTAGCCTATGGACAGAACATCCTCACCAGAGCTCACAATGCCAAGCACATCATCTCAGACCTCCAGTGTCCGTGGCTGTGAGGAAATAAATGTCTGTTGTTAAAGCTGCTTGGTCTCTGGAATTTTGTAAAATCAGCCCCCATAGAATTAACTCTGGAAATGTCATTTCATGCCTGTGTAAACGTCTCTATCAATCATGTAGATGAATCAGCATTTATTTCATTATTCTTGTACTCACAGACATTTTAGTTTGGTTTACTACAGTTTCAATGTACTAAGATCCCAACCCTGGGCATCCAAAAGCAAACAGGAAGCCAGGGTAGAACCTGCATCCACTAACTGTACTCTGCGTCAGGTGCATTTCTCATTCTCCTGATCCTGGCAAATAGCGGGCCCACATAAGCAACTGTTGAGTACACAGATCTGGATGTATGTACCTCATATGAAGCTTACACCTACTTTTTTAACAACTAAGAAGTATTTTATTTCTTCTCTTCTGTCTCCTAGGAAATGTGTTTTTTCCTTCTAAATTCTTTCTCTAGGAAAGGACCAGGGGTGGGGTTGCTCTTCTTTCTCCCCTCCACCCTGAGATGACCTATCACATTTGGCCTGTCTCAGCTCCCCAGTCTCTCTCTAGTCTCACCTCCCATCCTGCCTCAAGCCTTCTTGCCTCCCAGGGGCCTTCCTGTTTTCTTATGCCTCACTCTCTCTTTTGCTGCCATTGTGAAATTTTCACAATATGACCCACAGTATATCTATCAGAAAATCTCTGTAGAATCTCAGGGTGAGCATTAATGACAAAATCTATTGCTCTTCACTGGAAATAAAAAACACTTCGTAGATTTCTTCCATCATTGCCATTCATCACCCTCAGAGCCTGCTATGGACTAAATTGTGTCTCTCCAAATGTACGTGTTAAAGCCCTCATCTATATTTAGAGGTAGGAGAGAAAATTTAGGTTAAAATGGGGACATATGGGTGAGATTATAGGATTAGTGTTCTTATAAGAAGAGACACCATGCAACACACACAGTCAGCAAGATGGTAGCCTATGGACAGAACATCCTCACCAGAGCTCACAATGCCAAGCACATCATCTCAGACCTCCAGTGTCCGTGGCTGTGAGGAAATAAATGTCTGTTGTTAAAGCTGCTTGGTCTCTGGAATTTTGTAAAATCAGCCCCCATAGAATTAACTCTGGAAATGTCACTTCAGGAAAACTGTTTCATTAGTACACTGCCCTTTAATTTTGCTCCAAGCATAATTATTATTATTTTTCTCTCCTTTTAAGGTTATCTGCAAATCCCTGATTTTTCTTCAAGTCACAGGTCAGACTACCTCCTCCTGGAAAACTTTCACATCTTCTCTCCCAGGTGGAGTTAGAGCTTAATTTTTCTGAGTTCCCCTGGCACCCTACCCATATCTCCATTAACAGCTCTCCTCTTATGTGGTAACTGTATCACTGATGACTTTCCACTGAACTAAATTTAAAAAATTTCTGAAGAAGTATAGTTGATCTACAGTGCTTCATTAATTTGTGCTGCACATAAGTCACAGCAAAGTGACTCAGTTATATACACATATGTGTATGTGTGGATAAATGTATATACACATGCACTCACATTCTTTTTATATTCTTTTCCACTATGGTTTATCACAGGATATTGAATATAGTTCTCCATGCATTACAGTAGGACTTTGTTGTTTATCCATCTTATATACAGTAACTTGTATCTGTTAATCCCCAAATCCGAGTTGATGCTTCCCCAACACGCCTTCCTCCTAGCAACCACAGATTTGTTCTCTGTGTCTATGAGTCTGTTTCTGTTTTGTGTGTGCTAAATTGCTTCAGCTGTGTCTGACTCTGAACTCCATGGACTGTAGTTCGCCCTGCTCCTCTGTCCATAGGATTCTCCAGGCAAGAAAACTGCAGACAAGCCCTCCAGGGTATCCTTCTGACCCAGGAATCAAATTCGAGTTTCTTATGTCTCCTGCATTGGCAGGTGGGTTCTTTACCACTGGCTGAGTCTGTTTTGTAGATATGTTCATTTGTCTTATTATTATTATTTTTTTGGCCACTTCTATTGGTCTTTCATCTATTTATCTTTTTTCTTTGGCCTGTGTGGGTCTCCCATCGCAGTGGCCTCTGTTGTTGCAGAGCACTGGATCTGGGTGCACGTGCTCCAGAGCTCTGGCTCAGTAGTTGGACACATCAGTCCAGCCACTCCATGGCACGTGGGAGTCTCCCAGGCCAGGGATGGAACTGGCGTCCCTTGCACTGCAAGGTGATGTCCTTATCCACTGGATCACCAGGGAAGCCCTGTTCATTTGTCTTTTATTGTAAATTCCACATGTAAGTGATATTATATTTCTCTTCCTTTTTCTGAACTGGCTTAGTATAATAATCTCTAGGTCCATTCAAATGCAAATGGAATTATTTCATCCCTTTATGGCTGAGTAGTATTCCATTGTATATATGTGCCACATCTTGTTATCCATTCATCTGTGGATGGCCATTTAAGTTGTTTTCATATAAATAGTACATCTATGGGCTTCTGTGGACCGATGTGTCCAATTACCGAGCCAGAGCTCTGGAGTGTGTGCGCCCAGATCCGGTGCTCTGTGACAACAGAGGCCATTGCGATGGGAGACCCACATGGGCCAAAGAACAAAAATGGATGAAAATAGATAAATGAAAGACCGGTAGAAGTGGCCTGCCCTCTCTCCTCCCTCCCCAACCCCTCTCCCTCAAAATAGTGCATCTATGAACACAAAAGAACACATATCATTTTCAGTTATACTTTTTGTGGATATATGCCCAGGAGTGGGATTGCTAGATCAAATGATAACTCTGTTTTTACTTTTATTTTTATTTATTTATTTTTTATACATTTTTGTAAAAATTTTTGGCCTCTTTCACTGTTTTTAATATACTTTCATCCATCTTTATTCTTTGGCTTGTGGGGGCCTCCACTGCAGTGCCCTCTCTCATTGCAGAGTACCGTTCCTGGGGCATACACTACAGAGTACTGGCTTGTAATTGGACACACTGGTCCAACCGCTCTGCGGCATGTGGGATCCTCCCAGACCAGGGATTGAACTGCCACCCTTTGCACTGCAAGGCAGTGTCCTTACCAACTTGATCACCAGGGAAGCCCTGAAGCCTACATTTTTGAAGGGCATTAACTATACTTTTCCACCTCTATATCTCTAATGCTTAGAATGAATGCCCCATTGCCTGAAATGGTTTGGTCTTGAATATCATTAATTGAATAGATATATAGTAGCGGTAAAGGATTTATTCATTTATTAACTTTTGTCTCCTGAAGGTTTTTTCATTCCTATTACAATCCAAAAAACCAAGCTTCACGTGTTCTTCTTATCAAAAGCAGCTGTCAAGACAGGATTTAAAATCATTTACACTGAAGTATAAATAACTGATTAACAGTTATGTCCCCCAAGGGAATTTCCATTTTAACAAGAATAGAATTCCTGATCTACAAAAATAAATCTTTCTCGATGGAATTTCAGGCTTAACAAACATATGGGATTGGTTTTAAATTGGGGATGGGAGTGGAACTTAAGAAGTTTTCTCTGCTCCAAAATCAAACCTTAAATGTGAGACCAGACCTGTCACCTGCTGGCTCATGGAGGAGCTGGCAGGTCATATTACACAGCAAATTCATAGATTATGTTCTTTACTTTCATCTGCCAAGCAGATCGTGGTTTCGTATGCCTTTGTGATGACTCTGGGGACCGATGTGTCCAATTACCGAGCCGGAGCTCTGGAGCGCATGTGCCCAGATCCGGTGCTCTGTGACAACAGAGGCCATTGCGATGGGAGACCCACATGGGCCAAAGAACAAAAATGGATGAAAATAGATAAATGAAAGACCGGTAGAAGTGGCCTGCCCTCTCTCCTCCCTCCCCAACCCCTCTCCCTCAAAATAGTGCATCTATGAACACAAAAGAACACATATCATTTTCAGTTATACTTTTTGTGGATATATGCCCAGGAGTGGGATTGCTAGATCAAATGATAACTCTGTTTTTACTTTTATTTTTATTTATTTATTTTTTATACATTTTTGTAAAAATTTTTGGCCTCTTTCACTGTTTTTAATATACTTTCATCCATCTTTATTCTTTGGCTTGTGGGGGCCTCCACTGCAGTGCCCTCTCTCATTGCAGAGTACCGTTCCTGGGGCATACACTACAGAGTACTGGCTTGTAATTGGACACACTGGTCCAACCGCTCTGCGGCATGTGGGATCCTCCCAGACCAGGGATTGAACTGCCACCCTTTGCACTGCAAGGCAGTGTCCTTACCAACTTGATCACCAGGGAAGCCCTGAAGCCTACATTTTTGAAGGGCATTAACTATACTTTTCCACCTCTATATCTCTAATGCTTAGAATGAATGCCCCATTGCCTGAAATGGTTTGGTCTTGAATATCATTAATTGAATAGATATATAGTAGCGGTAAAGGATTTATTCATTTATTAACTTTTGTCTCCTGAAGGTTTTTTCATTCCTATTACAATCCAAAAAACCAAGCTTCACGTGTTCTTCTTATCAAAAGCAGCTGTCAAGACAGGATTTAAAATCATTTACACTGAAGTATAAATAACTGATTAACAGTTATGTCCCCCAAGGGAATTTCCATTTTAACAAGAATAGAATTCCTGATCTACAAAAATAAATCTTTCTCGATGGAATTTCAGGCTTAACAAACATATGGGATTGGTTTTAAATTGGGGATGGGAGTGGAACTTAAGAAGTTTTCTCTGCTCCAAAATCAAACCTTAAATGTGAGACCAGACCTGTCACCTGCTGGCTCATGGAGGAGCTGGCATGTCATATTACACAGCAAATTCATGTTTGTTCTACTGCTCAGCATAGATTAGATGAACTGCACATCTGGTAAATGTTTGCACATGAAATGTGCATCTGCCAAGCAGATCGTGGTTTCCTGGTACATCCCAGTGGCTTTGAGTCAAGGTCATAAAACCAGCATTGCAGAGACTTGGTGGTCTGGAATTGTGTCCTGCTTTTAGTTATTGAGAAAGTTGCTCTCTCAGTTCCTTTGAAGACCCTTCATGTCACCATTTTAGGCTTGAAAAAGCATTTGGGAAATTCAGAGTCCATTCAGCTGTTTGAAATCATCACATAAGGATGAGAATCTTGTCTACTAAGAAGAAAGTCTTCTCAGAAAGTGCTTCCCAGTTTTTCTCCATGACCCATCTTCATGTTTGGTTGTCTCATCAAAAGCTTCATTCTCTAAAAAGGAGTGGATATATATATATATATATATATATATATATATATATATAGGTATCACTAATTCACTTTGCCATATGCCTGAAACTAATGCAACATTGCAAAATGATCTGTACTTCAATAAAATTTCTTTAGAGTTTCATTCTAAATAACAACTTAAATCTTGCCTAACTTAGCTTTGACACCTTATTTTGTAGTTCATGGATATGAAGAGCACGTAATTTTCATATAAACTGCAATACTAGAGATGTGAAGCAGTACATTGTTCTGTTAAAGCAAAGCAAACCAAAGAACGTAGAAAAAAAAACCTTGAATATCATTAATTGAATAGATATATAGTAGCGGTAAAGGATTTATTCATTTATTAACTTTTGTCTCCTGAAGGTTTTTTCATTCCTATTACAATCCAAAAAACCAAGCTTCACGTGTTCTTCTTATCAAAAGCAGCTGTCAAGACAGGATTTAAAATCATTTACACTGAAGTATAAATAACTGATTAACAGTTATGTCCCCCAAGGGAATTTCCATTTTAACAAGAATAGAATTCCTGATCTACAAAAATAAATCTTTCTCGATGGAATTTCAGGCTTAACAAACATATGGGATTGGTTTTAAATTGGGGATGGGAGTGGAACTTAAGAAGTTTTCTCTGCTCCAAAATCAAACCTTAAATGTGAGACCAGACCTGTCACCTGCTGGCTCATGGAGGAGCTGGCATGTCATATTACACAGCAAATTCATGTTTGTTCTACTGCTCAGCATAGATTAGATGAACTGCACATCTGGTAAATGTTTGCACATGAAATGTGCATCTGCCAAGCAGATCGTGGTTTCCTGGTACATCCCAGTGGCTTTGAGTCAAGGTCATAAAACCAGCATTGCAGAGACTTGGTGGTCTGGAATTGTGTCCTGCTTTTAGTTATTGAGAAAGTTGCTCTCTCAGTTCCTTTGAAGACCCTTCATGTCACCATTTTAGGCTTGAAAAAGCATTTGGGAAATTCAGAGTCCATTCAGCTGTTTGAAATCATCACATAAGGATGAGAATCTTGTCTACTAAGAAGAAAGTCTTCTCAGAAAGTGCTTCCCAGTTTTTCTCCATGACCCATCTTCATGTTTGGTTGTCTCATCAAAAGCTTCATTCTCTAAAAAGGAGTGGATATATATATATATATATATATATATATATATATATAGGTATCACTAATTCACTTTGCCATATGCCTGAAACTAATGCAACATTGCAAAATGATCTGTACTTCAATAAAATTTCTTTAGAGTTTCATTCTAAATAACAACTTAAATCTTGCCTAACTTAGCTTTGACACCTTATTTTGTAGTTCATGGATATGAAGAGCACGTAATTTTCATATAAACTGCAATACTAGAGATGTGAAGCAGTACATTGTTCTGTTAAAGCAAAGCAAACCAAAGAACGTAGAAACCATCACAAAACAATTCAAGTTAAATTAAGTTAGGAAAATGGGATTTTCTGAATGTGATGTGACTCAAAGCAGATCTGCTAGTTAGCAAATCTGCTGGTTAGATTGGAAGGCTGACATTTCTCAGCATCTCCAGTGAATCTTGTTCTAAAAAAGCCAGATAATATCGAAATAAACGAGGTACTGGTTTGTTTTATATTATTTTTAATTCAGAAAGCAGTTAAAGCAATTCACAATAGTTATCTTTTTCCCTCTAGGATTATGAAGAAGAAGGATGAATACTTATTTCAAATAAGTATCTCAATACTTATCTAAAATACTTATCTATCAAATAATTATTTGGTAGATGGATCCATAGAAATTCAAGGATGAGGGAAGTTTTGTACAAAGTTACCTTTATCTAGTTTCTAGAAAGTAATAATATGATATCCTTATTATTCCAGGTGAGGGAATCAAAGTGACTGATCTTAGGATAAACTTCACCAGAGCCACGCGGATGGGTATTCTGCTTGGCTTGATCGTTTCAATAGTTTTCTGTCTGGTGAGTGAGTTAACAATTGGTAACATGTTTGATGTTGGGTTTGAAAAGTAAAAATCAAGACATGGATTTTTTAAAAATAATTCTGTTTAGTATTTGTACTCTTTTTACTAGGGGTGGGGGAGGAAAGAGTGTTTAAAATATGGTGGAGAAAAGCACAAAATATTGAATAGCAGTCATGATAATACTGATGCTAACTTCAATAAATAGATAGACCTTTAAGAATAATATGATGTTCTGTTAAATGATTAATATATTTGAATATGACAAGCCATGAATATACTTAAAATTTTCAAAATTTTCCCTGTGATTCATTCTTACCATCTAAAATCCTCTTAAAAAAAAAATGACCTTTTTGTGCTGAGTCTTAGCCAGATTCTTTTATTATGCAGTTGGTTTTCTTTTCATTGAGTACCTGAAAACAGCACCTCCTTTGGCCAGGAACTAGCTAAAAGTGCACCCAAGTGGCAGCCTAAAGGTAGCCAAGTGCCAGGGCACTGTGGTCAGAGTAGGTTTTGGTTGCCATCACTCACCAATTACTGTAGGTTCTCTCTGTACTTAAGCAGAGAACTTTGCTCCTTAAAGTTTCCAGTTTCTTTACTCGATGAAGCAGTAGCAACCACTGGAAGTGAAGCTCTGTATAGGGTTTCGGAAACTGTGAGTCAGTACCTCACTCAACAGCAGGTGCTCTAAACCAATGGCAATCAGTTGCCCTAGTGGTGAGATCATTTCTCATCGATTTAGGGTTTCAAATGGATTTAAAGATATGGCTGTTTAGTACAGAGGAAGTTGTTTGCTTGCATATAAGCCTTATTGTAACTTGCATAATGTTAAAGGAAAATGGAATATTTTAAGGGTTTTGTGGGGGGATAATTTAAATTGTGGCTTCCAAGGATTCAGTGGTGTTTAAACGAATTTAGTGCTTAGAATGATCATTTTTAGAGTTTTGAGAGGAAAGGAAATGTTTTTGATTCTTTTTTTCTGGAGGGTCAGAATTTTGTCTTTCTTTCCTTGTTTGTTTATTGGTGGTGCTTTTCGTTAAATACATTAGATTAATGGAGTTACATAGAATGGGATACTGTCCAACCATAACATTTCAGCATTTCAGTTCAAATGAAATCTAATAAGTTGTCATTTTCATCAGATGGCTCATTGTGATGTGTTTTTTCCACCTAATGACTTGGGTAAGATAGAGCTATGTCAGGAAAACAATATCCTCTACATAGTGTCACTGTTTTCATGTTTTGATTTGGTCAAATATGCTGATTTTTACAAACGCAATCTGTTTTTCAAGTATTAAATATGATTTTTTGGTTCGTGTCTACTATGTTCCAAAGAGATTGAGACTTGTTAAGGATCAGTCACTTATCAAAGTGTAGGATATAGATATCAGAACAAAAAATATTAAAATAGTTAATATTTTTGTTTTAATTGTGTCTAAAAGTATAGATTGTAATATATATCTTTGCTAAAAAAATTGTAAATCCATATAATAAATAATGGATTCAGCTAGACACAATGATTTGGCATCTTTATTTAACAAACAATTATTGTTCATCTACTGTGCTTACATCAAAGATTATAAAGCATCTGAGATTTTACCCTGCTTGAAATCTGAGAAGTTAATCTGCCATTGTTTCAGGCTGGCATACCAACATTTGTATTGGAAGACAAGGTCATCTTTACTAAACCAGCCAGGAAACAAATCCCTCATCCTAGGAGGGAGATACTATCTATCACCCAAGGCTATTTGTGATATTCCCAGCATCCTTGGAAATAGTCTGGACAATAGTTGATTCAAATACACAGAAACACCATGCAGAATCATCTTCCAGTGCTTTACAGTTAAAATGCAGAGTTTTCATATATATAATATAAATATAAATATATATATATATATATATATATATAATGTTAATTGATCTACAGATTGATAAATTTAGTTCTTATCAGGTAGAAATACTTTTGGAGATTATCCAGAGGAGCCATGGTGCATTTTGTTTCTCTGGTAATAGTTAATGATATAATATTCCTGAGTATCTTTGATTTAAAGACAGTTTACTGTGAATATATTATGTAACTATAGTTTTACACTGATTAAAGTGTTACATAGTTTTTGAAATTAAAATGATTTCTTCAGCTATGAAAACTAGATTAATAACTGTACTAAGAGACCTTTACTGGTGGTCCCCAGAAAACTCTAATGCACTTTGCCAGCATATACAGAAAATGACATAAATCTAGTACCTAAATTTTTAAAAGAACTTCATATAATTTTATATTAAAATTTAATGATTCAGTCATTTGGAAAAGCAAATAAACTGTTGTTTTGTGCAAAGCCTGTTGAAAAATGAAGACTATTGCCTAGGACATCCAAATAAAACATGAATAAAAATATAAAAAATAAAATATTACAGGCCTTTTCCTTCATATTGCCTTCACGGAAGACACTTTTTCTCTTCAGTGAAAAGAGAAAGATAAAATCAAGATGATAAAGAATAAAATATAGAAAAAAGTGTTATATCCCCCCTTCCACTCCTGTTAATATATATCTTTGCTAAAAATTGTAAATCCATATAATAAATAATGGATTCAGCTAGACACAATGATTTGGCATCTTTATTTAACAAACAATTATTGTTCATCTACTGTGCTTACATCAAAGATTATAAAGCATCTGAGATTTTACCCTGCTTGAAATCTGAGAAGTTAATCTGCCATTGTTTCAGGCTGGCATACCAACATTTGTATTGGAAGACAAGGTCATCTTTACTAAACCAGCCAGGAAACAAATCCCTCATCCTAGGAGGGAGATACTATCTATCACCCAAGGCTATTTGTGATATTCCCAGCATCCTTGGAAATAGTCTGGACAATAGTTGATTCAAATACACAGAAACACCATGCAGAATCATCTTCCAGTGCTTTACAGTTAAAATGCAGAGTTTTCATATATATAATATATATATATATATTATATATAATGTTAATTGATCTACAGATTGATAAATTTAGTTCTTATCAGGTAGAAATACTTTTGGAGATTATCCAGAGGAGCCATGGTGCATTTTGTTTCTCTGGTAATAGTTAATGATATAATATTCCTGAGTATCTTTGATTTAAAGACAGTTTACTGTGAATATATTATGTAACTATAGTTTTACACTGATTAAAGTGTTACATAGTTTTTGAAATTAAAATGATTTCCTCAGCTATGAAAACTAGATTAATAACTGTACTAAGAGACCTTTACTGGTGGTCCCCAGAAAACTCTAATGCACTTTGCCAGCATATACAGAAAATGACATAAATCTAGTACCTAAATTTTTAAAAGAACTTCATATAATTTTATATTAAAATTTAATGATTCAGTCATTTGGAAAAGCAAATAAACTGTTGTTTTGTGCAAAGCCTGTTGAAAAATGAAGACTATTGCCTAGGACATCCAAATAAAACATGAATAAAAATATAAAAAATAAAATATTACAGGCCTTTTCCTTCATATTGCCTTCACGGAAGACACTTTTTCTCTTCAGTGAAAAGAGAAAGATAAAATCAAGATGATAAAGAATAAAATATAGAAAAAAGTGTTATATCCCCCCTTCCACTCCTGTTACTATCAGTATCAGCCTTTCTTTAAATGAATGCAACAAATACATGGATAGATTATCATGGAAAGTAATATTGGTAGGACTACTATTTATTCCAGAAGTAACTGGCCTCATCATAGCTTAGCTAGGGACTGCAAATTATTTTATTCAGAATACACCAAATATGTGTCTTCTTCCCATATGTACTTTCTCAGCATTTAATGTCAAGTGAAACTATGAGCCACTCAAATGAGACTTTTTTAGAATGAGAACAAAAGTGTAAAGGATATAAAAAGGAAAGTACATAGAATTAGTTTACTTGCCTACCATTGCCAAAGTCATCAAGTAAGCTTAGTGTTTTGAAATCTGGGAGTTCTAATCTGTGATCCATTTTGATATTCCTCCAACACCTCCTTGGGAGTCCTTTTTTGTTTTAAAAATAAATAAATAAAAGGAAAAAATAAAAAGCCTTAAACTGAATGACAATCACATGAAAATCTTCTAGGCTCAAAGCCAGAGAATTTTTTGTACATTATTTTTTTCTGAACCTTAAGTGTAACCAGATGAATTTCCATTTAGTGCTGTCCTACCAACTAATTTAATCAATGATATGTCTTCTAATGGGAAATCTTCATTTCATCAGAGCTGAATTACATTACTTAAGCTTTACTCCCTAGAGAAGCAGAACCTCCTTCATATTATGTTGTTTAAATGTACTAAAGACTCAGATTATATAACAGCTTCATTCTAGGGATGCTATCTTAGAGTTTTACAGATGTATAGATTAAGAAACATAAAAAATACAACCACCATTATCATGTGAGTGAGTGAAACATAATAAAAATTCTTGTAGGCAACTTTATTATAATGTTTTACAATTAATTGTCTGTGAAGTCAGAATAGAATAGAATGAAAATACTTTCAACTTTAAAAGGATTTTCCTGTTCATGGCCAAAAATGAAAAGCAAACACAAGCAATGAAATTGTGTGTGGTTTCTTTATTTCCTTTTAAAGATTTATTTATTTATTTATTTGGGTGGGGTGAGGTGGGGAGGGAGGGGAGCAGGCGGGCCACTTCTATTGGTTTTTCATTTGTCCATTTTCATCCGTCTTTGTTCTTTGGCCCATGTGGGCCTCCCATTGCGGCAGCCTCTGTTGTCGCAGAGCACCGACTCTGGGCACATGCACTCCAGAGCTCCGGCTCAGTAATTGGACACATCGGTCCAGCCGCTCCACGGCACGTGGGATCTTCCCAGACCAGGGATCGAACCGGTGCCCCTTGCACTGCAAGGCGGTGTCCTTATCCACTGGACCACCAGCGAAGCCCCTCTTTATTTCCATTTAAATCATTATATATTTTTTTGAAATTATTTGATCTACTGTTTTAAGAATATCTGACTCTGACATGGAAGCACAACCCAGAAACAGTGATCGTAAAAGTATAGAACTTAAGTCAAATCTGAACAGAAAGGCCAACCAACAGAATTTTTTCCAGTGTCTTAAACAAACTGATGGTTTTGCTTTATTGCTTTATTCTTCAGGCAAATGATTATGTACATGGTGGTTTACCCCTAGTATGAAATCTAAGACTTACAAAGTTCAAATGAAGTTTTTTTTTTTTTTAAGATTTATTTATTTATTTATTTTGGTGGGGGTGGGGTGGGGAGGGAGGGGAGCAGGCGGGTCACTTCTATTGGTCTTTCATTTGTCCATTTTCATCCATCTTTGTTCTTTGGCCCGTGTGGGCCTCCCATCGCTGTGGCGTCTGTTGTTGCAGAGCGCTGGCTCTGGGCGCATGCGCGCCAGAGCTCCGGCTCGGTAATTGGACACATCAGTCCAGCCGCTCCACGGCACGTGGGATCTTTCCAGGCCAGGGATCGAACCGGCACCCCTTGCACTGCAAGGCGGTATCCTTATCCACTGGACTACCAGGGAAGCCCTCAAATGAAGTTTTATTCATCAAAGTCTTCTAAGTGCTAATCCTTGAGGCAAGCCTCTATTGACTTATTTGGTGATTTTTCAGTGTATGGTTGATTTTGTCCCTCAGCAATGCTTGGGAACATTTTTACTTCTTGTACATGAGAGGAGGTATGACTGGCATCCAGTGGTATTAGGCCAGAGATGCCACAGTCATCTTAAATGCATAGCACAGACCCCATGATCAAATTCTGGTCCCATATCAATAGTTGAGAAACCCTGGACTAAATAAACAGTAGTGCATTGAGTGCCTAAAGAGGAACCACAGCATATCAATAAATAATAGGCAGACATTTGCTTTAAATGAAGCATTGATAAGGATGGTGGAAAACAGAGGCCATGTGGCCTCAGAGGGACTTTGCTCAGGCTTTTATTTTTCTCTTTGTGTGATCACATCTTTTAAAAACATCTTTCTGAGCCACACTGGGCTATTGTAAGTAGAATTGATAGTATAGTTGCTACTTCAAGGGCTTGTAGGATTGAGTGAAGTAATGTATATAATTGCTTAGTCCATTGCTTGGTTCCTACGGGATCTCAGTGAAGTCATCTATTATTCAGCAACTATCAGGAAGAATCTTACATTGACTAGAATTGTCTAAAGATTGATGTTTAGGAGGCAGCAAGTTTCCTGTTCTTGAATAAGTTCAAGCAGATTATGGACAACATCTTGTGTTCCTTCCATTTATCTTAGTTATACAAGACTATGCCTAAATAAATATAAAGTGCTTGATGGTTTTCCTTGAGTTTTTAAGAAATTTTAGGCAAGGTTGACATCAAGTAAGCATAGATAACACTGATATTTTACCAAATGCAAGTTTGCGTGCTGACTGACACACAGGGAGTCCTATCTATACTTCAGTGTCAGCTTTGGGGACAGAGAAAGGTTTATTGCAGGGTCAAATAAGAAGATGGGTGGCTTGTGCCTCCCAAAGTCCCAAACTCTCTGAAGGGTTTCAGCAAAGCATTTTTAAGGATGTGTGAGGGAGGGGCATGGTTGGTTGTTGCCAACTTCTTCATGTCTCAGCTGTCCATATAGGTATGATGTTCCTTCAACCTCCATCAACACAAATAGTATATGATATTCTTTTATAGAAGGTACAGAGCCAGCATGACTAAGCAATGGAGCACAAAGTTTAAAGTAAAAGGAACAGATCTGATATGGAGTCAGATTTGTTCTTCCCCTGTTATAGTATTACTCAGTGATATTAAGCTTTGTATTTTGATACTGAAATGATGACTCTCAGTCCTTGCATACATGTTCCCTGAGTTCACTCTGCTAACCAGTGCTAGTTATTTGCTTGGATTTCCACAAGCTATTTTCTGTATTTCTATATCATCAAATTTCTTGGTATATCTTTTATGTGCCCCTTATAGTGAAGGACAAGGAAGCCTGGCTTGTTGCAGTCCATGGGGTTGCAAAGGGTTGGACATGACTTAGCGACTGAACAACAATGCCTAACACAAGTCATGGTGGGCTATTTTTCTCACCATAGAACATGACATTTATTGAACTCCCCTGTATGTCAGATTCCATGTAATGCACTGTACATGTGCTATAGCATTAGGCTGGCAATAAATGTTTATTGAATGAATTCATTAAATATATTAATAAATGTAATATTAAGTTTTACTATGTATTATATAATATTAAAAATAAAAAATACAGGATATACCTTCAGCCCATGCACTAAAACCTCTTAATTTTATAGGATAACCAGGGTGTGTAAATAATAACTTCTTTTACAGTTATGTGCTTTGATTACAGAGTATTATACATTGGGCATTTTCTCCATGAATGAAATAGATGAGGGATGCATTTTATTGTCATCTAAAAACGAGATGTTGCCTTGTAGATCAATAGCAATGAAAATCCATATGGTTATTTAACTAAATAGTTAATTTTAGGAAAAGCTTTTGAATTTAAGAGATGTTGGGAAAGGTACTAAGAACAAAATAATGATATGAGGAACAACTTTTATGGTGTTATTCTGACTTGTGGGGTTTTTTTTAAAACAAAGAAACTAGACTTTATTTTTACTTTTATGCCTGGAAATAATATTACAAAAGAATTAAGGGTAATAAACTACTGATTATTCATTAAGTATGTTTTCTCTATGGGGCTTCCTGATGGCTCAGGGGTAAAGAATCGCCCAAAGCATGAAACCTACCATCAACACAAATAGTATATGATATTCTTTTATAGAAGGTACAGAGCCAGCATGACTAAGCAATGGAGCACAAAGTTTAAAGTAAAAGGAACAGATCTGATATGGAGTCAGATTTGTTCTTCCCCTGTTATAGTATTACTCAGTGATATTAAGCTTTGTATTTTGATACTGAAATGATGACTCTCAGTCCTTGCATACATGTTCCCTGAGTTCACTCTGCTAACCAGTGCTAGTTATTTGCTTGGATTTCCACAAGCTATTTTCTGTATTTCTATATCATCAAATTTCTTGGTATATCTTTTATGTGCCCCTTATAGTGAAGGACAAGGAAGCCTGGCTTGTTGCAGTCCATGGGGTTGCAAAGGGTTGGACATGACTTAGCGACTGAACAACAATGCCTAACACAAGTCATGGTGGGCTATTTTTCTCACCATAGAACATGACATTTATTGAACTCCCCTGTATGTCAGATTCCATGTAATGCACTGTACATGTGCTATAGCATTAGGCTGGCAATAAATGTTTATTGAATGAATTCATTAAATATATTAATAAATGTAATATTAAGTTTTACTATGTATTATATAATATTAAAAATAAAAAATACAGGATATACCTTCAGCCCATGCACTAAAACCTCTTAATTTTATAGGATAACCAGGGTGTGTAAATAATAACTTCTTTTACAGTTATGTGCTTTGATTACAGAGTATTATACATTGGGCATTTTCTCCATGAATGAAATAGATGAGGGATGCATTTTATTGTCATCTAAAAACGAGATGTTGCCTTGTAGATCAATAGCAATGAAAATCCATATGGTTATTTAACTAAATAGTTAATTTTAGGAAAAGCTTTTGAATTTAAGAGATGTTGGGAAAGGTACTAAGAACAAAATAATGATATGAGGAACAACTTTTATGGTGTTATTCTGACTTGTGGGGTTTTTTTTAAAACAAAGAAACTAGACTTTATTTTTACTTTTATGCCTGGAAATAATATTACAAAAGAATTAAGGGTAATAAACTACTGATTATTCATTAAGTATGTTTTCTCTATGGGGCTTCCCTGATGGCTCAGGGGTAAAGAATCCACCTGCCAATGCAGGAGATATGGGTCTGATCCCTGGATCAGGAAATAGGAAATGGCAACCCACATGAGGATATCCCATGGACAGAATAGCCTGGCAAGCTATAGTGCATGGGGTCACAAAGAGTTGGACACGAGTTAGCGACTAAACAACAACTTTATACTTTGAAAGCATGATACCTTAGAAAAGTTTGGGTCTCTTTCTAATATTTTGTACCAAGCAGGTGTTGTATAAATATTTTAAGTCCACTTTTCTTTAAAGAAAAGGACACTAAATTGTATTCAGATGGTTTTATAGTATGGATCAAGGACTGGGTATCTTCTCGCTTGGGGATGAATAATTTTTAATACTTTGTATATAGCATGTCACCGTAGGAGAAATTATCATCTTTAGTCCTCATGGGCTAGGATTGGCCTTCCATCTCTGGATGCACCCAAGGCCTTTCAGAGAGGCCCAGCAACCAGGAAGATCAGGGATCTGATGCTTGGCAGAGCTTGGGCTGGAGTGTGATGTTTCTGCTCAGTCTTAAGGAGTAGGTGTTTTCTTGAGGTTTTTGAGATACTGCAGGGTGTATTAACCTTAGTTTGACTCCTATAGGTTACTTCTGAAATAAGAACATTGAATTTTTTCCTAATTAAAGGGACAATATGGTAGATGAGGAGAACATGGTTTTGGAAACATACTTTCTGATGTTGGCTCTGTGACTGCATTTAATATTGGTTAGATTATTTAACCTCATCAAGTTCTAACTTCTTAAACCAATGAAATTGAATCAGAGAGACTTTCTAGGACCCTTCAGTCCTTTCAGTTAATTTTTCTTAAGTGCTAGTTCCTTTATTTTTCTCTTCCTAGGGAATTTCTTGTTCATTCAATGTGATTAATGCATACACTTCTGAGTCTCTGAGAATTTTAGTCCTTGGTTGTCACTGCTGGGTGCTCACAGTGGGACTGGGTTTCTCTTCTAACCTGATGATTAAGTTAACTGAGGTAAAGCCTGACCTTCATCAATGGTTTATCTTCAGATGACCCAGCAGCAGGCTCTCAGCAAATGGAGTCCTCTTCATTTGCTGATCCAGTTGTCCATACAGAAGACAAATTCAGTGCAACTCATATAGTATCCATTTATATAAATCTCATTTTAATTAAAAAGCTAATATTATACTTTGATTACTTTTGATTAGCTTTTCTCTTTTTGAAACAATGTATGTTGTAATTGGCATTCAGATTCTACCCCTTAGAAAATGGGCTGGCAACCCACATGAGGATATCCCATGGACAGAATAGCCTGGCAAGCTATAGTGCATGGGGTCACAAAGAGTTGGACACGAGTTAGCGACTAAACAACAACTTTATACTTTGAAAGCATGATACCTTAGAAAAGTTTGGGTCTCTTTCTAATATTTTGTACCAAGCAGGTGTTGTATAAATATTTTAAGTCCACTTTTCTTTAAAGAAAAGGACACTAAATTGTATTCAGATGGTTTTATAGTATGGATCAAGGACTGGGTATCTTCTCGCTTGGGGATGAATAATTTTTAATACTTTGTATATAGCATGTCACCGTAGGAGAAATTATCATCTTTAGTCCTCATGGGCTAGGATTGGCCTTCCATCTCTGGATGCACCCAAGGCCTTTCAGAGAGGCCCAGCAACCAGGAAGATCAGGGATCTGATGCTTGGCAGAGCTTGGGCTGGAGTGTGATGTTTCTGCTCAGTCTTAAGGAGTAGGTGTTTTCTTGAGGTTTTTGAGATACTGCAGGGTGTATTAACCTTAGTTTGACTCCTATAGGTTACTTCTGAAATAAGAACATTGAATTTTTTCCTAATTAAAGGGACAATATGGTAGATGAGGAGAACATGGTTTTGGAAACATACTTTCTGATGTTGGCTCTGTGACTGCATTTAATATTGGTTAGATTATTTAACCTCATCAAGTTCTAACTTCTTAAACCAATGAAATTGAATCAGAGAGACTTTCTAGGACCCTTCAGTCCTTTCAGTTAATTTTTCTTAAGTGCTAGTTCCTTTATTTTTCTCTTCCTAGGGAATTTCTTGTTCATTCAATGTGATTAATGCATACACTTCTGAGTCTCTGAGAATTTTAGTCCTTGGTTGTCACTGCTGGGTGCTCACAGTGGGACTGGGTTTCTCTTCTAACCTGATGATTAAGTTAACTGAGGTAAAGCCTGACCTTCATCAATGGTTTATCTTCAGATGACCCAGCAGCAGGCTCTCAGCAAATGGAGTCCTCTTCATTTGCTGATCCAGTTGTCCATACAGAAGACAAATTCAGTGCAACTCATATAGTATCCATTTATATAAATCTCATTTTAATTAAAAAGCTAATATTATACTTTGATTACTTTTGATTAGCTTTTCTCTTTTTGAAACAATGTATTTTGTAATTGGCATTCAGATTCTACCCCTTAGAAAATGGGCTGGTCACATTTTCTTGAGAACTCACACATTTGAAAAATATGTATATCACTGAATATGTTTTATTAATATAGGAAATACTTAATAAGTTGCTTTGGAATATGTAATTATGGCTTTTCTAAATATGCAATTTATTTTCTCATGTTCTTAATTTGCAGAAAGAAATAACTGTAATTACCTTGTAATTTTTTAAATATTATGAAAAAGAAACAGAGTCACAGAGAACAGACTTGTGATTGCCAAGGAGGAAGAGAAGTGGGGGGAGGGAAGGACTGGGAGTTTGGGATGAACAGATGCAAACTAGCATATATTGCAGATGGAAAAAACACAACTTCTACTGTGTAGCACAGGGACTGCACTGAGTATACTGGGATAAATGATAATAGAAAATAATTTGAAAAAGAATATGTATATGCATGTTGCTATGGAACAGAAAATAGCACAACATAGTAAATCAACAACTCTTCAATAAAAATTAAAAAAATACAAATATGAAAAATGTTGAGGCAAATGACACTATAATTAAAACAATTTTTTGTTGATAAATACAAACAGATGGGGAAAATGCAGCTTAGCTCTCATATGTTAAGAAGTTTTGAGCTGAATAAAAGACTTAGCCCCCTCATATGGGGGGCGAATGAATCAGAGAGACTTTCTAGGACCCTTCAGTCCTTTCAGTTAATTTTTCTTAAGTGCTAGTTCCTTTATTTTTCTCTTCCTAGGGAATTTCTTGTTCATTCAATGTGATTAATGCATACACTTCTGAGTCTCTGAGAATTTTAGTCCTTGGTTGTCACTGCTGGGTGCTCACAGTGGGACTGGGTTTCTCTTCTAACCTGATGATTAAGTTAACTGAGGTAAAGCCTGACCTTCATCAATGGTTTATCTTCAGATGACCCAGCAGCAGGCTCTCAGCAAATGGAGTCCTCTTCATTTGCTGATCCAGTTGTCCATACAGAAGACAAATTCAGTGCAACTCATATAGTATCCATTTATATAAATCTCATTTTAATTAAAAAGCTAATATTATACTTTGATTACTTTTGATTAGCTTTTCTCTTTTTGAAACAATGTATGTTGTAATTGGCATTCAGATTCTACCCCTTAGAAAATGGGCTGGTCACATTTTCTTGAGAACTCACACATTTGAAAAATATGTATATCACTGAATATGTTTTATTAATATAGGAAATACTTAATAAGTTGCTTTGGAATATGTAATTATGGCTTTTCTAAATATGCAATTTATTTTCTCATGTTCTTAATTTGCAGAAAGAAATAACTGTAATTACCTTGTAATTTTTTAAATATTATGAAAAAGAAACAGAGTCACAGAGAACAGACTTGTGATTGCCAAGGAGGAAGAGAAGTGGGGGGAGGGAAGGACTGGGAGTTTGGGATGAACAGATGCAAACTAGCATATATTGCAGATGGAAAAAACACAACTTCTACTGTGTAGCACAGGGACTGCACTGAGTATACTGGGATAAATGATAATAGAAAATAATTTGAAAAAGAATATGTATATGCATGTTGCTATGGAACAGAAAATAGCACAACATAGTAAATCAACAACTCTTCAATAAAAATTAAAAAAATACAAATATGAAAAATGTTGAGGCAAATGACACTATAATTAAAACAATTTTTTGTTGATAAATACAAACAGATGGGGAAAATGCAGCTTAGCTCTCATATGTTAAGAAGTTTTGAGCTGAATAAAAAGACAATGCCAAGAAAACATAGCCCCAACTCTGCAGGTGGTTAGGGATGGAACTTGAACTGGAATCTTCCTTAGTCATAGGCAGTAAATAATGCTGACCTAGCATTGGCTACGTCCAACTGTCCACCCTCACATCTGTGTGAGGTTGACCATAGTCAAGAGGCCCTGTGATTATTCCAAAGGGAGTTATTAGGATAGCAGAGCACGGAATAGAAGGAGAGAGGATGGGATTCTCAGCATCTCTTTGATTCATCCTAGGGTGGATTGGGAGTTAAAATCATCTTTGGCCAAAAGGGAAGTTTATGTGTATGTGAATAGGGAATGGATATCTTTTTTGGTGTTTTCAAGCTAGGATATAAATTTTTCTAAAAATAAACTCTTCTCCAAAAATAATGACGTTGGTTTTCTCTGTGGGATTCAATGGTATCTGTAATGGCTTGGTTGATTGGTTGGAACATGGCCGCTGGTGTGGGAAAATGTCCCATATGCCAATTGACTGTGTAACCCTCCACAGCTGCATTTTGTACACCCTGTCCTAACCAGTCTTTTCCGTGGATGTGTGACCCCAAAAGAAGTCATCTGAGAAGGTGAATTAGTATAAATCTATGACTATTGTGAAAACAGGTAAAACCCAATACCAGTGGTGGATGAGCCATCAAAATATTTAACTGATGGCCTCTAACATGTAAAACATAGCATACTTAGGGAATTAGTGATTTTAAACCTTGCCCTCTAGGAGCTTATGTTACTGAATGCAAGTTCATGTGCCTGACACACAGTGAGGCCAAACAAACCAAAATGTCAGAGTTTGGAGTTGAGAAAGGTTTACTGCAGGGTCATGCAAAGAGATGGGTGCATTGTTCCCCTGTCTGAAACCCCAAACTCCTCAAAGGGTTTCAGCAATGCATGCTTAAAGGCAGGGTGAAGGAGGGCTGTGGTTGATTGTTGGAAAGTTCTTGGAGTAAGAATCCTTTGTTCTTACAACTGTCTACTTGGGTAGGACAATGATGTCCCTGTAAGCCTCCAAATGTTATTTTCTGTTCTGTAATTTTTTATCTCTATATGAATGTATGCTTAAATGTTAAAGCCCTGAGAATGGGCTATCCTGTATATTTCAGGCTATAGCATGACTGAGCATGAGCAACAGAGCACAAAGGTTAAAGTAAAAGAAATAGATTTAACATGGAGTCAGATGTGTTCTTCCTTACTACACTCAGAGTTAGTCAAGCAACTGGATGACACATGTATACATGCATGTGTATTACCTTACAGGAAAATGATAGACACTGCCTTAAAATTTACAGATTTTACTCATAATACTTATGAGTATTTAGTGAAGGGGGTTTATTTCAACTATAGCTATCATTTTTTTCCCCACTCATCGTTTTGCAAATCCTGGTGTTAAAAAAATTAAGGAAAGAAGGGGAGAAAAGTAATGTTTTTTGAGTTCTGACAATGAACAAGAGATTCTACTAGTTGTTTTCATACCATTTTGTTTAGCATTCCCAACAAGCCTTTAAGGTAGAAAGAGTACATTTGTTTCTGATTTGAGCAAAGAGGTAAGTAAGCTACAGAGAGATTAAGAATCTTGCTTTAGGGCTTCCCCTGGTGGTCCAGTGGGTAAGGACACTGCCTTGCAGTGCAAGGGGCGCCAGTTCGATCCCTGGCCTGGGAAGATCCCACGTGCCGTGGAGCGGCTGGACAGATGTGTCCAATTACTGAGCCGGAGCTCTGGAGTGCATGCTCCCAGAGCCGGCGCTCTGCAACAACAGACGCCACCGCGATGGGAGGCCCATAGGAGCCAAAGAACAAAGACGGAAGGAAATAGAGAAATGAAAGACC
Source organism: Tragulus kanchil (assembly GCA_022376925.1). Lineage (NCBI taxonomy): Eukaryota > Metazoa > Chordata > Mammalia > Artiodactyla > Tragulidae > Tragulus > Tragulus kanchil. The sequence goes on along the minus strand of JAIOJX010000005.1, from coordinate 73,471,153 downwards.
AATAGAAGTGGCCCGCCCGCTCCCCTCCCTCCTCAACCCGACCCTCGCCCAAAATGTAAAATAAATAAATAAATCTTTAAAAAAAAAAAAAGAATCTTGCTTTAGGCCACATAATATCTGGTAGATGAATAACTTAAATCTGTTTTAACAAAAAGTCTATATTCTTTCAACTATGCTATGGTTTGTTGCAATGTGTGCAGAAAAATATAGAAGTGCTTAGATTTGGGAAAATCTAAAATGCTCCCATCTTGGTCTGTGCACTTTGGCATATAGATGGTATGGGTCAGGAGTGGACACCCAAAGACAGTGCGGGTGTCATGGAAGTGGTAGCCTCAATCTTGGAGATCTGGGATAAGTGAACTTGTAGGAAGAGAGACAGAGGCCTCTCAAACTCTCTCAGTTCCCTCAGGCAGGAAAAATGTGTGTGTCCAGTACTTTTCTGGCAAAGAACATCTCTTCAACAACTGAAAGCTGATAAAAAGTGAGACTGACATTCAGCAATGAATGTCTGTATATATCTCTGCCCACCTCCCACTTATTGAGCTCCTAGTATATGAAACACACTGAGAAGGAGAGAAATTCAGGTATATCTCTGTCCACAAGAAACTCATGAACAAACTAGCAAATCCCAATAGGAAGAAGGAAGGCAGACAGGTGCTAAGGTCTCTCATCCGTCTTTACTTGGCTTTGGTATACAGGTGTGGTACTTCTACTGCTTAGTCACTTCAGTCATGTCTGACTCTTTGCAATCCCATGGACTACTGCTTTACTATTTTTTTTTCACAATGAACAAGAGATTCTACTAGTTGTTTTCATACCATTTTGTTTAGCATTCCCAACAAGCCTTTAAGGTAGAAAGAGTACATTTGTTTCTGATTTGAGCAAAGAGGTAAGTAAGCTACAGAGAGATTAAGAATCTTGCTTTAGGGCTTCCCCTGGTGGTCCAGTGGGTAAGGACACTGCCTTGCAGTGCAAGGGGCGCCAGTTCGATCCCTGGCCTGGGAAGATCCCACGTGCCGCGGAGCGGCTGGACAGATGTGTCCAATTACTGAGCCGGAGCTCTGGAGTGCATGCTCCCAGAGCCGGCGCTCTGCAACAACAGACGCCACCGCGATGGGAGGCCCATAGGAGCCAAAGAACAAAGACGGAAGGAAATAGAGAAATGAAAGACCAATAGAAGTGGCCCGCCGCTCCCTCCCTCCTCAACCCGACCCTCGCCCAAAATGTAAAATAAATAAATAAATCTTTAAAAAAAAAAGAATCTTGCTTTAGGCCACATAATATCTGGTAGATGAATAACTTAAATCTGTTTTAACAAAAAGTCTATATTCTTTCAACTATGCTATGGTTTGTTGCAATGTGTGCAGAAAAATATAGAAGTGCTTAGATTTGGGAAAATCTAAAATGCTCCCATCTTGGTCTGTGCACTTTGGCATATAGATGGTATGGGTCAGGAGTGGACACCCAAAGACAGTGCGGGTGTCATGGAAGTGGTAGCCTCAATCTTGGAGATCTGGGATAAGTGAACTTGTAGGAAGAGAGACAGAGGCCTCTCAAACTCTCTCAGTTCCCTCAGGCAGGAAAAATGTGTGTGTCCAGTACTTTTCTGGCAAAGAACATCTCTTCAACAACTGAAAGCTGATAAAAAGTGAGACTGACATTCAGCAATGAATGTCTGTATATATCTCTGCCCACCTCCCACTTATTGAGCTCCTAGTATATGAAACACACTGAGAAGGAGAGAAATTCAGGTATATCTCTGTCCACAAGAAACTCATGAACAAACTAGCAAATCCCAATAGGAAGAAGGAAGGCAGACAGGTGCTAAGGTCTCTCATCCGTCTTTACTTGGCTTTGGTATACAGTGTGAATAGTGGTACTTCTACTGCTTAGTCACTTCAGTCATGTCTGACTCTTTGCAATCCCATGGACTATAGCCTGCCAGCTTTCTCTTGTCCATGGAATTCTCCAGACAAGAATACTGGAGTGGGTTGCCATGCCCTTCTCTAGGGGGATCTTCTCAACCCAGGGATGGAACCTGGCTCTCCTGCATTGCAGGCAGATTCACTACCACTGAGCCATCAGGGAAGCCATATATACATATATACATACATATATACATACATACATATGTATATATTTATTTGAGACCCCATGGATTGTAGCTTGCCAGGTTTCTCCATTCATGGAATTTTCCAGGCAAGAATACTGGAGCAGATTGCCATTTCCTTCTCCTAATGGTACAAGTTTACTCAAGCTACCCTCCCCCATATGCTTACCTGTTACAGCACATTTATTCAACAGTCCACCTCTTCACAACTCATTTATAAAGCCACTTCTGTCTTACAAGAAGTTCCCATACATACGTCAATTTGTTTTTTGAATCTTTCTTCAGACCCATTATTATAGTCTAAACTTTTATTAATACTGAATTTTTATAACTACTATAGTTTTAAATAAAACTTAATATCTGTTGTTTTTCAGTCACTTAGTCATGTCCAATTCTTTGCAACTCCATGAACTGCAGCACACTAGACTTCCCTGTCCCTGAGTTTGCTCAAACTCATGTCCACTGAGTCAATGGTGCTATCTAACCCTCTTATCCTCTGCTGCCTCCTTCTCCTTTTATCTTCAATTTTTTAGTAAAAATCTATTACTTATTTTTCTTCCTTAAATTTGTCTTGGCTAATTTTGGTCTATGTTACTTCCACTGAAATTTTTGATTAGCTTATCAAGTTATACACCCGCACTCAAAAACATCTTTGTTTTGATGAGAATTGCAACAAATGCATAGGTTAATCTGATGGAATATCTGTCACCTTTATGATACTAAGACGTGCCATATGAATGCATTCATTTTTCCATGTATTTAGAACTTTGCTCAATTATAATTTTGTTCTATTTACCCTAGCCATACCATTATTTTTATTGTCACTGTAAATAATGTCTTCAAAAACACATACATAGAATAAGAAATAGAATTTGATTTTAAATAGCTTAGCTTTGTATGCAACAACTTTGACAAAATCTATTGTTATTTTAAATATTTTTATGGGATATTTATGTGATTTTTCAAATAATTTTGATAGTTTTATTTCTTTCTCAATTCTTACACCTTATTTTTCTCTTACGTTTAAGATGGAATGTCTATTAAGTGATCAAATAGATATGATTGCAGGCACCCTTATATTCTTTCTCATTTCATTCAAATAAAATTCTTCTAATAACTTTTTAACATTAGTTATTACATTTTCTAGTGATTTTTGATTTTATCATATTAAAGAACTTGAATATTTATTTTAAAATAAGTAACAGTTGTTGTATATTTCAAAACAATAAGTGTTGAAATTACCATATGTTTCTTCTGCATCTGTTTCAGTAATATGAATGGATACAAGCCTATGCAATGGCAGTGAATATAGAGAAGGTAGAGTCTTGAAGTTTACATTATTCATTGTGAGAGAGGATGGATAGAAAATAGCTGCTGGAAGACAAGCATGGTTCTGATTTAGGATAGCTATGTATATGCCATTATTTAAATAGAGAATAGAAAGAAGTGTCATTTTTCAGGAATATATTTTGAGCTCACTTTAAGATTTGTTGAAAGTGAGATGCATGTCGACTGTATAAAACTTGATGTTCACTAGAATTTCAGAATTAATTATTTAAAAGTGGACTCTTGAATGACAGATCCTCTGCTGCCTCCTTCTCCTTTTATCTTCAATTTTTAGTAAAATCTATTACTTATTTTTCTTCCTTAAATTTGTCTTGGCTAATTTTGGTCTATGTTACTTCCACTGAAATTTTTGATTAGCTTATCAAGTTATACACCCGCACTCAAAAACATCTTTGTTTTGATGAGAATTGCAACAAATGCATAGGTTAATCTGATGGAATATCTGTCACCTTTATGATACTAAGACGTGCCATATGAATGCATTCATTTTTCCATGTATTTAGAACTTTGCTCAATTATAATTTTGTTCTATTTACCCTAGCCATACCATTATTTTTATTGTCACTGTAAATAATGTCTTCAAAAACACATACATAGAATAAGAAATAGAATTTGATTTTAAATAGCTTAGCTTTGTATGCAACAACTTTGACAAAATCTATTGTTATTTTAAATATTTTTATGGGATATTTATGTGATTTTTCAAATAATTTTGATAGTTTTATTTCTTTCTCAATTCTTACACCTTATTTTTCTCTTACGTTTAAGATGGAATGTCTATTAAGTGATCAAATAGATATGATTGCAGGCACCCTTATATTCTTTCTCATTTCATTCAAATAAAATTCTTCTAATAACTTTTTAACATTAGTTATTACATTTTCTAGTGATTTTTGATTTTATCATATTAAAGAACTTGAATATTTATTTTAAAATAAGTAACAGTTGTTGTATATTTCAAAACAATAAGTGTTGAAATTACCATATGTTTCTTCTGCATCTGTTTCAGTAATATGAATGGATACAAGCCTATGCAATGGCAGTGAATATAGAGAAGGTAGAGTCTTGAAGTTTACATTATTCATTGTGAGAGAGGATGGATAGAAAATAGCTGCTGGAAGACAAGCATGGTTCTGATTTAGGATAGCTATGTATATGCCATTATTTAAATAGAGAATAGAAAGAAGTGTCATTTTTCAGGAATATATTTTGAGCTCACTTTAAGATTTGTTGAAAGTGAGATGCATGTCGACTGTATAAAACTTGATGTTCACTAGAATTTCAGAATTAATTATTTAAAAGTGGACTCTTGAATGAAAGAGTGAAATGGCTCTGAAGATAAATATTTGAGATCCAGTGGTATCAAAGTGTAAGTTAAAGTAGTAGGAGAGGATAAAGTTCTCCAGTGAGCATTTGCAGATAAGAAAAGTGGAGGATCTGTGAAGTAAGTCAGAAAGAGAAAAACAAACATTGTATACTAACATGTATATGTGAAATCCAGAAAAATGATGCAGATGAACTTATTGGCAAAGCAGAAGCAGAGACACAGACAAGGAGAGGAGATGTATGGATACCAAGGAGGGAAAGAGGGAGTGAGATGGAGAGGGAGGTTGGGATTGGCATATATATACTACTGTGTATAAAATGGACAGATAACTAATGAACTAATGAGAACTGACTGTACAGCACAGAAAATTCTACTCAGTCCTTCGGTGACCTAAATGGGAAAGAAATCCAAAAATGAGAGGATATATGTATACATGTAGCTTATTCAATTTGCTGTACAGCAGAAACTAACACTACATTGTAAAGCAACTATATTCCAATGAAACAGAAAAACAATGAAAAAAAGAAAAACAGAGACTCTTTGCTAACTTCCAGGAACCTAAACACACAGGGGATAGTAGGAGGGATTCCAAGAGGGGTCTGAAGATAAGTCGTTCCCAAGGTGAGTTGTGACAGAAAGCCTTAGAAAGTTTTCAAAAAAAAACAAAAACAAAAAAACAAAGAGCCATCTATATAGACCCAACCCAGGGAGGTTAAAAACGATGGCCAGAGAGAACTGACTTATTCTGGCAATTAGGAAATCACTGGTGTGCTTGACAGGAGCAATGTCAGTAGAATGCTGGAGTCAGACTTCACGTTGCAGCCGATGAGGCTTTAAAATGATGTGGGAGAAATGGAGAGAGACAGATGAAGACCTCCTTCATGATGCATGGCTGTGGTGGGAAGGGGAGAAAGGAGCATCTATTCAAGAGAGTCAAGGGAAGAGTGATCCTCTGAGAATTAACTCTAACTTTCCCAGCTTTGAAATTGTTGGGTGGATGAAGCCTAGAAGGTTCATCTTTACTAACATGTGATTGTGAGCTGGTTATTGGAGATGGTGAAGAACTGAGCAAAGTCATGTGACTGGATAGTTTTATTTATTTACTTTTATATTTTTTATTTTAAAAATTTTTATAAGTTGTGGTATAGTTGATTAACAATGTATTCATTTCAGGTATATAGCAAAGTGATTAGGTTATACATGTATCTATTTTTTTCCAAATTCTTTTCCTATTTAGATTATTACAGAGTACTGAGCAAAGTTCCTGTGCTATACTGTAGGTCCTTGTTGATTATCTACTTTAAATATAGCAGTGTGTACACTCAGAGTTGATTATTTGGGTATATATTTGCCTGGGCTTTGACTCTTCTGACTTAGGTCTGGAATCACGGAGTCATGCAAAAGGAATTCATAAGAAGCAAATTCAAAGGCTAGAGCCAATTCCTGCATGACAGTGAAGTCCTTGAATAAGGGTAAAGCCCTTAAGGAAAGTAAAACATAAGACAAAAATATATTTATATAAAACATAAGCATTTCAATGGATTTCTCATTTGAAAAATAATAATAATCTAAAATGAAAAGAAAAAAAAGTAGCCTTGCTATTTTGGGGTAGAATTGTGAGTCTATTTTGGTTATCATGATTCAGTAAAAGCTATTAAGCCCATAGACTCTGGTAGTCTGTAATAGAGGAAGCCTTTGTCCTTGTTCTTGGTCTAGCATTAGAATCAGAGAAGAACCGTATTCTAGATTCTGTTTGTTCTGGCACAACTCAATTCATTGGATTTGTTTCCAGTTTAAATGATATTTCTGCTGGTGAAGTTGGTAATAATTAAAAACGTTTAAAAATGTCTTAAACTCAGTGAGATGCTTTCCATATATCTAGCTGTCATTTGAAAATTATATTCATGATAAGATGGGGGAAATTTTTTTAAGTTGCCACATTTATTTTTATAGTTGAAATTCGCCAAAATTGCCAACTTAAGTTGGGCTATAACAAACCATCTCAAGGTTTCTATGGAAACATGATTTCATCCCATCTATGAAAACCCACTGTTTCTCCTTTATCATGGAATTTGAATCTCTGCAATGTTTTTTCCTGTGAGTCTTGCACCAAGAAAAAGAAAACAGGTTTCAAATTAGACAAAAATGCACATTTTTCCCATCAGAGTTTAACTCCAAGGGACTTTCATCTAGGGAGATAAACACAGCCTAAAATCTTTCCTATTTAGGTATTAATATTCATTTTCGTTATTTTAGTCTTCTATTTTTAAATACTTTGGTCAACCTCTAGTTGCAGTTGTTCCGATTTATGTGAAAATTACTTCATGATTCTAGCATCCTTATGTGGTATCTGATTGATTTTGAAATCTCCAGTAAAAGCGCTGTATCATTCATCTTCATTTTTACTTTTTGCCCATGCCAACCCCAAAGTGTAACACAAGTTTATTCTCAATAAATTCTTATTGAGCCAATGATGCAAGTATTTCAGTGCTTTCTGGGAACTTAGCATTATTGCAGGATCTGCAGGTTACGAAAGACATAGATAAAATAATTTCCTGTTTGTAATTAGGAATCGAGGGAGAGTGATGAGTGCAATGTAAAGCTCTTGCTACTCACTATTTAACCTCACATGAGCCAAAATTTTACTATCTCATTTAATCTTTACAATAGTCCTAGGACAACTGTTTCATGTTTCATATGAAGAAACTGTGACTAAGCAAGGTTTGAGAATAGGCCCAAGCTAGTGACTGGAGGACTATGATTTGAAACCAACCCTGCACTGACAAGTACATGTACTAAATGGAATATGCAGAAAATCATCAGTGAGGTAGGGAATGTTATTAACTTGGTGGAGCTCAGGCAAGGAATGATAAGGTAGATGAGAGTAATCATGAATGATTGTAAATGAAAGCACTACATGGTGAACCTTACATAGTATTCTAATCAGTACTGCATATTTGTATTCTATCCACTGAAATATAATATTTTGTCTCTGATACGTGCTTCTCAAATGTCTCTCTATATATTTTGAAGCAGCAATGAAGTGGTATATTATTTTGTTGGTGTTATTATTTAGTTGCTACGTCGTGTCCAGCACTTTTGCAAAAAAAGCCCCTCTGTCCATGAGATTTCCCAGGCAAGAATACTGGGTTGCCATTTTCTTCTCCAGGGAATCTTACTGACTCAGGGATCAAACCCATGTCTCCTGCATTGGCAGGTGGATTCTTTACCACTGAGCCATCTGGGAAGTCCTGCAGCAGATATATATAGATTATTAATGGATAAAAATAATTCTAATAATGTTTGAGTATGTAACCATTGGTTTTTTTTCATGCTTCAATATGGTATTATAAAAATATCTAATTGTGGAAACCATGCATTTAACATTTGTGCAAAATGATCTTAGTGATCACAAAGAACTTTAAATACAGCATTAAATGAGGTAATAATGATGCTTTGTATTGTTCTTTTGCCTGTTTTTTTTGGGGGGGGAGGAGCTTTTTCTTGATGATATTTTTGTACTTTGTAAACGACTTTAAATTTTCGTTTTTTCCTGTGTCTCCTCTTGGGTTCCATGCTAAGTGCCATGCATTTTTATTTTCTATGTTTAGTTGTTTTCCCTGAAAGGGAAAAGTTACAAGTTCAGAGAGAAAATTATAGTCATATTCTACTTAAATGCAAAGTCTTTATCAATGTGTCATTCATCTAACAAACATAGAATTTCTCTTGTAAACCTAAAATATCTCAGAGTAGGATCAGTTCTTGTATTTGTAGCAAAACTATAGTGTAAAATCACTTATTAAGTGGTTCATACTCAGTATATCTTAGAAATCTTATTTCGTGAGGGGTGGTCTGTTTATGACTAGCAATTGATATTAAATAATATGTAAGTGGTTAGCTTTGAACAGCATAGATCCATGATAATTCAAAAAATAGAAGAATAATGATCTAAACCTTTAAAAATGAACCTAAGTACACAGTGTATATCAATCACATGAAGCCCCAAATTACCATAAAGTGTTTCCAGGAAACCCTCTAGTGTATCATAACTACAGCTTGAGCATAAGGAATGTTAATGAAATGCTTTGCACTAATGCTTTTAGAATTAAAAATGACTTAGGAGTAAATTATTCAGGTTAAACCAAGTCTCTTAAACTCTCCAGGAAATTTGAATTGATGCCATCCTGTTCTCCAGTTTTCACTTGACCATTTCAGTTTTTGAAACTCATCAAACTGGGTTAGAAAAATCAGGAAAAGAACTACTCATATAACATGTTTAGAATTGTTGATTTGGGCACACACATTTATTGAATTTTGATAAATTATAGAGGTATTTTATTAATCAGATGGCCTTAAATCATTTTAATTTGAAAGTAGAAGCTGTCAGGAAGGGCAACTTAATGAAGAAAAAGAAATTTGAATTTTCAGAGAATGACTAGTGCATGTCACCTAACAGCAAGTCCATGTTCAGTTTTCTCTGTCTCAAAAATATGTACAGTTTGTAGTTTCAGTCAGGATTCCAACAAAGTCCATATTTGCATTTAAGTCCTTTTGCTTCTGTTTTCAGTCCACTTGTTTATTGATTGTAAAAATTTTCACTTTCACTCATTTCATCTTCCCAGTGTCTTTTAGTACATGCCTGAATTTCTCATAATTGAGTGGATACAGAGACTTGTGTAGATTCAGGTGTTACTTTTTTCTGATGAAAATAATTCACAGTTGGCTGTGTGCTGCTATTATGTCATGTTTGGAAGAATCTTATTCTACTTCATCTTATTCTACTTCAGTGATGCTGAGGTAGGTGAGTGAGTTCAGGTGCAGTCAGGTAATGCATCTGTCCTGATTCTCTCTCTAATCGTTCATCCAGTCACACTGGCAGCACCGGTGTTCCTCACCTACATCAACTGATTTATTAGTAGTTGCACAATATGATTTTCCTAATACTATTCCATTCTGTTACTTATGAACTGTTGCCTCATTAATTGTATTATTACCCTGAATTATTATCCATATAGGAAAAGTAGAATAAATCATGGCAACCCACTCCCATTGCTTGCCTAGAGAATCCTATGGACAGAGAAGCCTGATGGGCTGTAGTTCACAGGGCTGCAAAGAGTTGGACATGACTGAAGCGACTTAACGTGTACATGTGCAACAATTTACTAAGGTGACCAATGTATGGTTTTTATTTTTGCATTTGTCATCATGAACTCATAGGTTTAGTAAATTGTTTACACTGTAGTAATTTGCATTATGTAAATGACTACCTACTACAATTACTGTAGTAAATTGTAGTCCAATGTAGTCCTTATTATTTTTGATGATTAGATGGTTTTATCTATAGGTAATTGATGCCATCCTGTTCTCCAGTTTTCACTTGACCATTTCAGTTTTTGAAACTCATCAAACTGGGTTAGAAAAATCAGGAAAAGAACTACTCATATAACATGTTTAGAATTGTTGATTTGGGCACACACATTTATTGAATTTTGATAAATTATAGAGGTATTTTATTAATCAGATGGCCTTAAATCATTTTAATTTGAAAGTAGAAGCTGTCAGGAAGGGCAACTTAATGAAGAAAAAGAAATTTGAATTTTCAGAGAATGACTAGTGCATGTCACCTAACAGCAAGTCCATGTTCAGTTTTCTCTGTCTCAAAAATATGTACAGTTTGTAGTTTCAGTCAGGATTCCAACAAAGTCCATATTTGCATTTAAGTCCTTTTGCTTCTGTTTTCAGTCCACTTGTTTATTGATTGTAAAAATTTTCACTTTCACTCATTTCATCTTCCCAGTGTCTTTTAGTACATGCCTGAATTTCTCATAATTGAGTGGATACAGAGACTTGTGTAGATTCAGGTGTTACTTTTTACTGATGAAAAATAATTCACAGATGGCTGTGTGCTGCTATTATGTCATGTTTGGAAGAATCTTATTCTACTTCATCTTATTCTACTTCAGTGATGCTGAGGTAGGTGAGTGAGTTCAGGTGCAGTCAGGTAATGCATCTGTCCTGATTCTCTCTCTAATCGTTCATCCAGTCACACTGGCAGCACCGGTGTTCCTCACCTACATCAACTGATTTATTAGTAGTTGCACAATATGATTTTCCTAATACTATTCCATTCTGTTACTTATGAACTGTTGCCTCATTAATTGTATTATTACCCTGAATTATTATCCATATAGGAAAAGTAGAATAAATCATGGCAACCCACTCCCATTGCTTGCCTAGAGAATCCTATGGACAGAGAAGCCTGATGGGCTGTAGTTCACAGGGCTGCAAAGAGTTGGACATGACTGAAGCGACTTAACGTGTACATGTGCAACAATTTACTAAGGTGACCAATGTATGGTTTTTATTTTTGCATTTGTCATCATGAACTCATAGGTTTAGTAAATTGTTTACACTGTAGTAATTTGCATTATGTAAATGACTACCTACTACAATTACTGTAGTAAATTGTAGTCCAATGTAGTCCTTATTATTTTTGATGATTAGATGGTTTTATCTATAGGTAAGGGGAACCTCGCATCTTAGCTCTTGGGTCATTTTGATCTAATCTTAGTCACTAGTTACTAGGATTTTGAAAGTCCTAGTTTTCCTTGTTTTTAGAATGACAAGATTCTTCTGCCTCATGTCCCCCAGATCTGGAATCTGCTACTGTCTCTAAAGAATCTGGTTTCTTTTAATGGGAAATGCTATTTAGAAACCATGTTGGGGTTCTAGTGTTGCTTATTGATGATTTTCTTCCTATCATTGAATATTTCTTGCTTTCTTCTACCCATTTTCTCTCACCCTGGCTCCTATTTGTCTATGCCATTTATTTTCTGCTTATTATGCTGTATTTCTATTTAACTTTGCAAATGCTAATATTCTATTTTCTAAGTATGCATAACAGGCACATCTAGGACAAGAACTTACATTGTGTACCTTGTTATCCAGCACTCTTTTTGGCGTATTATGGAATAATTGGAAGATTAAGAAGTAGGAGAACTATTTGACCTGAGTTAGATGTTAAAAATTCTATTAGCTTTCCCTTTGGGAAAATTTATGTCTTTACCTTTCTGATACCTTACTGTGAGAATTAGAACTGAGTTAAGAAAAAATAAAAATTAGGCTAATATTTGTTAATATAAGAAGAATTTGGGCATAGGAAAAAATGCTACATTTATAAGCACAGTTTAAAACTAACAATCAGATCCCATGGCCTGATTTTAGTGGATTTGCTGGCACAGACCAATAAAATACAATGTACTCCATGTTCCTTGACTATTGTTTAGTGACCTCAATTTAAATGGTTATACAGATATGTATATTCTTTCATTGCTTGAATATTTAGAAGCTGCTATGTCCATATGGGGTTTTTACCCTCCCACCAAACTACAGTGGCTCCACAAGGTTACTGCCATTCACCTTTTCATTAGTAATGGACTGCAAAGAGTAGTAACGACTTAACGTGTACATGTGCAACAATTTACTAAGGTGACCAATGTATGGTTTTTATTTTTGCATTTGTCATCATGAACTCATAGGTTTAGTAAATTGTTTACACTGTAGTAATTTGCATTATGTAAATGACTACCTACTACAATTACTGTAGTAAATTGTAGTCCAATGTAGTCCTTATTATTTTTGATGATTAGATGGTTTTATCTATAGGTAAGGGGAACCTCGCATCTTAGCTCTTGGGTCATTTTGATCTAATCTTAGTCACTAGTTACTAGGATTTTGAAAGTCCTAGTTTTCCTTGTTTTTAGAATGACAAGATTCTTCTGCCTCATGTCCCCCAGATCTGGAATCTGCTACTGTCTCTAAAGAATCTGGTTTCTTTTAATGGGAAATGCTATTTAGAAACCATGTTGGGGTTCTAGTGTTGCTTATTGATGATTTTCTTCCTATCATTGAATATTTCTTGCTTTCTTCTACCCATTTTCTCTCACCCTGGCTCCTATTTGTCTATGCCATTTATTTTCTGCTTATTATGCTGTATTTCTATTTAACTTTGCAAATGCTAATATTCTATTTTCTAAGTATGCATAACAGGCACATCTAGGACAAGAACTTACATTGTGTACCTTGTTATCCAGCACTCTTTTTGGCGTATTATGGAATAATTGGAAGATTAAGAAGTAGGAGAACTATTTGACCTGAGTTAGATGTTAAAAATTCTATTAGCTTTCCCTTTGGAAATTGATGTCTTTACCTTTCTGATACCTTACTGTGAGAATTAGAACTGAGTTAAGAAAAAATAAAAATTAGGCTAATATTTGTTAATATAAGAAGAATTTGGGCATAGGAAAAAATGCTACATTTATAAGCACAGTTTAAAACTAACAATCAGATCCCATGGCCTGATTTTAGTGGATTTGCTGGCACAGACCAATAAAATACAATGTACTCCATGTTCCTTGACTATTGTTTAGTGACCTCAATTTAAATGGTTATACAGATATGTATATTCTTTCATTGCTTGAATATTTAGAAGCTGCTATGTCCAGATGGGGTTTTAACCCTCCCCACCAAACTACAGTGGCTCCACAAGGTTACTGCCATTCACCTTTTCTTGTGCAGTCCCAATGGATGCTGGGTGATCTACTTTCTAAATAGATCAAGAAAACAATGGAGAGATATTTCATGTTCCTGGGCTGGAAGAATCAATATCGTAAAAGTGACTATACTACCAAATGTAATCTACAGATTCAATGTGATACCTATTAAATTACCAATGGCATTTTTCACAGAATTAAAAATAAGATTATGACAATTTATACGGAAGCACAGAAGACTCTGGATAGCCAAAGCAGTCTTTTTTTTTTTTTTTTTCTTTTTTTAAAGATTTATTTATTTATTTATTTTGGGCGGGGGTCGGGTTGGGGAGGGAGGGGAGCAGGCGGGCCACTTCTATTGGTCTTTCATTTCTCCATTTTCATCCGTCTTTGTTCTTTGGCTCCTGTGGGTCCCCCATCGCGGTGGCGTCTGTTGCTGCAGAGCGCCGGCTCTGGGTGCATGCGCTCCAGAGCTCCGGCTCGGTAATTGGACACATCAGTCTAGCCACTCCGCAGCACGTGGGATCTTCCCAGGCCAGGGATCGAACCGGCGCCCCTTGCACTGCAAGGCGGTGTCCTTATCCACTGGACCACCAGGGGAAGCCCCGCCAAAGCAGTCTTGAGGAAGAAGAATGGAGCTGGAGAAATCAACCTTCCTGACTTCAGACTACACTACAAAGTGACAGTCATCAAGACAGTATGGTACTGGCACAAAAACAGAAACATGGACTTAAACACTTCCCTGGTAAGATGTCTTTACCTTTCTGATACCTTACTGTGAGAATTAGAACTGAGTTAAGAAAAAATAAAAATTAGGCTAATATTTGTTAATATAAGAAGAATTTGGGCATAGGAAAAAATGCTACATTTATAAGCACAGTTTAAAACTAACAATCAGATCCCATGGCCTGATTTTAGTGGATTTGCTGGCACAGACCAATAAAATACAATGTACTCCATGTTCCTTGACTATTGTTTAGTGACCTCAATTTAAATGGTTATACAGATATGTATATTCTTTCATTGCTTGAATATTTAGAAGCTGCTATGTCCAGATGGGGTTTTAACCCTCCCCACCAAACTACAGTGGCTCCACAAGGTTACTGCCATTCACCTTTTCTTGTGCAGTCCCAATGGATGCTGGGTGATCTACTTTCTAAATAGATCAAGAAAACAATGGAGAGATATTTCATGTTCCTGGGCTGGAAGAATCAATATCGTAAAAGTGACTATACTACCAAATGTAATCTACAGATTCAATGTGATACCTATTAAATTACCAATGGCATTTTTCACAGAATTAAAAATAAGATTATGACAATTTATACGGAAGCACAGAAGACTCTGGATAGCCAAAGCAGTCTTTTTTTTTTAAATTTTATTTTAAAGATTTATTTATTTATTTATTTTGGGCGGGGGTCGGGTTGGGGAGGGAGGGGAGCAGGCGGGCCACTTCTATTGGTCTTTCATTTCTCCATTTTCATCCGTCTTTGTTCTTTGGCTCCTGTGGGTCCCCCATCGCGGTGGCGTCTGTTGCTGCAGAGCGCCGGCTCTGGGTGCATGCGCTCCAGAGCTCCGGCTCGGTAATTGGACACATCAGTCTAGCCACTCCGCAGCACGTGGGATCTTCCCAGGCCAGGGATCGAACCGGCGCCCCTTGCACTGCAAGGCGGTGTCCTTATCCACTGGACCACCAGGGGAAGCCCCGCCAAAGCAGTCTTGAGGAAGAAGAATGGAGCTGGAGAAATCAACCTTCCTGACTTCAGACTACACTACAAAGTGACAGTCATCAAGACAGTATGGTACTGGCACAAAAACAGAAACATGGACCGATGGAATAAGATAGAGAATGCAGGACTTCCCTGGTGGTCCAGTGGGTAAGGACACCGCCTTGCAGTGCAAGGGGCACTGGTTTGATCCCTGGCCTGGGAAGATTCCACGTGCCGCAGAGCGGCTGGACTGATGTGTCCAATTACCAAGCCAGAGCTCTGGAGCGCATGCGCCCAGAGCCGGTGCTCTGTGACAACAGAGGCCATCGTGATGGGAGGCCCACACGGGCCAAAGAACAAAGATGGATGAAAGTAGAGAAATGAAAAGATCAATAGAAGTGGCCCGTCCACACCCTCCCTCCCTAACCCACCCCCTCCTCCAAAAATAAAGTTAACCTTAACAACAACAACAACAAAAGAGAGCCCAGAGAAAAGCCCACGCACTTACGGGTACCTTATTTTTGACAAAGGCGACAAGAATATACAATGGGGCAAAGACAGCCTCTTCAATAAGTGGTGCTGGGAAAATTGGACAGCTACATGTGAAAGAATGAAGTTGGAATACTACCTAAAACCCTATAGAAAGGTAAACTCAAAATAGATTAAAGACCTAACCATATGACCAGAAACCATAAAACTCTTAGAGGAAAACCTACGCAGAACACTCAATGACATAAATCAAAGCAGGACCTTCTATGACCCGCCTCCTAGAGTGGTGAAAATAAAGACAAAAAATAAACATGTGGGACCTAATGAAACTTAAAAGCTTTTGCAATGCAAACAAAACTATAAACAAGGTGAAAAGACATCCTTCAGAATGGGAGAAAATAATAGCAAATGAAACAGCTGACAAAGAATTACTTTCCAAAATATACAAGCAGCCTGGACAACTCAACACCAAAGAAACCAAACAATCCCAGCAAAAAATGGGAAAAGGATCTAAACAAACATCTCTCCAAAGAAGACATACAGATGGCCAACAAACACATGAAAAGATGCTTAACCTCTCTCATTGTTAGAGAAATACAAATCAAAATTACAGTGTGATATCACCTCACACCAGTCAGAATGGCCATCATCAAAAAGTCTACAAACAATAAATGCTGGAGAGAGGGTGGAGAAAAGGGAACCCTCTTGCACTGTTGGTGGGAATGCTAACTGATACAGCCACTATGGAAGAAAGTGTGGAGATTCTTCAAAAAACTAGAAACAGAACCACTGTATCACCCAGCAATCCCACTACTAGGCATATACCCTGAGGAAATCAAAATGGAAAGAGTCACATGTACCCCATTGTTCATTGCAGCACTCTTTACAATAGCTAGAACATGGAGGCAACCTAGATGTCCATTGACTGATGAATGGATAAAGAAGTTTTGGTATATATATATATAATAGAATATTACTCAGCCATAAAAATGCATTTTAATCTGTTCTAATGAGGTGGATGAATCTAGAACCTATTATACAGAGTGAAGTTGTCAGAGAGAGAAAGGTAAATATTGTGTACTGACACATGTATGGAATCTAGAAAGATGATGCTGATAAATGAATATGCAGAGCTACAATGGAGAGACAGACATGGAGAACAGACTTTGGGGCATTGGGGTGATGGAGGGGAATATGCCGTAGGACTAGTGGATCTCAGGACCTCTGTGGTGACCTGGAGGGCTGGGATGGGAAGAGATATGGGGGGGAAGGTTGAGGATGGCAAGGGGATATATGTATACTTATGGCAGATTCAGGTTGATATGTGGCAGTAAACAACAAAACTCTGTAAAAAGATAAAATAATAAAAAAAGAAAGCAATCCCCTACTCTGCAGTGTGACAGCAAGCTCTGAAAAGTGTAAAATCATAGCTTCTTGGAATCTGTTAGCCTCCTGTCTATAAAATGAGGACTTGTAATTGCCTATCACCTTACAATACTAGATTTTTGTTTAGAGAAATATGATAACAAATGTCAGTTGTTTAGTTAACCATGAGCTGTTATACACAGTCCAGATGACATTGACTAATTGCATATTTTGGGGGGTTCATAATTTGACCTATGAAATTCCAGAAGTTACAACTTTAGTTCTGTTGTTTTAATGAGCAGTCACAAACTTGACATATATTATGAACCCATTCTTAATTCTTTCACTGGTTTGCCAGGGTTTTGCCCTTTTCAGTTCTATCTGTCCCAGTTAATACTTCCTCCTACCACCCTAGGGCTTCCCAGGTGATGATAGTGGTAAAGAACCCACCTCCCAATGCACCAGACAAAACGTGGGTTTGATCCCCGGAGGAGGACATAGCAACCCACTCCAATATTCTTGCTTGGAGAATTCCATGGACGGAGGAGTCTTGCTGGCTATAGTTGATAGGGTCGCACAGAGTCAGACATGACTGAAGCAACTCAGCAGCAGCCCCAACAGTGTATACATGTCAGTGCTGCTCTCTCAGCTCGTCCCACCATCCTTCCCCGATGTCCACAAGTTTGTTGTTTACATTTGTGTCTCTATTCCTGCCTGGCAAATAGGATTTATTGTTTACACTTGTGTCTGTATTCCTGCCTGGCAAATAGGATCATCTGTACCATTTTTCATAAATTTAGAAAATATATGAAAATGAAAGAGGAAATTATCAGTTGATCTCATTTCTGTGAGAGTCAACTAATTCTTAAAATTTAGAGTTCTCTTTGACTTTGAATGTAGGATGCTCTATGCAATGTGAAAACCTTGTCATGATGCACACATCTGCCTTGGAGTCAACAAATCTCTGCCTTTAGCTCTTGGGCATTGGGGTGATGGAGGGGAATATGCCGTAGGACTAGTGGATCTCAGGACCTCTGTGGTGACCTGGAGGGCTGGGATGGGAAGAGATATGGGGGGGAAGGTTGAGGATGGCAGGGGATATATGTATACTTATGGCAGATTCAGGTTGATATGTGGCAGTAAACAACAAAACTCTGTAAAAAGATAAAATAATAAAAAAAGAAAGCAATCCCCTACTCTGCAGTGTGACAGCAAGCTCTGAAAAGTGTAAAATCATAGCTTCTTGGAATCTGTTAGCCTCCTGTCTATAAAATGAGGACTTGTAATTGCCTATCACCTTACAATACTAGATTTTTGTTTAGAGAAATATGATAACAAATGTCAGTTGTTTAGTTAACCATGAGCTGTTATACACAGTCCAGATGACATTGACTAATTGCATATTTTGGGGGGTTCATAATTTGACCTATGAAATTCCAGAAGTTACAACTTTAGTTCTGTTGTTTTAATGAGCAGTCACAAACTTGACATATATTATGAACCCATTCTTAATTCTTTCACTGGTTTGCCAGGGTTTTGCCCTTTTCAGTTCTATCTGTCCCAGTTAATACTTCCTCCTACCACCCTAGGGCTTCCCAGGTGATGATAGTGGTAAAGAACCCACCTCCCAATGCACCAGACAAAACGTGGGTTTGATCCCTGGAGGAGGACATAGCAACCCACTCCAATATTCTTGCTTGGAGAATTCCATGGACGGAGGAGTCTTGCTGGCTATAGTTGATAGGGTCGCACAGAGTCAGACATGACTGAAGCAACTCAGCAGCAGCCCCAACAGTGTATACATGTCAGTGCTGCTCTCTCAGCTCGTCCCACCATCCTTCCCCGATGTCCACAAGTTTGTTGTTTACATTTGTGTCTCTATTCCTGCCTGGCAAATAGGATTTATTGTTTACACTTGTGTCTGTATTCCTGCCTGGCAAATAGGATCATCTGTACCATTTTTCATAAATTTAGAAAATATATGAAAAATGAAAGAGGACAATTATCAGTTGATCTCATTTCTGTGAGAGTCAACTAATTCTTAAAATTTAGAGTTCTCTTTGACTTTGAATGTAGGATGCTCTATGCAATGTGAAAACCTTGTCATGATGCACACATGCTGCATATTCTCATGGATTCAGGGGAAGCAGTTCTAAATATAACACACCAGGTGGGATTCTGCTGCCTTGCTGTAGCTCTTGCCCTTCTTCTTCTTCCTTCCTCACCCCTCCTTCACTAATCTTCCATCTGTTCCCAGAACCAACAAACAGAAGGAAGGTTGGTCCTCAGTTTGGGGCAGGATGACTCCTTCACATTTCTTCAAGTGTCAGCATAAGCATCCTTTCAGATGTTTTCTCTGACCCCTATATTGAAAGCAACCCTTCCTTTGTTCCTGACCTAAACTGTACTGTACCCAAGTTGTTATTGTTTTCATTACTTCATAGCATTTACCCATGTCTGAAATGATCTGACTCAATTATTTATTTAGTCTCTGGCACATAGACTCCATGAAAGCAGATTCCTTGTCTACCGGTTTGGTTGTTTCTGAATTTGCAGCACCTTGAAGAGTGTCTGTTACATAAGAGGCACTCTATAAGTATTCATTGTTGAATGAGGAGTGGAGAGAATTCTGCATTGAGAGAACCTGAGTGTAAGTTCTGAATCTGCTGCTTACAGTGGGTACAACAGGCAAGTTATATTCTCTAAGTCAGTTTTATTTTCCTCAACAGTTCGCAGGATTAAATGACATAGTGTTGTCTCAAGTACTTCACATTGTAAATTTTCCTTATCACAATAATCCTATGCAGTTATAGTATAGTTGAAAGGAATATTACAAATCACCAGTTTCATTTCCTGTTTTTGAGTGTTAGAACACTATAAGAAGGATGTTGAATTACAGTAGGTTAGGGGCAGTGTTAAATCTCCAATCTAGATTGCTTGGTAGATAGTTAGCCTAGTATACATTTTACATTATTGGAGAGCTCAGTTTTAATTCCTATGTTTTATTAAAAGTAATTCCCCTTTTTTCTTATCCATGAAGAAATTCTTTATGTAACATTAAAATGTTAATTTTTTCTGAAACAGAAATTTCCATGTTTAAAGATGGTGTATGTTTCTGTATTCCTTAGAGGCCTTCATTCATATGAATAATCTTAGGTGGTAAACCAAAGCTACCAAATCAGAATCTGCATTTTAATGAATCTCTAATTTATGTGCATGTCAACATTTGAAGGATACTAAGGTTGCCTGACTGCTCTTTGAGTAGTCCATCTTTAGAAATTTTTGATTGTAGAGACTCTCAAGAGTTATGCTTTCCTACTTAGGGTTGCTAACTTACTTCTCTATCAGGAGAATAGGAAGGTTTTTTTTTTTTTAATACGAGAATTTCTAGAACTTTTGTGGACATTAGCCTATGGGAAGCTTTTTGTTTTATTTTAAATGTTTGGCTCCTTGTCCTGCAACCTGAAGCCAGTGGGTAAGGCTAAGGCACCCATGTGTTTATCAAGCTCCCCAGAGGATAGAGGATCCTCTTTCTATGATAAAACTCCATATGCCTCAGTTTATATACACCATGCATAAGCGTGTGCATGCTAAGTCACTTCAGTTGTGTCTGGCTCTTTGCGACCCTATGAACTATAGCCCACCAGCCTCCTCTGTTCATGGGATTCTCCAGGAAAAACACTGAAACGGGTTGCCATGCCCTTTTCTAGGGGTTCTTCTTGACTCAGGAATCGAACCCATGTCTCTTATGTCTACTGCACTGCCAAGTGGGTTCTTTACCACTAGTGCCACCTGGGAAGCCCATGCATAAGCATATGTGTAATTAAACAGCTGTAAAATGTATTTGTGAAGTACATTATGTTTCAATGTTGAAACAGCATGGTGGTAGTATTTATTTAATACCCTTTTTATATCATCTATGTTAATCATTGTCAACTGAAATATAAAACAATTAGACAGTTCACTTTAGCCCAAGGATTCTGAAAGAATTAAATACTGCATAGAAATAATGAGGATATTTTTGGTAGAGGAGCAGAGAAACCTAATTTAGAGACTTTTAGGAAGGAAGTTAGTCAATATTTATTAGTACACACGGTTGCCATAAAACAGTACATCCTGGTGATGACTCACCGAAAATGCTTCTCGCTGACATTTTTGGACCTTTATAACTCTTTGACCAGCCTAATTTAAAAAATGATGATGATGATTTTGGACTCATTGTTTTCATTGAGACATATGATATATGCAACAAATTATACAGCTTTTAAGCCTTGAGCTTAAACCAAATGTAAACTCCTGTAGCACAGTGTAGACTACTGTAACACAAGTAAGTTTATTTGTGTTATGTTCCAGTCTACTTCTCCCATCAAAGACAAACATTTCCTGATTTCTAACACTGCAGATTAGTTCTCTGTCTTCGAACTTTATATACCTGGAATCATGCACTGTGTTCTTTTACGTTTGTCTCCTTTCATTAAATAGAATATATTTAAAATTGTTCATATTGTTGAATATAATGAAAGTTTTTTATTTTTTCTTGTTCTGTTCCATTAAGTGAATAGCCAACAGATTGTTTCCCAATTTTCCTGTGGATAGAATTTAGGTTATATTTAGTTTGGGACTATTATGAATAAAACTACTATAAACATTGTTCAAATCTTTTTATTGGCACATGCTTTTATTTCTCTAGGTTATATAGTTAGTAGAAGGATTTCTGGTCATAGCTTAATTTTGTAGGAAACTGAACTTAACACTTCTCTGAAGTGATTACATCATTTTTCACTCTTACCAAAAATGTGTGAGTTCCAATTTCTCCACACAGACTCATAAACATTTGATATTGTCAGTCTTTTAATTTTGGCCATTTTAATGGGTGTGAAATGATATCTTTTGGCTTTAACATACATTTCTCTGACTAATGATGAGAACCATTTAATATGCATATTGGCCATTTTTATATTTTCTTAATAATTAAAAAATTCTGCTCAGAAGTTATAAATACAGTCTTTATGTGAGTCTTTTTTGTTATTTGGGTTTTTTTGGACACTTCTATTGGTCTTTCATTTATTTATTTTCATCTATCTTTGTTCTTTGGCCTGTGTGGACCTCCCATCGCAGTGGCCTCTTTCACTGCAGAGCACTGGCTCTGGGCGCATGAGCTCCAGAGCTCTGGCTTGGTAATTAGACACATCGGTCCAGCCGCTCCGTGGCACGTGGGATCTTCCCAGGCCAGGGATTGAACCGGCGCCCCTTGCACCGCAAAGCGGTGTCCTTACCCACTGGACCACCAGGGAAGCCCTATGTGAGTCTTTTTTTAATAAGTATATTACTCTAAATATTTACTTGCTTTCTTAATGTTATCTTTTAATTTTGGTGAACTCTAATGTGAATCTGTTTTTAAAATTGGTAGTGGTTTCTATATCCTAAGAAAATTCGCTCAGTCCAAAGATGATGAACATGTTCTCTTATGTTTTCTTCTAGAAGTCTTATAATGTTAGCTTTACCATTAGATCTATAATTTTTGTATATGGAATAAGGTGGAGTCAAAATTCCTTTCATTGTTTTTTTTTAAAAAACATTTATTTATTTATTTATTTTTAGGGGATGGGTTGGGGAGGGAGGGGGTAGGCGGGCCACTTCTATTGGTCTTTCATTTGTCTATTTTCATCCATCTTTGTTCTTTGGCTCTTGTGGGCCTCCCATCGTGGTGGCCTCTGTTGTCGCAGAGCGCCAGCTCTGGGGGCATGTGCTCCAGAGCTCTGGCTCAGTGATTGGACACATCAGTCCAGCCGCTCTGCAGCACGTGGGATCTTCCCAGGCCAGGGATCAAACTGGTGCCCCTTGCACTGCAAGGCAGTGTCCTTACCCACTGGACCAGCAGGGAAGCCCTCCTTTCATTCTTTATTCAGTTGAGCCAGTACCATATATTTATTTATTTTTAAATTTTATTTATTTATTTTATTTTTGGTTATTCTGGGTCTTCACTACTGCCACAGGCTCCTCTCTAGTTGCAGGGAGTGGGGGCTACTCTCTAGTGGAAGTGAGCGGGCTTCCTGCTGCAGTGACCTCTCCTGTTGTGAACTCAGGCTCTAGGGCACAGTGGCTTCAGTAGTTGCAACACATGGGCTCAGTAGTTGCGGCTCTTAGGGTCTAGAGCACAAGCTTAATAGTTGTGGCTCACAGACTTCATTGCTCCGCAGCATGTGAGATCCTCCTGGACCAGGGATTGAACTTGTGTCTTCTGTGTTGGCAGGCAAACTCTTCATCAGTGAGTCACCAGGGAAGTCCCAGTACCATTTATTGAAAAAGTTTTCCTTTCCTACTCAACTACCTTGATACTTTTATTGAAAATCAATTGACCATGTAAGTGCAGGTTTATTTCTGAATTCTGCTGTTTCACCTTATGCATTTATGTATTTATATTTATAATTTTATCATCACTTCAATACACATTTTCTTGATTTTCATAGCTAGATGACTGTAAGTCAAAATCAGTTAATGTAAATTCTCCAACTTAGTTCTACTTAATCATGTCCTGTGACCTTGCTAAATTTACTTATTAATTCTATTAGAACTTTAATTGATTTTAAATTTCTATGTAGATAATTATGGTGTCTGCAAATTATTATGGTTTTCTTTCTTTCTTACAGTGCTTTATACTTTTTATATCTTATTTTGAATCTGGTACCGACTAGGACTTCCTGTCCTAGAAGTGAGGTGAGAATCCTTAAGTTTTACTGACTTGGGAGAGAATGCATTTAGTCTTTCACCACTCAATATGATCTGAGCTGTGGATTTTTCATAGATGGAATTCATCAAATAGAAGAAGTTCCTTCCAGTCTTAGTCTGCTGAGACTTTTAAATAACTTTGCTGTGTAAATTGAGATGTCGATGCAATTTTTTCTCTTTAGTTTCTTAGTGTTGTAAATTGCATCAGTTGAGGTTTAAATGATTTTTGTTTTTGTTGTTGTTTTTGGCCACTTCTATTGGTCTTCATTTATCTATTTTCATCCATTTTTGTTCTTTGGCCCATGTGGGTCTCCCGTCGCTGTGGCCTCTGTTGTCACAGAGCACCGGCTCTGGGCGCACATACTTCAGAGCTCTGGCTCGGTAATTGGACACATCAGTCCAGCCGCTCCATGACACGTGGGATCTTCCCAGGCCACGGATCAAACCGACGCCCCTTGCACTGCAAGGCGGTGTCCTTACCCACTGGACCACCAGGGGAGCCCCGGTTTAAATGATTTTTTAAAAATATTTATTTATTTACTTCTGACTGCCTTTGATCTTAGCTGCAGTCTGCGAGATCTTCCTTCAGTGCACAGATGGCTTGTGGGTTCTGGAGTTCATGGGCTCTGTAGTTTGTGGCATGCAGACTCTCTAGTTGAGGCATGCTGGCTCAGAGGTTGTGGCACACAGGTTTAGTTGCCCCGTGTCATGTGGGATCCTAGTTTCTCAGCCAGAGATTTGAACGCATGTCCTCCACACTAGAAGGTTGATTCCTAACAATTGGCTCACTAGGGAAGTCCCAAGATTTAAACATGAAATCAATCGTGCATCAGTGGGCTAAACCTCACTTGGTCATGATCTTTTTTCATAGTGTTGGATTTTATTTGCTAATAATTCATTGTGCATTTTTACGTCCTTGCCTCATGAAGGATAATTGACTGTAGTTTTATCTCGTAATTTCTTTCTCTAATTTTCTATTAGGGCTATATTGGTTTTATAACAGAAATTGAGGAGAGTTCTCTCTTGCTCTATTTTCATTTAATTTTGTTTCATAAAAGCATTGATTATTATTTCTTTCCTTTAATGTTTGGTAGAAATTACTGGCAAAACTATTTGGAACTGGAGTTTTATTTGTGGGAAAATTTTTGGATAAACATTCAATTTCTTTACTAATTTCAATTTACATCAGTTTCTATAAGTAGTCTATCTTAAAATTTTTTCCATTTCATCTTTCTACTTATTATCCTTTAAGGTCTATAGTCTCTATGGTGTCATCTCCTAAAATTTCAATATTGTTGCGGGAAATATGTTTCTGTCTTATTTCTTAATTATTCTTGCTCAGGTTTATATTTATTTGTTTAGCAGTCAACTCTTTACATTTATTGTTTTTCAGTTTTCTATTTCATTGATTCTTCTTTTTTTTTATTTAACTTTTTAGGTTTAATTTGTTCTTTCTCTAGCTAGCTCCTTAAGGTGGAATCTTAGATATTGACTTTTTTTTTTCTTCTTTTCTAAAATATGCTTTTACAGATAACCTTTTCCTAGTAGTAGTGCTTTATCTACATCCTAAAATTTTGATTTTTTAAAAAATGTTGATCCGTTGAAATACTTTAAGATTTTCCCTCTTATCATTTTTTTTTAGCTCATGGATTACTTAGGAGTACATTGGTTAATTTTCAAGTATTTTGAGATTTTATTCCTTTTCTTTTCATAAAAGTTCATCTGTTTTATTTAAAAAATTAGTTTTAAGTAATTTATTTAAGGCTATGCTGGGTCTTTCTTGTCTGGGCTTGGGCTTTCTGTAGTTGTGACAAGTGGGGTCTGCTCTCTCGTTGTGGTGATCAAGATTCTCATCGCAGTGACTTCTCTTTGAGGCCTTTTTGCTTCGTAGTTGTGTCAAGTAGTTGTGGCCTGTTTGACATCTAAGAAGGTTGATTCCTAACAATTGGCTCACTAGGGAAGTCCCAAGATTTAAACATGAAATCAATCGTGCATCAGTGGGCTAAACCTCACTTGGTCATGATCTTTTTTCATAGTGTTGGATTTTATTTGCTAATAATTCATTGTGCATTTTTACGTCCTTGCCTCATGAAGGATAATTGACTGTAGTTTTATCTCGTAATTTCTTTCTCTAATTTTCTATTAGGGCTATATTGGTTTTATAACAGAAATTGAGGAGAGTTCTCTCTTGCTCTATTTTCATTTAATTTTGTTTCATAAAAGCATTGATTATTATTTCTTTCCTTTAATGTTTGGTAGAAATTACTGGCAAAACTATTTGGAACTGGAGTTTTATTTGTGGGAAAATTTTTGGATAAAAATTCAATTTCTTTACTAATTTCAATTTACATCAGTTTCTATAAGTAGTCTATCTTAAAATTTTTTCCATTTCATCTTTCTACTTATTATCCTTTAAGGTCTATAGTCTCTATGGTGTCATCTCCTAAAATTTCAATATTGTTGCGGGAAATATGTTTCTGTCTTATTTCTTAATTATTCTTGCTCAGGTTTATATTTATTTGTTTAGCAGTCAACTCTTTACATTTATTGTTTTTCAGTTTTCTATTTCATTGATTCTTCTTTTTTTTTATTTAACTTTTTAGGTTTAATTTGTTCTTTCTCTAGCTAGCTCCTTAAGGTGGAATCTTAGATATTGACTTTTTTTTTTCTTCTTTTCTAAAATATGCTTTTACAGATAACCTTTTCCTAGTAGTAGTGCTTTATCTACATCCTAAAATTTTGATTTTTTAAAAAATGTTGATCCGTTGAAATACTTTAAGATTTTCCCTCTTATCATTTTTTTTTAGCTCATGGATTACTTAGGAGTACATTGGTTAATTTTCAAGTATTTTGAGATTTTATTCCTTTTCTTTTCATAAAAGTTCATCTGTTTTATTTAAAAAATTAGTTTTAAGTAATTTATTTAAGGCTATGCTGGGTCTTTCTTGTCTGGGCTTGGGCTTTCTGTAGTTGTGACAAGTGGGGTCTGCTCTCTCGTTGTGGTGATCAAGATTCTCATCGCAGTGACTTCTCTTGTTGCAGAATATCAGCTCCAGGTTTTGTGAGCTTCAGTAGTTGTGCATATGGGTTCAAGTAGTTGTGGCCTGTGCACAGGCTTAGTTGCCCCTCAGCATGTGGAATCTTCCAGGCCCAAAGATCAAACCTGAATCGCCTGCATTGTCAGGCGAGTTCTTAACCACTTGACCATAAGGGAAGTCTTTCCTTAACTGATTTAATGTCATTTAGGTCAAATAACATAATTTGTGTCATTTCATTTCTTTAGAATTTGAGGCTTGTTTTTCTTCAGCATATGGTCAATTTTTGTGACTTTCATATGTATAACAAAGGAATGTATATTCTACTGTCCTTAGATGGAACAGTCTATGAATGTCCTTTGGGTGAAATTGGTTAATAATGTTTTATAAACCTTCTGTACTCTATATTTTTGCCTAATTCAATAATTACTGAAAAGTGAATGTTGAAATATCACATTTTAATATGAGTTTGTCTAGGTTTATAGATTTTTTTCCCCAATTTTCCTTCATGTATGCTGAGGCTTTGTTATAAGATATGTACATATTTAAGATTTTTCTGTCTTTGTGATCCATTACCCATTTTATTACTGTGAAATGTCTACCTAAAACTTTTCTTGTTTTTTCTTTGTATGTCACGTGTCTTTTTTCTCTGATTAGTTTAATGAAGTTACTTTTTAACTTTGACTTCAAGCTAATTATGGTATACCAACATGTACCTTACTTTGTATTTTGCTTGGGGTTTTTTTGATCTGATTGCTGGTAGTGTTTGTTAAATGGAAAATTCTTGGCCATTATATTTAAAAGTATTTCTTAATTGATTCTCTCTTTTTCCATATGAGAAGCTAATTACTTGGGTGCTATTAATAAATGAAGAGCACTTGATACTGTCCTACACAGTTCAGAAGCTCTGTTCCTTGCATGACTCACTCATCTCCCCACAACTCTGGATTTCATTTGGGTTATTTCTATTAAACTATCTTCAGGTTTACTGATCTTTCCTTTTGATATGTGTACACTCACTGCATTAATTATTTTTGATATATATTTGTATTTTCCTTGTACCTTTTTAAATAGTTTCCATACTTCTTTTGGAATTTGACGTTTTTGCATATTGTGATTCATCTTACTCATTAGATCCTTTAACATGTTTATCATAGCCATTTTATAAACCCTGATTGATGCTTCTGATATTTAGATCACCTCAGCATCTGCTTATATTGAGTGTTTTCCTCCTGATAAGAGAGAAAGTTTTCTTGTTTCTTCTCATATCTTGGGAGATTTCTCTCAGCTTGTTGGTTCAATTTCCATGCTTTGTGTTTAAGTTCGATTTATCTCTCTTGTCTTTTCTTTGCCTTTCTGTTTTTAGAGATGTGTCTCTCCACCATTGTGATTGTCCAGAGTGCCTTGGAGGGACTTTTGTCAGTTCTGTTGCTTCTTCCCTAATCTTAAGCAGGACAAGGATTTGTGTTTGAAGAATTCCTTGGATATCTGAAGAGAGGGCAGGAGGACGAGAATCTCTCTAGACTGTTTTATCCTGTTCTCAATTTTCTCTGTATTACTTGTCTATTCCATGTGCCTAGATAAGGCTTCTGGGGAAAAATTGCTGACTGGGGTCATCCTTGCTCTGTGACTGGGGCCTGTCAGAACTTTAGTCTATTTTGCCAGCTTTGACTGGTTTCTTCTATACTGTAGCAAATTCGTCCTCCTCATGGAATGAAAACAACCCTGAACCTTTTCTGTTCTATTAATAACTTTTAGAATTCAACTCATTTAATTTCTGTCTTTTCTGCTGGGTTTTAAAACCCTATAGTATCATAATTTATCTGGAATGTTCTCATTGCTTGGAGTGACAATCTTTGGCTATGTTCCACACTCCAACAAGGAGTGAAGTCCCTGGACTAACTTAGAAAACATATTAAAGTCACAAAACTGAGTGTTGATGAATTAAATAAAGATCTAAGTTACAGCCCATTAAAAAATGTAATACAATCATTCAGTTTTATACTGTCCTACACAGTTCAGAAGCTCTGTTCCTTGCATGACTCACTCATCTCCCCACAACTCTGGATTTCATTTGGGTTATTTCTATTAAACTATCTTCAGGTTTACTGATCTTTCCTTTTGATATGTGTACACTCACTGCATTAATTATTTTTGATATATATTTGTATTTTCCTTGTACCTTTTTAAATAGTTTCCATACTTCTTTTGGAATTTGACGTTTTTGCATATTGTGATTCATCTTACTCATTAGATCCTTTAACATGTTTATCATAGCCATTTTATAAACCCTGATTGATGCTTCTGATATTTAGATCACCTCAGCATCTGCTTATATTGAGTGTTTTCCTCCTGATAAGAGAGAAAGTTTTCTTGTTTCTTCTCATATCTTGGGAGATTTCTCTCAGCTTGTTGGTTCAATTTCCATGCTTTGTGTTTAAGTTCGATTTATCTCTCTTGTCTTTTCTTTGCCTTTCTGTTTTTAGAGATGTGTCTCTCCACCATTGTGATTGTCCAGAGTGCCTTGGAGGGACTTTTGTCAGTTCTGTTGCTTCTTCCCTAATCTTAAGCAGGACAAGGATTTGTGTTTGAAGAATTCCTTGGATATCTGAAGAGAGGGCAGGAGGACGAGAATCTCTCTAGACTGTTTTATCCTGTTCTCAATTTTCTCTGTATTACTTGTCTATTCCATGTGCCTAGATAAGGCTTCTGGGGAAAAATTGCTGACTGGGGTCATCCTTGCTCTGTGACTGGGGCCTGTCAGAACTTTAGTCTATTTTGCCAGCTTTGACTGGTTTCTTCTATACTGTAGCAAATTCGTCCTCCTCATGGAATGAAAACAACCCTGAACCTTTTCTGTTCTATTAATAACTTTTAGAATTCAACTCATTTAATTTCTGTCTTTTCTGCTGGGTTTTAAAACCCTATAGTATCATAATTTATCTGGAATGTTCTCATTGCTTGGAGTGACAATCTTTGGCTATGTTCCACACTCCAACAAGGAGTGAAGTCCCTGGACTAACTTAGAAAACATATTAAAGTCACAAAACTGAGTGTTGATGAATTAAATAAAGATCTAAGTTACAGCCCATTAAAAAATGTAATACAATCATTCAGTTTTATTATATAGTTTTTTTAAACAGATATCCTTTGAGTGTTTCCTAATGCAAATCCACATTTAAATGAAGGATATGTGTTATCCCTGTGATAATATAAAGATTCAAGTAAATATTTTGAGCAAAGCTTAAAATTTTAGAAAAGTTTTTGCTTTCCTAAGAGGATTATGAATTAAATAAAACTTATCAGGTTCTTTATCAGCTCCCACTCATTATCTTGCATTAATATATTTGAAATGTGGCTATTTAGGTCACATAAGTTAATTCCAAGGTTAGTAAAAATTAACTGTGCTTTAACTGGGTATTGCAGTTTACAGATTCAAACTTGCAATTGTTAGGTATTTGTCTTTATTTTTGTAATATGTTTACCTTTCTTCCTTCCCCCTTTATTTTCTTTTTAGGAATCCTAAAACGAAAATATTAAAACAAAAACAGAAACATGGATCACCATATTTCATTTCTTTGGATAATTTTGATCTGGCTTCTTCAGAATTCTGTTTTAGCTGACGACGGGGAAATAAGATCAAGTAAGAATTATCAGCATTGTCTTTTTTTGTGATCAACACATTGATTGTGAAGTGAGATCAGAGGAGCTCAACTATGGCTTTAAGGATTTTAATCTTACTGTGTTTGATGCTGTGATTCTCTGAAATAAATGAATTGCTATGCTACACATTAACTGGGAGGAAAATCTATCAAATGTCATTTTGAGAAAATTCTATGGTAATAGTTTATTTTATTAACCCATCAGACTTTGAAATAAAGAGTATTAAGTCCTTGTTCAACCATTTATTTAGGCTTCATGATATGGAAAAAGTACCTACCTCACAGGATGGTTATCAGGACTACCCTGTGAATTTATCTCATAGAGATAATAAGATAATCCATTTAAATAACATAGACATATAAATGATCTAGTCCAGTGAGAACTCAGTAAGTGTTGACTATTATTCTGATTGCCTGTAGGAAGGCATGCATGGGAGAATGAAGGCTGTGTTTGGTTTTCTGGCCACATCTCAGGTCATACAAAATCTTAGTTCCCTGACCAAGGACTATACCTGTGCCCCTGGAGTGGAAGGGGGAGTTTTAACCACTGGACCCCTAAGGAAGTCCCCAAAGGCTGTTAACTGTAGTTCTGCCACCCACACCATCTATTATAGACATCCGATTTACTTCTTCTTAAAAGTGTGCTTATATTCATATTTTAAAACTCATTTTGCCTAAAAAAAAAAAAAATTAAATTTTTGCTTTCCTAAGAGGATTATGAATTAAATAAAACTTATCAGGTTCTTTATCAGCTCCCACTCATTATCTTGCATTAATATATTTGAAATGTGGCTATTTAGGTCACATAAGTTAATTCAAGGTTAGTAAAATTAACTGTGCTTTAACTGGGTATTGCAGTTTACAGATTCAAACTTGCAATTGTTAGGTATTTGTCTTTATTTTTGTAATATGTTTACCTTTCTTCCTTCCCCCTTTATTTTCTTTTTAGGAATCCTAAAACGAAAATATTAAAACAAAAACAGAAACATGGATCACCATATTTCATTTCTTTGGATAATTTTGATCTGGCTTCTTCAGAATTCTGTTTTAGCTGACGACGGGGAAATAAGATCAAGTAAGAATTATCAGCATTGTCTTTTTTTGTGATCAACACATTGATTGTGAAGTGAGATCAGAGGAGCTCAACTATGGCTTTAAGGATTTTAATCTTACTGTGTTTGATGCTGTGATTCTCTGAAATAAATGAATTGCTATGCTACACATTAACTGGGAGGAAAATCTATCAAATGTCATTTTGAGAAAATTCTATGGTAATAGTTTATTTTATTAACCCATCAGACTTTGAAATAAAGAGTATTAAGTCCTTGTTCAACCATTTATTTAGGCTTCATGATATGGAAAAAAAGTACCTACCTCACAGGATGGTTATCAGGACTACCCTGTGAATTTATCTCATAGAGATAATAAGATAATCCATTTAAATAACATAGACATATAAATGATCTAGTCCAGTGAGAACTCAGTAAGTGTTGACTATTATTCTGATTGCCTGTAGGAAGGCATGCATGGGAGAATGAAGGCTGTGTTTGGTTTTCTGGCCACATCTCAGGTCATACAAAATCTTAGTTCCCTGACCAAGGACTATACCTGTGCCCCTGGAGTGGAAGGGGGAGTTTTAACCACTGGACCCCTAAGGAAGTCCCCAAAGGCTGTTAACTGTAGTTCTGCCACCCACACCATCTATTATAGACATCCGATTTACTTCTTCTTAAA
The DNA here is from genome assembly GCA_022376925.1 of Tragulus kanchil. Classification (NCBI taxonomy): domain Eukaryota; kingdom Metazoa; phylum Chordata; class Mammalia; order Artiodactyla; family Tragulidae; genus Tragulus; species Tragulus kanchil. The sequence goes on along the minus strand of JAIOJX010000005.1, from coordinate 73,439,094 downwards.
AGTGTGCTTATATTCATATTTTAAAACTCATAAACTCCCTATTATAAATGAATTATGGTTTCTCTAAAATCAGAAGTTTTGAGAACTTGATTCAACTTGGTTTGAAATTTATTAAAACAACAATATTTAATTTTTTTCATAACACTTTAATAGTTTATCCGCTTAAGCACTCTTTCAGGAGAGACAGCCTTTGGTTTTTGAGTAGGAAAGAAAATTCATAAAAACCATGAGCTGTGTGTAGTGTCATATATCTAGTTAGAGCTGTATTTCTTCCTGGATCCTTGCTTTTTGTAGCTCAGCTAGTAAAGAATCCACCTGCAATGCAGGAGACTCTGTTCCTATTTCTGGGTCAGGAACATGCCCTGGAGAAGGGATAGGCTACCTACTCCAGTATTCTTGGGTTTCCCTGGTGGCTCAGCTGGTAAAGAATCTGCCTGCAATGTGGGAGACCAGGGTTCATTTCTTGGGTTGAGAACATTCCTTGGAGAAGGGAAAGGCTACCCACTCCAGTATTCTTGCCTGGATGATTCCATGGCTTGTCCATGGGCTGAAAAGAGTTGGACATGACTGAGCAACTTTCACTTTTGTCTTTAATGCTTTCCTTTCCTGTGGATCCACTGATGCACCTCTGACAAGCAATTCTCTTGGAGTGGTGTTTCATCTGGGGTTTATAAATGGCAGTACTTGTTTCTGTGTCCACCCTCTTAGTTAATTTTGCAGTTATGAAATATATGCCCATGGCTCTGGAGTAGAGTAGAAAGGGCCAAGAAAAACCGTGTATGAGTTTATAAACAGAGAATTGAGTGGTAATAAGATAATCCATTTAAATAACATAGACATATAAATGATCTAGTCCAGTGAGAACTCAGTAAGTGTTGACTATTATTCTGATTGCCTGTAGGAAGGCATGCATGGGAGAATGAAGGCTGTGTTTGGTTTTCTGGCCACATCTCAGGTCATACAAAATCTTAGTTCCCTGACCAAGGACTATACCTGTGCCCCTGGAGTGGAAGGGGGAGTTTTAACCACTGGACCCCTAAGGAAGTCCCCAAAGGCTGTTAACTGTAGTTCTGCCACCCACACCATCTATTATAGACATCCGATTTACTTCTTCTTAAAAGTGTGCTTATATTCATATTTTAAAACTCATAAACTCCCTATTATAAATGAATTATGGTTTCTCTAAAATCAGAAGTTTTGAGAACTTGATTCAACTTGGTTTGAAATTTATTAAAACAACAATATTTAATTTTTTTCATAACACTTTAATAGTTTATCCGCTTAAGCACTCTTTCAGGAGAGACAGCCTTTGGTTTTTGAGTAGGAAAGAAAATTCATAAAAACCATGAGCTGTGTGTAGTGTCATATATCTAGTTAGAGCTGTATTTCTTCCTGGATCCTTGCTTTTTGTAGCTCAGCTAGTAAAGAATCCACCTGCAATGCAGGAGACTCTGTTCCTATTTCTGGGTCAGGAACATGCCCTGGAGAAGGGATAGGCTACCTACTCCAGTATTCTTGGGTTTCCCTGGTGGCTCAGCTGGTAAAGAATCTGCCTGCAATGTGGGAGACCAGGGTTCATTTCTTGGGTTGAGAACATTCCTTGGAGAAGGGAAAGGCTACCCACTCCAGTATTCTTGCCTGGATGATTCCATGGCTTGTCCATGGGCTGAAAAGAGTTGGACATGACTGAGCAACTTTCACTTTTGTCTTTAATGCTTTCCTTTCCTGTGGATCCACTGATGCACCTCTGACAAGCAATTCTCTTGGAGTGGTGTTTCATCTGGGGTTTATAAATGGCAGTACTTGTTTCTGTGTCCACCCTCTTAGTTAATTTTGCAGTTATGAAATATATGCCCATGGCTCTGGAGTAGAGTAGAAAGGGCCAAGAAAAACCGTGTATGAGTTTATAAACAGAGAATTGAGTGGTACACAAACACTTGCAGGTTCAGCTATAACACGCCTCAGCATCAAAGAGGGGCAATCTTTCAGAGACTGCAAACACAACCTTCCAGTACTTCTGTCTCACCCACAAAACCCCAGTAGAAGAAGCATAACTCTGTCATCCCCATCCAGCTTCCAAAGATAACAGGAGATCTGCATTCCCTTAGGTTAGACAGTTTACCTCTGGGAAGAGTCCCATTTCTGCAGTCCCTGCCCTGAAGTCTGGCAGCAGTCCCCATGACCGAGGATATTGGAACAGTGTTCTTCACACCCCTCTGCATGGCAACACCACCTGTCTTATAGCACTTCATCTGAGTAAAGTCATAGGACTTAAACTTTGTATCTCATTACCTTGACTCACATTATCCTTTTCCAAATCACCCTCTCCAAAGACATGGAATCTTTGTCCTGTGGGCCATATATATATATATATTTGCTCCTTTAAGTGTACAAGTTAGACAAGAAGGCAGCAAGTGCAGCTGTTCCTTTCTGTGCTTTCTGTTGGCCATGGGAATTACCCCAACAAACCACTTCATCTTTGGGGCTGTGTTTGTCTCTCACCTCCTAAACTTGCAGTTCCTTCTCAGCAGAATGCCCTCCTCTTGACCTGGATAAAATTTAGCTTTCCGATCTCAGGTTGCCTGTCTGCTTGTTGCACAAAACCACCCCTGATTTTCCACAGTTAGGTTGGCACCTCCTCTTGCATGTTCTCATTCCTGTTCGTACTTTCTCTAACCAGTCAGTTGTCTGTCTTGTTTAGGAGCTCATGTATGGTTGAAGCCAGTACCTAGCAGAGCAGATATTCAATATGTACATACTGAAAGAATGAGATATGTTTGGCATATTGTGTAGCGTGGAAACGAGAGTTAAGAAAGTTTTTGTTTTTTATTCTTTTCACATGTGCTTAGAACTCATCTGGGTATAACTTGCACCATAGATAGTCTTTTTTTCCCTGGTAGAACTCAAAGGTGTGCTGATTGCACATGATTCCTGGTATCTTGAAGAATCTTTATCTCTACAGAGAAAATAACAGCTTCATCCCTTTGAACTAGATTCACTTTCCACAAGGAGTGTTTTACTGCATACCCTTTAAATGTTCATCTAGTGTGTAGTACAAGAATGACTGCTCTCATGATCTTGGTTCATTTAAATTTTCTCAACTATATCAAGAATGTGGGTCTTTGCTGGCTAGTTGAGTCCTGAAATCGTCAGAAATTTTGTTTTTAGTTTCTTTTCCCTATTCTTTGATTTGTATATATTTTTATAAATATTTCAGATTAGCATTAAACTAAACGTATTTCATTGATAATAAAACAATGATATAAGTGTATAGATGAAAATCATCCATTTATTTATTAAAATTTTTAATATTTTCATTTATTCTCTGAAGAAGTAGAATAAACTGTTACTTTATAATAATGCCTACCCTGACAAAGAGTTATGTGGATGGCATATTCATATATAGTGTCCATTTTTTGGTTTTTATACTCTTTATTTTTTGAAAAAAAAATTTTTTTTTTTGTCTTGACTTCTTTTTTGTGGTGGGAGCGGGTTGGGGAGGTAGGGGGACGGGCGGGCCACTTCTATTGGTCTTTCATTTCTCTCTGTTCATCCGTCTTTGTTCTTTGGCTCCTGTGGGCCTCCCATTGCGTGGCCTCTGTCATCAGAGCACCAGCTCTGGGCGCATGCGCCCAGAGCTCCGGCTCGGTAATTGGACACATCAGTCCAGCTGTCCCATGGCACATGGGCCTGTCTGCTTGTTGCACAAAACCACCCCTGATTTTCCACAGTTAGGTTGGCACCTCCTCTTGCATGTTCTCATTCCTGTTCGTACTTTCTCTAACCAGTCAGTTGTCTGTCTTGTTTAGGAGCTCATGTATGGTTGAAGCCAGTACCTAGCAGAGCAGATATTCAATATGTACATACTGAAAGAATGAGATATGTTTGGCATATTGTGTAGCGTGGAAACGAGAGTTAAGAAAGTTTTTGTTTTTTATTCTTTTCACATGTGCTTAGAACTCATCTGGGTATAACTTGCACCATAGATAGTCTTTTTTTCCCTGGTAGAACTCAAAGGTGTGCTGATTGCACATGATTCCTGGTATCTTGAAGAATCTTTATCTCTACAGAGAAAATAACAGCTTCATCCCTTTGAACTAGATTCACTTTCCACAAGGAGTGTTTTACTGCATACCCTTTAAATGTTCATCTAGTGTGTAGTACAAGAATGACTGCTCTCATGATCTTGGTTCATTTAAATTTTCTCAACTATATCAAGAATGTGGGTCTTTGCTGGCTAGTTGAGTCCTGAAATCGTCAGAAATTTTGTTTTTAGTTTCTTTTCCCTATTCTTTGATTTGTATATATTTTTATAAATATTTCAGATTAGCATTAAACTAAACGTATTTCATTGATAATAAAACAATGATATAAGTGTATAGATGAAAATCATCCATTTATTTATTAAAATTTTTAATATTTTCATTTATTCTCTGAAGAAGTAGAATAAACTGTTACTTTATAATAATGCCTACCCTGACAAAGAGTTATGTGGATGGCATATTCATATATAGTGTCCATTTTTTGGTTTTTATACTCTTTATTTTTTGAAAAAAAAATTTTTTTTTTTGTCTTGACTTCTTTTTTGTGGTGGGAGCGGGTTGGGGAGGTAGGGGGACGGGCGGGCCACTTCTATTGGTCTTTCATTTCTCTCTGTTCATCCGTCTTTGTTCTTTGGCTCCTGTGGGCCTCCCATTGCGGTGGCCTCTGTCATCGCAGAGCACCAGCTCTGGGCGCATGCGCCCCAGAGCTCCGGCTCGGTAATTGGACACATCAGTCCAGCTGTTCCATGGCACGTGGGATCTTCCCAGGCCAGGGATCAAACTGGTGCCCCTTGCACTGCAAGGTGGTGTCCTTACCCACTGGACCACCAGGGAAGCCCTGAAATTTATTTTTAGTCAGAGGATAAGTGCTTTACAATATCACGTTGGTTTCTGTCATACATCGACATACATCAGCCATAGATAGACACATGTCCCCTTCTTCTTGAACCTTCCTCCCACCTCCCATCCCATTGCACTCTCTAGGTTGTCACAGAGCACCAGGTTTGGGTTCCCTGCATTATACAGCCAATTCCCACTGGTTATCTCTTTTGCATATGGTAATTTATATGTTTCAATGCTATTTTCTCAATTTGTCCCACCCTTTGCTTCTCCTACTGTGTTTACAAGTTAGTTTGCACTGTCTGCATTTCCACTGCTGCCTGGCAAATAGGTTAATCAGTACCATCTTTCTAGATTGCATATATATATAATGTAATATTTGTGTTTCTCTTTCTGACTTACTTTACTCTATATAATAGGCTCTGAGTTCATCTACCTCATTAGAAGTAACTCAAATGCATTTCTTTTCATGACTAATACTCCACTGTATGTATGTACCACAACTTTTATCCATTCATCTGTTGATGGACATCTAGGTTTCTATTATAAATAGTGCTGCAATGAACACTGGGGTACATGTGTCATTTTTAATTATGGTTTCCTCAAAGTATATGCTCAGCAGTGTGATTGTTGGATTATATGGTAATTTTATTCCTAGTTTTTTAAGGAATCTCCATACTGTTCTCCATAGTGGCTGTATCAATTTACATTCCTACAACAGTACAAGCATCTGCTTTTTAATCCCTGTTTTTAAAGCTGATTTACTCATGAATCCTTAACCTAAGACAAGATAATTCAAAAGTATCAACAAAACTCATAGCCCTCATAAACAATCATTCAGACCTCGGCGGGCCACTTCTATTGGTCTTTCATTTCTCTCTGTTCATCCGTCTTTGTTCTTTGGCTCCTGTGGGCCTCCCATTGCGGTGGCCTCTGTCATCGCAGAGCACCAGCTCTGGGCGCATGCGCCCCAGAGCTCCGGCTCGGTAATTGGACACATCAGTCCAGCTGTTCCATGGCACGTGGGATCTTCCCAGGCCAGGGATCAAACTGGTGCCCCTTGCACTGCAAGGTGGTGTCCTTACCCACTGGACCACCAGGGAAGCCCTGAAATTTATTTTTAGTCAGAGGATAAGTGCTTTACAATATCACGTTGGTTTCTGTCATACATCGACATACATCAGCCATAGATAGACACATGTCCCCTTCTTCTTGAACCTTCCTCCCACCTCCCATCCCATTGCACTCTCTAGGTTGTCACAGAGCACCAGGTTTGGGTTCCCTGCATTATACAGCCAATTCCCACTGGTTATCTCTTTTGCATATGGTAATTTATATGTTTCAATGCTATTTTCTCAATTTGTCCCACCCTTTGCTTCTCCTACTGTGTTTACAAGTTAGTTTGCACTGTCTGCATTTCCACTGCTGCCTGGCAAATAGGTTAATCAGTACCATCTTTCTAGATTGCATATATATATAATGTAATATTTGTGTTTCTCTTTCTGACTTACTTTACTCTATATAATAGGCTCTGAGTTCATCTACCTCATTAGAAGTAACTCAAATGCATTTCTTTTCATGACTAATACTCCACTGTATGTATGTACCACAACTTTTATCCATTCATCTGTTGATGGACATCTAGGTTTCTATTATAAATAGTGCTGCAATGAACACTGGGGTACATGTGTCATTTTTAATTATGGTTTCCTCAAAGTATATGCTCAGCAGTGTGATTGTTGGATTATATGGTAATTTTATTCCTAGTTTTTTAAGGAATCTCCATACTGTTCTCCATAGTGGCTGTATCAATTTACATTCCTACAACAGTACAAGCATCTGCTTTTTAATCCCTGTTTTTAAAGCTGATTTACTCATGAATCCTTAACCTAAGACAAGATAATTCAAAAGTATCAACAAAACTCATAGCCCTCATAAACAATCTTCATGAGCTAGGCAGTGTGTCTTATGTAACCTTCACAAACTCCCATAAACTGCTTACTGTATCTTTTTGTTTGTTTGTTTTTACAGAAATAATGCTTTTCTTCCATTGTTTTTTTCTTTTTTTTTTGCAGTATTTTTTTTTCTTTATTTTAATGGTTTTACAGAGTTTTGTAGTTCACAGACATGTATGTTCCCAGATCAGTCATATGCATATCCATGGTCTCTACACCTCCAGATCCCCCCTTCCCACCCCTCCAGACCTTCGCCCCAAGCCATTGTAAGCACTCCTATTCCCTTAGCTCTATGACATTAGCTATCTTTTCCATACATAACAGTATAGGTTTCCATGTTACTCCCTCCATGCTTCCCCATCCCTATTTCTTCCCCACAATGTCCCTATGTCTATGCTCTGTCTGTTTTTCCATGAGTTCCCTGTATGTGCTATCAAGACCGTCCTACTAGATTCCATATATGTGTGTTATATACTGTATTTATCTTTCTCTTTTTGACTTACTTCACTTTTTATGATAGGTTCTAGAGTCAGCTTTACTGAGGTATTCAATATAGTTGATCTGTAAAATTGTAAGATATTTAAGGTATACATCATGCTGACTTTATATATGTATACATTATGGAAGGAGGTCCCCTGTCTGATTAATTAAAAATTCATACATTTAAAACTACCCCTTTTTGTTTTTTATGTAATGCATATACTCTGATGGTTTTCTTTCTTACTTAGGTTGTCGTACAGCTCCGACAGATTTAGTTTTCATCTTGGATGGCTCCTACAGTGTTGGCCCAGAAAACTTTGAAATAGTGAAAAAGTGGCTTGTCAATATCACAAAGAACTTTGACATAGGACCAAAGTTTATTCAGGTTGGAGTGGTCCAGTATAGTGACTATCCTGTCTTGGAGATTCCCCTAGGGAGCCATGAATCAGGACAGAACTTGCTGGCAGCTATGGAGTCAATACATTACTTGGGAGGAAACACAAGGACTGGAAAGGCCATCCAGTTTATCAAAACCTAAGGTGACAAAAAAAATCTGCTTTTTAATCCCTGTTTAAAGCTGATTTACTCATGAATCCTTAACCTAAGACAAGATAATTCAAAAGTATCAACAAAACTCATAGCCCTCATAAACAATCTTCATGAGCTAGGCAGTGTGTCTTATGTAACCTTCACAAACTCCCATAAACTGCTTACTGTATCTTTTGTTTGTTTGTTTTTACAGAAATAATGCTTTTCTTCCATTGTTTTTTTCTTTTTTTTTTGCAGTATTTTTTTTTCTTTATTTTAATGGTTTTACAGAGTTTTGTAGTTCACAGACATGTATGTTCCCAGATCAGTCATATGCATATCCATGGTCTCTACACCTCCAGATCCCCCCTTCCCACCCCTCCAGACCTTCGCCCCAAGCCATTGTAAGCACTCCTATTCCCTTAGCTCTATGACATTAGCTATCTTTTCCATACATAACAGTATAGGTTTCCATGTTACTCCCTCCATGCTTCCCCATCCCTATTTCTTCCCCACAATGTCCCTATGTCTATGCTCTGTCTGTTTTTCCATGAGTTCCCTGTATGTGCTATCAAGACCGTCCTACTAGATTCCATATATGTGTGTTATATACTGTATTTATCTTTCTCTTTTTGACTTACTTCACTTTTTATGATAGGTTCTAGAGTCAGCTTTACTGAGGTATTCAATATAGTTGATCTGTAAAATTGTAAGATATTTAAGGTATACATCATGCTGACTTTATATATGTATACATTATGGAAGGAGGTCCCCTGTCTGATTAATTAAAAATTCATACATTTAAAACTACCCCTTTTTGTTTTTTATGTAATGCATATACTCTGATGGTTTTCTTTCTTACTTAGGTTGTCGTACAGCTCCGACAGATTTAGTTTTCATCTTGGATGGCTCCTACAGTGTTGGCCCAGAAAACTTTGAAATAGTGAAAAAGTGGCTTGTCAATATCACAAAGAACTTTGACATAGGACCAAAGTTTATTCAGGTTGGAGTGGTCCAGTATAGTGACTATCCTGTCTTGGAGATTCCCCTAGGGAGCCATGAATCAGGACAGAACTTGCTGGCAGCTATGGAGTCAATACATTACTTGGGAGGAAACACAAGGACTGGAAAGGCCATCCAGTTTGCCCTTGATTACCTTTTTGCCAAGTCCTCACGATTTCTGACTAAGATAGCAGTAGTCCTTACGGATGGTAAATCCCAAGATGAAGTCAAGGATGCTGCAGAAGCAGCAAGAGACAGTAGAGTAACGTTGTTTGCCATCGGTGTTGGGTCTGAAACAGAAGATGCAGAACTTAGAGCTATTGCCAACAAGCCTTCATCTACTTATGTGTTTTATGTGGAAGACTATATTGCAATATCCAAAATAAGGGAGGTGATGAAGCAGAAACTTTGTGAAGGTAAGCTTTCGTATAATGTGGGAACAAGTAAGAATGACACTTTCTTACATTTTTGTATAACCTGTTTATTTACAATGGGGGAGATAGTTTTATTCAATATCAGATTATTTAAGTCAATTAATCTGAGCACATTTTGTGTGTGTGTGTGTGTTGTAGTTATTATGGATAAATTTTGTTTTTAGGAATAATCGCTTTCTTATTAAATCTAGAGTTGGAGAATATAATATTCTGTGATTTTTTTGTGTGTTTTCCTTTCAGATACAATGTGTTTATTGTGAAGGTCATAGGAAGTAAAGACACATAAAAAATAAAGACATATGTAAACCACCTGTGATTATATCACTCCTGTTAACAAGTTTTTCTGCCTTTTTCATTCTAGTCTTTTCCTTTTTTGATTTCATTGTGTCTGAGAGTTTATTCATATGTCTAAATAAGGATTTGTGTTGTGCTTAGCTGCTCAGTCATGTCTGACTCTTTGCGACCCCATGGACTATAGCCTGCCAAGCTCCTCTATCCATGGGATTCTCCAGGCAAGAAAATTGGAGTGAGTGGCCACTCTTTTCTCTAGGGGATTTTCCAAACCCAGGGATTGAACCCAAGTCTCCTGAATTGCAGGCAAATTCTTTACCATCAGAGACACAAGGAAGCCCGCCTAAATAATGATAATATTCTGTATATAATTTCATATTCTCTTTTCATATTGTTTATACTATATTGCTATATATATAGTTTTAATACTCAATATCATGACATATAAAATTTTAAGATTATTTAATAATTTCTCCATTTTTGTATATTTGGTTTATTCCTAAGTTTTTCTAATAGAAAAAACAGTAAATATTCCTGTACCTAATTGTGAAGGGGAATCACTTATCATTTCTTCAGAAAACAAAGATCAAACTATCACTTTTGAAATTATTGAAGAATGTCAAAAATCTCTTTTGAGAAAAAATTAACTCCCATCAGCAATGAGGAAACATTTGAAAATATAGTATTTACTAGTCTATCAATTATGCTTACATCATTTCATAGAACATCATTTCATAGACTTCCCCAGTATGGGAAATTCCAGTTTTTGGTAAACATTAAACTTTTTAGAGTATAGACATGCTTGTGTTCATATTATTTGGAAGGAGTATGATTTTTCATATCTTTTCCTTTTAATATTATAGGCATTTAATGTACCATCTACCTAAAAGTCATATTCATGTAAAGGGAAATGCTTTTATTATTATTATTATTATTACCAGTTTACCTATAAAAATTCCAAAAATGGTTTGGTTCACTTCTGATAAAAAAATTTCTACATGATTGTGATTTAGAAAACAATTTAATGCATTAATTATCTTCATATTTGAGGGGGATATTGTAGAGAAAAACATTTGAAAGTTTTTTAGATGATATGTGAAAAAGTAAAACTTGAAATCTTGCCAAATATTTCTTCATCAATACTTAGAAAAAAAATGTAAATAATGCCTGTGTCTATTCATTTCACATACTCATTGTACAATAGATGTCTTTTAAAATGTACTTTTTTGAAATTGTATTTGTTGAAGATATGACATTTTTGTACTTGACTTTTCATACTGTATTACATTATGATTAATGCACTAAATTAATGCACTACTGTATTGCAGCAGCCTTAAATTATGTATTTGTGTTAGGTTATCTGACAGAGTTGCCTTTTTTATTTTGGAAAAAAGTAACCTTCTACTTTGAGGTGTTCAGCATATAAGGTTGCTCCCTTTTATATTCTACTGTTGTTGATTCATACTGAACAAAATGTTACCAACCTCTTTGTGCCCACATAGATTCTTTACCATCAGAGACACAAGGAAGCCCGCCTAAATAATGATAATATTCTGTATATAATTTCATATTCTCTTTTCATATTGTTTATACTATATTGCTATATATATAGTTTTAATACTCAATATCATGACATATAAAATTTTAAGATTATTTAATAATTTCTCCATTTTTGTATATTTGGTTTATTCCTAAGTTTTTCTAATAGAAAAAACAGTAAATATTCCTGTACCTAATTGTGAAGGGGAATCACTTATCATTTCTTCAGAAAACAAAGATCAAACTATCACTTTTGAAATTATTGAAGAATGTCAAAATCTCTTTTGAGAAAAATTAACTCCCATCAGCAATGAGGAAACATTTGAAAATATAGTATTTACTAGTCTATCAATTATGCTTACATCATTTCATAGAACATCATTTCATAGACTTCCCCAGTATGGGAAATTCCAGTTTTTGGTAAACATTAAACTTTTTAGAGTATAGACATGCTTGTGTTCATATTATTTGGAAGGAGTATGATTTTTCATATCTTTTCCTTTTAATATTATAGGCATTTAATGTACCATCTACCTAAAAGTCATATTCATGTAAAGGGAAATGCTTTTATTATTATTATTATTATTACCAGTTTACCTATAAAAATTCCAAAAATGGTTTGGTTCACTTCTGATAAAAAAATTTCTACATGATTGTGATTTAGAAAACAATTTAATGCATTAATTATCTTCATATTTGAGGGGGATATTGTAGAGAAAAACATTTGAAAGTTTTTTAGATGATATGTGAAAAAGTAAAACTTGAAATCTTGCCAAATATTTCTTCATCAATACTTAGAAAAAAAATGTAAATAATGCCTGTGTCTATTCATTTCACATACTCATTGTACAATAGATGTCTTTTAAAATGTACTTTTTTGAAATTGTATTTGTTGAAGATATGACATTTTTGTACTTGACTTTTCATACTGTATTACATTATGATTAATGCACTAAATTAATGCACTACTGTATTGCAGCAGCCTTAAATTATGTATTTGTGTTAGGTTATCTGACAGAGTTGCCTTTTTTATTTTGGAAAAAAGTAACCTTCTACTTTGAGGTGTTCAGCATATAAGGTTGCTCCCTTTTATATTCTACTGTTGTTGATTCATACTGAACAAAATGTTACCAACCTCTTTGTGCCCACATAGATTATTTCACCTTCCTTTATAGTATATTCTACAAAATGTGTCTTATTTCATGGCCACCTAAAAGTGGTGGAGAATGATTTCTTTATATATCTGAGAGTTTTGTTTTTTTTTTTTTAAAGATTTTATTTATTTATTTTGGGCCGGGGTCGGGTTGGGGAGAGAGGGGAGCGGGCGGGCCACTTCTATTGGTCCTTCATTTCTCTATTTTCATCCGTCTTTGTTCTTTGGCTCCTGTGGGCCTCCCATCACGGTGGCCTCTGTTGCTGCAGAGCGCCGGCTCTGGGCGCATGCGCGCCAGAGCTCCGGCTCGGCAATTGGACACATCGGTCCAGCCGCTCCGTGGCACGTGGGATCTTCCCAGGCCAGGGATCGAACCGGCGCCCCTTGCACTGCAAGGCGGTGTCCTTATCCACTGGACCACCAGGGGAAGCCCTAATCTAGTTTTTTAATTGCAATGAATTTCCTTCTTAGTACTGCTTTCGTTGTATTTTTTTTTTTTAAGATTTATTTATTTATTATTTATTTTGGGCGGGGGGTCGGGTTGGGAGGAGGGAGCAGGTGGGCCACTTCTATTGGTCTTTCACTTCTCTGTTTTCATCCGTCTTTGTGATTTAGAAAACAATTTAATGCATTAATTATCTTCATATTTGAGGGGATATTGTGAGAAAAACATTTGAAAGTTTTTAGATGATATGTGAAAAGTAAAACTTGAAATCTTGCCAAATATTTCTTCATCAATACTTAGAAAAAAATGTAAATAATGCCTGTGTCTATTCATTTCACATACTCATTGTACAATAGATGTCTTTTAAAATGTACTTTTTTGAAATTGTATTTGTTGAAGATATGACATTTTTGTACTTGACTTTTCATACTGTATTACATTATGATTAATGCACTAAATTAATGCACTACTGTATTGCAGCAGCCTTAAATTATGTATTTGTGTTAGGTTATCTGACAGAGTTGCCTTTTTTATTTTGGAAAAAAGTAACCTTCTACTTTGAGGTGTTCAGCATATAAGGTTGCTCCCTTTTATATTCTACTGTTGTTGATTCATACTGAACAAAATGTTACCAACCTCTTTGTGCCCACATAGATTATTTCACCTTCCTTTATAGTATATTCTACAAAATGTGTCTTATTTCATGGCCACCTAAAAGTGGTGGAGAATGATTTCTTTATATATCTGAGAGTTTTGTTTTTTTTTTTTTAAAGATTTTTTTTATTTTTTTTGGGCCGGGGTCGGGTTGGGGAGAGAGGGGAGCGGGCGGGCCACTTCTATTGGTCCTTCATTTCTCTATTTTCATCCGTCTTTGTTCTTTGGCTCCTGTGGGCCTCCCATCACGGTGGCCTCTGTTGCTGCAGAGCGCCGGCTCTGGGCGCATGCGCGCCAGAGCTCCGGCTCGGCAATTGGACACATCGGTCCAGCCGCTCCGTGGCACGTGGGATCTTCCCAGGCCAGGGATCGAACCGGCGCCCCTTGCACTGCAAGGCGGTGTCCTTATCCACTGGACCACCAGGGGAAGCCCTAATCTAGTTTTTTAATTGCAATGAATTTCCTTCTTAGTACTGCTTTCGTTGTATTTTTTTTTTTTTAAGATTTATTTATTTATTATTTATTTTGGGCGGGGGGTCGGGTTGGGAGGGAGGGGAGCAGGTGGGCCACTTCTATTGGTCTTTCACTTCTCTGTTTTCATCCGTCTTTGTTCTTTGGCTCCTGTGGGCCTCCCATCGTGGTGGCCTCTGTGGCTGCAGAGCACCGGCTCTGGGCGCATGCGCGCCAGAGCTCTAGCTCGGTAATTGGACACATCTGTCCAGCCGCTCCGCGGCACGTGGAATCTTCCCAGGCCAGGAATCGAACCGGCGCCCCTTGCACTGCAAGGCGGTGTCTTTACCCACTGGACCACCAGGGGAAGCCCGCTTTCGTTGTATTTTACTTTTTGTTTGTTTCAAGATATTTTCTAATGTCTTCTTCCACTTAAGTGTGTTAATATGGTTTTAGCGATTTGATTATAATGTGTCCTGATGTGGCTATCTTTGGGTTCTTCAATCTGGATGTCCATTTCCCTCCCTAGCTTTGAAAAAAAAAAAATTGGCTATTATTTCTTTAAATAACTCTGCTTCTCTCTTCTTCCTCTTCTGCAACTCCTATAGTCTATCCATTGGTGTACATAATGGCAGACGTGACTCATTCAGGCTTTCTTCAATTTTTGTCATTCTTTAAAATTTTTGATCCTATGCCTGGATAATTTCAAAGGACCTGTCTTCAAGTCTACTGATTCTTTCTTCCCTTTGATCAAGGCTGACGTTTAACATCTCTAGTCATTTCTCTGGTTCAATCATTTTGTTTTACTATTCCAAAATTTCTGTTTAGTTCTCCTTTATGTTTTCTGTCCTTTTGCTGATAATCTCATTTTGCTCATGCATCACATTCTTGAGCTCATAGAGCATCTTATGATGGTTAGTGTTCTTTGTCAGATAATACACATTTCTTTCTTTATGATCAGTACCTGGAGAGATTTTTTTCCTTTGATTGAATCATGTATCTCATAGCTTTGTTTTGAGATTCATGTATTTGAAAAAACAACCACCTCTCCCAGTCTTTACCAACAAACTTTGCACAGTGGAAGTCCCTCAGGTATCAGTCTGGCTAGAGATTCTGAAACCACTTTTGGAGGGATGTGATTTCTTCGGACTGTGAGAGCAATTTGTCAAATAGTGAGATGGGTTTCTTTCTCAGGAACTCATAATCTTTCACTCCTTTCAGTATCTGTCTGTAACACTTCAAGTTCTCTAATTTTACAAGTTTCTCCCTTCTTCCTTGTTCTCAGTGGCCAGCAGATGTCCAGGTGTGCTGTCTGTCTGTCAGCATCCTTAGTCAGGTGAGACCGACATCATTCCCTCAGGTGGACCTTTAGCACGCTCTGGGCGCCAGAGCTCTAGCTCGGTAATTGGACACATCTGTCCAGCCGCTCCGCGGCACGTGGAATCTTCCCAGGCCAGGAATCGAACCGGCGCCCCTTGCACTGCAAGGCGGTGTCTTTACCCACTGGACCACCAGGGGAAGCCCGCTTTCGTTGTATTTTACTTTTTGTTTGTTTCAAGATATTTTCTAATGTCTTCTTCCACTTAAGTGTGTTAATATGGTTTTAGCGATTTGATTATAATGTGTCCTGATGTGGCTATCTTTGGGTTCTTCAATCTGGATGTCCATTTCCCTCCCTAGCTTTGAAAAAAAAAAAATTGGCTATTATTTCTTTAAATAACTCTGCTTCTCTCTTCTTCCTCTTCTGCAACTCCTATAGTCTATCCATTGGTGTACATAATGGCAGACGTGACTCATTCAGGCTTTCTTCAATTTTTGTCATTCTTTAAAATTTTTGATCCTATGCCTGGATAATTTCAAAGGACCTGTCTTCAAGTCTACTGATTCTTTCTTCCCTTTGATCAAGGCTGACGTTTAACATCTCTAGTCATTTCTCTGGTTCAATCATTTTGTTTTACTATTCCAAAATTTCTGTTTAGTTCTCCTTTATGTTTTCTGTCCTTTTGCTGATAATCTCATTTTGCTCATGCATCACATTCTTGAGCTCATAGAGCATCTTATGATGGTTAGTGTTCTTTGTCAGATAATACACATTTCTTTCTTTATGATCAGTACCTGGAGAGATTTTTTTCCTTTGATTGAATCATGTATCTCATAGCTTTGTTTTGAGATTCATGTATTTGAAAAAACAACCACCTCTCCCAGTCTTTACCAACAAACTTTGCACAGTGGAAGTCCCTCAGGTATCAGTCTGGCTAGAGATTCTGAAACCACTTTTGGAGGGATGTGATTTCTTCGGGACTGTGAGAGCAATTTGTCAAATAGTGAGACGGGTTTCTTTCTCAGGAACTCATAATCTTTCACTCCTTTCAGTATCTGTCTGTAACACTTCAAGTTCTCTAATTTTACAAGTTTCTCCCTTCTTCCTTGTTCTCAGTGGCCAGCAGATGTCCAGGTGTGCTGTCTGTCTGTCAGCATCCTTAGTCAGGTGAGACCGACATCATTCCCTCAGGTGGACCTTTGAAAAGCTGGAATGCTGGGTAGGTGCTCTACTTGTTTCTATTTCTGAGGGAGAAACTTCAAGTTGTGTGCCTTCTGATCATCCTGAGCCATGTCAGCCACAACAAGCCACCTCATGAACTTGTTCTCTGCAGTCCCCAGCATTCAAATGATTTGTTTTTTTTTTCAATGCTGCAAATGAGGCAAGACAGAAATAGATCTCTCAGGCAGTGCTTTGAAAGCTGGAATATTAAATGCATGCTCCACTCTTTTTCCCTCACCAGAGAGTTGTTACAAGCAAAAACTTCCCTTCTGCTTGTTATTTGTGTCAGTCTGGAGAGAGAACTTGTGTGGGTAGGGTGAAATTACTTTTACTGTTTTTTTCAAGAGGTTGTTGTTGTGTTCGTGCTCATCTGGGGAACTTCAACTTCCTGACTGGAATCTGGAATGTTCATACAGGTATTTGAGTTCATATATCATTGTTAGATCAGCATTTCTGTTAGGGAATGTGTGGTGTGACTTTTTATTCTGCTATCTTGCTGACATCACTCTTGTGTTATTTTTAATGAGTCAATCAAGCCTGGGCTTGGTGCATCAGAATGATGAGAGAAAAGAAAATAACTTCCCTTTATGCTTTGGAAGGTATCATCCTTAAGTGTATACTTAAGGTATCATCCCTAAGGATTTACCAATAGCATGTAGCTTGAATTATTGGGTTTCAGGACCCATATTTTGATTCAGGTCAGCTTAACTGTACATAGGTATGGACAGTTAAAAGTGCAGGCCCTAGAAAAACGCCTATGTATTCTTACTGTTCCATTTTCCACCATCTTAAATTTTGGATGAAGCAGGAGATTCGTCTCTTCCTTAAAAGTGTATATGATGTGGAGTCAAGAGAGACCAGAAGTCAGAAAGCAATTAGCTGTGCAAATGTAGCCATATCTTCTTAGAGAGACAAGGGGAGAGAAAGAAGAAGAGGGAGAGAAAGAGAGACAGCTTCCCTAAGTGGAACTTTGGTATTTTTCATCTCCAAAACTGTTGGGGCTTTTCTCCTTCCAATGCTTTCCACCATGGTATACTTTAATTTGGAATGATGTTCAGGACTTCTGAACTTTTTTTCTCTTGTTGAAATTGCTCACATTTTGGATGACTCTTTGCTTGGAGATGGCCGGATAATTTGATTATCTAATTTAAGACTTAATACTTCATAATAATGGCCTGGCATACAACTCTACCCAACTCAGTTTAACCTACATTTCAATAGAAGCCACAAAAGGTAACAATATACATATCAGGAGCCATGTCCAGGACAACTGAGTTGTTTTTGGAGATAGTATTTCATAAATGCATGATTTCATAACAAGTATGTGATTAATTTCTCTGCCTTCACATGAAACTCATTTCCTTCCTTCTGCCTCTCCACTCCTGGGACACAAGTGCTTGAATTCCTAACCACAGAGATGGGGCACAGAAAAACGGTAGGTGAGAGGTGGTGAAATTTGGCAGATGGGGCATGATAAGGTTTAATATTCCCTAAAAGCTCATTGGATATTTAGGGGAATCACTTTTTCTGGATGTAAATTAAAAGAATTTAAATCTAATCTGAATTGGTGATAACTTGCATTGTCAAAGACTTGTAGTATATCCCAAAATATGGATTTTCCATTCATTTAATTAGAGAGGCTAGAGCTATGTCTCTAGTAAAGAAATAAGATATCTTTATGTTTTGTGGAAAAAAAGTTTGAGAATTAAATTGGAAGAAGAGAAATGATTATGATATGATTCGGGAAATATACAAATCACAGCATATAGATCTTGCTGTCAGTGTTTATGATTAGATCTGATATCTTGACTGCCTTCCTTGGGAGAACCTGAGTCAGGATCATTCATCCCAGCTTTGCCTATGTCCCTGATACACAGAAGCTCTATGAGATAATAGATGCTATTATTTAGCTTCCAAATATAAAATAAAACATTTGTTCATTATTTCTAGGAAAGGAATAAACAAGAAAATATTTAGAATAACTTTCTCAGGAATGTATCAAGCTTATATAAATAGCTCATGCTCACATCCTTTCTCTTCTCTAAAATGTTATATATATAATAGTTATCACTTAATGACTTATTGTATTATTATAACATTTTTATCCTTTTTAAATGACCATTGGCATGTCAGTAGGAGTGAGAATTGGTACAGCCACTTTGAAAAAATCTTTGACATTCTCTATTGAGGCAAAGTATACTGCTATCTTATGAAGCAGCAATTCTACTTCTAGATATTATTATTTAACTATGATAAATAAGTCCATATGCTTACTAAAAGACTAGTCAAGAATGTTCATAGCAGCTTTACTTAAAATAGCCCCAAACTGAAAGCAACTCAAATGATTGCCCACAGGAAAAGGGATAAGTACATCATAGTATAATTCATAAGAATAGATCAAAGCATTTTAATGAATGTAGGTTGTACCTTAATTTTAAAAAGTATTTTTTAAAACAAACAAGCAAACAGAAAAGTTTTAAAAATTTTATTAAGGACAGTGTAATGTATATTGAAATAAAGCACTTGATACAGAGATGGGGCACAGAAAAACGGTAGGTGAGAGGTGGTGAAATTTGGCAGATGGGGCATGATAAGGTTTAATATTCCCTAAAAGCTCATTGGATATTTAGGGGAATCACTTTTTCTGGATGTAAATTAAAAGAATTTAAATCTAATCTGAATTGGTGATAACTTGCATTGTCAAAGACTTGTAGTATATCCCAAAATATGGATTTTCCATTCATTTAATTAGAGAGGCTAGAGCTATGTCTCTAGTAAAGAAATAAGATATCTTTATGTTTTTGTGGAAAAAAAAAGTTTGAGAATTAAATTGGAAGAAGTAAAATGATTATGATATGATTCGGGAAATATACAAATCACAGCATATAGATCTTGCTGTCAGTGTTTATGATTAGATCTGATATCTTGACTGCCTTCCTTGGGAGAACCTGAGTCAGGATCATTCATCCCAGCTTTGCCTATGTCCCTGATACACAGAAGCTCTATGAGATAATAGATGCTATTATTTAGCTTCCAAATATAAAATAAAACATTTGTTCATTATTTCTAGGAAAGGAATAAACAAGAAAATATTTAGAATAACTTTCTCAGGAATGTATCAAGCTTATATAAATAGCTCATGCTCACATCCTTTCTCTTCTCTAAAATGTTATATATATAATAGTTATCACTTAATGACTTATTGTATTATTATAACATTTTTATCCTTTTTAAATGACCATTGGCATGTCAGTAGGAGTGAGAATTGGTACAGCCACTTTGAAAAAGTCTTTGACATTCTCTATTGAGGCAAAGTATACTGCTATCTTATGAAGCAGCAATTCTACTTCTAGATATTATTATTTAACTATGATAAATAAGTCCATATGCTTACTAAAAGACTAGTCAAGAATGTTCATAGCAGCTTTACTTAAAATAGCCCCAAACTGAAAGCAACTCAAATGATTGCCCACAGGAAAAGGGATAAGTACATCATAGTATAATTCATAAGAATAGATCAAAGCATTTTAATGAATGTAGGTTGTACCTTAATTTTAAAAAGTATTTTTTAAAACAAACAAGCAAACAGAAAAGTTTTAAAAATTTTATTAAGGACAGTGTAATGTATATTGAAATAAAGCACTTGATAATTCTTTCTATAAACTTGAGACCATGTGAATATATGGTGGTGCAGCCCAGTCTGTGGAGTCAGAACCAGATCTGAATTTGGTTCCTAACTGGTTACTATCATTCTTCTGAAATATGATGTTAGGCTAATTGACTGACTCCAACTTTGTTAAAAGAGGCCTTATTTTTTATTTATTTATTTATTTTTTTACATGTATGTTCCCAGATCATTCATATGCATATCCCTGGACCCTCCCCCCACGCAGTTCCCCCCCTCCCATCCCTCCAGACCATCACTCCAAGTGGTTGTAGGTACTCCTATTCCCCTAGCACAATGACAATAGCTATCTTTTCCACACATGACAGTATAGGCTTCCATAAAAGAGGCCTTATTTTCATTTCATTTCATTTCATTTCATTCATTTTATCTTATATTTGGAAGTTAAATAATAGCATCTGTTATACAATTTCTGTGTATCAGGGACATGTGCGAACCTGGGATGAAGGATCCTGACTCAGGTTCTCCCAAGGAAGGCAGTCAAGATATCAGCTTTGGTGGCATTCAGCTGAAGACTTGACTGGGGCTGAAGGGCCTGCTTTTGAAGTGACTCACTTACAAGGTTGGTGAGTCAGTTCTGGTTTTTGGCAGGAGGTTTTAGCTCCTGGTCAAATAAATATCTCTAGGAGCTGCTTGAGCATCTTGGAACTTGGCAGCTGACTTCCCTCAAAGTCACTGTCCAAGAGAGCAAGGAGGACTGCAGTGGCGTTTCTGTGGGTTACAGAGGTCAGCCATATCAGTGTAGGAGGAGAGAGACCACATTTTATGTACATTAGTATCAGTATGCTAGATGCTAGAGCAACAGAAGGACATGTTAAAAGGCCTGGATGTCTGTTAAAAACTTAGTTACTGTGTTAAAATGATGTGTAACTATATTTGACAGAAGTTCTTCCAACTCAAATTTAAACTGAAAAAGAAAAGGAATAAACAATGATTTATAGGAATTGGACACAGACTATTCTCTGGATATGTGTGAAGTCAAAATGCACTACTTTTCTCCATCTCTAGTATTCAGAGGAAGGAATAACTTAACATTTTATCATATAATCAATGCTTTTACAATGAAAACTGGCAAAACCAGATGAATTATTTTTGTAATCTTATAAGCCTTTAAAATTACATTACCTTTCATTTTAAGGCTAGGATAGATTTCTATTCTTTATATTTTTTTATTGTTGAAAAATAATATATTCTATGTTAGTGATCCTACTTACTAGTAAAATAGATTTTCACCTTTCTGGGGTGTGCACAAGTTGTTTTTAAGGCCAACTGAAGTTTATTGGTTCTACTGGCTCACTAAAAAGAGTCATAAAAATTTATGTCTACTAAATACATCCCACTGTCTGTCAGTCATGTTTTTGGCAGACATTTTCCTCTGATGAAGAACTGTCGACTGTAAATCAACCTGTATTTCAAGACAGTGGGATTACTGGCTGGCTAAAAAGATGAGATCATTTATTCTGTGATGGGAAAAGAAATTTTTTGAAGCGGGGTTTTTGTAAGGGTATTTCTACTTGGATAATTTATTTAGGATTTGTTATTACTATTTTGGCCTTCCCAGATGACTCAGTGGGTAAAGAACCCATTTGCAGTGTAGGAAACGCAGGAGATGTGAGTTTGATCCCTGGGCAGGAAGATCACTGGAGGAGACAGTCTTGGGGCAGACTCTGGAAATTCTTAAGAATGTACTGGGTCTTAGGGTATAGAGCAATCCTCAAACCCCAGATAAGCTCTTGAGACCTAGAATCCGTCTTCTAGGAAGAGATGTTAGCTCAGATAGGGCCAAAGAGTGGGTGAATATGATGATACCTAAAGGGGACATATATACTAAAGGAAAAAATTTTGTCTCTTAGAGAAATTACAGCCAGGAGAGCTAAAGCTCGTCCTTCAGTGATTAGGAATTTGTAACTCAACCGTCAGCTGCTTCAGCAGAGTTCTACCTGCAAGCGAAGCTTGAAAACTGCTAGTAAATAAGAAAAGCCCTAATGGCAACATTCCAACCTTATCTGCTTACTTTCCTAAGAACAAGTAAGCTTAATTCTTGACCTGAGTAACTTGCTCCGGTCTAGCTCAAGTTGTAAGCTCGCATAGAAGCCAGGAGCAACGTTTTTCCTTTAATTTCTTAGGATTGTAAGTAGAAGCAGAAGTAAAGTATATGCAGCTGTGTCTGAGGTTTTTCATTTAAAAGGGGGAGAGTAAATTGGGTGGAAGCTCACTCACAGAACTCAATTGCATCTGAGGTGA
Organism: Tragulus kanchil; assembly: GCA_022376925.1. Classification (NCBI taxonomy): domain Eukaryota; kingdom Metazoa; phylum Chordata; class Mammalia; order Artiodactyla; family Tragulidae; genus Tragulus; species Tragulus kanchil. Next base: position 73,416,809 of record JAIOJX010000005.1, on the reverse strand, counting down.
GGTTGAAGCTCTCTGGCTCTAGGGTAAGAACATCTCTTCGCATTTTGATTGAGTTCTGATTAATTCTGATTATTTGTGCTTGCCTAATAAACTCACTCTTGGTTTAACAATACTTGAGACCACAATACTTTATTATCGAGGTCCGAGGTTCACACCCTGAAGGGACCACGCTGTGTTCACGAAAACGTCTCTGAGCTATTCAATATAGTTTCTCTTAGTGAGAGCTAGTGAGCTCTCACTCTTAGTGAGCTCTCTCTTAGTAAGAGCTTAGTGAGAGCTAGTGAGCTAGTAATCAAAGTAAGCTCCGACGTGGCACCCATGACAAGGACATGGCATCTCCCTCCAGTATTCTTGCCTGGAGAACCAGAGGAGTGTGGAGGGGTATAATCCATAGGGTGCCAAAGAATTGAACATGACTGAAGTGACTGAGCATGCATGCAGGCATTGATATTTTATTATATTTCCAACATGATGCTATGGAGTCTCAATTATTAGTCTTAGTACTAAATTGAAAACATGGTGAATGTGCCACCTTTTTAGTGAGCTTGTTGTTCAGTCATTCAGTCCTTTCCAACTCTTTCATGATCCCATGGACTGCAGCATGCCAGGCTTCCCTATCCATCACTGTTTTCTGGAGTTTGCTCAAATGCATGTCCATTGAGTCAATGAAGCCATCCAACCATCTCGTCCTCTGTCATCCCCTTCTCCTCCTGCCCTCCATCTATCCCAGCCTCAAGGTCTTTTCCAATGAGTGGCTCTTCACATAAGGTGGCCAAAGTATTGGAGCTACAGCATCAGTCCTTCCAATGAATATTCAGGATTTATTTCCTTTAGGATTGACTGGTTTGATCCCCTTGCAGTCCAAGGGACTGTCAAGAGTCTTATCCAGCACCACAGTTTGAAAGCATCAATTCTTGAGTGATCAGGAAAGTTTAAATGAGCTGGCTTGCCCAGATCTGAGCTCTACCAGGGCACCACTGACAGCTCTATTTTATTGGACTATTGGATCTGGGTCAGTAAGACTACTTTTGGTCTCTGACTGCAAATCTTCTTAGAAAATTCCCTGATTATCAATAAAATGTGATTTCTGCAGAAGGGTGTCTTACAAACAATCTGAAAGTGTGGCATTAGATTGAAAAAGCTCTTACATATTAGGGTAGGTGTATTAGTTGGACATGACTAAGTGACAAGCACACACCCACGGAAGGGAGTAGCTGGACATATGTGATTGCCCTGGTCAGACTCAAAAGATGCAGGGACATCAGTTTTTGTGTCCATGAATGCAAAAAGGATTTTAAATAAAACCAATTTTTGTGACCCTGGTACTAAGTCCTGAGATTTAACAGAAAGCCAAACTAAGGGCTTCCCTGGTGGCTCAGTGGTAAAGAATCTACCTGCAGTTCAGGAGACTCGGGTTCGATCCCTGGGTTAGGAAGACCCCCTGGAGGAGGGCATGGCGACTGACTCTAGAACTTTGGCCTGGAGAATTCCATGGACAGAGGAGCCTGGTGGGCTACAGTCTGTAGGATAGCACAGTCAGGACATGACTGAAGCAACTAAGCAGCAGCAGCAGCAGCAATCATTACTGCACCCCAGTGTTTAAGTTGGAATAATCTGTGTTTAGCTCAGAAGTCATTCCTTTCCTAAATGCTCTATGAATATATTGAAGTAAAATAAAATTACAGCTATGTAGTCTGTGTAGTTTCCTACATTTGTGTACTTAGGTCTTGAACTCTTTTTCTTTTTGTCCTTGCTCCCGAAGCTACTCCTTTACACTAATTTACTTTATCTAGATTGTTCTACTTACCTGTTGTGGATGATATAGTATCCTCTGACTGACGCTTTTAGCATTTAATCTTCTTGGTCTTTAAATAACTTCCAAGTCCCAGTTTTTATTTCCACTGTCCATTCCTCTCTCTGGATGTGATTGTATACTTTCCACGTACATCTTTTCAGGCCACTATAGAGAAGTTAGTTATTTACCCTGATTTCCCAGAAAATTTTTGGAGCAACTGTTGGTTGGCAATCAAAGTAACTTTTTTTATACGGAAACATTAAAAAAAAATTGTTTCCCATACCTATGTATATGCAAACAGACAAACTGTATTTGAGCATTTTAGCTACGTTTTACTTTTCAGTTACTGTGAATAAGGATATTTTATTGTTCTTGTAGGTGATAAAATAGAGAAAAAAGAATATTCCCTTAAGAAAGTATAAGGGTGGCAGGGGCTGAGAGGAGAGAAGGCTGGGGAATTATTGTCTAATGGGTACAAAGTTTCTATTTGTCAATACTGAAACTGTTCTGGTTTAGTGGAGTTTTTTCTTGTGTTCTTGGCTAGTAGCCTGGAAATGGTTGTGGTGGTTATACAGCATTTGGATGTACTTAATGGTAATAATTTATACCTTAAAAACAGTCAAAATGATGAATCTTATTTTTACAACTAAAAAATTAAAAACCAGGGGGGTGGGTCCTGTAAAAAAAAAAAAAATTAAAAACCAAATGGAAAAGAAAATGCAATTATTTAAATATTTTCCCTAATGAGAGGGCTTCCCTGATGGCTCAAATGGTAAATAGTCTGCCTACAATGTAATGCAATAGATGTGGGTTCAGTCCCTGGGTCAGGAAGATTCCCTGAAGGAGGACATGGCAACCCACTACAATATTCTTGCTGGGATAATCCCATGGACAGAGGAGCCTAGCAGGCTACAGTCCATAGTGTTACAAAGAGTCAGACATGACTGAGCATACATGATCACTAATGAGATGTGTTAAGTAGTAATGAAACCATGGGCATATTGTGATTATTAATTTACGCTCCTGATTTCATGCACAATGCCTCAGAGTTTCTTATACAATCCTGGGGATTAGAATAGAGTACAAAAGAATTGATTATAGCAAGATATATAAGTATGCATTTTGTTACAATGAATGTATAACAATGTATAACATTGTAGCAAAATGTATATAACATTGTAGAAAAAATGTATATATGTGTATAAAATGTATAAGTATATATCTTGCTATAATCAATGATTATAGCAAAATGTATAATTATAGCAATATGTGTACATTCTTTCTAAGGAATATACTTAATTTTATTTGTAACAAACCTTTATTTAATTTCAATATTCTCTGGTACAAGTTATGACAGTATTACTGAGCTAATCCATCTCATTACTTTTTTTTTTTTAATTTTGGCCTCTTTTATTGACTTTTTATTTATTGATTTGCATCCATCTTTATTCTTCGGCCTGTGTGGGCCTCCTATTTCAGTGGACTCCCAACGTTGCAAAGCACCAGCTCTGGGCATATGTGCTCCAGAGCACTGGCTCGTAATTGGGCACACCAGTCCAGCCACTCCGCCACATGTGAGATCTTCCCAGGCCAGGGATTGAACCATTGCCCGCTGCACTGCAAGGTAGACTATTTACCCACTGAAAGGAACCCCTCTCTAAGAAAGTATAAGTAGAAACTGGGGAATTATTGTCTAATGGGTACAAAGTTTCTATTTGTCAATACTGAAACTGTTCTGGTTTAGTGGAGTTTTTTCTTGTGTTCTTGGCTAGTAGCCTGGAAATGGTTGTGGTGGTTATACAGCATTTGGATGTACTTAATGGTAATAATTTATACCTTAAAAACAGTCAAAATGATGAATCTTATTTTTACAACTAAAAAATTAAAAACCAGGGGGGTGGGTCCTGTAAAAAAAAAAAAATTAAAAACCAAATGGAAAAGAAAATGCAATTATTTAAATATTTTCCCTAATGAGAGGGCTTCCCTGATGGCTCAAATGGTAAATAGTCTGCCTACAATGTAATGCAATAGATGTGGGTTCAGTCCCTGGGTCAGGAAGATTCCCTGAAGGAGGACATGGCAACCCACTACAATATTCTTGCTGGGATAATCCCATGGACAGAGGAGCCTAGCAGGCTACAGTCCATAGTGTTACAAAGAGTCAGACATGACTGAGCATACATGATCACTAATGAGATGTGTTAAGTAGTAATGAAACCATGGGCATATTGTGATTATTAATTTACGCTCCTGATTTCATGCACAATGCCTCAGAGTTTCTTATACAATCCTGGGGATTAGAATAGAGTACAAAAGAATTGATTATAGCAAGATATATAAGTATGCATTTTGTTACAATGAATGTATAACAATGTATAACATTGTAGCAAAATGTATATAACATTGTAGAAAAAATGTATATATGTGTATAAAATGTATAAGTATATATCTTGCTATAATCAATGATTATAGCAAAATGTATAATTATAGCAATATGTGTACATTCTTTCTAAGGAATATACTTAATTTTATTTGTAACAAACCTTTATTTAATTTCAATATTCTCTGGTACAAGTTATGACAGTATTACTGAGCTAATCCATCTCATTACTTTTTTTTTTAATTTTGGCCTCTTTTTTTATTGACTTTTTATTTATTGATTTGCATCCATCTTTATTCTTCGGCCTGTGTGGACCTCCTATTTCAGTGGACTCCCAACGTTGCAAAGCACCAGCTCTGGGCATATGTGCTCCAGAGCACTGGCTCGTAATTGGGCACACCAGTCCAGCCACTCCGCCACATGTGAGATCTTCCCAGGCCAGGGATTGAACCATTGCCCGCTGCACTGCAAGGTAGACTATTTACCCACTGGACCACCAGGGAAGCCCCATCTCATTACTTTATGTTGTAGGATAAATAGGATTCTGTTCCCTCTCCTTAATGTTATACAAGAGAATGATTAACTGAAAGTACATTTAGTGAACTTTATTCTTGTTTTTTTTTTTTTTTTCTGTTAGCTAGCTGCTTTATAAAATATTAGAAGCTAGGTTCACTCTATGTATTATATGATTGACTTGGAAGAATCTGAAAATATTGCACCATTCCTACAGTATAACAGCTTAATAGCATTTCAACTGTATAGATTTTTCCACATAATTTGAGACACTGATTTCCCAGAGAATTGAAAAGACATCATATTTTTATAACTTATATAGATGACTGTATAATGCAAATCTTAGTGACTCTTCTTTAGGAAAAAGTCTTTATTCACTTATGAATGTGACTAATATAATATGTGATCTGACTAATCATAGGTGAGATAATAGGCCTACTTGAAGAATTTCCATGAAGAGAAAAAGACCCACAGTTAAGTTTTTTCCAGAATGAGAGAACCAATGACGTTTGAACTGTAATATTATAAACTGCCAGAACTAGAAAGAATATCAGAAACAACAGACATTTTTTTTTACCCCTCAAATGCTGGAAATACAAGAAAGTAATCAGAGTTCATCTCTTGGATCCAATAAGTTCAAGAGCATTTTCCAAGGGTGCGTGACACCAGCCAATCCTGGATGAGAATCAGAAATCCTACTCCAGCCCTCTACTATCAGCTAGGTGTTACGCTGCCTCATAGTCAAAATTGTGATGTGTAAACTTCAGCACAGTGTTGCCCTTAAAGTAATACATGAACAAATATTCCTCTTACATTTCTGTTTTATTTTATCCTCTTTTAGTGAGAAAGAAGACAATTGAGACTCAATTCTCAAATAAAAGCACTCCCTCATGTTTTCTCAGAAATACATTTATATACATTTATGTAAAATAGAGATTTTATAATTCTATATTCTTTATTCCTTGCTTAATTTCTTTTTTGTTGTTGAGGTAACCCATGATTAATCAACTTTTACCCCTTTTCCTTTGTAGAATCTGTCTGTCCAACACGAATTCCAGTGGCAGCACGTGATGAGAAGGGGTTTGATATTCTTTTAGGCTTGGGTGTAAAGAAAAAGGCTAAGAAAAGAATTCAGCTGTCACCAACAAAGATAAAAGGATATGAAATAACATCAAAAGTCGATTTATCAGAATTCACAAGGTAAATATTATGCTTTTCTTTTTTAAAAAATTGTTTTTGTGTGTGTTAGTTGCTCAGTCATGTCCAACTCTTTGCAACCCCGTGGACTGTAGCCTTCCAGGCTCCTCTGTCTATGGAAGTTTTCAGGTAAGAATACTGGAGTGGGTTGCTGGTACCTTCTCCAGGGGCTCTTCCCAACCCAAGCACTGAACCCAAGTCTATTGTATTGCAGGCGGTCTTTACCTCTTAAGCCACCATAGAAGCATAACTGCTTTACTGTAAAGTGAATCAGCTACACGTGTGTGTGTGTGTAGCTGACACACACACACACAAATCCCCTCACTCTAGGGCCTCCATCATATTACCCCTGCAATGTTATGATTTGATACAGATTTTTCTTGATAAATATGTAGATGTGTTGAGAATTCTTTAAGCTTATACACATTCTTCTTTTTCCAGCAATGTTTTCCCAGAAGGTCTTCCTCCATCATACGTATTTGTCTCCACTCAGAGATTTAAGGTCAAGAAAATGTGGGATTTATGGAGAATTTTAACCATTGATGGGAGGCCACAAATAGCAGTTACCTTAAATGGAGTGGATAAGACATTATTATTTATAACAACAAGCATAATTAATGGCTCACAAGTGATTACCTTTGCTGACCCTTGGGTTAAGGTAAAGATGCATGGGTATGATTATGGCATTCATGATCAATTACAGTCAGCTTGGTGTGTTTTGGGAGAGGAGAGTCATAATTTAATTTGACATGACTGAAACGATATTGATTTCATAATGTAATTTTGCTTCACTGAATAAAAGCAACAAAGGAAGAAAATTTGTATTTTTTATTATTGGAATATAGTTGGTTTACAATGTTGTGTTACTTTCTGGTGTACAGCAGAATTATTTAATTACATGTATATATGTGTATATATATTCTTTTTGATGTTCTTTTCCATTATGGTTTATCAGAACATATTTAATATAACTCCCTCTTGTTTATCCATTGTGTATGTAATAGTCTGCAGCTACTAATCCCAGTCTCGCACTCTATCCCTTCCATAACCACTTCTTCCTGCCAAACACAATTCTGTCCTCTATGTCTGTGAGTCTGTTTTTGCTTCTTAAATAAGTTCATTTATGTCCTACTTTAGATTTCACATATAAGTGGTATCATATTACATTAGTCTTTCTGAACACTTCAGTTAGTATGAGAATCGCTAGTTGGATCCATGTTGCTGCAAATAACGTTATTCCATTCTTTTTTGTGATTGATTAATATTCCATTATATATATATATATATCAATCTTAATATATATATATATATATATCACATCTTTATATATATATATATGTATATATCTTATATTCTTCTTTGTGCTTTCATCTCTCAGTGGGCACTTAAGTTGTTTCCATGTCTTGGCTATTGTAAATAGTGCTGCTATGAGGGAAGGAAAGAAGGTAAAGGCACTTATTATGGTTTAAAAACTGAAGATACTGTTAATATTATCCCAGAGAGAGAAAGAATATTATTAAAGAAGGTTTGGGGGATAGTTCAAGTTCATTTTGTTTCTTACTCTGTCAGACTGATTTTGAAACATCCTAGTAAAATTATTCTAGCCTGTTTTAGGATTATAGGTACCATGTGTAAGTAAGAGGGTCAGGCTGTCAATGTGACACAGGCAACACTCCATAAAAGTCATAACTTACCTGTCAGAATGGATGAGATTATCCAGGGGACAATGTAAAAGGTCAAGGATGTTTTCTTCCAAGATCTATGGGGAATGCCCTCAGCAAAGGGCAGGGTGAGGAAGATCAGCCCTTAAGAAGGTTGAAAATGGGATGTTGGAGAAGAAGGCGTGAAGGTGATCAAGATGGTTCTAATCATCAAAGCAGAGTCAAGTTAGATGGACTAGTTACAGGGTCCACAGTTGCATGAAGTAAATAGGATGAGGAAATGAAAGAAGTCACTTGGATTGGGGCATTAGGATGTTATCCTTGAAGGAATTGTTTCAGCAAATACAGTTACTTTGGAATGTGCAATAGAAACTCATCTAGGGATTAATAAAGTAATTAGTGAGTATTGGCTTTTGAGATTCAGTTTAGGTCAGGATGACTTAGAATATGATATAACCAGTCTGTGTGATACGGATTTATGGTTGATGACTAAAGAACAGAAACAAAGAAAATACAAGATTGTTGGGAATTCTATCTGTGAATTTCTTGTATTCCTTTCCTATAGACATTATTTGATGAAGGTTGGCATCAAATTCGTCTCTTAGTAACAGAACAAGACGTAACTCTGTATATTGATGATCAACAAATTGAAAACAAGCCCTTACATCCAGTCTTAGGGATCTTCATCAGTGGGCAAACTCAAATTGGAAAATACTCTGGGAAAGAAGAAACTGTTCAGGTGAATAAAAATGATTTGCTTTTTGCATCCTATAAAATGGAACTTTGGTGATAGTATTTATCACATTTGACTTAATTCCTTTAAGGGACTTAATCAAAATGTGGTCAATACCTTAGTGGAATTGTATGTTTGTGTGTATGTATGAGAATGAAAAATCAGACAATTCTTAGAAATATGTTCCCCTGAGTGCATGGTAGAATTCTATGTTCTTATGAAACATTAAATTTCATGTTTCCCAGGAGAAATATAGATTACATTATGAATTTGGAAAAGAGAATATGATTAGAGTTGTGAGTGGCAGTTACAAAAATTTCTTTGCAGCTGTGAGGATAAAATTATATTAATGTGTGTCAGGATTTTCATAAGCAAAACTGTGACTTTTTTGGTATCCCTTTAAACTAGCATATTTATTACAGTTTGAGAAGTGTGTATTTCAAGCCATATCTTAAAAAATTCTTTATTTGAAAAAGCATGTAGTTACCACTCTGTTTCTATTAAGGGAAGATACTGTCGTATTCAGTTATATGATTATAGTCTCTATGCATTAATGTCAAATTGTAGTAAATATTTAAATAGTAACAGGTGCTGGGTTTACTCATCACACAACGCTCCATGCCAACAACTAAATCTTGGAAACTAAAGATGGCTGCTGGAGTCCACTCTATGCAATCAGGGAGGCAGAGTGATGTAGGATGAACACAGAAAGCCTAGGAAAGCTTTTCATTGGTCCAAGAAATGCTCTCTAGAACCCTTAATACAGGGTACTAAAAGAGCCCCACCTAATTTCCCAAGGAAATCAAGAGATTTGTGTTTAGTGCTAGGAAAGCTTTAGTTAAGAGTTAGCTGCATCACGTCTTTATACTGTATGTTAAGTATTCACATTTTGTATTTTTATTATTTATTGGATTTTTATTATCAAAAATAAGTGCTTCAATCTGTATTGTATTATTGCTAATTGCTAAAGTGGCTGCTTTTGTGTTATCTGAGTTGCTTTTATAAAGCAGCTTTGTTTGGGTCTAGACTTTAACTTGCTGGTTTCGTGTTTCTAGTTTGATGTCCAAAAGTTACGAATCTATTGTGACCCAGAGCAGAACAATCGGGAGACAGCATGTGAAATTCCTGGATTTGTGAGTAGGATGGATTATTTTTTTCCCTTGGATATTGCTTCAGTACTTTCAAAGCAATAAATCAAATTCAGATAATATGTTAGCTTCAATTAAAATTATAGAGTTTATTTGTTTCTTCATTGTCAATGCAAATAAAATGACATTGATTAAAACATTTTGAGGTTCATAACTGAGATAAAAGTACTATGTATTAATGTACAAATGTAAATGGAAAACCATACGGAATAGATTTTCCATCATCTTAGGTGGTGGTGTTGCTCCATTTCTCAAATGAAGCACGGCTGGACCTGCTCTAGAAAAGCTTAGAATTCATTGTCTGAATGTCTAGTGTGTGAAACCTATTTCTAAACTTCATTGAATGTGAGTGAAACACCTCATGTGGCACAGTTCTGAAGAGTAGAAAATGATTCATTTTCCTGTTTATTAGCATGTTTTCTCAAACTATAATGAATGTAATATTTTGTTTTTGTTGTTGTTACCAAGTAAGGTTTTCTTATATGTCTAGAGCACAGGCAACAATTTATTTAGAGATTTTAATGCATTAGGAAGAGAAAGATTATAAACTAAAATGTTATATACAATCTGATCATATGCATGTGTGAGATCATTGCTATATTGTTGGGAATGCAAATAAGGTAGACTAAAACTTTTGGGCAATGTGCATTCTCAGTGATACTTTAGCCCTACATGGTTCTTTTCCTTGTTATAGTCTTAATTTTATCACCTTCCTTTTCCATATCAACTGGGTAACTTATGGATCCACATGTTCTGAAAATTTGAAAGTACAGAGCAGTGCATAGAGCAGTGCATTTAAAGGGTCTGTTAAAAAGAACAAAGATGGAAGCTTCCAGACATGATTCATTCTGGGTTTTCTACATTGAGTAATTGCTAAAGTGGCTGCTTTTGTGTTATCTGAGTTGCTTTTATAAAGCAGCTTTGTTTGGGTCTAGACTTTAACTTGCTGGTTTCGTGTTTCTAGTTTGATGTCCAAAAGTTACGAATCTATTGTGACCCAGAGCAGAACAATCGGGAGACAGCATGTGAAATTCCTGGATTTGTGAGTAGGATGGATTATTTTTTTCCCTTGGATATTGCTTCAGTACTTTCAAAGCAATAAATCAAATTCAGATAATATGTTAGCTTCAATTAAAATTATAGAGTTTATTTGTTTCTTCATTGTCAATGCAAATAAAATGACATTGATTAAAACATTTTGAGGTTCATAACTGAGATAAAAGTACTATGTATTAATGTACAAATGTAAATGGAAAACCATACGGAATAGATTTTCCATCATCTTAGGTGGTGGTGTTGCTCCATTTCTCAAATGAAGCACGGCTGGACCTGCTCTAGAAAAGCTTAGAATTCATTGTCTGAATGTCTAGTGTGTGAAACCTATTTCTAAACTTCATTGAATGTGAGTGAAACACCTCATGTGGCACAGTTCTGAAGAGTAGAAAATGATTCATTTTCCTGTTTATTAGCATGTTTTCTCAAACTATAATGAATGTAATATTTTGTTTTTGTTGTTGTTACCAAGTAAGGTTTTCTTATATGTCTAGAGCACAGGCAACAATTTATTTAGAGATTTTAATGCATTAGGAAGAGAAAGATTATAAACTAAAATGTTATATACAATCTGATCATATGCATGTGTGAGATCATTGCTATATTGTTGGGAATGCAAATAAGGTAGACTAAAACTTTTGGGCAATGTGCATTCTCAGTGATACTTTAGCCCTACATGGTTCTTTTCCTTGTTATAGTCTTAATTTTATCACCTTCCTTTTCCATATCAACTGGGTAACTTATGGATCCACATGTTCTGAAAATTTGAAAGTACAGAGCAGTGCATAGAGCAGTGCATTTAAAGGGTCTGTTAAAAAGAACAAAGATGGAAGCTTCCAGACATGATTCATTCTGGGTTTTCTACATTGAGTAATTGCTTAAACACTGTAACTTTTGCTTTATATATACTTATAACTTGGAATATAAATATATTTTGTTTAAACACTATAATATTTATTTTAGATTCTTCCTACTTGGAATATAAATCTCTCCTAAAAGCACTAAGAAGTTACTGCATTTTGCGAGTCCATTGTACATACTTGATTTATTGTATTTCTCCACTGATGTTTGCCATGCCCACCTCTCCACTCCACCCTGCTACCACCATAAAAACTTGACATTGTAGATTCTGAGTTCTCACATTCACTTTTCTGTGTTTTCATGGCTCCTTTCTCATTCTGATGTGTGACTTATTCAGGCTTGCTTACACTTTTCCATCTTTATTCACATCTTCTCATTTTCCAATTTATTCTGTTGTTTGGAAAGACTGTTAACCTAAATAAAATTGTGCATTGTTCAGTAAGAACTAGAATGTTTAGCACAAAGCTTTCATAAAGTAAACTGTATAAAACTGAATGCATTTAGTCTGTGACTTGCTTAGATGTGTTTTGTCTTTTTTCTCTGATTCTTAAGTGATTTCCAGAAAGTTCAAGGGAGCATATAAGCCCCACCCTGAGGTACTTTTTTTTTCCCTGCGTGACTTTTATATGAAGCACACTCTGATCATTGCTAATTTCCCTCCTTCATCATATTATAAATGTAGAAATAACATATATATGTAATTTTTTAGGATTGTTGCCAGCAAATGTTTTAGCCCTTGCTAGTTTTGATACTTCATTTATTTCTACTCTAGACAAGGAAAGATTCTTTAAATTAGGAAGATAGTTTGGAAATTTAATTAAAAATATGTCTTAAAAAACACATTTATTGTTTTTCTTGCAGAATGGTGAGGTAGGCCTGGATACTATTATTCTCCTTATGGTAATATTTGCATGGTGGGACTGTTTAGCTTCCTTCCATCAATTGTAAGTATATTAGAGAAACAGAATTGATTTTTTATGTGGTTTCACTGTATCTACTGTTCATAGATTTCTTTTGTGATGCTGAATTTCCTATTGTGGTGGTTAAATAAAATTGAAAATAAATGTAAGTTGTCTTTACCGTTTCACACACACATACAGACACACACGTATGTGTGTACATGTATGTGTGCATCTTGCCGTGTGCTGTATCTCCTTTTTTTCTTTTAGTGCCTCAATGGTCCCAGTGATGTAGGTTCAACCCCGGGTCCCTGTGTTTGCCCTCCAGGAAAACCAGGACTACAAGGGCCCAAAGTGAGTAACACCTAACTTGCCATTTTTGTTAAAACAGACAAACCAGGGCTTCCCTGGTGGTCCAGTGCGTAAGGACACCGCCTTGCAGTACAAGGGACACCAGTTCCATCTCTGGCATGGGAAGATCCCACGTGCCGCAGAGGGGCTGGAGCGATGTGTCCAACTATGGAGCTGGAGCTCTGGAGCGCATGTGCCCAGAGCCGCTGCTCTGCAGTGAGAGAGGCCACTGCAATGGGAGGCCCACACAGGCCAAAGAACAAAGATGGATGAAAATGAATAAATGAAAGACCAATAGAAGTGGCCACACACACACACACAAAAGTATATATATACATTAAAAAAACACCACAACAACAGGCAAACCAAAGCTGAGCAAATAGAAAATTGCTAATCACCATTGACCCTGTTGTGAATTTTCTTCCTAATATCTTGGAAGTGTTTAAAAAGTGTGGTTCAGTGATTTTTTTTTTTAAATCATACTATGATATTTTAAAAAAATTTTACTTATTTATTTATATTTTGACTATTCTGGGTTTTCACTGCTGCCACAGGCTCTTCTCTAGTTGCAAGGAGTAGGGGCTGCTCTCTAGTTGAGGGGAGCAGGATTCTTGTTGCAGTGACTTCTCAACTTGGGCTTTAGGGCACATGGGCTTTGTTAGTTGTGGCTCACGGGCTTATTTGCTCCACAGCATGTGGGATCTTCCTGTATCAGGAATTGAACATGTGTCTCCTGCATTGGCAGGTGAACTCTTTACCATTGAGCTACCAGGGAAGCCCAGTGATTTTTTAAGAAGAGTCCATTCTTATTTGTATTTGCCTTTGAACCTCAAATTGTTACCACAATAAAGTGAGGGAACATTATTTGCTTTCTTGCTTGCTTGTTTGTTTTTTTCCTAAATTGAAAATAAATGTAAGTTGTCTTTACCGTTTCACACACACATACAGACACACACGTATGTGTGTACATGTATGTGTGCATCTTGCCGTGTGCTGTATCTCCTTTTTTTCTTTTAGTGCCTCAATGGTCCCAGTGATGTAGGTTCAACCCCGGGTCCCTGTGTTTGCCCTCCAGGAAAACCAGGACTACAAGGGCCCAAAGTGAGTAACACCTAACTTGCCATTTTTGTTAAAACAGACAAACCAGGGCTTCCCTGGTGGTCCAGTGCGTAAGGACACCGCCTTGCAGTACAAGGGACACCAGTTCCATCTCTGGCATGGGAAGATCCCACGTGCCGCAGAGGGGCTGGAGCGATGTGTCCAACTATGGAGCTGGAGCTCTGGAGCGCATGTGCCCAGAGCCGCTGCTCTGCAGTGAGAGAGGCCACTGCAATGGGAGGCCCACACAGGCCAAAGAACAAAGATGGATGAAAATGAATAAATGAAAGACCAATAGAAGTGGCCACACACACACACACAAAAGTATATATATACATTAAAAAAACACCACAACAACAGGCAAACCAAAGCTGAGCAAATAGAAAATTGCTAATCACCATTGACCCTGTTGTGAATTTTCTTCCTAATATCTTGGAAGTGTTTAAAAAGTGTGGTTCAGTGATTTTTTTTTTTTAAATCATACTATGATATTTTAAAAAAATTTTACTTATTTATTTATATTTTGACTATTCTGGGTTTTCACTGCTGCCACAGGCTCTTCTCTAGTTGCAAGGAGTAGGGGCTGCTCTCTAGTTGAGGGGAGCAGGATTCTTGTTGCAGTGACTTCTCAACTTGGGCTTTAGGGCACATGGGCTTTGTTAGTTGTGGCTCACGGGCTTATTTGCTCCACAGCATGTGGGATCTTCCTGTATCAGGAATTGAACATGTGTCTCCTGCATTGGCAGGTGAACTCTTTACCATTGAGCTACCAGGGAAGCCCAGTGATTTTTTAAGAAGAGTCCATTCTTATTTGTATTTGCCTTTGAACCTCAAATTGTTACCACAATAAAGTGAGGGAACATTATTTGCTTTCTTGCTTGCTTGTTTGTTTTTTTCCCCTAACGCAACTACTGTATTCCTTACAACCTGGTATAAAAAATGAAGATATGTTCTAAATTCTTAAATGTCTGAATGCTTAATCTGTCAAAATGATTTTCAGATAGAAAAATGAAGTAAAAAATTGAAAATTGGATTGAATGTTGTGTTTTGTGTCTGACTCTAAAAAGTGAGGTGTGTGTATGTATATGCATGTGTGTATTGGTTTAATGTTTTACTTAATAATGTAATACTTATTTTTAGAAAGCATATTCTTTTTCATGCATGCGTATTAACCATTTGCATTTACACATTCATTTGTGCACCTGTTTATATGTTATTAGTGTGCATATATGTTATTTGTGTGTATATTTGTATAAAGACTTTCATATTCATTTGTGTACATATTTGTATATGATTGGAACCATGATTTGCATACTATTTTATAACTAGTTACTTTTTACATAATAAATACTCTGAGTCTGTTTCTGTGTTATTAACTATGAATGACTGAATTTTTAAGTAAGTTGATACTGATTGTGGCATCACTTAGACAAACCATAAGATACTGAGACATTAACTGGTTTGTCCACTCTAGATAAATCTTGTTTACTTAATATTATTTAAAATGTCGTCTAGACAGAAATAAGGTTTGACTTAAAAGCAAGTATGTCTTCTTAGCTAGAAAAAATACTCTTTTTTCTATTTTGTTTATTAACAAGAAAAATAATAATTAAAAAAGAACAACACAACAACAAAAATCTTAAGCTAAGACTGTAATAAGTCAAACAGCTGCTGGAGTTCATGGATGTACCTGAGGTACATGTTCCCTCACTGCAAAGCAGGACCTAGGCACACGACTGTGCATTTAGGTGTATGTGCGAGCAGGAAGAGTCAAAGACATGGAAACCTCTGGAGGACAGAAAGGATCAAAAGCTTTTCATCAGGCAATCCCAAAGCGCCTTGCAGTGCTTCTCAACTTGGGCTTTAGGGCACATGGGCTTTGTTAGTTGTGGCTCACGGGCGTATTTGCTCCACAGCATGTGGGATCTTCCTGTATCAGGAATTGAACATGTGTCTCCTGCATTGGCAGGTGAACTCTTTACCACTGAGCTACCGGGGAAGCCCAGTGATTTTTAAGAAGAGTCCATTCTTATTTGTATTTGCCTTTGAACCTCAAATTGTTACCACAATAAAGTGAGGGAACATTATTTGCTTTCTTGCTTGCATGTTTTTTTTTTCCCCCTAACGCAACTACTGTATTCCTTACAACCTGGTATAAAAAATGAAGATATGTTCTAAATTCTTAAATGTCTGAATGCTTAATCTGTCAAAATGATTTTCAGATAGAAAAATGAAGTAAAAAATTGAAAATTGGATTGAATGTTGTGTTTTGTGTCTGACTCTAAAAAGTGAGGTGTGTGTATGTATATGCATGTGTGTATTGGTTTAATGTTTTACTTAATAATGTAATACTTATTTTTAGAAAGCATATTCTTTTTCATGCATGCGTATTAACCATTTGCATTTACACATTCATTTGTGCACCTGTTTATATGTTATTAGTGTGCATATATGTTATTTGTGTGTATATTTGTATAAAGACTTTCATATTCATTTGTGTACATATTTGTATATGATTGGAACCATGATTTGCATACTATTTTATAACTAGTTACTTTTTACATAATAAATACTCTGAGTCTGTTTCTGTGTTATTAACTATGAATGACTGAATTTTTAAGTAAGTTGATACTGATTGTGGCATCACTTAGACAAACCATAAGATACTGAGACATTAACTGGTTTGTCCACTCTAGATAAATCTTGTTTACTTAATATTATTTAAAATGTCGTCTAGACAGAAATAAGGTTTGACTTAAAAGCAAGTATGTCTTCTTAGCTAGAAAAAATACTCTTTTTTCTATTTTGTTTATTAACAAGAAAAATAATAATTAAAAAAGAACAACACAACAACAAAAATCTTAAGCTAAGACTGTAATAAGTCAAACAGCTGCTGGAGTTCATGGATGTACCTGAGGTACATGTTCCCTCACTGCAAAGCAGGACCTAGGCACACGACTGTGCATTTAGGTGTATGTGCGAGCAGGAAGAGTCAAAGACATGGAAACCTCTGGAGGACAGAAAGGATCAAAAGCTTTTCATCAGGCAATCCCAAAGCGCTCTGCATTTTTTCTCTTCTTTGCCTCTGTATCCTCTGTGGTTCCTGTTCCAGCTAAACTTGTGATAATCCCAAATCGCTTCTTCCTCTTTTTCAGCTTTTTGTCACCCTCTGACTTTCTGGAGATTGAAGAGACATTCAAAGCAAACCTTTGAACTCTTTTCTTTTAGCTTATCCAGGTTAACTATAGGCTTGGTGTCAGATAACAGGCCTTTTCATGGAACTGAAGAAATCCCAAACTTCTCTTCCTGGGCAGCTTTCTTACTTTCCAAGCTCACAGGTATATGGAATCATTCAGTTCTCTCCTGTATCCTCTCAGTCTGTGGTATTTCAAATGTAATTTTTGCCACTTTTTTCTCTGTTGCCACATCAACAGTTTATTGAAGAGTTTCTTCCTCTTTGAGAGGCAGTTCTATAAGCCTTGGTTCTTATTCCTCTGTTTCATCTCCCTGTAGATCTTCTTTATTTGTCTCCTCTTAAGCATGCTATTCCGGATATGCCTGGAACATACTGATGAGATCTTGTTTTATTCCCTTGGTCTCCAAACCACGAGCAGGACACTCCTGCTTTAATTCAGCAAGTTTC
Organism: Tragulus kanchil; assembly: GCA_022376925.1. Classification (NCBI taxonomy): domain Eukaryota; kingdom Metazoa; phylum Chordata; class Mammalia; order Artiodactyla; family Tragulidae; genus Tragulus; species Tragulus kanchil. Next base: position 73,399,477 of record JAIOJX010000005.1, on the reverse strand, counting down.
ATCTTATGAAGCTCCACCATCTCAGTCACTGTCTTGTTACCCCTCTGAAAGAATGTTTTGAGTATTGATCAACTATTGCTTGAAGTGACCATAATAAATTTTGGTAAATATGAATTGTAATGTTCATTTAGATGGAATTTTCTGATAAATTTTAATCATTACAACTAAAACATTTCAGATTTTACACTGGTGATCTGAGCAAATTGAATTCTGGTCTTTTGTACATGTTTCCCCATTCCTTTTCAAGTGAGTTTATGACCTACTTCAAACCTAGCTTAAAGTAAAAAAAGAAGCACAGTTTAAGAAATAAAAGGACACATTCAAAGTAAATCTGTTTAGTTTGAAGTTTGACTTCAGTCCTTTATAATCTGTTTATTATTGTGAACAATTTTTAGATTGAATTTAGGAAAATTAAAGTGTTCTTCTGATAAATAAGCCATGTTATTTAGGATGACTTGATACAAAGGAAAAATGCCTGTAAGATGTTTCTCAAACAGTTCACCTTGCAAGGCAACACAGTGTAACCTACTGATGGAATATCTTTTGAAATATAATTATACAGCTTATTAAACTTGGAATATTTTACCTAGAAATGATTTGATCTGTAAGAGATATAATGTGGACATCAAGAGTTCCATGATGTTGACCTCTCTCAGCCCAGAGGACTTTCCAGCTGCTCAGGTTGCCTCCAACGGTCTCTAAGGGGCTGTCCACTTTGAAGGCAGGGCCCAATGCCTTCTGATGTATCCTGATCTTCATTAGTGGTCCATTAGGCATCTTGATATCATTTTTTTTATGCAAGTATCTTCCTACAGCAAATTTTTAGCATGCCCTTTGTCTTATCTAGTAAAGCCTCTGATTTTCAGTATTTTCAAGTTTTATGTGTTCCTCATTTTTATTCACTTTTCTTAGTCATCCGCTAACCCCATTGCCACTTACTGCTTTAAGTGAAATTGCAGTTTTCCTCCAATCTTCAAGTTGGCGTGCTTTCTTAATCTGCTTTCCATTTTCTTCAGAAAAGCTGGCAGGAGAACAGGAACACACACACAGTCGTCCATCCTTTTAGGACAGTTTCCCTTGGAAGTGATTCCTTACCCACATCAGGGACCTGTATGTGAAAAACAGAATCCCTAGAAACACCCTGAGTTATTTTTCATTTAAAGAACTTCTGGCCTGGAAAACTGATAGATTTTTAGTTAGTCCAACAGAATCAGAACAAAAACAAATGAAGATTTTAGTATAGATCCAGCTGAGATGCATTGGCCACTTTTGTCAGATGTTCCCTGGAAAGTTTTATAGATTTCCATCAAGCAGACTTATCTGTGCCGGAGAATCTAGGCTTTCCAATAGCCAAAAATTGGGTTCTGGGAGCTGAGAGTTGGGTCATGAAACTGAAACAGAGGAGAAATTCATATGTGGATGGGTGGGTATGTGCTGATTCTATGATTAAGTCAGTCATCTCTGTCAAGTTTTCTCAACTTCCAACAAATACGACAACCCTATTACAAAACCAGGTTAAATGAACTATGGTAACCCATACTTGGGCTTTCCATGGCCTTAGAACTCTTTAATAAGCATAGAAAAATATATCTGTTATGGGACTGTGAACCTCTGAATGAGGCTGGCTTGTTCATTCTGTGTTACTAATGTCAAAAGGAGTGAGTAAATTAATAATGCTGTGGAAATGATTTTTGTATGCAAGCACTTCACAGTGAAGGTTAATATCACCTCAGTTCTCCTTTGGAATTCCAGTGTCTAGCACAGTGCTTAATGTTTTTACTTAATGAATTGTGAAATGATTGGAAAAATAAGATCACCTGTCTCCTGATTAACATGTGTAGAATGGATTTATTCTATCCCCAGGGGCTGTCTCACTTTGGGAAGGCAGGGCCCAATGCCTTCTGATGTATCCTGATCTTCATTAGTGGTCCATTAGGCATCTTGATATCATTTTTTTTATGCAAGTATCTTCCTACAGCAAATTTTTAGCATGCCCTTTGTCTTATCTAGTAAAGCCTCTGATTTTCAGTATTTTCAAGTTTTATGTTTTCCTCATTTTTATTCACTTTTCTTAGTCATCCGCTAACCCCATTGCCACTTACTGCTTTAAGTGAAATTGCAGTTTTCCTCCAATCTTCAAGTTGGCGTGCTTTCTTAATCTGCTTTCCATTTTCTTCAGAAAAGCTGGCAGGAGAACAGGAACACACACACAGTCGTCCATCCTTTTAGGACAGTTTCCCTTGGAAGTGATTCCTTACCCACATCAGGGACCTGTATGTGAAAAACAGAATCCCTAGAAACACCCTGAGTTATTTTTCATTTAAAGAACTTCTGGCCTGGAAAACTGATAGATTTTTAGTTAGTCCAACAGAATCAGAACAAAAACAAATGAAGATTTTAGTATAGATCCAGCTGAGATGCATTGGCCACTTTTGTCAGATGTTCCTGAAAGTTTTATAGATTTCCATCAAGCAGACTTATCTGTGCCGGAGAATCTAGGCTTTCCAATAGCCAAAAATTGGGTTCTGGGAGCTGAGAGTTGGGTCATGAAACTGAAACAGAGGAGAAATTCATATGTGGATGGGTGGGTATGTGCTGATTCTATGATTAAGTCAGTCATCTCTGTCAAGTTTTCTCAACTTCCAACAAATACGACAACCCTATTACAAAACCAGGTTAAATGAACTATGGTAACCCATACTTGGGCTTTCCATGGCCTTAGAACTCTTTAATAAGCATAGAAAAATATATCTGTTATGGGACTGTGAACCTCTGAATGAGGCTGGCTTGTTCATTCTGTGTTACTAATGTCAAAAGGAGTGAGTAAATTAATAATGCTGTGGAAATGATTTTTGTATGCAAGCACTTCACAGTGAAGGTTAATATCACCTCAGTTCTCCTTTGGAATTCCAGTGTCTAGCACAGTGCTTAATGTTTTTACTTAATGAATTGTGAAATGATTGGAAAAATAAGATCACCTGTCTCCTGATTAACATGTGTAGAATGGATTTATTCTATCCCCAGTTTAAAAGAGCTCCCTTACAAAAGACCTGTCCCCACAATGGCAGCTTCTTCCTCCACTTCATGGCTAAAGAGACATTTGTGGGGACAGACTCCCCACATTCGATATAGTCTTCAGAATCTCCCTGAAAGTGCAGGAGATGTAAGAAACATGGGTTTGATCCTTGGATCAGGAAGGTCCCCTGGAGGAGGGAATGGCAACCCATTCCAGTATTCTTTCCTGGAGAATTCCATTGACAGAGGATCCTGGATGATGACAGTCCATGGGGTCTCAAAGAGTTGGGCACAACCAGGCAACTGAGCACACACACACGGAGTGAAAAGAGTGGAAAGAAAGCAAGTTTTCTTAAAACTTTTTGTTAAAAAGAAAGAATTTTTAATAACATTTTCTCTGAAATACCATTCTTTCTACAACTGTATTAATGCCCTTTGTTTCACCCTGATCATTCTATTGATTAGAGATTCCTCTGGGTTATCAAAGTAGCCTCTGTCTAAAATACAAAAGCCTTTGGAAAATTTCAGGAGCCACTGGGCATTAACATTTTTATGTTAATTTTCACAAACTAAGTGAAATCCTTTTCGCTGAAGAGAATTAGTGTTTGAATTTTGAAGGAGTGAAGAGATTGGTTTTGGAGAATTGGTCTTTTTTTTTTTTTTTTTTTTAAAAAAAAAAGCCTTTTATTTTAATTTTAACTTTTGCAGAGTTTTGTTGTTTACAGATATGTATGTTCCCAGATGAGAACTGTTCTTAAGTCACATACTTCTATGGATACCTGTGGGTAGTCTGAATAATCAATTTCCTTAGGCTTGAGTCCCATGTTTTAAAGCTTTCTGCACAGCAGTTTTGAGAAGAAAGCTTTGAAAGATGGGATTCAAGCCTAAGAGACCTTTGTTTTAGATGAGCAACTTCAAATATTAGCTTACTTTTGCAAGCTCAATTGTTTCTCACTTTATTCATATTTACACACTTGCAAATCCATGTACAGAGATGTTTTAACTTAGTCCATGCTGTTTCCATTTCTGTCAGCCACTCAGAAATACTGTGGCACAAAATTAATTCATCATAAGTAAGAATTGCTTTTCAACCAAATATTTATTTTAAAAATTTCACGTTTAAAGAAAAGTAGAAGAAAATAGATTGAGAATTTAGTCACAGTTGTATAATTATAGGTCATATGTCTAATTTCATATATTTGGAAAATCATTTCCATGTTGTTTGCTAGCCGTCCCTGGGCTGGGTTCTGATCAGTGTTTGCATTTTGATGTGGGCAGAGAGAGCAGCATTTAGGATCATGTAGTCTTGGAGCTGAATTAGCTGAGTTTGGATCTCTACTACTGCCTTATGACCTTGGGCAAGTTACCTAACCTTCCTGGGTGTCAGTTATCTTATGTATAAAATGGGAATAATAAAATTACCTGTTTCGTGGGATACTTATGAGGATTAAGTAATTCAATACATGTAAATCTCACAGAGGGCTTCCCTGGAGACTCAGTGGTAAAGAACCCGTTTGCTAATGCAAGAGACATTCTACAACTGTATTAATGCCCTTTGTTTCACCCTGATCATTCTATTGATTAGAGATTCCTCTGGGTTATCAAAGTAGCCTCTGTCTAAAATACAAAAGCCTTTGGAAAATTTCAGGAGCCACTGGGCATTAACATTTTTATGTTAATTTTCACAAACTAAGTGAAATCCTTTTCGCTGAAGAGAATTAGTGTTTGAATTTTGAAGGAGTGAAGAGATTGGTTTTGGAGAATTGGTCTTTTTTTTTTTTTTTTTAAAAAAAAAAAAGCCTTTTATTTTAATTTTAACTTTTGCAGAGTTTTGTTGTTTACAGATATGTATGTTCCCAGATGAGAACTGTTCTTAAGTCACATACTTCTATGGATACCTGTGGGTAGTCTGAATAATCAATTTCCTTAGGCTTGAGTCCCATGTTTTAAAGCTTTCTGCACAGCAGTTTTGAGAAGAAAGCTTTGAAAGATGGGATTCAAGCCTAAGAGACCTTTGTTTTAGATGAGCAACTTCAAATATTAGCTTACTTTTGCAAGCTCAATTGTTTCTCACTTTATTCATATTTACACACTTGCAAATCCATGTACAGAGATGTTTTAACTTAGTCCATGCTGTTTCCATTTCTGTCAGCCACTCAGAAATACTGTGGCACAAAATTAATTCATCATAAGTAAGAATTGCTTTTCAACCAAATATTTATTTTAAAAATTTCACGTTTAAAGAAAAGTAGAAGAAAATAGATTGAGAATTTAGTCACAGTTGTATAATTATAGGTCATATGTCTAATTTCATATATTTGGAAAATCATTTCCATGTTGTTTGCTAGCCGTCCCTGGGCTGGGTTCTGATCAGTGTTTGCATTTTGATGTGGGCAGAGAGAGCAGCATTTAGGATCATGTAGTCTTGGAGCTGAATTAGCTGAGTTTGGATCTCTACTACTGCCTTATGACCTTGGGCAAGTTACCTAACCTTCCTGGGTGTCAGTTATCTTATGTATAAAATGGGAATAATAAAATTACCTGTTTCGTGGGATACTTATGAGGATTAAGTAATTCAATACATGTAAATCTCACAGAGGGCTTCCCTGGAGACTCAGTGGTAAAGAACCCGTTTGCTAATGCAAGAGACATAAGAAATGCGGGTTCAATCTCTGCATCTAGGAGATCCCCTGGAGAAGAAAATGGCAACGCACTCCAGTATTTTGGCCTAGAAAATTCATGGACAGAGGAACCTGGTGTGCTACAGTCCATGAGGTCTCAAAGAGTCGGATAGGACTTAATGACTGCAGAACAAGAAACAAATCTCTTGGAACAGTGCTTAGCATATAATAAACAATCAGTAAAGGTTGGTGTCAGCTTTTACTACAGTAGTAAAATTGAATTTTTATTCTAATTGGTGTTCTTTTCAAAATCCAGTTAGGGTTTTACTTTATTATTCTAGATGTTTGAAAGTAAACTTACCTGAGATTTTGCAAGTAAACCAGTAGGACAATAGTTCAAGTAACCAGTAAAACCTACCAGAAATAACTGAACTTGCAAAAGAGATTATTTTCCCTCTGGGGGCCAATGACCTATGTTGTGGCCTTAAGAAGTCACACTGGGTTTATCTTGTGGGTGATTTTTTTCCCTTATAAGCTTAGTTTTGATTCATTTAAAACATTATTAAGTATGTTTTGTACTTTTATGCAGTTTAAAAACACAAGTTTTGTTTCTTCTCATGCCAAAGCTTTATTTCAGCCTCATCATCATAGAGGTTAAACCCTCTCAGATTCTTTTGATATCTTTTTTTTTGCTATTTTTTTTTATTTTGCTTTTTTTGATTTTACAGAGTTTTGTTGTTTACAGATATGTATAATCCCAGATTAGTCATGTGTATATCCCATTCCCCCCAATCCCACCCCATTGCACAGCCCCTGTGTAAGATCCCTTAGCCCACAGTGCATTGACAATAGTTATCCAATCAGAAAATAGTTTTCCAAACAGAAAATAATCAACAAATAGTTATTGAAATTCTCCTTGGTACCCAGCATTGTCCTAAAACAGTAGAAAAACATTAACTACGTTTTCAAAGGGCCTTCATCCAAATGATGAATGAAGACCAATCAAGAAAAATTTGAGAAAAGTCTCATTATAAGTAAGTGAGCCATGTCAAGAATGCTGCTGTAGCATTTCATTAGAAAAAGACATCAGGAGAAAGTGCAATAACGAGGAAAGTGTATTGATTGGAAATTTTGTTATATTGACTCAAATGCAAAAGGAAGAAGTCTTCCTAGGGGGAAGAAAAAAAGGAAAGATGGAATTTGTTGAAAAGCAGTGAGGCCAATCTGAACATTTTTAAATAAAGGTGGCAGAAAAGTCAAAAAGGTTGGCGGGTTCAATCTCTGCATCTAGGAGATCCCCTGGAGAAGAAAATGGCAACGCACTCCAGTATTTTGGCCTAGAAAATTCATGGACAGAGGAACCTGGTGTGCTACAGTCCATGAGGTCTCAAAGAGTCGGATAGGACTTAATGACTGCAGAACAAGAAACAAATCTCTTGGAACAGTGCTTAGCATATAATAAACAATCAGTAAAGGTTGGTGTCAGCTTTTACTACAGTAGTAAAATTGAATTTTTATTCTAATTGGTGTTCTTTTCAAAATCCAGTTAGGGTTTTACTTTATTATTCTAGATGTTTGAAAGTAAACTTACCTGAGATTTTGCAAGTAAACCAGTAGGACAATAGTTCAAGTAACCAGTAAAACCTACCAAAAATAACTGAACTTGCAAAAGAGATTATTTTCCCTCTGGGGGCCAATGACCTATGTTGTGGCCTTAAGAAGTCACACTGGGTTTATCTTGTGGGTGATTTTTTTTTCCCTTATAAGCTTAGTTTTGATTCATTTAAAACATTATTAAGTATGTTTTGTACTTTTATGCAGTTTAAAAACACAAGTTTTGTTTCTTCTCATGCCAAAGCTTTATTTCAGCCTCATCATCATAGAGGTTAAACCCTCTCAGATTCTTTTGATATCTTTTTTTTTGCTATTTTTTTTTATTTTGCTTTTTTTGATTTTACAGAGTTTTGTTGTTTACAGATATGTATAATCCCAGATTAGTCATGTGTATATCCCATTCCCCCCAATCCCACCCCATTGCACAGCCCCTGTGTAAGATCCCTTAGCCCACAGTGCATTGACAATAGTTATCCAATCAGAAAATAGTTTTCCAAACAGAAAATAATCAACAAATAGTTATTGAAATTCTCCTTGGTACCCAGCATTGTCCTAAAACAGTAGAAAAACATTAACTACGTTTTCAAAGGGCCTTCATCCAAATGATGAATGAAGACCAATCAAGAAAAATTTGAGAAAAGTCTCATTATAAGTAAGTGAGCCATGTCAAGAATGCTGCTGTAGCATTTCATTAGAAAAAGACATCAGGAGAAAGTGCAATAACGAGGAAAGTGTATTGATTGGAAATTTTGTTATATTGACTCAAATGCAAAAGGAAGAAGTCTTCCTAGGGGGAAGAAAAAAAGGAAAGATGGAATTTGTTGAAAAGCAGTGAGGCCAATCTGAACATTTTTAAATAAAGGTGGCAGAAAAGTCAGAAAAATAGTGTGAAACTTCTCAAAGTAAGAAGCAAAAGCCTTATACCCTAAGAGAATAGAAACACTGCTCTCTAAGACTGGATGACACTGGGTATCTTTGGATTAGAATTGCAAATTGTACGTCTTCAGCAAGAAATTACATGCCTCTGCTTTACTTTTCTCCCTTGATTTACAGTTATTCCTTTTCTATCTCTTTCAAAAATAGCATTTCCCCTCTCCTCAGCCTTTCCACATGGTAAACCTCTTGGGCAAGTATAAGGAAAAGCTCATCCATTCTCCATTGACTCCTGGATAAAGTTCACACAGTTCTTTCCATTTTGCCTTTTATGTTTCAGGAACAAACCTCCCTTACCATTAGCCTGAAGTCGAATTTCAGACCAGAGTACTTGACTCAGTGCAAGTTTCCTTAGCACTGATGCTTAGTTAACATATAATCATCATGGTATGTGCGAATGATTTTTTGATGCAGACATGAAGCCCTGTTGAATGGGAATCAATTATCTCTCTGTAGTAGTTCACCAATAAATGATGGCCTAGATGTGATTTTTGTGTGTGTGTGGGATAAGTTTTCTTTGAGGCATAGATAAGATTGCAACCCGGAGGCAGCATCTCAGATGGTTCTAAGAGACTATTCCCTACGTGTGATGTTTTTCAGTGAGATGCCATGTGTAGACCTCATGGACTCTGTAATACATGAATATAATATCATTATTATTATTATTATTATTATTTGACTATACCTTGCAGCTTGTGGAATGTTAGTTCCCTGACCAGGGATAGAACCCACACAGCTCAGCAGTGAAAGTGTGGAGTCCTAACCATTGGACCACAGGGAATTCCTCAATATTATTTTTTGAAGTATTTCTTAGAAGTAAATTATAAAACACTCTCACCTCACAGAAAATGTTGCTTTCACTGCCTTTTTTCATGGGTGGTGACTATTTGACTAGTCAGTATTGGCTACTGGGAACATGCTATAGATTTTAGTGTTCCTGGACTCATTGCCAGGCTATATATGAACAACATTCCTTAAAGATCTCTGGTTTGTAAGGACCGAAGTTGAAAAGCTCAGAAAATATAGGAATTTTGAAAAAAGCTATGCTCAAAGGGTGGAATTTGTTGAAAAGCAGTGAGGCCAATCTGAACATTTCAAATAAAGGTGGCAGAAAAGTCAGAAAAATAGTGTGAAACTTCTCAAAGTAAGAAGCAAAAGCCTTATACCCTAAGAGAATAGAAACACTGCTCTCTAAGACTGGATGACACTGGGTATCTTTGGATTAGAATTGCAAATTGTACGTCTTCAGCAAGAAATTACATGCCTCTGCTTTACTTTTCTCCCTTGATTTACAGTTATTCCTTTTCTATCTCTTTCAAAAATAGCATTTCCCCTCTCCTCAGCCTTTCCACATGGTAAACCTCTTGGGCAAGTATAAGGAAAAGCTCATCCATTCTCCATTGACTCCTGGATAAAGTTCACACAGTTCTTTCCATTTTGCCTTTTATGTTTCAGGAACAAACCTCCCTTACCATTAGCCTGAAGTCGAATTTCAGACCAGAGTACTTGACTCAGTGCAAGTTTCCTTAGCACTGATGCTTAGTTAACATATAATCATCATGGTATGTGCGAATGATTTTTTGATGCAGACATGAAGCCCTGTTGAATGGGAATCAATTATCTCTCTGTAGTAGTTCACCAATAAATGATGGCCTAGATGTGATTTTTGTGTGTGTGTGTGGGTTAAGTTTTCTTTGAGGCATAGATAAGATTGCAACCCGGAGGCAGCATCTCAGATGGTTCTAAGAGACTATTCCCTACGTGTGATGTTTTTCAGTGAGATGCCATGTGTAGACCTCATGGACTCTGTAATACATGAATATAATATCATTATTATTATTATTATTATTATTTGACTATACCTTGCAGCTTGTGGAATGTTAGTTCCCTGACCAGGGATAGAACCCACACAGCTCAGCAGTGAAAGTGTGGAGTCCTAACCATTGGACCACAGGGAATTCCTCAATATTATTTTTTGAAGTATTTCTTAGAAGTAAATTATAAAACACTCTCACCTCACAGAAAATGTTGCTTTCACTGCCTTTTTTCATGGGTGGTGACTATTTGACTAGTCAGTATTGGCTACTGGGAACATGCTATAGATTTTAGTGTTCCTGGACTCATTGCCAGGCTATATATGAACAACATTCCTTAAAGATCTCTGGTTTGTAAGGACCGAAGTTGTATCTTGGGTGCAACATGTACTCAAGGACGCTGGGAGATGGGCAGAGTTGTTTGGCTTGGACCTTATTTTCATGCAAATATTCAAATTCTAGAAGTTTGATATTGTGTTAAAATAAGATTAAAATACAGGCAGAAACATACTGACTAGATTGAAAGGAAAAACTGTTGTGTAGCTTTAAGCTTGAGTCCCATATAGAAGATCCCATAACCTGTGGACTGTATATATTTTTTTTAGCGTTCTTTTTAAGATAGAAATTATTCTTATTATATAATGAAGTACAGTTGACTTACAGTGTTGTGTTATTACTATACCACAAACTGATTCAGTTAAACACACACACATATATATGTGTGTATATATATATATATATATATATACATATATATATATATATTCTTTTTCATCTTATTTTTCCATTATGGTTTATCATAGGGTATTGAATGTATTAATAGTTCCCTATCCTATATAGTAGTTCCTTGTTTGTATAAGAGTTTATCTCTGTTCACCCCAAACTCCTAGTCTATTTGTCCTCCACCCTCTCTTCCCCTTGGCAGCCTCAAATCTATTTCTATGTCTCTGAGTCTGTTTCTGTTTCATAGATAAAAATAACCATAAATGGAATTATTATATGATAGGTCATATATATCTATAATGTAATGTCTAGATAGTATTAAATCTGTAGATTTTGAGTGAAATATTAGTTGTTGAAGTCATAGTTTCTTTTTGTTGAGAATTCTAAAAATCTTGCTTGCCATAAATATTGACATTTTACGTCAGTGAAAAGTACTTCCCTTGTTATGCTTGTGCTCACAGAAGTAGCTCCCTGAAATTTTTTCATAATAAAAAGCTTTCAATTTTAAAGGTAGACATAGTATCATTTTTATACCTCTATTTTGGAAATTCCACTTTTTTGTGTGTTTGTATTTTACAAAAAGCTGCAAATGATGGAAATGGCTTTGAACCTTGGTGAGCTCTGACTGAATCAGTGAAGTTGGTTGTTTTGGTCTGAGGCCTCTTTTTCCTCTCTAGGGTGACCCCGGACAGCCTGGGAATCCTGGCTACCCTGGACAACCTGGTCAAGATGGTAAGCCTGTGAGTACAGAAAGCTTAGTCATCTCCAGTACTGGGATTATAGGGTGAATGTAACATCGCACTCGGCCAAGTTCTACAGGCCAGGGGAGACTTTATTCAAGACTATTATAATAGGGGAGAAAGTGTCAATTCCACACAGTTGAAATAGCGAGGTAGGCTCCTGAGTTCTGGGTGAGCTGGGAGAAAATTATTGCAGGGGTTTGAAAGGACGCTGATCAAAAGGATGGACCAAATGAATTCATTCCTGAGTGTGACAAGTGTCTTCCTGGTGGTTAGTTCATCTGTGTTTGCTAATTGGCACCTATCTAAATTTGGCTCCTCTTCTCTGTTTCATTAATGGTTCCATTTTTAAAGAATGGTTCCCAGGTCTCGGGTAAAACTTGGGTTGTCAAACTGCCAAAAAGCTATTTAAAAGATTTACATCTCAAAGGAACAAAGAATTTAGATGATCAGTTTTCTAAAGTAAACACTATATATACATATATATACACATATATATGTATATATATATATATATATATATATATACACATACACATATAAATATATCTGATCAGAGATGTAGAGTTAGGAAGAAGAAAACAGAAGTTTATCCAAGTCGAGGGCAACATTAGGGCTAGCTTGGTCAATAGAACCAGTATACTAGTCACATTTTAGGTATCTTCACAATTGCATACAACATCGCTACTTTTGAAAAATTGTCCAGTGAATTCTCAGTAGCAATGAATAAATGGGCTCAAAAATCTTGTTTTTTGTTGCTTCTTATCTTAAAGTTTTCAAATTAAAGATGATGTTTATTTTCCTAGGAACATATGCACCAGAGTATCCTTATAATCTGACTGTAAAAATATCTTGTAAGGTTTAAAGAGAATTTTAGGTATATTTATGAATTAAAGAAACACAAGCAAAACCACTTTAAAGCAATGCAGGAAAATATTTACAGGTGAGTCATCTGTCAGCATGTTTAACACAGTATGTAAAATGAGATGTTAAGGGTGAATTGCCAAAAGTGTCTCCTTGAAGATTTTGTCATGAGTTGTTAACTTTGCCATGAAGCCTGGAAAAGTTTATACAGTCATCGTTGGTTGTTTTGGTCTGAGGCCTCTTTTTCCTCTCTAGGGTGACCCCGGACAGCCTGGGAATCCTGGCTACCCTGGACAACCTGGTCAAGATGGTAAGCCTGTGAGTACAGAAAGCTTAGTCATCTCCAGTACTGGGATTATAGGGTGAATGTAACATCGCACTCGGCCAAGTTCTACAGGCCAGGGGAGACTTTATTCAAGACTATTATAATAGGGGAGAAAGTGTCAATTCCACACAGTTGAAATAGCGAGGTAGGCTCCTGAGTTCTGGGTGAGCTGGGAGAAAATTATTGCAGGGGTTTGAAAGGACGCTGATCAAAAGGATGGACCAAATGAATTCATTCCTGAGTGTGACAAGTGTCTTCCTGGTGGTTAGTTCATCTGTGTTTGCTAATTGGCACCTATCTAAATTTGGCTCCTCTTCTCTGTTTCATTAATGGTTCCATTTTTAAAGAATGGTTCCCAGGTCTCGGGTAAAACTTGGGTTGTCAAACTGCCAAAAAGCTATTTAAAAGATTTACATCTCAAAGGAACAAAGAATTTAGATGATCAGTTTTCTAAAGTAAACACTATATATACATATATATACACATATATATGTATATATATATATATATATATATATATATACACATACACATATAAATATATCTGATCAGAGATGTAGAGTTAGGAAGAAGAAAACAGAAGTTTATCCAAGTCGAGGGCAACATTAGGGCTAGCTTGGTCAATAGAACCAGTATACTAGTCACATTTTAGGTATCTTCACAATTGCATACAACATCGCTACTTTTGAAAAATTGTCCAGTGAATTCTCAGTAGCAATGAATAAATGGGCTCAAAAATCTTGTTTTTTGTTGCTTCTTATCTTAAAGTTTTCAAATTAAAGATGATGTTTATTTTCCTAGGAACATATGCACCAGAGTATCCTTATAATCTGACTGTAAAAATATCTTGTAAGGTTTAAAGAGAATTTTAGGTATATTTATGAATTAAAGAAACACAAGCAAAACCACTTTAAAGCAATGCAGGAAAATATTTACAGGTGAGTCATCTGTCAGCATGTTTAACACAGTATGTAAAAATGAGATGTTAGCTTTCGAATGCTAAATGATTATTGCCAAAAAAAAGTGTCTCCTTGAAGATTTTGTCATGAGTTGTTAACTTTGCCATGAAGCCTGGAAAAGTTTATACTATGAGTCAATAGTTTTAAAGGCATGAAAGAACCATAAGACTCATGTTAAACCACAGACACTCCATCAGGATTGAAGAGGAGCTTGTTTAGTTCCTGTGAGAGGTTTTCTAACAAATTTAATACAAAAAAATACAGCCAGCATTTGAAGTGGTTATGTGCTGGTGCCTTTCACATTCGTGTCATGTGGGGAAGGGTTAGTATACAGGGGAGCCTCTCTAAGAGGGACTTGAAAGGAGGGAGACTGCAAAGGTGATGAGCTGACCAGGAGCTGCTAGAGGGGGAGGTGCTGCTGAACTGACCCCAACCCCCACCAAAACCCAGGATTCATTCCCTGTGTGATGGAGACCCGTGGGGGGCATCTGGAGAAAGAAAATGGTATGGTCTGACTTACTATTTAGAAAGATAAATATGAACATTCTGTGGAAAGCAGATTATATGAGTGTCAACTGAAAAGAAAATCACAACCTAAAAGTTGAGAACTGCATTTTATTCAGAAGACTTTCTGAGGACTTCAGGCTTGGGAGGCATCCTCTCAAACAGCTTAAGGAACTTCTCTGAAGAGGAAAAGGAGCAGCCAGGATATAGAGGGGTTTTTGCAACAATGATCACATAGTCCAAATGACAAAAGATTACTAGGCATCTAGTGTTAAGGAATTTCATGGTTTTCTATGTTTGGGAAGATGCAAGAATCTGGGCTCACTGAAATCATCCTTTTGATACGTGCCTCAGCTTTCTGGAAGCAGTACCTTGTGCTTTCTCATCCTGAGTCTCCTCAGGGTGCGTCACTGGGGGTGGCTGCAGTGGCTGATGGCATTGTGTTTCCATCCTGGGCTCCCTCAGGGATCACTGTCAGGGTAACTGTAATGTGATGGTTTCCTGACTGCACCAAAAATATCTTGTAAGGTTTAAAGAGAATTTTAGGTATATTTATGAATTAAAGAAACACAAGCAAAACCACTTTAAAGCAATGCAGGAAAATATTTACAGGTGAGTCATCTGTCAGCATGTTTAACACAGTATGTAAAAATGAGATGTTAGCTTTCGAATGCTAAATGATTATTGCCAAAAAGTGTCTCCTTGAAGATTTTGTCATGAGTTGTTAACTTTGCCATGAAGCCTGGAAAAGTTTATACTATGAGTCAATAGTTTTAAAGGCATGAAAGAACCATAAGACTCATGTTAAACCACAGACACTCCATCAGGATTGAAGAGGAGCTTGTTTAGTTCCTGTGAGAGGTTTTCTAACAAATTTAATACAAAAAAATACAGCCAGCATTTGAAGTGGTTATGTGCTGGTGCCTTTCACATTCGTGTCATGTGGGGAAGGGTTAGTATACAGGGGAGCCTCTCTAAGAGGGACTTGAAAGGAGGGAGACTGCAAAGGTGATGAGCTGACCAGGAGCTGCTAGAGGGGGAGGTGCTGCTGAACTGACCCCAACCCCCACCAAAACCCAGGATTCATTCCCTGTGTGATGGAGACCCGTGGGGGGCATCTGGAGAAAGAAAATGGTATGGTCTGACTTACTATTTAGAAAGATAAATATGAACATTCTGTGGAAAGCAGATTATATGAGTGTCAACTGAAAAGAAAATCACAACCTAAAAGTTGAGAACTGCATTTTATTCAGAAGACTTTCTGAGGACTTCAGGCTTGGGAGGCATCCTCTCAAACAGCTTAAGGAACTTCTCTGAAGAGGAAAAGGAGCAGCCAGGATATAGAGGGGTTTTTGCAACAATGATCACATAGTCCAAATGACAAAAGATTACTAGGCATCTCGTGTTAAGGAATTTCATGGTTTTCTATGTTTGGGAAGATGCAAGAGTCTGGGCTCACTGAAATCATCCTTTTGATACGTGCCTCAGCTTTCTGGAAGCAGTACCTTGTGCTTTCTCATCCTGAGTCTCCTCAGGGTGCGTCACTGGGGGTGGCTGCAGTGGCTGATGGCATTGTGTTTCCATCCTGGGCTCCCTCAGGGATCACTGTCAGGGTAACTGTAATGTGATGGTTTCCTGACTGCACCATCCTTTGTGTACTCTTGGGCAGGTGGCATTTTTATTCACATTCTGTGCCTACACCGTTGAATTTGCTTTTAAAAAACTTTTGACTGTGTTGGGTCTTTACTGCGATGTGTGGGCTCTTAGTTGTGATGCACATGCTTCTCTTGTGGTGCAAGAACTTCTCTCACTATGGCACAAAGGCTTAGTAGCTGACCGCATGGACTCTCTACCTCTGGCACATGGACTTAGTTGCCCCACCGTATTCATTTTTCAGTCACATGAGAGGGAGTAGGAGACCATGGAGGATGTGAGTGAGAAGTAAGGGTTGCCTAGTATATTGCTGATCCTGTTCATGATGCCAGTTGTCTTGTTGTTCATACTGTTCACTGAACCCAGGGTAGACAAGGCAACAACAGAACTAAGAGGCTGGAAGGAGACTTGAGAAGCCATAGGAATTGCAGACAGGTTTATTCTCTCCTGGCTGGCACAACAACAATAACACAGCTTCTCCCCTGGCTGACACAGCAACCCCAGCAGCAGCCATAACATACTGTAATTATAACATAGCCTCATATAATATAGCTATAATGTTGCTCCAGTGTAGCCCCAATGCAGCAGCAGCCGGGGATTTCATGGTGAAGCTCATATAGGCATACCACACAAAATAACCTGTGACCAAGTGAGTACCTTGTGATGCACATGCGCAGTGGTATAAGCACTCTCAACTGTTACATAACAGTGCAAAGTCATTGTTTACAGAACATGAGGTAAGAGGACATGTTGGCATGGGAGGAGAGAGCCTGACGGGCACCATCTTGTTAATTTCCTCATACCTAGCTTAAGGGCAGTATACCAGAGATGGAGAATGTGGTCAAAGTCTGGAGTAATTTTGTTTTTTCCTTTGTGAAATAAGTTTATTAAGAATAGAGGATAGAGAGAGCTTCTATCGTAGACACTAAAAGGGGGATGGAAGAGTGCCCCAGAAGCCACTTTAGGTGCAGCATTGTATACTTTTTCAGTTGGTTATTAACAGTAGTTTAAAAGAATATTTTACAGTTGTAAATGCCCTGTAGGCCCACACCCACAACATTAACATGAGATTAGCTAGAGGGTAGTCTCCAGGCCTCAGGGCTGGGTGAGACATTCTAATGTAAAGGCTTTGCTAGGCCCACAGTGTTAACATAGGGCAAGAAATTTAGTTTCCGGTTTAGCATTGAAAATCTTTGCCTTTCTTGCTCCTTTTTCCTCCCCCTTTCTTCCTTGGGACCCGCTAGCCTCTTTATCAAATCTTCCTTAACTCCTTTCATTTCCTCCATTTTATTTTAGGAGAATTTTGTTGCCAGGGGAAGGGGACAACGACTGATCTGGCTTCTTCAGGCTGAGCAGGGGTGTGGTCCCTAAATTAATGAGGCAACATATTCTCTTTACCATTTATTTGGGTCTTTGATCCAGGGGTCCCAAGTAGTTGGAGGAGGTTGTAGGAGCCTGAACAATCATTTGTAACTTAAAAGCATTTAGAAGGTTGGAAACAAATTTCACTATGCAATTGTAAATGTAGGGAACAAACAGTAAAAACAGAACAATCGATTATTATAGAAGGTCTTTTTCGAAGTGGAGAAATCTGCCTTCTCATAGTAGAAGTTTTTAACTGGTGAAGAGGGTAGAGGTCCACGTACCTTGGCAGTGGCTTGTCTGAGTTGGCAACTGCATTCTTGCAATGTTGAAAAAAGCTGAAAGCTGGGTTACACAGTTAATTTTAAGGCTTTGGGATTTATGACAATTTCTGTGTCTAAAAATGGCCTGCTATAAAGACATTTGATTTAAGAAGCTCAGTATCTGACATTTAACTATAAACTTCAGAATTTAAGATTCTGTTTACATCGGGGGAAGTCAGCACAGTAAGATTTTACCCATCAGTAAGCTTAAGAATTTCAAGCATTAGCAAAGCAATAACAGTGTTTACCCCTAAACAAACAGGCCATCTCTGAGCTAGATGATGCTTGGGCTGAGTTAGTACTTTGGCACAATTAGAAATTTATGTGAAAATAGTATAGTTTCAGTTGGTTATTAACAGTAGTTTAAAAGAATATTTTACAGTTGTAAATGCCCTGTAGGCCCACACCCACAACATTAACATGAGATTAGCTAGAGGGTAGTCTCCAGGCCTCAGGGCTGGGTGAGACATTCTAATGTAAAGGCTTTGCTAGGCCCACAGTGTTAACATAGGGCAAGAAACTTAGTTTCCGGTTTAGCATTGAAAATCTTTGCCTTTCTTGCTCCTTTTTCCTCCCCCTTTCTTCCTTGGGACCCGCTAGCCTCTTTATCAAATCTTCCTTAACTCCTTTCATTTCCTCCATTTTATTTTAGGAGAATTTTGTTGCCAGGGGAAGGGGACAACGACTGATCTGGCTTCTTCAGGCTGAGCAGGGGTGTGGTCCCTAAATTAATGAGGCAACATATTCTCTTTACCATTTATTTGGGTCTTTGATCCAGGGGTCCCAAGTAGTTGGAGGAGGTTGTAGGAGCCTGAACAATCATTTGTAACTTAAAAGCATTTAGAAGGTTGGAAACAAATTTCACTATGCAATTGTAAATGTAGGGAACAAACAGTAAAAACTTAACAATTGATTATTATAGAAAGTCTTTTTTTTGAAGTGGAGAAATCTGCCTTCTCATAGTAGAAATCTTTAACTGTTGAAGAGGGGAGTGGTCCACATGTCTTGGCAGTGGCTTGTCTGAGTTGGCAACTGCATTCTTGCAATGTTGAAAAAAGCTGAAAGCTGGGTTACACAGTTAATTTTAAGGCTTTGGGATTTATGACAATTTCTGTGTCTAAAAATGGCCTGCTATAAAGACATTTGATTTAAGAAGCTCAGTATCTGACATTTAACTATAAACTTCAGAATTTAAGATTCTGTTTACATCGGGGGAAGTCAGCACAGTAAGATTTTACCCATCAGTAAGCTTAAGAATTTCAAGCATTAGCAAAGCAATAACAGTGTTTACCCCTAAACAAACAGGCCATCTCTGAGCTAGATGATGCTTGGGCTGAGTTAGTACTTTGGCACAATTAGAAATTTATGTGAAAATAGTATAGTCTCAGTTGTAGTTTAGAGAACCACTGAAATAATAACGTTTGGCTCATTTAAACAGTCCTACTACGGTGGTCCAAAAGGAAACTGGCTGATTGGCCCCCAACAGTTATTAATATTTAGGATTTCTCAGGTGTTATTAGGACAGGAGCTTCTGTGGGTACCCATGGGCACCTTCAGTCCTGATTGTCATGAGAGTCTGACCCCTGGAGCCTATGCCTCTGGGGGCAGTTCCTTTTCTAGTGTGGTCTGTGACAGACAGGCCAGACAAGGAGCCGGGTGGCTGAGACACCTGAGGGCAATCCTGCTTGTGATGTCCCTCCTTTTCACACAGTGATTGCAGATCTGTCCCCTTTCACATGAGTTCTTTTTGAGTATTTTTTCCCAGGCTGTTTCAGCTAACAGCCAATGCTAGGGCTTCAGTCTTTTCCTGGAATTTTTGGTTTTTGCTTTTGTTCCTCTTATTCTCTACTGTAATGTATTGTCTGAGCTAGCTGTAACAGATTTTGTAAAGACTGATTTGGTCTAATAACCTTTTTTTGTAACTTACGGTGGATTTCTGGATGTCTCTTAAAGATGTAGTAGCTTATGTAGCTGTTTCTCAGCTTTTCTAGCTATCTTTGCATGTGCTCTAAGACTGAAGAAACTTGCTTTTATCATCTTTATCTTGTGCCTCATCTTCCATCTAGTCCTCTCTCTCATCCTGGGCAGAGTAAGAGGATGGGGGGAAGTCAAAGGCTTTACTACCAAATTTGACTTTTAGGATGTAAGCCTGGCACATCTCCCAGAGTGAAAAAGAGCAATATATATGGCACTTCTATCCATTTTCTTTGCTTTCTATAGAACAAATCTAATTTTCAAACAGTACTGTAATTGAGACCCTCTCACCAGCCATCGTTTATCATTTTCCAGCTGATGTTGTGGCCATGTAGATTTGCAAAAGAAAATCAGGTCTGTCTTCTTTAAGCTCTGAGGGTCAAATCTATCCCAGTTTTTTAGAATACAGTCCAAGGGGCTGGGGTTCTTGGAATTTTGTGAAGCTCCCATCTGTAAGAGGGGGAAAAAAGTAGCATCCAGCGCCTTTGCTTTTTTCCACTGGAGGTGTCCCTCCCTGCTCTAGATGGCCGTGAAGACAGACTGTTCACCTGAGCTTCCCTCCCTGCTCAGACTTAGTCTCTCCCTTACCGACGCAGTAACCCAGTCTTCCCTCAGTCCTACCCCTGTGGAGATGAGGCGATGCAGCATGCAGGAGGTAGACCTGTCTGCACCCCGAATTTTCCGTTCCTCACTACCAAACCACATACTTCGTCTTCTCTTTACCTCTGGTGCCACCCAGCGTGTAACAGAGTACTTTTTTTAGAATGTTTCCCATGTCAACACCACGAGGGGAAACACCTTCTTCTTATGTCCCTGTGTGCATACAACATACAGTACCTTTCTTACCACAGAAGCATTAAACCAAAAGGTAGTGAACAAATAATCCAAAAGGTCTCTTTTGAGTTTCATTACCTCAGAAAGCATGATAGTAGAAACCTTTTGCATCCTTGAGATATCAGAGCCAGAGTTAAACTTTCTAATGTATTGCCACAAATTTTACCAAGAGAATGTTTTAAGTCACCGAAGCTTAGCTATAGGCTGACCAGTCATTTAAAATTTTTAGGGGGTTGCCAAGTGGAATGTGGAAGCTTAGAGGAAGCACTTTTCAGAAACTCACTAGCTGGGAGTGCAACTTCAAATAAAACAAAAAACAAAGAGAAGCAAAATAAAGTCCAAATGGTATAAATGCCAAATACTGACCTCTCAGTCTCTCATTAGACCTTGTGAACCTGGCAAAGTCAGGGCTAGCAACCATTTTAGTTAAGTTACTCTTGATTTTACTTTTTGAAGCTTTAAGATAGCAAAGTAAGCACAGCTGGCATTTTTAATTGTGTGCACAAAAATATTAATTTTGGAATAGCAAGAGCCCCAATTTGGTATTTTCGGTTAGACATTTTTAGTGCAGTTTTTTAATTTACTAAGTACTTGAAAGTGTAAATTCCCTATGTATTTTACATGAATTTGGCTGGGGTTCTTGGAATTTTGTGAAGCTCCCATCTGTAAGAGGGGGAAAAAAGTAGCATCCAGCGCCTTTGCTTTTTTCCACTGGAGGTGTCCCTCCCTGCTCTAGATGGCCGTGAAGACAGACTGTTCACCTGAGCTTCCCTCCCTGCTCAGACTTAGTCTCTCCCTTACCGACGCAGTAACCCAGTCTTCCCTCAGTCCTACCCCTGTGGAGATGAGGCGATGCAGCATGCAGGAGGTAGACCTGTCTGCACCCCGAATTTTCCGTTCCTCACTACCAAACCACATACTTCGTCTTCTCTTTACCTCTAGTGCCACCCAGCGTGTAACAGAGTACTTTTTTTAGAATGTTTCCCATGTCAACACCACGAGGGGAAACACCTTCTTCTTATGTCCCTGTGTGCATACAACATACAGTACCTTTCTTACCACAGAAGCATTAAACCAAAAGGTAGTGAACAAATAATCCAAAAGGTCTCTTTTGAGTTTCATTACCTCAGAAAGCATGATAGTAGAAACCTTTTGCATCCTTGAGATATCAGAGCCAGAGTTAAACTTTCTAATGTATTGCCACAAATTTTACCAAGAGAATGTTTTAAGTCACCGAAGCTTAGCTATAGGCTGACCAGTCATTTAAAATTTTTAGGGGGTTGCCAAGTGGAATGTGGAAGCTTAGAGGAAGCACTTTTCAGAAACTCACTAGCTGGGAGTGCAACTTCAAATAAAACAAAAAACAAAGAGAAGCAAAATAAAGTCCAAATGGTATAAATGCCAAATACTGACCTCTCAGTCTCTCATTAGACCTTGTGAACCTGGCAAAGTCAGGGCTAGCAACCATTTTAGTTAAGTTACTCTTGATTTTACTTTTTGAAGCTTTAAGATAGCAAAGTAAGCACAGCTGGCATTTTTTAATTGTGTGCACAAAAATATTAATTTTGGAATAGCAAGAGCCCCAATTTGGTATTTTCGGT
Source organism: Tragulus kanchil (assembly GCA_022376925.1). Taxonomy (NCBI): domain Eukaryota; kingdom Metazoa; phylum Chordata; class Mammalia; order Artiodactyla; family Tragulidae; genus Tragulus; species Tragulus kanchil. The sequence goes on along the minus strand of JAIOJX010000005.1, from coordinate 73,377,618 downwards.
TAGACATTTTTAGTGCAGTTTTTTAATTTACTAAGTACTTGAAAGTGTAAATTCCCTATGTATTTTACATGAATTTGGCTGGAGTGTTAGTCAGACGTTGACTTTGGCTTTTTGATGCCCCTCCTTCTTGTTTATTAGAGATTCTTTTTCTCATTTTAAGCTGAATTTGTCAGGGATAAAATTACTAGTGGAATTGTGTTGTGGGCGATGTGCTGCTTGTTAGCTTAACTCCTCCAACAGTCACCCCAGAGTCGTTTCAGCTCTCTTACATGTCTTGGAACCTACCTCCAGTGATCTAAAACCACAGTGGTTCCTCAGGTCACTGAATGGCCAGTTCTTAATGTGTGACCTCCGGATGAGCAAATATTTTAATTAATGAGTGGGTTTCCCCATGGGATCACTGCACAGCATGAGGCTGAAGCCTCCACCACTCTCATAAATTTGTCAGTCACCTGAGAAAACTGTAACCAGCCGGAAGGAGTCATGTCCCTTTTCTTCGGAGCAAAGCTCTCATATTTTGCTCACTTTTATCTCGACAAATTGTATAAAGCAGCCAAATTGAGGAAAAGCATCAGATCAGCCTCTTCCTAACCACTAAGCCAAGATGATTCAGTTCCCTATGATGGAGCATCCTCGGCATCTCTCAGCCAAACCCTGGGTATTCTTGACCTGTATTTTCAGAGATCTCATATTTGTTAGCAATGCCTCTGCACATGGAGTCTGGAGGCATAGCCATGACAAAGACTAAACTCCAGGTTTCTGGGCATTCATACAGATTTCCAGGAGAAATTTCCAACCTAAGAAACATTCCTGGAGCTAGGGATCCACCAGCTAAGAACAACTATGCATTATCATTCATACAATCAAAAAAGCCATCAATCTGTCAAAGCACATTTGCGGTCTGAACATAAGTACATGAGAACAGCACAAATCATAAATCCTTTGAAAATCCACAAATTGACAGATTAGGTTAATAATTCCAATTTCTCAGACAATTATGAAATGGTCAAAGGGACCTGGAAAAGTTGACCAAGAAAGGAGAATTCAGTCCACATGCTTTGTTCATTTTTACCCGTTTCTTTTGGAGGCAGACACCTCTTGACCTTGGCAGGACTCGGGGCTGCCTTATAAGACATATGCACGGAACTGTAAAGTTGGAAAATTCATAGGTTTTTAATTTACTAAGTACTTGAAAGTGTAAATTCCCTATGTATTTTACATGAATTTGGCTGGAGTGTTAGTCAGACATTGACTTTGGCTTTTTGATGCCCCTCCTTCTTGTTTATTAGAGATTCTTTTTCTCATTTTAAGCTGAATTTGTCAGGGATAAAATTACTAGTGGAATTGTGTTGTGGGCGATGTGCTGCTTGTTAGCTTAACTCCTCCAACAGTCACCCCAGAGTCGTTTCAGCTCTCTTACATGTCTTGGAACCTACCTCCAGTGATCTAAAACCACAGTGGTTCCTCAGGTCACTGAATGGCCAGTTCTTAATGTGTGACCTCCGGATGAGCAAATATTTTAATTAATGAGTGGGTTTCCCTATGGGATCACTGCACAGCATGAGGCTGAAGCCTCCACCACTCTCATAAATTTGTCAGTCACCTGAGAAAACTGTAACCAGCCGGAAGGAGTCATGTCCCTTTTCTTCGGAGCAAAGCTCTCATATTTTGCTCACTTTTATCTCGACAAATTGTATAAAGCAGCCAAATTGAGGAAAAGCATCAGATCAGCCTCTTCCTAACCACTAAGCCAAGATGATTCAGTTCCCTATGATGGAGCATCCTCGGCATCTCTCAGCCAAACCCTGGGTATTCTTGACCTGTATTTTCAGAGATCTCATATTTGTTAGCAATGCCTCTGCACATGGAGTCTGGAGGCATAGCCATGACAAAGACTAAACTCCAGGTTTCTGGGCATTCATACAGATTTCCAGGAGAAATTTCCAACCTAAGAAACATTCCTGGAGCTAGGGATCCACCAGCTAAGAACAACTATGCATTATCATTCATACAATCAAAAGCCATCAAGCTGTCAAAGCACATTTGCGGTCTGAACATAAGTACATGAGAACAGCACAAATCATAAATCCTTTGAAAATCCACAAATTGACAGATTAGGTTAATAATTCCAATTTCTCAGACAATTATGAAATGGTCAAAGGGACCTGGAAAAGTTGACCAAGAAAGGAGAATTCAGTCCACATGCTTTGTTCATTTTTACCCGTTTCTTTTGGAGGCAGACACCTCTTGACCTTGGCAGGACTCGGGGCTGCCTTATAAGACATATGCACGGAACTGTAAAGTTGGACTTCATATTCACTTCATACAGGTTTCTATACGTTTTAAGTAAATTGTACTCACATGCTGGCATACTGGGGGTTAGTAAAGTAAAGCAGAAGACATGTGCTGAGAAGACAGAAGAGATGAAGCTCTGAGTTCCTTACCTTGTCTTGAGGATCCCAGATGAGCCTCCAGATGATAGGTGATAGATGATGGTATGTTACCATGAATGGTGTTGGATTCTTGATCTCCAATGGAGAAGAGTTCACACTGGGATCAAAAAGACTTGGCGATGGTCACTCAGAGCTTTGTGAAATAAGTTTATTAAGAAAGAGGATAGACAGAGAGAGCTTCCAGCATAGACACTGGAAGGGGGTAGAAGAGAACCCTCTGGAGTATTTTTAATGTGAAATTGAGCAAAATCAGTCAAGTTAGATGTGAAGCATGAGAGAAAGAGCCAGGGAAACTTCAGAGGATCTTAGTTTGGCAGTGAGGTGAGTTATGGTGCCATTTTATGGACTGGCTAACAGAATCTTAGGGATCCCAAGTCAAGGATGTGTCAGAAAATGAAAACACACAGTTAGGCTCTGTAGCAGTGGATGTATCTGACCACAGCAGAGCCAATGAGATGATTCAGGAAGTAAGTACAAATAATTGGAGAATAAAAAGAGGGCTGAGCTTAGGGCTGTGTTGCAGAGGGAAAGTAGAGGAGGATCCAGCCAATGAAATTGAGGAAGAATGGTTAGTGATGTAGAAGAACCACAGGGAAACTGTCTTCCCAGAAGCCAAGTGAAGATCGAATTTGGAGAAGGGAGCAATCCATTGTGTCATTCGTGCCTTGAGGTTGATAAAAATGAGGTCTGTGCCTAGATTGTTGAATTTGCTCTTTAACATTTTTCACTTTAGCTCTGTTGGGTCTTCACTGCAGGCTGCAGGCTCTTAGTTGCAGTGCACAAACTTCTCTTGTTGCAATGTGAGAACCTCTCTTGCTGCGGCATGTGGGCTTAGTGATTGTGGTGCATGAACTGTCTAGTTGTGGCATCTGGACTTAGTTACCCAGTAGCATGTGGGATCTTAGTTCCCTGACCAAGAATTGAACTTGTACCCTCTGAATAAGAAGGTGGATTCTTAACCACTGGAGTGTGGGGTATGTCCCCTGGGTTTGCTTGATAGCTATCACTGATGAACCTGGATAAATGAAGTTTCAGGGAAAAGTTGGATTAAGAAAATGGGTTTGACAGACAGAGACTGGAAGGTAAAAGGGTCACAAGGAATATAGATGCTTCTGAAGCATGTAACAGGAAAGAGAATTGGAGCAGTAGCATATGGGGGATAAGGGATAAAAGGGTTTTGAAATAATAGGGCATGTGAGAGCATGTTTCTGGTAATGACGAAAATGAGGTAGAAGGGGAAATTTTGATGATTTGGGAGATAAGGGATATTTGCAGGAGGAAAATCCTTTTGTAGGTAAGAAGGGGTTGGTTACAGTTACAAGAAGGAGAGTGTGGCCTAATATGAGTCCAGGCAGTTAAACTTTCACATGGGGGCAGAGAGCCAAAGTCAGTAAGTATAACAACACTGGATGGGAGGAGATGTTTATCATCATAGTGCTTCTATTTGAGTTGAATGAAATGAGTAGATTCCAATCCTAGCATCTCCTTCCTTTCTTTGATCAACCCCTGTTACGTGCCTTGTTATTTCTCTTATAACCATCCCTTTCTCAAGATAACTGCATGTGTTATGTGACCTCTGTGAATTCCCTCACTGCAACTCCTTCACCCCCCACTCCCTGATGAGGGGAATTCTACCCTGATCACACTGCAGGGAGAGGGGCTTTATGAAGATGAGCCATCTGCCTGGAGACCCCTTCCATGGGTTACATTCTTTCTGCTGCTGGCAGAGTGTTGTCTCAGCTCCAAAGCAGGGATGCTTGCTACCTTCCCCAAAAATGAAGATCGAATTTGGAGAAGGGAGCAATCCATTGTGTCATTCGTGCCTTGAGGTTGATAAAATGAGGTCTGTGCCTAGATTGTTGAATTTGCTCTTTAACATTTTTCACTTTAGCTCTGTTGGGTCTTCACTGCAGGCTGCAGGCTCTTAGTTGCAGTGCACAAACTTCTCTTGTTGCAATGTGAGAACCTCTCTTGCTGCGGCATGTGGGCTTAGTGATTGTGGTGCATGAACTGTCTAGTTGTGGCATCTGGACTTAGTTACCCAGTAGCATGTGGGATCTTAGTTCCCTGACCAAGAATTGAACTTGTACCCTCTGAATAAGAAGGTGGATTCTTAACCACTGGAGTGTGGGGTATGTCCCCTGGGTTTGCTTGATAGCTATCACTGATGAACCTGGATAAATGAAGTTTCAGGGAAAAGTTGGATTAAGAAAATGGGTTTGACAGACAGAGACTGGAAGGTAAAAGGGTCACAAGGAATATAGATGCTTCTGAAGCATGTAACAGGAAAGAGAATTGGAGCAGTAGCATATGGGGGATAAGGGATAAAAGGGTTTTGAAATAATAGGGCATGTGAGAGCATGTTTCTGGTAATGACGAAAATGAGGTAGAAGGGGAAATTTTGATGATTTGGGAGATAAGGGATATTTGCAGGAGGAAAATCCTTTTGTAGGTAAGAAGGGGTTGGTTACAGTTACAAGAAGGAGAGTGTGGCCTAATATGAGTCCAGGCAGTTAAACTTTCACATGGGGGCAGAGAGCCAAAGTCAGTAAGTATAACAACACTGGATGGGAGGAGATGTTTATCATCATAGTGCTTCTATTTGAGTTGAATGAAATGAGTAGATTCCAATCCTAGCATCTCCTTCCTTTCTTTGATCAACCCCTGTTACGTGCCTTGTTATTTCTCTTATAACCATCCCTTTCTCAAGATAACTGCATGTGTTATGTGACCTCTGTGAATTCCCTCACTGCAACTCCTTCACCCCCCACTCCCTGATGAGGGGAATTCTACCCTGATCACACTGCAGGGAGAGGGGCTTTATGAAGATGAGCCATCTGCCTGGAGACCCCTTCCATGGGACACATTCTTTCTGCTGCTGGCAGATGTAGTGTTGTCTCAGCTCCAAAGCAGGGATGCTTCGCATGCAGACATGTCAATTGCTAATCTCTCATGGTGACATGAAGCTCCTCTGACAGGACTGCCAAACTAGGCTTTAGTCTTTTTAGTGGTACAAGATCCTGGGAAATATTGAGAGGTGAGTCCCTTCCACAGGTTATCAGTCCTAGTTTGGCCTTGTTACCACTGGAAATTAGTCTGATACAATAACTGTGGTTATTATACTCTGTGACTCTCATTTAAGCTACACCAGTCTTATTGTCTCATCTCATGAGACAATGCATGGATATTTGTGTATGTGTATAGGTATAGCTCTGTAGTGTCTGACATCAAATGTTAGATTCTTTCAGGTAATAATGGTGCAAGAGAAAGACCAAATCTACTGTAGTAGAGAGAATAATGTCCACATCCTAGTCTCCAAGCCCTATGAATATGGTTACCTTATGTGGTAAAAGAGACTTTGAGATGAAGACATTTTCTTGATTAATCTGAGTGGCCCAGTGTCATCACAATGGTTCATATAGGAGGGAGGCAGGAGCATCAGTCAGAAGAAGAGATGCTATGGGTGATGGAAGCAGAGATCAAAGGAAAGCTACCCTAAGCCAAAGAATGTAGGCAACTTCTTGAAGCTGGAAAAGGGAAGGGACAAATTCTCCCCTGGAACCTCTGGAAGGAAGGCAGCCCTGATAACTTCAAGAATTTAGCTCCCGGGCTTCCCCTGGTGGCCAAGTGGGTAAGGACACCGCCTTGCAGTGCAAGGGGCGCCGGTTCGAGCCCTGGCCTGGGAAGATCCCACGTGCCGAGGAGCGGCTGGACTGATGTGTCCAATCACCGAGCCGGAGCTCTGGGGCGCATGCAACCAGAGCCGGCGCTCTGCAACGACAGACGCCACCGCTATGGGAGGCCCACAGGAGCCAAAGAACAAAGATGGATGAACATAGAGAAACGAAAGACCAAGAGAAGTGGCCCGCCTGCTCCCCTCCCTCCCCAACCCGACCCCCACCCAAAAACAAATAAATAAATAAATCTAAAAAAAAAAAAAAAAAAAAAAAGAATTTAGCTCCCGAAGACCCATTGTGAGTTTCTGACCTCTGGAACCAGGAGTATGTGTGTTAAGCCACTCTATTTGGGGTAATCTGTTACAGCAGCAATGGAAAACTGATATACTACCCCTCCCCCCATCCTGTTTACTCAGAGGGATCTCTTTTTCTCTTAAATATCTCCCCTCCCCCTGTCTTTTCCTCTCTGCAAGAGATACAAGGTTGGGTGGCCAGGCAGGAAGAGAAAGTGAGCCTAGGAGCCAGAGCAGCTGAGGGTCATTAGTGTGTGTCCAGGGCCAGCACAGCGGGAGTGGGACACTGCGGGTGGAGCCTCTGGCTGGTGATTGAAGCCATCTGGCCAAGGAAACTTGGATGGAACAATTCGAAGGGAATTCTGCTTTGTTTGGATTTGGTTCTGTGCAACCCCCGTCAATCAGCAATTTGAATCTTTTTCACATTATAGCCAGGCCAAGCCAACTGAAGCTTTAAATAGGAAATTATTCCACTCTGGAGAAATACTAATTTTCATAAGGAAAATGCCTTAACCCCAAATTAAAGAGCTACTTTCAATCCTTCCATTGGTGTCTCATTTCTCTATCAGTTAAATAACTTCTCTCAGCACTGTGTCTGAGCATATTAGTATTTTACTGTTTCATCATCATCAAAAGAGAGGCAGAGGAAATGTTTATATATCCTGTTAGGTACTTAAGAGTGGTACAACTATTAAAGGTTCTGCACTGCTATGAAATTGCATTTTTTAAAAAGAAAGCCATTTGAGGAAAGATAGTAGGACTATTTATGATTTTGTAGAAGTTTTTATTTTTATGATATTTGTTTCTGTCTTTTCTTCTGTCAGTAATTCCTCTTCATGAAGGAAAGTACTTTCCTGAACCCAAAGTACCAGTTGATTGTTGGGGAGATCTGGGGATGTTTTGCCCTCTACTTTTGCAAGTTGTTTTGCTTTCCTGGGCCTCAGCTTTTTTGTCTGGAAAATAAGAAAGTGGTACCCATTAAGGCCCAGTTTCTCTCCAATGCTGATTTTTCTAAGGTTTCACCTAAGTCATCACATTTTCTGAAAAAGAAAGTTGAGCTGAGCTGGACCAAGCTTCAGAATTCTGGACAAGGTTTTCCATATTGGCCTTAAGATCAAACCCGGGAAGACTGACCATACACTGCTTCCACTAGACAAGAGTGCGTGGGTCAAGAGGTCACCCTTGTGATGCAGTGCAGCCCCTAGCCCTACCCACATCAGCCTGTCCCCAAGTGATCCAGAGATGCCAGAAGAGGGGAAGCTCTCTCCAGGGATTAAGCATTATAGAAGTGGTTAGTACAGATGGGGAATTCCAAAGATACACAGTCTTCTCAAATCACATAGAGGGGTGGGCAGATCCACCAGATGAAGGAGAAAGGTAGGTGGAAGGAAAGAGGGGTCTCCTAGAGCCTTCAGGCCCTTGTGACCACTTGACTTGGTTTCACTTGGAGTGAACTCAAGGGCCATGGGAGGGTCTGGAATAAAGGAGTGAAGTAACATAACTTATGTGTAAAAGAAATGACTTTGAGTTATGAGTTGAAAATGGACATTAGAGTGAAAAGGACAAAAGCAGACAGATGAGACAGGAAGTGATCCAGGAGTAAGATGAGCGTGACTGGCATCAGAATGGTAGGAGCTAGGGAAGGGAACTGCTTACCATCTGGGGATATTTTCAAGTTAGAGCCCCCAGGATTTACTGATGCATCAGACATGAGTTTGTAAAAGAGCAGTCAAAGGTGAATCCAGTGAGATGTGGAATGATGGGGCAGAGAAAATTGGGGAAGGGGAGTTAGGACTTTGCTTTTGGATAGATCAGATTTATAGATGGTACAACTATTAAAGGTTCTGCACTGCTATGAAATTGCATTTAAAAGAAAGCCATTTGAGGAAAGATAGTAGGACTATTTATGATTTTGTAGAAGTTTTTATTTTTATGATATTTGTTTCTGTCTTTTCTTCTGTCAGTAATTCCTCTTCATGAAGGAAAGTACTTTCCTGAACCCAAAGTACCAGTTGATTGTTGGGGAGATCTGGGGATGTTTTGCCCTCTACTTTTGCAAGTTGTTTTGCTTTCCTGGGCCTCAGCTTTTTTGTCTGGAAAATAAGAAAGTGGTACCCATTAAGGCCCAGTTTCTCTCAATGCTGATTTTTCTAAGGTTTCACCTAAGTCATCACATTTTCTGAAAAAGAAAGTTGAGCTGAGCTGGACCAAGCTTCAGAATTCTGGACAAGGTTTTCCATATTGGCCTTAAGATCAAACCCGGGAAGACTGACCATACACTGCTTCCACTAGACAAGAGTGCGTGGGTCAAGAGGTCACCCTTGTGATGCAGTGCAGCCCTAGCCCTACCCACATCAGCCTGTCCCCAAGTGATCCAGAGATGCCAGAAGAGGGAAGCTCTCCAGGGATTAAGCATTATAGAAGTGGTTAGTACAGATGGGGAATTCCAAAGATACACAGTCTTCTCAAATCACATAGAGGGGTGGGCAGATCCACCAGATGAAGGAGAAAGGTAGGTGGAAGGAAAGAGGGGTCTCCTAGAGCCTTCAGGCCCTTGTGACCACTTGACTTGGTTTCACTTGGAGTGAACTCAAGGGCCATGGGAGGGTCTGGAATAAAGGAGTGAAGTAACATAACTTATGTGTAAAAGAAATGACTTTGAGTTATGAGTTGAAAATGGACATTAGAGTGAAAAGGACAAAAGCAGACAGATGAGACAGGAAGTGATCCAGGAGTAAGATGAGCGTGACTGGCATCAGAATGGTAGGAGCTAGGGAAGGGAACTGCTTACCATCTGGGGATATTTTCAAGTTAGAGCCCCCAGGATTTACTGATGCATCAGACATGAGTTTGTAAAAGAGCAGTCAAAGGTGAATCCAGTGAGATGTGGAATGATTGGGCAGAGAAAATTGGGGAAGGGGAGTTAGGACTTTGCTTTTGGATAGATCAGATTTTTATGTTAGACATTCAAGCAGAAATATAACTGGATGGCTGAACATAGAAGTCTGGCATTCAGAGGGAGTTCTGTATGAACTGTCCTTTCTTGTATTTTGTATCTCAATGCAAATCTTATACATTAAGATAATGAATCCTTTGTTATAGATGTTTTCAATAATTCTTCTCTTTATTTGGTTTACAGTCTTGGTTTTAATTTTTTGAGGAGTAAAATATCCCCACAACTGAGTATTTTCTCTTGCTGTTTCTTTTTTAGCATTTGATACTTAATGTTCATTGATTTAATATGATTTTCAAGAATTTTTGATTCTTGATTTCATTTTGGGAGTTTATTTTGGCATCTGGGTTAACACAAAGATCCAAATAGTTTTCGTGAACTTGGAGAATGGCTATTCTAATGGACTGAAATTCAACCTGAGTATTTGCCTAGGAGAAGGCATTTAAATTTAACTTTGTCAAAAGAGAAATTAGCATATGTAATATGTGGCCTAAATGGCTAATGTGACTTTTGGCTTTGTTGATAATATATTGTGTGAGGGTTAAGAAAGACTACTGTCCTGATTTTGGACTGTTGGTTTTGGTTAGAGGAACTGGAATTCATTCAGAAGTGAGTCAACTCAGAAGGCAATCTTGGTAGCGGGGAGGGAGTTATGCGGAGCTTCAGGTGCAATCCCAGCAAAGATGCTCTTCTCAAATGCTAAAATCCTTCAGAATGATGGTAGAGAACTGGAGTAAAGAGTAGAAAACTAGGCTCACAGTGTAGGCTTGACAGGACTGTGGGGAAAGGGGTGGCAGATAGTCAGTAACAGAACAGTAAGACCCAGGAGACAAGCTTTGTCCATTTCTCTCTTTTCAGACTCTGAACTGAATGTTGTACCAATTACAGAGTTAATTGTTTAAGAGCTGTTGGGAACTGAGGGTTGAGTGCTGTGGAGATGGAGGGCCCGGAAAATGCTATATGTGATCAGGTAATGATTGATGGGGCTGAACATATTGAGAGTTCGAAGAAGGTGAATCCAGTGAGATGTGGAATGATGGGGCAGAGAAAATTGGGGAAGGGGAGTTAGGACTTTGCTTTTGGATAGATCAGATTTTTATGTTAGACATTCAAGCAGAAATATAACTGGATGGCTGAACATAGAAGTCTGGCATTCAGAGGGAGTTCTGTATGAACTGTCCTTTCTTGTATTTTGTATCTCAATGCAAATCTTATACATTAAGATAATGAATCCTTTGTTATAGATGTTTTCAATAATTCTTCTCTTTATTTGGTTTACAGTCTTGGTTTTAATTTTTTGAGGAGTAAAATATCCCCACAACTGAGTATTTTCTCTTGCTGTTTCTTTTTAGCATTTGATACTTAATGTTCATTGATTTAATATGATTTTCAAGAATTTTTGATTCTTGATTTCATTTTGGGAGTTTATTTTGGCATCTGGGTTAACACAAAGATCCAAATAGTTTTCGTGAACTTGGAGAATGGCTATTCTAATGGACTGAAATTCAACCTGAGTATTTGCCTAGGAGAAGGCATTTAAATTTAACTTTGTCAAAGAGAAATTAGCATATGTAATATGTGGCCTAAATGGCTAATGTGACTTTTGGCTTTGTTGATAATATATTGTGTGAGGGTTAAGAAAGACTACTGTCCTGATTTTGGACTGTTGGTTTTGGTTAGAGGAACTGGAATTCATTCAGAAGTGAGTCAACTCAGAAGGCAATCTTGGTAGCGGGGAGGGAGTTATGCGGAGCTTCAGGTGCAATCCCAGCAAAGATGCTCTTCTCAAATGCTAAAATCCTTCAGAATGATGGTAGAGAACTGGAGTAAAGAGTAGAAAACTAGGCTCACAGTGTAGGCTTGACAGGACTGTGGGGAAAGGGGTGGCAGATAGTCAGTAACAGAACAGTAAGACCCAGGAGACAAGCTTTGTCCATTTCTCTCTTTTCAGACTCTGAACTGAATGTTGTACCAATTACAGAGTTAATTGTTTAAGAGCTGTTGGGAACTGAGGGTTGAGTGCTGTGGAGATGGAGGGCCCGGAAAATGCTATATGTTATGATTCAAGCCAAAGGAATACCTGTGATGTAGCTTGGAAAAGACAGTGACAAGAGGTGCCCTCATTATGAAGTGTAGGAGAGAGAGAACAGTTTCTTCCTGAATTCTTCCTTCACCTCAGTCTGGGTTCTTTACCAGACATGCTTATAGCCTCCCTGTTTCCAACTGCCGTTAAACACCCCCCCACACACACACACACTCACCCACACCCACAGCCACACCCTCACACACCATAAGAGTTTCACTGATAAACTAAAATATGGACCATTTGCCTTAATTAAGTATTCACCTCTTGGGCAGTTTATCTTCCTTTTTCTAATAAAATGTTACTTAAAACCCACCTCTTCTATAAAGCTTTCTTTTTTCCAATACACCCCTTATGTAAAAATCTCAATATGTATCCTTCCATGTTTATCTCATGCATCTCTTAAATAATTATGATATATATTTATATCCTATAGATAGTATGCACAATAATGATAATATGTACATAATCATTATAGATATGAATGCTATTTGTATCTTTAATTAAATTGTTCAAGGAATTTTATGGTGACACAGCTGGCATTGTGACTTTAAAGGCCAATTCATGCCTACATTGTATCTTCTTTTGATTATAATCTGTATGAATGCAGAATTGTTTCTACTATTATTTTTAGAGTCCTAGGTAGTGTTAGCAGGTTTGACTCAACATATATATTTATTTATTCTTTTCTTTATCTACTCACATATTAGATATTTTCTGGGTGTCTTCTAGGCTAAGGGAATATAGAATTGAACAAGACAGAAAAAAAAAAAAATACCCGGCTATTTTGAAGTTCATGTCTGGTGGGAAGAGACAGATTACAAAACAATAAATAAGTAAAGAACATTAGATGGTTAGAAGTACTTAAAAAAAAAAAAAAGATAGTAGCACAGCAAGAGAGGGAATGAGTAACTATTGGTCATCCCATTTGAACATAAAGCATAACTATAGAGATTCAGGCTGGGAAATAGTAATTACTAAGATGGTATCAATTACCTTAAAAAGCTGTGCATTCTCCTTTGAAATAATCTTAGTGTACCTTTAAGTGTAACCTAATTCAGGGAGTTAGGTAATTGACCTAAGTTCAATTGATTCTATGAATCTGAGAACAGAGCTTTGTCTGCAGAGACTATTTGTCAAAGGGAGGCAACAGTTAGCTCAAGGCAAATTATTATGGGAAAGTGGATGATGTTGTTTTATGGCTGTGATCCATCTCTTTATGTAAAGGAGAGGGGACTAAATTTACATCGTTTCATTTACAGATGCTGACACTTACCCCCCACCTTTGGATGTTTTGATTTAGCAATTTTTTAACTTTTAAAAAAATGGTGCAAAAGTAATATGCGTTCAATAGAAATCATACTTTGAATTTTGAAGTTTGGTCTTTGATATGCAAAATGATTATTTTTCCCAACTGTAGGCTAATGGAAGTTTCCTGGGCATGTTTAAGTCTTCTGGGCTTAGCTATGATATTGGGTAGGTTAGGTGAATTCATTGCATTTTCCATTCATGATATTTTCAACTTAAGATGGGTTTTACTGGACATAATCTTATTGTAAGTCAAAGAGGATCCATATAGTAAATATAGCTTGTTTTCATTTGAAGTAGAAATTCTGTTTTTTATTTCACAGAAGCATATCGCTTCTTTTTTCTTTATAAGTAAGTTTTATAGAGGTATAGTTTATTTACAATAAAACACAAACTATTTCAAACCTATTTCAAATCTTGAAAAATGTGTACACCTGTGTAATCACCACTTTAATCATGATTATAGAATGTTTCCATTCCTCTAAAATGTTCTCCCTCGGCTATATGCAATCATTCCTCCTTTCTGCCCCTTGTTAAATAGTTGTATTGATTTAATAGCCTTCAATGCTAGCCACCAACCTACTAAAAATACTTCTGAAAGTAGGTGGCTTAGAAAAAACAGAATCTGCATAAATGAAGTAGCTTTTTTTCAAGCTCTAGACTTTCTTCCTGTGACCTGTCATTTAGTTTCTTTTTTGAATGTTTATATTAAGTCTATAAAAATATTTTTCTAATGTTTGTGCTACTTACTATTTGGTAACCAATTAAACTATATTCCACCCTCACCCCCACCAGAGACCATCAGTCATCTCTCTGCATAAGGCAAAACTCTGGGCATTATCCCACAAACTCCAAACTCCTGTTCCCCACCTTCAGGTTAGACTAACACACCTTGAGTAGGTTCAGGTTCTATCTCTTATTCTCTACCCTGCAGGAACCTTCCACTTTGTCTTCATGCATTTCCTTTCCTCCTCCAACCTATTCAAGTAAGCTTTGAAGAGCACAAGTCTGATTGTGTGAACCACTGGCTGAGTGGCTTGGATAGGGATCGAGGACCCACAGTGCTGTGTGTGTGCTTTGCCTCCATCCTCCCATTTCAGCCCCGTTTTGTAGTCTACTTTCTTGTGCTCTTCTTTCCTCTCCATAGATGTGACTCATCCTGTCATACTACAGGACAGGTTGAAGGGCTCCCTCTGATGCACTGTACTTCTTTGACTGTTCCTTTGAGCCCAAGTCTTCAGGAAACTTCCCTGGACTGCTTACCCTTCATCCCACATAGCATCACAGTTCTTTCTTAGAGTTCTGTGTGTGTGTGTGTAACTTTAGAGATATTTGTGTGTTTTATTTCCCAAGTAATTTCAAAAATCTGTTGAAGCCTACACCTCCTTCAGTTAGGTGACAAATTAATTTCCATAGTAGATATACCTGGAAAGACAGTTTTATGAATTTTCTTAGAATTTAGTTGTGTAGGGAATTTAGTTGTGTGTAGAATTGAGTTGCCCAGAAGAATTCACAGTGCACATTAAAAGTGTACATTTTGATTTGGGTTACTAAGTTACCCTGGATGGGTACCTAAGAGACTCTTTTAGAACTTTGGGAAACATTGAAGAAAATTATGTAATAGTATAAAAATTAAATCACATTCTTACATTTTAAAAAGGGGAGTGACATCCAAAGAGATTTCTCTAGATTTCATTCTCATTGTTTTAAGTTTAAAGTATTTAAAGGAAGCCCATGACTGCCCTCAGTACTGAAAATACCATGAATTTTTGAAAGTAGGTGGCTTAGAAAAACAGAATCTAAATGAAGTAGCTTTTTCAAGCTCTAGACTTTCTTCCTGTGACCTGTCATTTAGTTTCTTTTTTGAATGTTTATATTAAGTCTATAAAAATATTTTTCTAATGTTTGTGCTACTTACTATTTGGTAACCAATTAAACTATATTCCACCCTCACCCCCACCAGAGACCATCAGTCATCTCTCTGCATAAGGCAAAACTCTGGGCATTATCCCACAAACTCCAAACTCCTGTTCCCCACCTTCAGGTTAGACTAACACACCTTGAGTAGGTTCAGGTTCTATCTCTTATTCTCTACCCTGCAGGAACCTTCCACTTTGTCTTCATGCATTTCCTTTCCTCCTCCAACCTATTCAAGTAAGCTTTGAAGAGCACAAGTCTGATTGTGTGAACCACTGGCTGAGTGGCTTGGATAGGGATCGAGGACCCACAGTGCTGTGTGTGTGCTTTGCCTCCATCCTCCCATTTCAGCCCCGTTTTGTAGTCTACTTTCTTGTGCTCTTCTTTCCTCTCCATAGATGTGACTCATCCTGTCATACTACAGGACAGGTTGAAGGGCTCCCTCTGATGCACTGTACTTCTTTGACTGTTCCTTTGAGCCCAAGTCTTCAGGAAACTTCCCTGGACTGCTTACCCTTCATCCCACATAGCATCACAGTTCTTTCTTAGAGTTCTGTGTGTGTGTGTGTAACTTTAGAGATATTTGTGTGTTTTATTTCCCAAGTAATTTCAAAAATCTGTTGAAGCCTACACCTCCTTCAGTTAGGTGACAAATTAATTTCCATAGTAGATATACCTGGAAAGACAGTTTTATGAATTTTCTTAGAATTTAGTTGTGTAGGGAATTTAGTTGTGTGTAGAATTGAGTTGCCCAGAAGAATTCACAGTGCACATTAAAAGTGTACATTTTGATTTGGGTTACTAAGTTACCCTGGATGGGTACCTAAGAGACTCTTTTAGAACTTTGGGAAACATTGAAGAAAATTATGTAATAGTATAAAAATTAAATCACATTCTTACATTTTAAAAAGGGGAGTGACATCCAAAGAGATTTCTCTAGATTTCATTCTCATTGTTTTAAGTTTAAAGTATTTAAAGGAAGCCCATGACTGCCCTCAGTACTGAAACAAATCTATACTTTTAGATTGGCAGAATATTTTATGCTATGATTAGATCTGGGCTCAAAAGAGATTGTGATCCTTGCACAATGATTTTATGTTCTTAATTTCCTTTTCAAAACTGTATGTCTGGGGCTTCCTTGTGGCTCAGTGGATAAGAACCCGTCTGCCAATGAAGGAGACACAGGATCGATCCCTGATCTGGGAAGATCCCACATACCGCAGAGCAGCTAAACCCACACATCAACGAAGACCAAGCAAAGCCAAAAATAAATAAAGAAAAGTTTTGTGTTTTCTTTTTCTTTTTTTTTAAATATATGTCTTTTCTGGAGCATTAGGACTCTGAATCATGGAAGAAAGTAAATTGATTCTGTATTCTTCAACCCTGCAATTTGGCAGTGAGAATATTTTTTCCTAAAAAAATGACTCATTTACAAAGAGACTTTGTGTGAACATGGAAAACACTTTCATATTCTCAGAAATCTTGTAGTTGGGGGTAGGTGGGTATTTGAATCTGCTAAAATTGCAAAATGGCAAAATTAATAGTTGAATAGTATTAATAGGTCAATGATAATGTGAAAGTTACAGTTCTACAAGAAAACACATAAACATCTATATTCAGAGAAAGAAAAACTCAGTAAACTATATGAAAAGCTTATCATCTTTTCTGTTTCAGGTTTTTTTTTTCCCTTGGTTTTAATGTACCCCGGTATGAGTCAAGCAATGTTTTATTTCTTGCTCCTCTCGGAAACTGTTCTATGTTGTAATATTCCTCCCCATTAACCTTTATTTTCCTGATTTTTAGTCCAAACTTTGTTTTACTGTATTTCATCCAATTTCTCCTGGTGAGTTGCCCTGGGATCCCCCAGCACGAATGTGGTTTTGGTTTTTCTTTATTTTATTGCTAATCATGCTTCCTCTAATGCTAAAATAATTCTTGAACTTCTTGATACAATTAGTTTTCAAGAATGCAGCTTGTATGTTAAAAAAACAACAATAAGCTATTTCTTATATTGTGGGAAGTGTTGATTATTCCTGTACTGCAGTTTTTTCCAAAGACCAAGCAAACAGACCTGTGAAAACACAGAGGCCTTGTTCACATGTGTAGTGCTAGATCTCTATATGTGTTGAAGAAAGGTTAGGTCAGGACGTGATGCCTGGCGTACTGTTCCTCATGCTCTGATGGTGGCCATTAAGGCTATAGAATAAGGTTCTGCAGAAGCATTCTCATGGCTTCGTACAACAGCCATTGATTTTGAAGAAAAGAAAAAGCCTCACCTTTACTGAGGTTCTAACACCTGCCAGAGATTTTCACCTGTGAGTCCATTTTTTAATTATTATCCTTGTTTATGGTGAGATGGAGAGGGGGATGGCTGCCCACTCCAATATTCTTGCTGGGAGAATTCCATGGACAGAGGAGCCTGGCGGGCTACAATTCATGGGGTCACATAGAGTTGGACACAACTGAGCGACTAACACTATACTAAGCACATGGTGTGAAGCTGAGGCTTAGCTCTGCCAAATGGCTTACTTCAAGTCCCACAACGTCAAGGGAGGAGCAAAAATTCAGCCCATGCCTTTTCCAGTTTAAAATTCATTGTCTTTCCACTTCACTGTGTCACTTCCCAGGACTAGAGGATGTAATGAGTATGCCTGAGGTCACATTATGAGTCAGAGGTGAGCTGGGAACACTGTCTGGGGTATCTCCACATGGCTTTAATCCATTAAAATGTGATGTGTCCTCTCTACCAAATGTAACACATTCACTTACTTTTTCTTCAGAGGGGAGAGATGGTGTGGCAGTGTTTGATCTACAAAAGACTGACTTTCTGAGAAAAGCAGTAAAGCACATATGACATTTGACTTATTTTTTGAAAAAAAATGTGAAAACAAATAACTTATTCAATGAGAACTTTGCTGATGACCAACAATTTTGGTACATAGTCAATTTCCATGGTAGCTGTCTTTTAAGGAATTTTATGAGCATTTCTTTCTCCTGGGTCTTCAGAATTCTAACCAATTTAAAACTAGTCTGGGGACTTCCCTGATGGTTCAATGGTTAAGACTCTGCCCTTCCACTGCAGGGGGCATGGGTTCAGTCCCTTGTTGAGGAGCTAAAGGCATGCTGTGCAGTCAATGATTATAGTAACAATATCAGTATATACGAGACACATAATAAATGTTAGCTGTTAAAAATAAAGCAAGAAAAATATGATAAACTGCTCTGGTACATGGATGGAGTTCCTTGAATATGATTAATTGTTCTAGAATCCTAAGACCAGATGCATCATTAAGAATTGTCTGATGGAGCTCACAAAGACAATCACCTGCCTCACCTTCTAGGTATTTTTGTTTGTTTTATTTGCTTAAGAAAGAAAAAGCCTCACCTTTACTGAGGTTCTAACACCTGCCAGAGATTTTCACCTGTGAGTCCATTTTTTAATTATTATCCTTGTTTATGGTGAGATGGAGAGGGGGATGGCTGCCCACTCCAATATTCTTGCTGGGAGAATTCCATGGACAGAGGAGCCTGGCGGGCTACAATTCATGGGGTCACATAGAGTTGGACACAACTGAGCGACTAACACTATACTAAGCACATGGTGTGAAGCTGAGGCTTAGCTCTGCCAAATGGCTTACTTCAAGTCCCACAACGTCAAGGGAGGAGCAAAAATTCAGCCCATGCCTTTTCCAGTTTAAAATTCATTGTCTTTCCACTTCACTGTGTCACTTCCCAGGACTAGAGGATGTAATGAGTATGCCTGAGGTCACATTATGAGTCAGAGGTGAGCTGGGAACACTGTCTGGGGTATCTCCACATGGCTTTAATCCATTAAAATGTGATGTGTCCTCTCTACCAAATGTAACACATTCACTTACTTTTTCTTCAGAGGGGAGAGATGGTGTGGCAGTGTTTGATCTACAAAAGACTGACTTTCTGAGAAAAGCAGTAAAGCACATATGACATTTGACTTATTTTTTGAAAAAAAATGTGAAAACAAATAACTTATTCAATGAGAACTTTGCTGATGACCAACAATTTTGGTACATAGTCAATTTCCATGGTAGCTGTCTTTTAAGGAATTTTATGAGCATTTCTTTCTCCTGGGTCTTCAGAATTCTAACCAATTTAAAACTAGTCTGGGGATTTCCCCTGATGGTTCAATGGTTAAGACTCTGCCCTTCCACTGCAGGGGGCATGGGTTCAGTCCCTTGTTGAGGAGCTAAAGGCATGCTGTGCAGTCAATGATTATAGTAACAATATCAGTATATACGAGACACATAATAAATGTTAGCTGTTAAAAATAAAGCAAGAAAAATATGATAAACTGCTCTGGTACATGGATGGAGTTCCTTGAATATGATTAATTGTTCTAGAATCCTAAGACCAGATGCATCATTAAGAATTGTCTGATGGAGCTCACAAAGACAATCACCTGCCTCACCTTCTAGGTATTTTTGTTTGTTTTATTTGCTTAAGAACGATGAAGGGAAAGGAACTAAGACAGATGCTGGGCCATGTGGGCAAAGTAGCATCATGCAGTAATTCTCTAAGGTGATTTTTGTATATAATCTTTTAAAAAATCTGTGTTGGTTAGATGCTGTTACCTGAAAAGCTGGTAGAGACATAATGTTTAAAGTTATTTAAAGAAAACTGTTATATCATTTAAGTATTAGTAAATATCTTTTTACCTGACTTCTCAATGATGCTGGAAATCTGTAGTTAAAACTTTCTACATTGTGGAGAGTTGGAATAATTTTTTTTGGTGAATGAGCTCTCATGAAAAAAATTTTGAGTTGCTCAAAATATGATATTGATCCAGTAAATAAGCATATTATCTTTAAATGTTAGCATCAAACTCTTTTAAAGGAGAAAAATTGTCTCAGTGATTTGTGTGAAATAATTGCCTATTTAGACATGAGCTAATAATTAAGGGTGCTAGCTTTATTATATAAAATAGTGCCTAAAACACTAAATTTCAATTCAGTCTGAAGTAGCATTTCCTCTTTTTGATTCAACAGGGACAAAACACCCTTAGCATTAAGCATAATTATTTTTAAAATCTTGCTCATATTACCACTTGATAGAAATTTTCATCCTAAAGTATACATTGTATAAAGTTGGAAAGATGAAAAAAAAATAAAAGCCAACTTTTAGATAGATGTCCAGATTGGATGTAAAACTCGCCAGATTAAAAAAATACAGATTTAATTGTCTCAGCTTATTTCCTGAAATAATATATGAGCTGGTTAAATGGCTTCTCCCATCTTAGCAAATTCTGGTTAAAACAGTCCGAGGCTGATAGGCTCTGAGTTATATTCATGAATATGCTTTTCTGAAATTTACCTTAAAAGAGACATTTGTTCAGACTACCTTTTAAGAAAGAATTTAAATAAAATATTTAGGCTAATACCAGAAATTACTTTTTGTTGTTCTGAGATAAAGTCATTCATATTTTGGTTTGATTTTGTTCCGTGTTTAAATGATTTACTTTGATTTACTTTGGGAAAATCATGAAACCTCTATCCTGTGGTTGCTGATATGTGTAATTATTAATGAAATGTTCACTCTGGTCCCGCTTGAGGGTTAGAATTTCAAGCATGTCAGGTCAAACAGTATTACAAGTCAGATTTTGAGGGTGTGCGACAGTACATTTGTACATAAAGTTTGCTGCCTGCCATTTGCGGCCTATTAATATGAGTGCTAGGTACCAAATTGTAGCAATTTCAGTTTATAGTTATATTACAGTTGAGGCTGGTAAAAAATGCAAAATGAAATTCTGTGGGAACACTGATTCATGTTAAGAAACTGTAAATATCTGTAGCACTTTCTTATAGTTAATTTGAAAACTTTGAATGATGAACCTTATTTTGTCAACGGTTTAGATGATTTAAAAATGCATGTGATTTGAATTTTGTAATTGTTTTGACAAGCATAATTGACTTGGACAACTTTGTAGGTAGCCTTAACTTCTGGCCAAGTTTATGTACATATATATATATATATATATATATATATATATATATATATATATATATATACTGTATGCTTGTAAATTTATACACTTATCACATGAATGTGTTACTGTATACAGAACTTTTAATGCTTTATTCTCAAATGCTGGTCTGAAAAAATGTTTTAAAAGCCTTTTAAAAAATATATATCTTTATAATGTTTAGGATGATGAAAATTGTTTATATTGTTATGATAGAAATGACAGTATAATGTTACCTGATGTATTTAATGATTTGTTTGAAGAGGGTGAGAGGAAGAAGGTTCACATACCACTTCCTCCTTTAAAATAATATATGAGCTGGTTAAATGGCTTCTCCCATCTTAGCAAATTCTGGTTAAAACAGTCCGAGGCTGATAGGCTCTGAGTTATATTCATGAATATGCTTTTCTGAAATTTACCTTAAAAGAGACATTTGTTCAGACTACCTTTTAAGAAAGAATTTAAATAAAATATTTAGGCTAATACCAGAAATTACTTTTTGTTGTTCTGAGATAAAGTCATTCATATTTTGGTTTGATTTTGTTCCGTGTTTAAATGATTTACTTTGATTTACTTTGGGAAAATCATGAAACCTCTATCCTGTGGTTGCTGATATGTGTAATTATTAATGAAATGTTCACTCTGGTCCCGCTTGAGGGTTAGAATTTCAAGCATGTCAGGTCAAACAGTATTACAAGTCAGATTTTGAGGGTGTGCGACAGTACATTTGTACATAAAGTTTGCTGCCTGCCATTTGCGGCCTATTAATATGAGTGCTAGGTACCAAATTGTAGCAATTTCAGTTTATAGTTATATTACAGTTGAGGCTGGTAAAAAATGCAAAATGAAATTCTGTGGGAACACTGATTCATGTTAAGAAACTGTAAATATCTGTAGCACTTTCTTATAGTTAATTTGAAAACTTTGAATGATGAACCTTATTTTGTCAACGGTTTAGATGATTTAAAAATGCATGTGATTTGAATTTTGTAATTGTTTTGACAAGCATAATTGACTTGGACAACTTTGTAGGTAGCCTTAACTTCTGGCCAAGTTTATGTACATATATATATATATATATATATATATATATATATATATATATATATATAATGTCTGCTTGTAAATTCATACACTTATCACATGAATGTGTTACTGTATACAGAACTTTTAATGCTTTATTCTCAAATGCTGGTCTGAAAAAATGTTTTAAAAGCCTTTTAAAAAATATATATCTTTATAATGTTTAGGATGATGAAAATTGTTTATATTGTTATGATAGAAATGACAGTATAATGTTACCTGATGTATTTAATGATTTGTTTGAAGAGGGTGAGAGGAAGAAGGTTCACATACCACTTCCTCCTTTGAAATTTTCATTTATTGGCTTTTTTAAAATTAATAACTTCAGGCAGCGGACATTTTTTCAGTATCATTTAAGTGATATCCTATGTGCTGATTAGCTTATGACACATAATTAATTTGGTTTGAATATTTGGTTCTTTTTATTCCTTTCAACATGACATTCAGAATATTGAATAAAGGAGAGAGGCCTAGAGTAGAAAAAAAAAAAAAAAAGAATTGTCTGATGAGAAGGTGTTTCTATTTGCTTGGTGAAGTTATTAGTTGTGTAACTTTTAGAAAGTTCTCAGCTTCCCCGGTGACTCAGACACTAAAGAATCTGCCTACAATGTGGGATACCCAGGTTTGATCCCTCAGTTGAAAAGATCCCCTGGAGGAGGGAATGGTAACCCACTCCAGTATTCTTGCCTGGAGAATTCCATGGACAGTGGAGCCTGGCAGGTGACAGTCCATGGGACTGCAAATGTTAGACACAACTGAAAGACAAATTCATTCAGTTTCCTCATTTAAAATGGGAATAATGTATAAGCTACATTAAAAAGTACCTATGAAGATCAAATAAATTAACATATATAAAGTATATAGTCTGGAACATAATTGATACTATATAAATCATTGGTACATTTTCCCCCCCAATTATAATAGTTATAAATCATGCCAAGCTATCCAGAGAGTACACACAGGGTTTTGAAGGATCTAAAGAACATCCTGGGTGGTGGGATTTTTAACGAATCTGGTTCTTTATAGGCACACACTATTACTGGCAGCTGAAATACAATTTCAGGCCCATCTGATTCCCAAGATAGAGAGAAGGAGACTCAGTGATGACTAGGGTAGCGGAGATACCAGCCTGAAAAAACTATCTGTTGCATTTCATCTTTCTGCTTACTGATCTTGAGAGTGTGAACCAGGTGGACCTACTAACAGTTTCAATTCAAGAAGCAGCACAACGAAACATGGTTCCTTGGGAAGAGATTTTTTACACTTGCATGCGATATGGATGACTTGGAGGTGAATATTTCCAACGTTTGATTGGCAAATATGTAGCACATACTCTGTTCAATGAAATGTTTCCTTATCCTTAATCTCAAGAGGGCAAAATTCAGTGCCACAGAGACGGTACCATCCCAGAGAGCAGATGGTGGGTTTGGAAATTGCGCTTTGCTTTCTATGGAGTATGAAAAGTTGACTTTGAGACTTGTTTACAGATGAAGTAAGATATTTAAGTATGGGACCAGTGGACTCAACAGAAATATAGAGTTTAACGAATAGTGGAGAGAACATAATGATACATTGTGTGAACAAGTGGATGGGGAAAGGCTGATGGTTGGTGATAGACAGTAGGCAATCATCCCCATTTTGGAAGTAGCAAAGAGCATTTTACAAAAAAAATCCAAGTGCATGTAAAAGGAAAAAAAAATAATCTGTGACATCTTTCTGAGACAGCCATTGTTTTTGATATTATTGCTATTAGAGTTAGCAAAGGATAGTAAGAGAATTTGAAAATTGGAATGGAGAAGCAGAGAATTCCGATGCCTCTAAAATTGCATCTGAAAAGGTACTGACAAGTAAGTGGGTGGATACAAAGGTCCATATAGACAGTCATGAATAACCCCATGTGAATGAAGCTTTCATGTGTAAGAATGAAGATTTTATTGGAGATATTAACGGTACCTGTGTTTATAATTGTTGACAATAGAAAACTGTACCCAAACAGTAAAATCTGGGAAAGATAGGATGTGAATAAGAGAAGTAAATGTTTGCAGGTGCCAGGTGGTCCAAGTCAACCTGACATTGACCCTGGGAAACCTAGACAGGTGTTCAGGGTCTGAAGTTTGCTTTTGAGTTTAGTGGGCATGAAGGGAGTGAAGATTGAACAGTTTGCCTCTGTCTGAAAAGTTGTCTTTTGTATGGAGATTTCTTAAAAAACTAAAAATAGAAGCACCATATGACCCAGCAATCCCACTCTTAGGCATATACCCTGATGAAATTAAATCCAAAAGAAGCACCTGTACCCCAATGTTCATTGCAGCTCTCTATACAATAGCTAGAACATGGAGGCAACCTGGATGCCCATCAATGAATGAATGGATCCAAAAGCTCTGGTACATATATACAATGGAATACTACACAGCTGTAAAAAGAAATGCAGATGAATCAGCCCTAATGAGGTGGCTGGCTCTAGAACCTATCATAAAAAGTAAAGTCAGTCAGAAAGAGAAGCACAAGTGCAATATACTAACACATATATATGGAATCTAGTAGGATGGTGATGATGGCACATGCAGTGAAGCGATGGAAAGACAGACATGGACAGTGGACTCAACAGAAATATAGAGTTTAACGAATAGTGGAGAGAACATAATGATACATTGTGTGAACAAGTGGATGGGGAAAGGCTGATGGTTGGTGATAGACAGTAGGCAATCATCCCCATTTTGGAAGTAGCAAAGAGCATTTTACAAAAAAAATCCAAGTGCATGTAAAAGGAAAAAAATAATCTGTGACATCTTTCTGAGACAGCCATTGTTTTTGATATTATTGCTATTAGAGTTAGCAAAGGATAGTAAGAGAATTTGAAAATTGGAATGGAGAAGCAGAGAATTCCGATGCCTCTAAAATTGCATCTGAAAAGGTACTGACAAGTAAGTGGGTGGATACAAAGGTCCATATAGACAGTCATGAATAACCCCATGTGAATGAAGCTTTCATGTGTAAGAATGAAGATTTTATTGGAGATATTAACGGTACCTGTGTTTATAATTGTTGACAATAGAAAACTGTACCCAAACAGTAAAATCTGGGAAAGATAGGATGTGAATAAGAGAAGTAAATGTTTGCAGGTGCCAGGTGGTCCAAGTCAACCTGACATTGACCCTGGGAAACCTAGACAGGTGTTCAGGGTCTGAAGTTTGCTTTTGAGTTTAGTGGGCATGAAGGAGTGAAGATTGAACAGTTTGCCTCTGTCTGAAAAGTTGTCTTTTGTATGGAGATTTCTTAAAAAACTAAAAATAGAAGCACCATATGACCCAGCAATCCCACTCTTAGGCATATACCCTGATGAAATTAAATCCAAAAGAAGCACCTGTACCCCAATGTTCATTGCAGCTCTCTATACAATAGCTAGAACATGGAGGCAACCTGGATGCCCATCAATGAATGAATGGATCCAAAAGCTCTGGTACATATATACAATGGAATACTACACAGCTGTAAAAAGAAATGCAGATGAATCAGCCCTAATGAGGTGGCTGGCTCTAGAACCTATCATAAAAAGTAAAGTCAGTCAGAAAGAGAAGCACAAGTGCAATATACTAACACATATATATGGAATCTAGTAGGATGGTGATGATGGCACATGCAGTGAAGCGATGGAAAGACAGACATTGACAGTGGACATATGGACATTGTGGGGAAGGAACAGTGGTTGAGCGGCGTAAAGGAAGTAGCATGAAGGCCTGTACTGTCATATGTGAAGATAAAAGCTATGGTCATTGCTCTGTGAGAAAAGCAGATCCTTCATGGGTGCTGTATGACGGTCTGGAGGGGTGGGAAGTGGGGGATATACATATGACTAATCTGAGAATATACATATTTGTAAAAAATAAAACTCTGTAAAAGTTAAAAATAAAATAAAAATTTAAAAAAAGAGAAAAGTTGTCTTTTAGCAAGGCTGCAGATTCTGGAAGAATATGTAGGACACAGTGGAGAGTGACCTCAGCAGACAGCTCATCCATGGGAGGTGGAGGGCACATCACAGCTATGTTCATGGATGAACTTTCTATATGGGCAGCCTAAAGACTGTTATAGACTTATCTTGAAGATAGCATTCATCCAGGTGTAATTTATTTCACTGGTTAACTCAGATGGCCATAATCAGGTAGTTATAAAATGCATCACATTTGTTTAATCCTCCAGTCCTAGATGCTTTTCTTTTGAATACGCTGAGAGTGTTTCTAATGTACAGAACATTTCTCCAGGAACTGTGAACATTGATTCTGTATTTCCCTCTCAGAAATACAGTGATGCATGTCTGGATAATTTTATAGAACTAGACGTATGTAATGCCTTTTTCCTAGAGACTGAAGGAGGTGCATTCCTTATTAAGCATTTGCCCCTTTGTAGTTGTAGTTTCTTAAACAGTCATGAAGTAAAGTTGTAGTTGTGAGAAGCATGAGAAACAGTGAATTCTGAAATGGAGGACTGGGGATTCTATGGCTATCCAGTGGTTAAGTCTCTGTGCTTTCACTACAAGGAACACAGGTTTGATCTCTGGTCAATGAACTAAGATTCCACATGCTGTGCAGTGAAACCTAAAAGAAAATTGTAATGGAGGGCTTCTCTTTGTGAACGTGATGAAATAATTACTTCTTACTCCTTTTCTTTAGGGATATCAGGGCATGGCAGGATCACCAGGTGTTCCAGGATCCCCAGGAATACAAGTACGTGGTTTGTGTATACATATTTTAGAAGTATTGTTTCTAGTGAACCAAAGAACATAACTAACGGAATTTTATTTTGTGGTTAATTTAGGGAGCACAAGGACTTCCAGGGTACAAAGGAGAACCAGGGAGAGATGGCTTAAAGGTAATTACACACAAACAAACGTGTATCAGGTTGTTTTAGTCATTCAGAGACAAAGGATGCTATTGTTATGACCCCCATTCAATGGTGTTCAACTTGGAGAATTCCAAGATTTTGGCTCAGAAACGTCAGTGGCCAATGGCTAAGTAAGCACACGGGAGGCTTTTATCACTATATCAAAGTGGTTATCCCTAGATGACACAGTCATTGGGATGGCACTGGTACCGTGTTCTGTCTTTGTGGTTAAGCTCTATAGGGAGCTGCCTTCTTAGAGGGAAGAGAATTGTATGAATGGAGTATGTTCGCATGTTAGTCATCTATAGCCATTTATCCATTTCTACAATAGAAACCCATTTTAGTCTTAATAGATGTACTTCTTTCTCCCATCGGGATTCTGTGGGTTCAGTTCAGTTCAATCATTCAGTTGTGGCCAACACTGTGACCCTATGGGCTGCACCATGCCAAGCTTCCTTGTCCTTCTCCATCTTTCGGGACTTGCTCATACTCATGTCCATTGATTCAGTGATGCCATCCAAACATCTCATCCTCTGTCATCCCCTCCCCTTCTCCTTTTACCTTACATCTTTCTGAACATCAGAAAGGATTGTCCCTTTATGTCAGGTGGCCACAGTACTGGACCGTCAGCTTCAGTATCAGTCATTCCAATGAATATTCAGGGTTGATTACCTTTAGGATTGAGTGGTTTTATCTCCTTGCAGTCCAAGGGATTCTCAAGAGTCTTCTCCAACACACCAGTTCCAAGGCATAAATTCTTTGACGTTCAGCCTTCTTTATAGTTCAGCTCTCACATCCATACATGACTGCTGGGAAAATCATAGCTTTGACTATATGGACCTTTTTTGGAAAAGTGATATCTCTGCTTTTGAATGTGCTGTCTAGGATTGTCACAGCCTTTCTTCCAAGGAACAAGCGTGTTTTAATTACATGCCTGCAGTCACCATCTGCTGTGATTTGGGAACCCAAGAAAATAATGTCTGTCACTGTTTCCAGTGTTTGCCCATCTATTTAGCATGAGGTTAATTGACTGGATACCATGGTCTTTTTGTTTTTTGAATGTTGAGTTTTAGGTCAGTGTTTTCATTATCCTTTATCACCTCATCAAGAGGCTCTTTAGCTCCTCTTCACTATCTGCTGTCTTCTGTATACCTGAGGTTCTTGGCATATCCCCTGGCAATCTTGATTCTAGCTTGTGCTTCATCCAGACCAGCATTTTGCATGTTGTCCTCTGTATATAAGTTAAATAAGCAGAGTGACAGTATACAGCCTTGACACACTCCTTTCCCAATATGGAACCAGTCTGTTGTTCTGTGTCCGGTTCTAACTGTTGCTTGTTGTCCTGCATACAGGTTTCACAGGAGGCAGGTAATGTGGTCTGGTATTCCCATCTCTTGAAGAATTTCCCACAATTTATTGTGGTCCACCTAATCAAAGGTTTTAGTGTAGTCACTGAAGCAGAAGTAGATGTTTTCCTGGAATTCCCTTGCTCTTTCTACAATCCAAGGGATGTTGGCAATTTGTTCTCTGGTTACTCTGCCTTTTCTCAATCCGGCTTATGCATCTGGAATTTCTTGGTCCACATTCTGTTGAAGCCTAGCTTGGAGGATTTTGAGCATTACTTTGCTAGCATAACATGGTATTTGCAAAGTAGCATGGTGTGGTAGTTTGAACATTCTTTAGCATTGCCCTTCTTTGATATTGGAATAAAAACTGACCTTTTCCAGTTCTGAGGTCACTGCTGAGTTATCCAGGTTTGCTTCCATATTGAGTGTAGCACTTTAAAAACATCATCTTTTAAAATTTGAAATATTAAATTTCAGTGTTGGTGGAATTCCACCACCTCCACTAGGTTTGTTCATAATAGTCTTTCCTAGGGCCCACCTGACTTCACACTCAAGGATGTCTGGCTCTAGGTGAGTGATCACACCATCATGGTCACTCGGCTCATTAAGATCTTTTCTGTATAGTTCTTCCATGTAGTCTTTTCACGTCTACTTAATATCTTCTGCTTCCGTTAGGTCCATGCCATTTCTGTTCTTTATTGTGTCTATCTTTGCATGAATTGTTCCCTTGGAATCTCTAATTTTTTTGTTGTTGTTGAGAGCTCTAGTCTTTCCCATTCTGTTGTTTTCCTCTATTTCTTTGCATTGTTTACTTAAGAATGCTTTCTTATCTCTCCTTGCTGTTCTCTGGAACTCTGCATTCAGGTGGGTATATCTTTCCTTTTCCCCTTTGCCTTTCACATCTCTTCTTTTCTCAGCTATTTGCAAGGTCACCTCAGACAACCATTTTGCCTTTTTATATTTCTTTCTCTTGGAATTGGTTTTGACCACTGCCTCCTGTACAGTGTTATGAACCTCTGTCCATAGTTCTTCACTCACTCTATCAAATCTAATCCCTTTATTCCCTGTCACTTCCACTGTATAGTCTTAGGGCTTTGATTTAGGTCATATCTGAAAGGCCTAGTCATTTTCTGTATTTTCTTAAAGTTAATTCTGAATTTTGCAGTAAGGAATTCATTATCTGAGCCACAATCAGCTCCAGGTCTTGTTTTTGGTGACTGTTTAGGGCTTCTCCATCTTTGGCTGCAAAGAATATAATCAGTCTAATTTGATTGACCATCTGGTGTTGTCCATGTGTAGAGTTGTCCCTTGTGTTGTTAGAAAGGGTGTTTGCCCTGACCAGGTTTTTCCCCTAGTCTCAAGTTCTGTTTTGGTCCACATTCTGTTGAAGCCTAGCTTGGAGGATTTTGAGCATTACTTTGCTAGCATAACATGGTATTTGCAAAGTAGCATGGTGTGGTAGTTTGAACATTCTTTAGCATTGCCCTTCTTTGATATTGGAATAAAAACTGACCTTTTCCAGTTCTGAGGTCACTGCTGAGTTATCCAGGTTTGCTTCCATATTGAGTGTAGCACTTTAAAAACATCATCTTTTAAAATTTGAAATATTAAATTTCAGTGTTGGTGGAATTCCACCACCTCCACTAGGTTTGTTCATAATAGTCTTTCCTAGGGCCCACCTGACTTCACACTCAAGGATGTCTGGCTCTAGGTGAGTGATCACACCATCATGGTCACTCGGCTCATTAAGATCTTTTCTGTATAGTTCTTCCATGTAGTCTTTTCACGTCTACTTAATATCTTCTGCTTCCGTTAGGTCCATGCCATTTCTGTTCTTTATTGTGTCTATCTTTGCATGAATTGTTCCCTTGGAATCTCTAATTTTTTTGTTGTTGTTGAGAGCTCTAGTCTTTCCCATTCTGTTGTTTTCCTCTATTTCTTTGCATTGTTTACTTAAGAATGCTTTCTTATCTCTCCTTGCTGTTCTCTGGAACTCTGCATTCAGGTGGGTATATCTTTCCTTTTCCCCTTTGCCTTTCACATCTCTTCTTTTCTCAGCTATTTGCAAGGTCACCTCAGACAACCATTTTGCCTTTTTATATTTCTTTCTCTTGGAATTGGTTTTGACCACTGCCTCCTGTACAGTGTTATGAACCTCTGTCCATAGTTCTTCACTCACTCTATCAAATCTAATCCCTTTATTCCCTGTCACTTCCACTGTATAGTCATAAGGGCTTTGATTTAGGTCATACCTGAGTGTCCTAGTGGTTTTCCCTAACTTTCTTCAATTTAAGTCTGACTTGTGCAATAAGGAGTTCATGATCTGAGCCACAGTCAACTCCAGGTCTAGTTTTTGCTGACTGTGTAGAGCTTCTCCATCTTTGGCTGCAAAGAATATAATCAGTCTAATTTGATTGACCATCTGGTGTTGTCCATGTGTAGAGTTGTCCCTTGTGTTGTTAGAAAGGGGTGTTTGCCCTGACCAGTGCCTTCTCTTGGCAAAACTCTTTTAGCCTTTGCCTTGCTTCATTTTGTACTCCAAGGCCAATATTTCCTGTTATTCCAGGTATTTCTTGATTTGCTACATTTGCATTCCAGTTCCGCGTGATGGAAAGGGCCTTCTTTTTTGGTGTTATCTCTAGAAGATCTTGTAGATCTTCATAGAACTGTTCAACTTCAGCTTCTTCAGCATTAGTGGTTGAGACATAGACTTGGATGATTGTGATGCTGAATGGTTTGCCTTGGAAACAAGCCAAGATCATTCTGTCATTTTTGAGACTGCATCCAAATACTGCATTTTGAACTCTTTTGTTGCCTGTGAGGGTTACTCCATTTCTTCTAAGGAATTCTTGCCACAGTATTAGATATAGTGGTCATCTGTATTAAATTCCCCCATTCTTGCCCATTTTAATTCACTGATTCCTAAAATGTCAATGTTCATTCTTGCCATCTCCTGTTTTACTACTTCCAATTTACTTTGACTCATGGACCTAACATTCCAGGTTCCTATGCAATATCATTCTTTGCAGTATCAGACTACTTTCACTATCAGACATATCCACATCTTGCCGTTGTTTCTGCTTTGTCTGCCCTGTCATTTCTTCTGGAACTGTTTTCTTTGCCAGTAGCATTTTAGGCACCTACTGACCTGGGGAATCCATCTTTAAGTGTCATATCTTTTTGCCTTTTCATAATGGGGTTCTCAAGGTAAGAATACTGAGGTGGTTTGCCATTCCCTACTACAGTGGACCATGCTTCGTCAGAACTCTTCACCATAACCCGTCCATCTTCGGTGGCCCTACATGGCATGGCTCATGGTTTCATTGAGTTAGATAAGGCTGTGATCCATGGAATCAATTTGGTTAGCTTTCTGTGATTGTTTTCATTCTGTCTGCCCTCTGATGGATGTAGTTAAGACTTTCATGGAAGCTTCCTGTTGGGAGGGACTGCCTATGGAGAAAGCTGGATATAACCCTGGAGGGCAAGGCCATTTTCAGCAGATCTTTAATTCAGTTATTTGCTGATGGGTGGAGCTGTGCTTTCTCCCTATAGTTTGGCTAAGGTCAAGCTATGGAAGGAGTATTGGGACCTTCTCTGAATTTTCTTTTTTTTACAGCTCTAAGATTTGCCATATTATTTATTTATTTTTTGTTGGGAGTGTTTCTTCTTTTTAAACTTTAGATGCTTGGGGGTATTTTATTTATTTATTCACATATTTTTTTAAATTGGAGGAACCATGTTCTTTAAATATGTTCAGTATTTTAGTACCTCCCCAAAGATCCAGTCCTGGATACGATACAGGAAGCTGGTTCACATCCAAGCTGCCCATTTGAATTTGCTTGCATCCCCATGATGATTTGTTGGCTCAATCCCTGAAGCACAGTATTATCTACTGCTGTTTGCACCTGATTTAAAAAAAAAACACAACAACTTGTGGTTATTTTCTAGCTGCAATCCTTGCAAAATGATTGCCTTTTAAAAATAGTGTTCATGGCTTTCACACTTGAGAAACACTGATCTGGATTCCATCCATTTAATATTTTTATTGTTCCTCATACCGATTATAGGAAATCATAGCTGCTCAGATATCATCTCTGCATGGACCTCTAGCAGATTTCCTGATGGGTGTACTGCTTTCAAGCTGTTTGATCTTGCATATGCCTTGATGTCTTTGAATCTTATATTCTTCATTGACTCAATAGAGATTTCTTTATAGGTTTATTGTAAAGACTAAGTGTGATAATCTATGAAGAATACTTAGTGTGGAGCCTGGTAGGATTTATTTAAGGATTTTCCTTAAATAAAGATCTGTTGTTTTATTTTTCTGTTTTGTTTATCAAGGAATGAGGTTGTGGTTGGGATGCTGCATGGGGGTGGCTGGCATGTGTCCTGGACAGGAAGTGTTAGAGCACACAGGACAGTTAGTGGCTGGAAAAGAAACTGAGAAGGTGAAATAGGTCAGGGCAGCTCTGCAATGTGGAGAGAATCAGGGTAGACAGAGCAATAGTAACAGTTGATAGAACATTCTGGAAGAAGTGGTACAAAATCATCTTGCCTCTCAGTGGACCTGGGCCTCTGTGAATGTGTTCATCCACTAGCAGTCTCTGCCTGTTTTGAATGATGAAAGTGCATCTTAGGAGGTGATAGGGAGGAGGCCAGGCATATAGGTATGTAGATGTTTTATATTTGTGTGCTTTGGGATGTCATGAGAGACCATCCCCCTGGACTGCTCTAGGATAATGGGGATTCCACTGGGAAAGTGCAGATTCTTGTTCCCAAGACCACATGCTGAGCACCTCACTCTATTCTAATCTACAGGTCACTGCTGTTTCTTTAACATTCTCACAGATAGCCACATATTTTTTTAAATTGGAGGAACCATGTTCTTTAAATATGTTCAGTATTTTAGTACCTCCCCAAAGATCCAGTCCTGGATACGATACAGGAAGCTGGTTCACATCCAAGCTGCCCATTTGAATTTGCTTGCATCCCCATGATGATTTGTTGGCTCAATCCCTGAAGCACAGTATTATCTACTGCTGTTTGCACCTGATTTAAAAAAACACAACAACTTGTGGTTATTTTCTAGCTGCAATCCTTGCAAAATGATTGCCTTTTAAAAATAGTGTTCATGGCTTTCACACTTGAGAAACACTGATCTGGATTCCATCCATTTAATATTTTTATTGTTCCTCATACCGATTATAGGAAATCATAGCCGCTCAGATATCATCTCTGCATGGACCTCTAGCAGATTTCCTGATGGGTGTACTGCTTTCAAGCTGTTTGATCTTGCATATGCCTTGATGTCTTTGAATCTTATATTCTTCATTGACTCAATAGAGATTTCTTTATAGGTTTATTGTAAAGACTAAGTGTGATAATCTATGAAGAATACTTAGTGTGGAGCCTGGTAGGATTTATTTAAGGATTTTCCTTAAATAAAGATCTGTTGTTTTATTTTTCTGTTTTGTTTATCAAGGAATGAGGTTGTGGTTGGGATGCTGCATGGGGGTGGCTGGCATGTGTCCTGGACAGGAAGTGTTAGAGCACACAGGACAGTTAGTGGCTGGAAAAGAAACTGAGAAGGTGAAATAGGTCAGGGCAGCTCTGCAATGTGGAGAGAATCAGGGTAGACAGAGCAATAGTAACAGTTGATAGAACATTCTGGAAGAAGTGGTACAAAATCATCTTGCCTCTCAGTGGACCTGGGCCTCTGTGAATGTGTTCATCCACTAGCAGTCTCTGCCTGTTTTGAATGATGAAAGTGCATCTTAGGAGGTGATAGGGAGGAGGCCAGGCATATAGGTATGTAGATGTTTTATATTTGTGTGCTTTGGGATGTCATGAGAGACCATCCCCCTGGACTGCTCTAGGATAATGGGGATTCCACTGGGAAAGTGCAGATTCTTGTTCCCAAGACCACATGCTGAGCACCTCACTCTATTCTAATCTACAGGATCACTGCTGTTTCTTTAACATTCTCACAGATAGCCTGATTCAGGCCTGTGGTGAATATATGGAAGCATGTATGCATGAATACATGTATTTATGAATGGATAAATGAATATACGTATTGAAATATTTTTGTGTTGATTTGGGATTTAGAGACCAAACATAAAATGGCAGCTTTTTGTTTGTTCACTGTAAAACAATTAGAGTAAAATACCTTATGTAAAAATAAAGAACAGGAATCTACAAAATAGAAACAGATTCACAGATGTAGAGAATAGACTTGTAGCTGCCAAGAAGGAGGAGGGATGCAGGAGGTATAGAGTGGGAGGTCAGGATTAGCAGATGCAAACTATCATAATAAGATAGATAAATAACAAGGTTCTACTGTGTAGCACAGGGAACTATCCTTAATATCTGAAGATAAGCCATAATGGAAAAAAATATGAAAAAGAATGTGTATACTTATACATATATATATATATGTATACGTATATATATATATATATATATATATATACGTATGTATGTGTGTATAACTGACTCAGTTTGCTATACACCAGAAACTAACACAGCATTGTAAATCAACTGTATTCCAAATAAATAAAAATTAGGAAAAAAAGAACAATAATTCTATTAGTTGTATATTTAACTAACTGCTCTATCATTTTGAGTCATTGTACTCTCTTCAAAATAGGAGTGACTTTTACAAAGCCATATATTGTAAGGAAGAAGACAGAATTAATAAGATGCATGTTTACGTAAATTTCTATGTTTTCTGTCCAGTAATGATTTTGTTCAGGTTTTTTTTATTATTTGGAGAGAATCAGGGTAGACAGAGCAATAGTAACAGTTGATAGAACATTCTGGAAGAAGTGGTACAAAATCATCTTGCCTCTCAGTGGACCTGGGCCTCTGTGAATGTGTTCATCCACTAGCAGTCTCTGCCTGTTTTGAATGATGAAAGTGCATCTTAGGAGGTGATAGGGAGGAGGCCAGGCATATAGGTATGTAGATGTTTTATATTTGTGTGCTTTGGGATGTCATGAGAGACCATCCCCCTGGACTGCTCTAGGATAATGGGGATTCCACTGGGAAAGTGCAGATTCTTGTTCCCAAGACCACATGCTGAGCACCTCACTCTATTCTAATCTACAGGATCACTGCTGTTTCTTTAACATTCTCACAGATAGCCTGATTCAGGCCTGTGGTGAATATATGGAAGCATGTATGCATGAATACATGTATTTATGAATGGATAAATGAATATACGTATTGAAATATTTTTGTGTTGATTTGGGATTTAGAGACCAAACATAAAATGGCAGCTTTTTGTTTGTTCACTGTAAAACAATTAGAGTAAAATACCTTATGTAAAAATAAAGAACAGGAATCTACAAAATAGAAACAGATTCACAGATGTAGAGAATAGACTTGTAGCTGCCAAGAAGGAGGAGGGATGCAGGAGGTATAGAGTGGGAGGTCAGGATTAGCAGATGCAAACTATCATAATAAGATAGATAAATAACAAGGTTCTACTGTGTAGCACAGGGAACTATCCTTAATATCTGAAGATAAGCCATAATGGAAAAAAATATGAAAAAGAATGTGTATACTTATACATATATATATATATGTATACATATATATATATATGTATACGTATATATATATATATATATATATATGTATGTATGTGTGTATAACTGACTCAGTTTGCTATACACCAGAAACTAACACAGCATTGTAAATCAACTGTATTCCAAATAAATAAAAATTAGGAAAAAAAGAACAATAATTCTATTAGTTGTATATTTAACTAACTGCTCTATCATTTTGAGTCATTGTACTCTCTTCAAAATAGGAGTGACTTTTACAAAGCCATATATTGTAAGGAAGAAGACAGAATTAATAAGATGCATGTTTACGTAAATTTCTATGTTTTCTGTCCAGTAATGATTTTGTTCAGTGTTGTTTTCTGAAGTTCATACTTTGGGCATCATCTCTGATGGACATCACTGTGGGCCTAAAATCTCTATGTGTTGTCCCTAACTTTCCTTCTCCCATTTTGTGTGGCTGCAGTAATTTCTTTACCTAAGCGCTACAATAATTTAGTGTGTTGGTTGAAGGCTTTCCCTTGGTTCTTTCTCTAGAATATGTTCAGCAAAGGAATGGTTGAAAACATACCCTGGGGGTGGCCTTGACTTGTGGTTGAACAGGGTGTTTTTTCCAGGCATCACCCATGGCCTACAGGGATTGTTCCACATGGTACTGTTCTCTATTGGGATATTTTCCCAGAATAATTTCCATTTTGTGCATTTCCACTGAAAACTCCCATGGGAGTTTCCACTTAAGATAACTAAAATTTTATGCACTTTGTTGCTGAGTGTAACATTTGTTTCACACATAGAATATAGACAACATAATATATGTAGATTTTTCATGGTTTCTTTTCTCCTGAATTTACAAAATTAAGAGGCCCCCTTATCCAACAAGTGATATTTAACTGATGCTTTAAAGCTATCCTTTGGACTCTAAGAAATACTTTAAATACTTTGAATCACTTCCCCAGTTTTAAGGAAACAATATATTTAAATCATGTGGAAAATATATTTTTTCTTTCTTTTTTTAAATTTTGGCCTCTTTTCTTGCCTTTTTGTTTATTTATTTATTTATTTTTATCTATTTGTTTTCATCCATCCTCACTCTTCAGCCTGTGTGGGCCTCCCATTGCAGTGGCCTCTCTTGCTACAGAGCACTGACTCTGGGCACATGTGCTCAGAGTGCTAGCTTGTAATTGGCCACACTCGTCCAGCCACTCCATGGAATGTGGGATCTTCTCAGGCCAGGGATCAAACCGGTGCCCCTTGCACTGCAATAATTCTATTAGTTGTATATTTAACTAACTGCTCTATCATTTTGAGTCATTGTACTCTCTTCAAAATAGGAGTGACTTTTACAAAGCCATATATTGTAAGGAAGAAGACAGAATTAATAAGATGCATGTTTACGTAAATTTCTATGTTTTCTGTCCAGTAATGATTTTGTTCAGTGTTGTTTTCTGAAGTTCATACTTTGGGCATCATCTCTGATGGACATCACTGTGGGCCTAAAATCTCTATGTGTTGTCCCTAACTTTCCTTCTCCCATTTTGTGTGGCTGCAGTAATTTCTTTACCTAAGCGCTACAATAATTTAGTGTGTTGGTTGAAGGCTTTCCCTTGGTTCTTTCTCTAGAATATGTTCAGCAAAGGAATGGTTGAAAACATACCCTGGGGGTGGCCTTGACTTGTGGTTGAACAGGGTGTTTTTTCCAGGCATCACCCATGGCCTACAGGGATTGTTCCACATGGTACTGTTCTCTATTGGGATATTTTCCCAGAATAATTTCCATTTTGTGCATTTCCACTGAAAACTCCCATGGGAGTTTCCACTTAAGATAACTAAAATTTTATGCACTTTGTTGCTGAGTGTAACATTTGTTTCACACATAGAATATAGACAACATAATATATGTAGATTTTTCATGGTTTCTTTTCTCCTGAATTTACAAAATTAAGAGGCCCCCTTATCCAACAAGTGATATTTAACTGATGCTTTAAAGCTATCCTTTGGACTCTAAGAAATACTTTAAATACTTTGAATCACTTCCCCAGTTTTAAGGAAACAATATATTTAAATCATGTGGAAAATATATTTTTTCTTTCTTTTTTTAAATTTTGGCCTCTTTTCTTGCCTTTTTGTTTATTTATTTATTTATTTTTATCTATTTGTTTTCATCCATCCTCACTCTTCAGCCTGTGTGGGCCTCCCATTGCAGTGGCCTCTCTTGCTACAGAGCACTGACTCTGGGCACATGTGCTCAGAGTGCTAGCTTGTAATTGGCCACACTCGTCCAGCCACTCCATGGAATGTGGGATCTTCTCAGGCCAGGGATCAAACCGGTGCCCCTTGCACTGCAAGGTGGACTCTCTACCCACTTGGATCACCAGGGAAGCCCTGGAAAAAATATTTTATTTAAATTCATTAGGCTGGGTTTATTAACTGATATATTTTATGTGTTTTCTAGTTGAGCATAAAATTTTCTATGGCAAATGCATTTCTGGAGACACAGGAAGTATTAATAATTTTTAAAATCTAACCAGACTTTGTACAAACTCATCATTTGGTTTTTCTGGGTTTAAGAAAGACAATATCTAAAGTCTATCTAAGATATCCTTATGGAACCAGTTACACGTTTTATTTAGTGTCTTTGTTAGGGTATCAAATACTTGAATTGTCCTTTCAGGCTTTCACTGTCTGGTTGCTCTCATACCAGAGCATCATGTAATGGGTGAACCTTTCTTATGTGAATAAGCTGTATTATCTGAGCTTTGAAAGGCAAAAGCTGGAGTGATGTTTAAATGGTATCTATTATATGTCCTTAGTCACTCAGTCATGTCCAACTCTTTACAACTCCATGGACTGCAGCCTGCCAAGCTCCTCTATTCATGGGCATTCTCCTGGCAAGAATACTGGAGTGGGTTTGTCATTTCCTCCTCTAGGAGATCTTCACAATCCAGGGATCTATTACATAGTTAGTCATAATCAAGGAATTCCAATAGGTATGTTGAGACAATAGTAATAAAGAGCAAAGCTGAAAGGGTTACTAGAGAATCAGTGAGTCCAGTTCAGTTCAGTCACTTAGTCGTGTCTGACTCTTTGCAACCCCATGAACTGCAGCAAGCCAGACTTTCCTATTTGTTCACCATCTCTGGGAGCCTGCTCAAATTCACGTCCATTGACTCAGTAATACCATTGATCATCTCATCCTCTGTTGTCCCTTTCTCCTTTTGCCTTCTGTTTTTCTTAACACGAGGCTCTTTTCCAGTGAATCATCTCTTCACATCAGGTGGCCAAAGTATTGGACCTTCAGCTTCAGCATCAGTCATTCCAATGAATATTCAGGATTGTTTTCCTTTGGGATTTACTGGTTTAATCTTGCACTCCAAGGGACTCTCAGAGTTTCTAAACACCACAGTTTAAAGGCATCAATTCTTCAGCACTCAGTCTTCTTCATGGTCCAGCTCTAGCATCCATACATGGCTACTGGGAAACCATAGCTTTGACTATACAGACTTTTGTTGGCAAAGTGATGTCTCTGCTTTTGAATACACTGTCTAGGTTTGTCATAACTTCTTCCAAGGAGCAAGTGTCTTTTAATTACATGCCTGCAGTCATATCTGTTGTGATTTTGGATCCCAAGAAAATAAAGTCGTTATTGTTTACTGTGTTTGCCCACCTATTTGCCATGACGTGATGGGACCAGATGCTGTGATGTTCATTTTTTGAATGTTGGGTTTTAGGCCATATTTTTCACTCTTTTTTCACCTTGTCTATGCTTTGAAAGGCCAACTGTCTGGTTGCTCTCATACCAGAGCATCATGTAATGGGTGAACCTTTCTTATGTGAATAAGCTGTATTATCTGAGCTTTGAAAGGCAAAAGCTGGAGTGATGTTTAAATGGTATCTATTATATGTCCTTAGTCACTCAGTCATGTCCAACTCTTTACAACTCCATGGACTGCAGCCTGCCAAGCTCCTCTATTCATGGGCATTCTCCTGGCAAGAATACTGGAGTGGGTTTGTCATTTCCTCCTCTAGGAGATCTTCACAATCCAGGGATCTATTACATAGTTAGTCATAATCAAGGAATTCCAATAGGTATGTTGAGACAATAGTAATAAAGAGCAAAGCTGAAAGGGTTACTAGAGAATCAGTGAGTCCAGTTCAGTTCAGTCACTTAGTCGTGTCTGACTCTTTGCAACCCCATGGACTGCAGCAAGCCAGACTTTCCTATTTGTTCACCATCTCTGGGAGCCTGCTCAAATTCACGTCCATTGACTCAGTAATACCATTGATCATCTCATCCTCTGTTGTCCCTTTCTCCTTTTGCCTTCTGTTTTTCTTAACACGAGGCTCTTTTCCAGTGAATCATCTCTTCACATCAGGTGGCCAAAGTATTGGACCTTCAGCTTCAGCATCAGTCATTCCAATGAATATTCAGGATTGTTTTCCTTTGGGATTTACTGGTTTAATCTTGCACTCCAAGGGACTCTCAGAGTTTCTAAACACCACAGTTTAAAGGCATCAATTCTTCAGCACTCAGTCTTCTTCATGGTCCAGCTCTAGCATCCATACATGGCTACTGGGAAACCATAGCTTTGACTATACAGACTTTTGTTGGCAAAGTGATGTCTCTGCTTTTGAATACACTGTCTAGGTTTGTCATAACTTCTTCCAAGGAGCAAGTGTCTTTTAATTACATGCCTGCAGTCATATCTGTTGTGATTTTGGATCCCAAGAAAATAAAGTCGTTATTGTTTACTGTGTTTGCCCACCTATTTGCCATGACGTGATGGGACCAGATGCTGTGATGTTCATTTTTTGAATGTTGGGTTTTAGGCCATATTTTTCACTCTTTTTTCACCTTCATCAAGAGGCCTTTTAGTTCCCCCTAAAGAGGAGGACTCCTGGGCTTCCCTCGTGGTCCAGTGGGTGGAGAGTCCGCCTTGCAGTTTGGGGGCACCATTTCGGTCCCTGGCCTGGGGGGATCTCTCATGCCATGGAGTGGCTGGACCAGTGTGTCCAGTTGTGAGCCAGCACTCTGGAGTGCATGCGCCCAGAGCCGGTGCTCTGCAAACTAGAGAGGCCACTGTGGTGGGAGGCCCACACAGGCCAAGGAATTAAGATGGATGAAAAATAAATAAATAAAAAACCAATAAATGAGGCCAAAATTAAAAAAGAAAAAAAAAAAAAGAGGAGAACTCCTTTCCCAGTTTGGAACCAGTCTGTTGTTCTGTGTCTGGTTCTAACTGTTGCTTGTTGTCCTGCATACAGGTTTCACAGGAGGCAGGTAATGTGGTCTGGTATTCCCATCTCTTGAAGAATTTCCCACAATTTATTGTGGTCCACCTAATCAAAGGTTTTAGTGTAGTCACTGAAGCAGAAGTAGATGTTTTCCTGGAATTCCCTTGCTCTTTCTACAATCCAAGGGATGTTGGCAATTTGTTCTCTGGTTACTCTGCCTTTTCTCAATCCGGCTTATGCATCTGGAATTTCTTGGTCCACATTCTGTTGAAGCCTAGCTTGAAGGATTTTAAGCACTATTTTGCTAGCATGTGAAATGAATGCAATATTGTGGTAGTTTGAACATTCTTTAGCATTGTCCTTCTTTGATATTGGAATAAAAACTGACCTTTTCCAGTTCTGAGGCCACTGCTGAGTTATCCAGG
Organism: Tragulus kanchil; assembly: GCA_022376925.1. Lineage (NCBI taxonomy): Eukaryota > Metazoa > Chordata > Mammalia > Artiodactyla > Tragulidae > Tragulus > Tragulus kanchil. Next base: position 73,336,407 of record JAIOJX010000005.1, on the reverse strand, counting down.
TTTGCTGCCATATTGAGTGTAGCACTTTAACAGCATAATCTTTAAGGATTTGAAACAGCTTATCTGGAATTCCATCACCTCCCTAGCTTTTTTTTTTTTTTTTTTAATATTTATTTATTTATTTTTGGCTGTGCTGGATCTTTGTTGCTGTGAGCCCTTTCCTCTGTCTGGTTGTGAATATCGGGGAGGTACTCTCCAGTTGTGGAATGCACTCTTCTCATTGTGGCAGCTTCTCCTGCTGCAGATCACAGGCTCTAGGATCAGGTAGCTATGGTTCTCAGGTTGCAGAGCATGGGCTCAGAAGTTGTGGCACATGGGCTTAGTTGCACCGAGGCATGTGGGATCTTCTGGACCCAGGGATAAAACCCATGTCTCCTAAATTGGCAGGAGGATTCTTTACCAGTGTGCCACGAGAGAGGCCCCCCTCTACTATCTTTGTTTTTAGTAATTCTTCCTAGGGCCCACTTGACTTCGTGCTCTAAGTAATGTCTGGCTCTAGTGTGAATGATCTCACGACCGTGGTCATCCAGCACATTAAGATCTTTTCTGTATGTTCATCTGTGTTTTCTTTTTACTTCTTCTTAATATCTTAATATCTTCACTTTACTTCACTTAGTGTGATAGTGCCTAAGTTCATCCATGTTGCTGCAAATGGCACTATTCCATTATCTTTTTTTTTTTTAGAAAGTCTTTATTTCAACTATGTACAATTTTCATTTTAAATGTAAAATAGCTGATAAAAAGAAAAAATCATAAAAAAAAGCATACTGACCCTTTGCCCCATATACAGACATCACCAGCCTTTGAGATTTGCTTTCAGATAATTAGGTAAAAAAATAAAAATCAAACTTAAAGCTATTATTTCTCTCCAGAAAAAGTAAAGTTGAGGTATTCTAGTTAGCAGATGCATGCTTTCCATTCAAATATGGTTTCTCAATTAACAGCCTTGCTACATGCTGTTCTGATCCTTTCCTTCTCATATAAGCTCTGCATTTGAGCATATATGTTCATACATCTGACAATGTTCCTTGATAATCATTAAGGTTGCCATGGAAACTCACAGGCGCCTGGGGCCAGGCTACTCCAAGGCTGGAGGGACCCTTGGGGACACTCAGGAGTGTCTGGTATAGAAGCGGACCCAGTTTGGCAAGAGCCCCGTCTCCATTATCTTTATGGCTGAGTAATATTCATATATATTCATACAAGCCATATTTTCTTTATTCACTCTTCTATTGATGGACACTTAGGTTGATTTTATGTCTTGGTTTTTCTACACAGTACTGCTGTGAACATAGGGGCATGGGTTATTATTCAAATTATAGTTAGGTTATACACCCAGGCATGGGGTTACTGGATCACATGACTAGTTTGTTCTTTCTTAATTAATATTTCCCAATAACCCAAGTCATGCCCCATCTGAAACCAACCAAATTAAACCCACTAATGAGCCCCCATCAACTGCACCCCCAACCCCATTTCTCTTTTTCCCATCACAGTGTAAATACTCAAAAATGTTTATCTTTACTCTCTCTGCACATTCTCACTTCACTTATTCTCTTGAACCCTCTTCTGTAGGACATCCATCCCAACCTTCTTCATGCTTAAATTACCAGTTTCTCCTCTCTGTGAAAGTCAGGAGTCGTTTTCAGTTTTCTCTGTTTACTTTGTTCTGTGTCTCAGCAGCATTTAATATGTTTGACTATTGCCTTCTTTTTGGAACTTATTCCTTCTCTTGGCTTCTGGGACCACATGTTCCTCCTAGGTTTCCTCTTGCCTTCATTTCTTCCCTTTTCATGATTAAATTGTCTTCTGTATCTGTTTTCTAGACACTAGAAGGTCCCAGTTTAAGCCCTGTGCCCTTCTTCTCCGTTAATACAGTTTATTATTGTAATTTTATTAAATATAAATGAATATAAATATCAATTTGTATCTCTCATATACATATGCACACATTGGTGATAAGCATAGTAATAATTAATATATTGGTATAACTATATTAATGAGGTATTCTAGAGTGCATTTTCTTTGTTTCAATTAACAGCCTTGCTACATGCTGTTCTGATCCTTTCCTTCTCATATAAGCTCTGCATTTGAGCATATATGTTCATACATCTGACAATGTTCCTTGATAATCATTAAGGTTGCCATGGAAACTCACAGGCGCCTGGGGCCAGGCTACTCCAAGGCTGGAGGGACCCTTGGGGACACTCAGGAGTGTCTGGTATAGAAGCGGACCCAGTTTGGCAAGAGCCCCGTCTCCATTATCTTTATGGCTGAGTAATATTCATATATATTCATACAAGCCATATTTTCTTTATTCACTCTTCTATTGATGGACACTTAGGTTGATTTTATGTCTTGGTTTTTCTACACAGTACTGCTGTGAACATAGGGGCATGGGTTATTATTCAAATTATAGTTAGGTTATACACCCAGGCATGGGGTTACTGGATCACATGACTAGTTTGTTCTTTCTTAATTAATATTTCCCAATAACCCAAGTCATGCCCCATCTGAAACCAACCAAATTAAACCCACTAATGAGCCCCCATCAACTGCACCCCCAACCCCATTTCTCTTTTTCCCATCACAGTGTAAATACTCAAAAATGTTTATCTTTACTCTCTCTGCACATTCTCACTTCACTTATTCTCTTGAACCCTCTTCTGTAGGACATCCATCCCAACCTTCTTCATGCTTAAATTACCAGTTTCTCCTCTCTGTGAAAGTCAGGAGTCGTTGTTTTCAGTTTTCTCTGTTTACTTTGTTCTGTGTCTCAGCAGCATTTAATATGTTTGACTATTGCCTTCTTTTTGGAACTTATTCCTTCTCTTGGCTTCTGGGACCACATGTTCCTCCTAGGTTTCCTCTTGCCTTCATTTCTTCCCTTTTCATGATTAAATTGTCTTCTGTATCTGTTTTCTAGACACTAGAAGGTCCCAGTTTAAGCCCTGTGCCCTTCTTCTCCATTAATACAGTTTATTATTGTAATTTTATTAAATATAAATGAATATAAATATCAATTTGTATCTCTCATATACATATGCACACATTGGTGATAAGCATAGTAATAATTAATATATTGGTATAACTATATTAATGGAATAAGTAATAAAGTATTTTTAAATATCCACACATGCTTTTTTTCCAAGCATTTATTTCATTTGAATCTGGAGAAATTGTGAAGTTGTTATAAGCAAGAATTTTTCAGAAAAACTTTCTCTGCTTTGTATGGAAGAAATCATACCACATTCTCCTTCTTTCCTAACTCCTTTGTTTAGAGGCTTTTCTTCCAGAGCAGCAGGGCCCTCCAGAAATGTTCTGTGGAGTCAGGTTTGGTTGAGCATCCCCCACCCCACCTCAATCTGTTCATGTGGGGCTGACCTGTGTGTCGAGATTTTTTCTACTTCTGCAGATGCTTTTACAGTCTCGATTGTTTCCTGATCTTTCACACTCTTTTCTTGTAGGGCTACACAGTGGATTCAGAATCTGTTTATTATGAAGAACCATTCCTTCTGTGTCCTGCATCACTTCTTAGCTGTTCTGCCACGTTTTGTCCTGCTTTCTTTTGCTCTACTGGTGTCTTTGGGAAACTTAAAATTTTATTAAATTTTTATAGAATGTTTCATCTTTTCTTGGTTTTCAAACTCTTATGTCTTATCTTCTCTGAGTGTGCTCTGTTTTATGGTCACTGATAAATTGTGGCAGGAATCTTAGAGTAGGAGTATTCCAATGGTGACTCTCAAACCCAAAGGGAATGCCCATCATATGTTAGAGGAGGAATATTTTAGTAGATTTACATGGTTCCCAGGAAGTCATTATGATCTGAGCCCTGCGACACTTGATGTTTGTTTTTATCTAAAAGGATAAGGAACAAGGAAGAGTTGTAAGATGTGTGCAGTCATGGATACATGAAGATGTTATTGTTGTTTGTATTTGCATATTTTTCTGTTTTATTTTTACACATATCTGCATGGGTGTTATCCACGTGCATTCTCACAAAAAGTCCTATGAGGAGAGTAGAATAAGTCATGCTTTGCCCATTTTACATTAATTTTGAGGTAGATGATCCCTATTTTAGTTTTGAAACAGAAGTGAGAAATGTCAGTCATTTGCCTGAAGTTACTCAAAAAACAGGCATTGAAATAAAGTATTTTGATCTCAGAGTGGTTTTCCTTTCACGCATTTTTTGACTTTGACCAGAATCTTTTTTAACGGCGTGACTCTTCCGTTTATGCTCTATAAGCAGTATGGAAAGGCCTGATGCCTATGAGCAGCTGAGGAGGAGGGGAGATGAGAAAGGGGAGGAGGGGAGGAAGAAGAGGAGAGAAGGGAGAAGGAGGGGGAGATGGTGAAGGAGGAGGAGGGTGGAAGGATGAGTGATAGTTTGCACTGATTGTGCCATGAGAGTGGATTCATGATCTTACTTTTCCCTGTGCACCTGTAAGATGTTTCTGCCATGTCTCAGAAATAAAGGCTTTAAGAAAGAAAAAAAAATTCCCTTTTGATGGGGAAGGGATAGTACACTTTAGGTCTTAGTTCACCAAACTTTTGAACTACAAAATCTTCACAAAGACTTTTGGGAATGTAGTCCCATATATATGTATGAATTTCATACTATGCTACTGAACACAGGATTATGTGCATTAAGAATACAGACATACATGGACAGTTTAAAAGAATAAGAGTTTTAAAATATTACTTTTCATATTCTCTTGCTACTCAAATAAGTCATTTAAACCTAACTTTGGAGACTGTGATTCTCAATCAACTTGTCAGATTGACAGTCTCATTAAAGACCTGTTTATCAATCATAAACTTTGGAGGCAACCTTAAGAAAATGAAACCATCTTACTGCAAATCTTAGATTCTCTTTGATTCTAATCTCTTGTAAACTAAGTGGAAATTAAGAGAGTTACTCCTCAAAATAATTATTTTAATGGAATTTTCATGGAGGACTGAAGAGTATTTACTGTATTTTACAAAATGAAAGTATTTGTATACTCAGTAAATTATGAATTACCTAGAATAGAGTAGGTTATGCTGCAATGACAGATCCCAAATGAAGATATCTTAAAAGGATTGCTGCTCATTAAACTACACATTTCTTAGCAGTCTCAGGCTAACAGAAGGTTTACCCTCTAGATTATAACTAATTATGGTAACAGATCCCTGGAGAATAAAACAACTGGTCTTAAACTACTTCCATTCATCATTATTTACCCAGATTAAATTTTGTAAACCACACCAATTTTAAGAATCAGAAAGATGCGATTCTTCCATATACTTATAAGTAGAGAGAATCTAAATTTACCAAAATAATGATCATGTCTACTAAAACAAAATAGGGATGCAACAAGAATGTTTTTTTCCTCAGAGACTGGAGTCTAATAAAGCACATAACACACACAAAGTGACTATTTTAAGAGAGATTATTAATGTAACATGCCAAAGATGAGAGTTGACTAAAACTCTCTAGGAGTTTAGAGGAAAGCTGAAAATCCAAACAAGCTTTGTGAATGGGGGCATGGGAGTGGTGGTGGTGAGATTGTAAACAAAAAGGGTTTAAACACAGCTACAGACTTAGAGTGGCTGTTCTTTTCCAATTTAAGAAGCCTCTAATGTAGGGATGCTGTGCCCCTTAGGGTTGGTATGTTATCAACAAGACTGTAATAAACATCTTTGTATGTATTTCTCAGTAAAGTTTTCTGAGTACATCTCTAGGAATACTTTCCAGAAGTGGAACTGAATAGAGAATTAAAGGGTTAAATTTATAACTAAACTTAAATGCGAATTGTCTTCCTTCCCCAGAAAGTGTGTACTCCATCAACAAGTGTGTGAAAATATCTTTCTGCACACTTTTATCAGCATTGAATTTCATTAAAGTTTCTGGTTATAATCAATATAAGCTCAAAATGGTAATTGTTTATTAGTGGTTAAAGTCAAGTACCCTGTCATGTGATTTTTGGAAATATGTTACTTCCCTGCAATTTGCTTTTCATTCATATACATTTTTTCCCTATTCAGTTGTTCATCTTTTTTTTTTTTTTTAGATTTCCCCATTTATTCATTTTGGGCGGCGGTCGGGTTGGGGAGGGAGGGGAGCGGGCGGGCCACTTCTATTGGTCCTTCATTTCTCCACTTTCACCGTCTTCGTTCCTTGGCTCCTGTGGGCCTCCCATCACGGTGGCATCTGTCACTGTAGAGTGCCGGCTCTGGGCGCATGCGCTCCAGAGCTTGGGCTCGCAATTGGACACACTCTCCATTCAGGTAAAATTATTTAACCCAGAATAAAACAACTGGTCTTAAACTACTTCCATTCATCATTATTTACCCAGATTAAATTTTGTAAACCACACCAATTTTAAGAATCAGAAAGATGCGATTCTTCCATATACTTATAAGTAGAGAGAATCTAAATTTACCAAAATAATGATCATGTCTACTAAAACAAAATAGGGATGCAACAAGAATGTTTTTTTCCTCAGAGACTGGAGTCTAATAAAGCACATAACACACACAAAGTGACTATTTTAAGAGAGATTATTAATGTAACATGCCAAAGATGAGAGTTGACTAAAACTCTCTAGGAGTTTAGAGGAAAGCTGAAAATCCAAACAAGCTTTGTGAATGGGGGCATGGGAGTGGTGGTGGTGAGACTGTAAACAAAAGGTTAATCACAGCTACAGACTTAGAGTGGCTGTTCTTTTCCAATTTAAGAAGCCTCTAATGTAGGGATGCTGTGCCCCTTAGGGTTGGTATGTTATCAACAAGACTGTAATAAACATCTTTGTATGTATTTCTCAGTAAAGTTTTCTGAGTACATCTCTAGGAATACTTTCCAGAAGTGGAACTGAATAGAGAATTAAAGGGTTAAATTTATAACTAAACTTAAATGCGAATTGTCTTCCTTCCCCAGAAAGTGTGTACTCCATCAACAAGTGTGTGAAAATATCTTTCTGCACACTTTTATCAGCATTGAATTTCATTAAAGTTTCTGGTTATAATCAATATAAGCTCAAAATGGTAATTGTTTATTAGTGGTTAAAGTCAAGTACCCTGTCATGTGATTTTTGGAAATATGTTACTTCCCTGCAATTTGCTTTTCATTCATATACATTTTTTCCTATTCAGTTGTTCATCTTTTTTTTTTTTTTTTTTAGATTTACCCATTTATTCATTTTGGGCGGCGGTCGGGTTGGGGAGGGAGGGGAGCGGGCGGGCCACTTCTATTGGTCCTTCATTTCTCCACTTTCACCGTCTTCGTTCCTTGGCTCCTGTGGGCCTCCCATCACGGTGGCATCTGTCACTGTAGAGTGCCGGCTCTGGGCGCATGCGCTCCAGAGCTTGGGCTCGGCAATTGGACACATCGGTCCAGCCACTCCGCAGAACGTGGGATCCTCCTAGGCCAGGGATCGAACCAGCGCCCCTTGCACTGCAAGGCGGTGTCCCCACCCACTGGACCACCAGGGGAAGCCCTGTTCATCTTTTTTAAAATTGATTTTTATATGCATGTCATAACGTGTGAAAATATTTTTCCTGGCTTATATTTTGTGCTTGGATTTGTTTTTCGTTGTTGTTTTGTTATATAATTTTAGCTTACACAGAAATTTTAAATATATGTACAAAATCTTACTTCTTTTCTCCTATGTTTTTGTCTGCATAGAAAGGTTCAGCATTCTAACATTTTGAATTTAACTACTTGACTTGATTTTTTGAATTTCTAGTATTTTATATTATAATCTTACAAAATTTTGATATTTGGAGAAAAGTTAGATGAGAATTCCTATTTTTCCCTTTCTTTTCCTAAAAGGATAGCCAGTTGCTATAACAGTATATATGAAGTTTCACTTTTTTCTCCATTTATTTGGAAAACCATCATTATCCATAAATTTCCATTTTCATCTGGGTCCAGTGCTTTTGGCTTTCCACTCTGTTCCACTTATCTGTCTACATCTTCTCCATGGCCAAATTGTTTAATTATTGTCACTTCATAATGTAGTTTTATATTGGCAAGCCTAGTCCTTCGTCATTACTTTTTATGATCAAAATTTTCCTGGCTATTCTTGCATGCTTATTTTTCCAGATAAAGCTCAGTATCATTTTTCAAATTTTCAGAATATATTTTTAATTTTATTTTACTTTGTACTTTTACAGTGTTTTGTTGTTTATAGACATGTATAATTCCAAATTAGTCATTTGTATATCCCTGGCTCCCATCCCTCCTCCACTCCTCACTCAGCCCCACCCCCACCCCCACCGCCCCATCCCATCCCTCCAGGCCATCTCCCAGCGCCCCTGCAGGATCCCCTATTCCCACAGCACAATGACAATAGCTATCTTTTTCACATATGATAGTACAAGTTTCCATGTTACTCCCTCTATGACTCCCAACCCCTGTTCATTCCCCACAATGTCCATAAGTCTGTTCTCTATGTTTGTTTTCCAGTGCTTCACTGTGCATGTTATCTTTATCCTTTTACTAGATTCCAGTATTATCTAGTATAATGTACTTGTCTTTCTCTTTCTTGACTTATTTCACTGTTTATACTAAAGTTCTATCTCCGTCCACCTCATTAGGACCGATTCTTCTGCATTTCTTTTTACAGCTGAGAAGTACTCCATTGTATATACGTACCAGAGTTTTTTTATCCATTCATTTGTCGATGGACATCTAGGTTGCTTCCATGTTCTAGCTATTGTATAGAGAGCTGCAGTGAACACTGGGGTACAGGTGCTTCTGTCAGTTTTGATTTCATCTGTGTATAAGCCTAATAGTGATATTGCTGGGTCATACGGTGCTTCTATTTTTAGTTTTTTAAGGAATCTCCATACTGTCTTCCATAGCGGCTATATCAATTTACATTCCCACCAACAATGCAAGAGTGTTCCCTTTTCTCTGCACCCTCTCCAGCATTTATTGTCTGTTGATTTGTTGATGATGGCCATTCTGACAGGTGTGAGGTGATATCTCATTGTAGTTTTGATTTGCACTTCTCTAATAATAAGCGGGGCTGAGCATTGTTTTATGGGTTTTTTGGCCATCTGTATGTCTTCTTTGGAGAGATATCTCTTAAGGTCCCTTTCCCATTTTTTGATTGGGCTGTTCATTTTTCCAGTCCTGAGTTGTCTGAGTTGCTTATAGATTTTGGAGATGAATTCTTTGTCTGTTGTTTCATTTGCTATGATTTTCTCCCATTTTATGGATTGTTTGTTCAGCTTTTTATAGTTTCTTTTGCTGTACAAAAGCTTTTAAGTTTCATTAGGTCCCACATGTTCATTCTGGTTTTTAGTTCTGCTATTCTAGTAGGCAGGTTATAGAAGATCTTGCTTTGATTTATGTCATTGAGTGCTTTACCTATATTCTCTTCTAAAAGTTTTATGGTTTCTGATCTTACATTTAATAATACATTTAATCCATTTTGAGTTTATCTTTGCATATGGTGTCAGGGAATGTTCCAATTTCATTTTTTTGCATGTAACTGTCCAATTTTCCCAACACCATTTGTTGAAGAGGTTGTCTTTGTCCCATTTTATATTTTTTGCCTCCTTTGTCAAAAATAAGGTACCCATAGGTGTGTGGGTTTATCTCTGGGTTCTCTGTCTTGTTCCATTGGTTTATATTTCTGTTTTTGTGCCAGTGCCATACTGTCTTGATGACTGTTGCTTTGTAGTATAGTCTGAAGTTAGGGAGGTTGATCCCTCTAGCTCCATTTTTCTTCCTCAGGATTGCTTTGGCTATTCGAGGTCTTTTGTGTTTCCATATGAACTCTGTTATTCTTTGGTCTAGTTCTGTGAAGAATGTCGTTGGTAATTTGATAGGGATTGCACTGAATGTGTAGATAATTATTTGCTAGCATGGTCATTTTCACAATATTGATTCTTCCAACCTGGTAACATGGAATATCTCTCCATCTGTTTAAGTCTTCTTTAATTTCTTTCATGAGTGTCTTATAATTTTCAGTGTACAGTTCTTTTGTTTCTTTGGGTAGGTTTATTCCTAGATATTTAATTCTTATGGTTACAATGGTGAATGGCATTGCATCTTTGATTTCCTTTTCTGATTTTTCATTGTTTGTATATAGGAATGCCAGTGATTTCTGTGTATTGATTTTGTACCCTGTGACTTTGCTGAATTCGTTGATTAGCTCTAGTAGCTTTGTAACCGTGTCTTTGGGGTTTTCTATGTATAATATCATATCGTCTGCAAATAGAGAGTTTGACTTCTTCGTTTCCAATCTGGATTCCTTTGATTTCTTTCTCTTCTCTTATTGCTGTTGCTAGAACTTCCAGAACTATGTTGAATAAAAGTGGTGAAAGTGGACACCCTTGTCTTGTTCCTGATCTTAGATGGAATGCTTTCAGTTTTTCACCATTGGGAATAATGTTCGCTGTGGGATTTTCATATATGGCTTTCACAATGCTGAGGTAGGTTCCTTCTATGCCCATGTTTTGAAGAGTTTTTATCATAAATGAGTGTTGGATTTTGTCAAAGGCTTTTTCTGCATTTATTGATATTATCATGTTATTTTTTCTTTCAATTTGTTGATATGGTGTATCACATTGATTGATTTGTGAATATTGAAGAATCCTTGCATGCCTGGGATGAACCCAACTTGACTATGATATATGAGTTTTTTGATGTGTTGTTGAATTCTGTTTGCTAGGATTTTTTTTGAGGATTTTGGCATCTAAATTCATCAGTGGAATTGGTCTATAATTTTCTGTTATTGTGTTGTCCTTGCCTGGTTTTGGTATCAGGGTGACCTATTTATATTTTAATAATGACTCCTTTGAACTTGTGGTTTAATCTTAGGAACACTAACATTACTTCATTATTGTGTTTTTCTATTCAAAATTATGATTTATCTTTTTTAATTTCAATTTAAAACATAATGGAATAATATTAAAATTATATTTTATATTGTTTCTCAACATTATCTATCTTTATATGTGGGAACTTTTGTCTTTGTTTCTATTATAAGTGGAACTTTTTCTTTCATATATTTTTATATTTATTGCTAATTATTTATACATATAACACTGTTTTGTATATTAATTTTTAAAATAGCAATTAATTGATTTATCAGTTATGTCAAGATAGTATATATTTTTGCAAATTAGAGATATAATCATAAATAAAGATAATTTGTTCTCTTCTTTCTAGGTTTTACCTCTCTTATTTTTATATTTTGTCTTAATTCACAAGCTAGTCAAAACTGTCTTGAAAAACATTAAAAATAGTGGTGATACTGGGCAATTTGTTTTTAAGTTCTGAACAATCACAGCCTCTTTTAGTCCAGATTTATGGCTCTTTTGGTAGAATAGTTCTCTTAACAGTAACAGATATATTTGTAATTTTATACCCTTGACTTTTGATTGCAGCCAGTAAGCATCATCCACAACCATATTTTAGTCATGGCCCTTCCACATTCATTTATGTGTTATTAACATGTAGCAGTTTCTCTTTCTTGAGCCACCAAGTCCAGATTAAGAGAATGTTTTGAATCAACCTGTACTGATTTAGAGAATGTGAGAATAGAGAATGGTGTTTACAGCTACACTCTTGACTTTGTCCTTCACATAGGATGAGTTTTGACTGAACTTCTTTTAAAGGCCTTCTCCAATTTCATTATTTACCTCTTAGAAATGGGCGGAAAATGGTGTTATCTTTCCATCCCAGTATTTTAAACTTGGTCTATTCATTTTAACTACAATTTACTAACTGGCCAGTTCTTTTCTGAACTCATCTCTTTTATAGTTGCCTTGTCAATATAGCCATTGCATCGGGATAAAAGGATATATGAGTTTTTGATGTGTTGTTGAATTCTGTTTGCTAGGATTTTAGAGGATTTTGGCATCTAAATTCATCAGTGGAATTGGTCTATAATTTTCTGTTATTGTGTTGTCCTTGCCTGGTTTTGGTATCAGGGTGACCTATTTATATTTTAATAATGACTCCTTTGAACTTGTGGTTTAATCTTAGGAACACTAACATTACTTCATTATTGTGTTTTTCTATTCAAAATTATGATTTATCTTTTTTAATTTCAATTTAAAACATAATGGAATAATATTAAAATTATATTTTATATTGTTTCTCAACATTATCTATCTTTATATGTGGGAACTTTTGTCTTTGTTTCTATTATAAGTGGAACTTTTTCTTTCATATATTTTTATATTTATTGCTAATTATTTATACATATAACACTGTTTTGTATATTAATTTTTAAAATAGCAATTAATTGATTTATCAGTTATGTCAAGATAGTATATATTTTTGCAAATTAGAGATATAATCATAAATAAAGATAATTTGTTCTCTTCTTTCTAGGTTTTACCTCTCTTATTTTTATATTTTGTCTTAATTCACAAGCTAGTCAAAACTGTCTTGAAAAACATTAAAAATAGTGGTGATACTGGGCAATTTGTTTTTAAGTTCTGAACAATCACAGCCTCTTTTAGTCCAGATTTATGGCTCTTTTGGTAGAATAGTTCTCTTAACAGTAACAGATATATTTGTAATTTTATACCCTTGACTTTTGATTGCAGCCAGTAAGCATCATCCACAACCATATTTTAGTCATGGCCCTTCCACATTCATTTATGTGTTATTAACATGTAGCAGTTTCTCTTTCTTGAGCCACCAAGTCCAGATTAAGAGAATGTTTTGAATCAACCTGTACTGATTTAGAGAATGTGAGAATAGAGAATGGTGTTTACAGCTACACTCTTGACTTTGTCCTTCACATAGGATGAGTTTTGACTGAACTTCTTTTAAAGGCCTTCTCCAATTTCATTATTTACCTCTTAGAAATGGGCGGAAAATGGTGTTATCTTTCCATCCCAGTATTTTAAACTTGGTCTATTCATTTTAACTACAATTTACTAACTGGCCAGTTCTTTTCTGAACTCATCTCTTTTATAGTTGCCTTGTCAATATAGCCAGTACCAATTGATTCATGATATTATCATTCTGTTTTCTCAGTTCTTTAACTGTTAGTTCATCACATGTATCCTTTGGCTTTGCAGTTTCTTACAAGCAAAGTTGTCATCAGATATTCACCATTGCATTACACAAATCACTGTATTTCTAACATCCAAAGTTTATTTTTCACTGGCCGCTATGTAGCCTCAGAGCCATTTCCATATATATTTTTTAAAAATATTGTTGTTTGGCAATTTATACTAATTAACTTTTGGCTAATCTGTATGGTATAACTAATGACCCAACTGCTCAATAGCTGACACAAGAGTGTTTATTTGTCTTTCCCATTACAGGCCCATTGTAGATACTGGCTTATTTTTACAACTTCTTTGCTACCCATTGCTTTTAAACCTTGGACACTACTTGGCTGAGTATATTGGATTTGAGCTGCACTTTCTTATGTTTCATATTTTGTAATATATAGACAATATATTTTATAAACAATAATATAATTTTAGAAAAATGTTTCTCCAAGCATTTTACTATTTCCCTGTCCTTCTTTCATTTCCATACTAACATGAATGTCATGCCTTTTAATCTTACTCCAATATCTTGCTTTCACACATGAGGGTAGCTTTGTCCAGATTTTATGTTTGTTGGTCCCAGTGTGGGTTAATGCTCCTGGTTTCACTTTATCTGAGGTTGGCCTATCTTATCTCTAAGAAAACATCTTCAGTTGAAGATAGTGTCTTCTATAACCTGTAGTCAGAGAATGAAAGTCTTAGCTGGGACTTGTTGCATCCTTAAAGGGAATCCAGTTTGCCCTGTCCTTCTGAGCCTTTATCAAGCACTCATTGCCCAGCTAAATTCCATCTTACCAAGAAAATGTCTTTATCTACCTGGCCTTCAGCTGCTTATCTCAATTCAGACTGAGCTCATGCAGGTGGTTCTCTCACCTTTAACTCATTACGTAGTGCTGGAAACTGAAAAAGGGGATATTAAGGTAACCATGTCACTTGGTGATTTAGGGTGAAAAGAATTGTCTTTGAAGGGTTCTATTCCTTGAGTAACTGTCAGCTCTTTAGAATGTGTGAATAAATAACCTTCATTAAAATTGAGATTTAAAAATGTTACATCAATCATAGATAACTAGACACATCCTCCTTTCCCTCTACCAGATGGCTAAGAAGATCATGAATTTTTATATGTAGTGTCTTAATTTGCCTAAATATATATGAACTGACTCAAATCTTGCTGAGTCAGACATTGGGCTTCTCTCAAAACTGTCTTGACAATAAAGATGTTTGAAGCTAAGACAACATCACCCAGTCCCACAGAAATAAATATTAAAATTATGTCCACCAAATATCAAGCTGCTGTGATTTTCTCCTTCTCTCTTCTCTTGGTGATCACATAGAGCCTGTCCTATCCAGAGAGATCTACTATGAACAATTTCCTAAGATCAGCAACTGGAAAAAATCCTCCACAGAATCCTAGAGTGTTTGAGACTTATATCTCAGGTCTGTCCTTACTGAACTCGGACTTCAGAGCATGACTCTGTCAGGGCAGTGTTAATGTTCAATCATATCCATTAACTTCTATGTCTTACCACTGTAAGATGCTAAGTATTTTTAGAATAGATGAATGCTCTCTAAGGGTGGGGTTCGGATTGCTGATGAGATTCTTCTGGCCCCCAGTACTTTCCTTCTCTGATCATAAGTGAAACTTTAATAAAAGAGTATTAGTATTTTATAGAGACAGGAATTTTTAAACATTTTTTTCAAGTTCATGCCACAAGTTTGTTCGTTCGTTCATTCTTTCTTTCTTTCTTATTTTCATCAATCTTTACTCTTTTGGCATGTATGGGCTACCCATTTCAGTGACCTCTCTTGTTGCAGAGCACTGGCTCTGAGTGCATGCGCTCCAGAGCGCCGGCTCGTAACAGACCAGTCTAGCCACTCTGTGGCATGTGGGATCCTCCCAAACCAGGGATCGAACCTGTGCCCCTTGCATTGCAAGATGGACTCTTTACCCACTAGACCACCAGGGAAGCCCTAGAGACAGGATTTTAAAGTAGATGTATATTTAACTGTTTGGAGATTTGTTTCCAATGGATTTTGTTAAGAATGAGATAGAAGTATGTATATTGATTTTTTTTTAGGATGAGATGTATTTTCTTTAATTCATTTGTTTTATTTTCAGGGTGACCGTGGACTTCCTGGCTTTCCTGGCCTTCATGGAGTGCCAGGATCAAAGGTTGGAGAAATCTGTTCTTTATAAAATTCAAGCAATGCCACATTTTATTTCAAAGTGAAAGTATCTTGTATTATAAATGTGTTACAAATAAATGCTCACATATAAATGAAGGTATATTAAAAGACTAAGCTAAGTATCAGAGTTTACGTAAAGCTTTTACAAATTTCCTTTAAATTTTTCATATTGCCTATGAATCTTAAAGTATTTAAAAATTGATGACTACTTTAATTATACAGAAATTCTCTTAACTATAAGCCTTTTAATATTCAGTGTCATTTTTTTTAGAGCCTGTCCTATCCAGAGAGATCTACTATGAACAATTTCCTAAGATCAGCAACTGGAAAAAATCCTCCACAGAATCCTAGAGTGTTTGAGACTTATATCTCAGGTCTGTCCTTACTGAACTCGGACTTCAGAGCATGACTCTGTCAGGGCAGTGTTAATGTTCAATCATATCCATTAACTTCTATGTCTTACCACTGTAAGATGCTAAGTATTTTTAGAATAGATGAATGCTCTCTAAGGGTGGGGTTCGGATTGCTGATGAGATTCTTCTGGCCCCCAGTACTTTCCTTCTCTGATCATAAGTGAAACTTTAATAAAAGAGTATTAGTATTTTATAGAGACAGGAATTTTAAACATTTTTTTCAAGTTCATGCCACAAGTTTGTTCGTTCGTTCATTCTTTCTTTCTTTCTTATTTTCATCAATCTTTACTCTTTTGGCATGTATGGGCTACCCATTTCAGTGACCTCTCTTGTTGCAGAGCACTGGCTCTGAGTGCATGCGCTCCAGAGCGCCGGCTCGTAACAGACCAGTCTAGCCACTCTGTGGCATGTGGGATCCTCCCAAACCAGGGATCGAACCTGTGCCCCTTGCATTGCAAGATGGACTCTTTACCCACTAGACCACCAGGGAAGCCCTAGAGACAGGATTTTAAAGTAGATGTATATTTAACTGTTTGGAGATTTGTTTCCAATGGATTTTGTTAAGAATGAGATAGAAGTATGTATATTGATTTTTTTAGGATGAGATGTATTTTCTTTAATTCATTTGTTTTATTTTCAGGGTGACCGTGGACTTCCTGGCTTTCCTGGCCTTCATGGAGTGCCAGGATCAAAGGTTGGAGAAATCTGTTCTTTATAAAATTCAAGCAATGCCACATTTTATTTCAAAGTGAAAGTATCTTGTATTATAAATGTGTTACAAATAAATGCTCACATATAAATGAAGGTATATTAAAAGACTAAGCTAAGTATCAGAGTTTACGTAAAGCTTTTACAAATTTCCTTTAAATTTTTCATATTGCCTATGAATCTTAAAGTATTTAAAAATTGATGACTACTTTAATTATACAGAAATTCTCTTAACTATAAGCCTTTTAATATAAAGTCCTGTTAGAGTTACAAATGCCCTGATTTTTCCTTGCTTTTCTTTATAAAGTCTGGGAAGTATGACTTTTGTAAACAAACTTTAAATAATTTCATTTCTATTTTATTTTGATGTTGGCATATTAAGCCCTATTAATTGGTGTTATATTCTTCTTTAACCTATAAAAGAAATACTAATACTTCTCTAAAGTTCAGTATTTATATTTTGTCTTTTAGGGTGAAATGGGGCCCAAAGGAGATAAAGGATCACCTGGATTTTATGGCAAAAAGGGAAGTTTAGATACCAAAACAAAGTATCATATTCAAATTTTCAAACTAATGGAAATAGAAATTTTTATTTTCAGTCCCAGACCACTGTTCTGGCAATCAGCTTTGTTCTCCTTTTGCAGGGTGGGGACAGGGGCTATTCAGAAAAATGAAGGAAATAAAAAAAAAAGGCTGTTGGCTGTTATGCGATGCTCTATAAGAATACTTTGTGTTATTGACCCTTCTGAACTTTAAAAATATTTACAGAGAGAGATTCCTTGGAAGCAGTAGCTGTTTAACAGTCTATCCATTGAGAGTCCTATTTTTTTCACATTGAAGTGAAATTATAGTCTCTCTGTATTTAAGATACACATTGCTTTTTAATTTTACAAAGATGTGGTCTCTATGTTTAGATGCTTTTAATAATTCTGTATCCATCTTATTCTCAGTATCATGTTGTGTCGTGGTAAAATAATGCTTTGCCAAAAGCTACAGGGCCAATACAAGCTGAGGTTCCATCTAGTCTATCAGTTCATGAGAAAATTATCTTACTTTCCTATGTAAGTTTGACTTGGAATTTAAAAACCTTCTTGTAAGGATTGCTTTTGTTTGTCTTTAATACAGGGTGCAAAAGGTGAAAAGGGGAATGCTGGTTTTCCTGGACTTCCTGGACGTGCTGTGAGTTTGAGAGAGAAAGTTCTTCAGTATTTTACATTAAATAAAATTTGTCATATACTATCTTCTTTAAAGAAAATTAGCACAAAAATATATTAAAATACGTGCATTTCCCCCCCCCCAGGGAGAACCAGGAAGACATGGGAAAGATGGCTTAATGGGTAGCCCTGGTTACAAGGTATTTACAAAAAAAAAAAAAAAATGAGAACATGAGAAAAATGTACAGATATGAGACTTTTGTCTCCATATAACTTTGGTATAAATGAATGAGCTAAAAATTGTTGTAAGTTAAAGATGATACTCAATTTATTTTGAATCTATCATGAATTTGAATCTATCATGAATTCTTTTCTGTTGGAAATAAAATAGCAGGATATTAGAAGCTTCTTTGATGAGCCATTCAGATGGGTTTGTTTAGTGGATTGAAGCCAGAGGTACTTAGTTGTGTCTCCCAGGCTAAGATTTTTATATTTTTCAGAGAGTAGGGACCTGAACCCTTAACCCTAACAATTTCAATCTTAACCCTGACAACTCATGTGATATGGGAGAATTAGAGCAAGAAGAATGGGAAAGTGCCAGTATCATCCTCCAATTTTGAAAAATATTCAAAAGACACATGCTCTTATGGTGGTGGGTTAGCACTATCTTATTCTTACATAAAGAAGTTTTTCTGGGTCAACTATCAAATAGAAACAGTCTTTCTGTGAAAGTGTGTATGAGTTGCTCAGTTGTGTCTGACTCTTTGCAACACTATGAACTGTAGCCTGCCAGGCTCCTATGTCCATGGAATTCTCCAGGCAAGAATACTGCAGTTGGTAGCCATTCCCTTCTCCTGAGGATCTTCCCAACCCAGGGATTGAACCTGGGTATCCTGCATTGCAGGCAGATTCTTTACTGTCTGAGCCTTCTATAGTGTGACTAACTAAATAAAAGGACATCAATGATGTATATGTATTCAAGCCAGGATATGTGAAGTAAGCCAACAATCAACATCATTGTCCTGCTAGGTGTTTGGAATTGATCCGTTAGGAGAGAATTTGTGTAAATCCATCAGCTAGCATGACCAGACAAGCACTGGATTAGAGATGTCATCATGTTTCTTAATGGTCACATATTTGAAAGCCACACAGATTAAAAATTCCGTTCATATTTCCTAGGCCTATAGGCATTTTCTCTTCCTTTGGAAACATCCATTTTTTCAGTTAAAGTTTATGGAAGTTCTCCAAATATTTGTCATATACTATCTTCTTTAAAGAAAATTAGCACAAAATATATTAAAATACGTGCATTTCCAGAGAACCAGGAAGAAGTGGGAAAGAGGGCTTAATGGGTAGCCCTGGTTAAAAGGTATTTACAAAAAAAAAAAAAAAATGAGAACATGAGAAAAATGTACAGATATGAGACTTTTGTCTCCATATAACTTTGGTATAAATGAATGAGCTAAAAATTGTTGTAAGTTAAAGATGATACTCAATTTATTTTGAATCTATCATGAATTTGAATCTATCATGAATTCTTTTCTGTTGGAAATAAAATAGCAGGATATTAGAAGCTTCTTTGATGAGCCATTCAGATGGGTTTGTTTAGTGGATTGAAGCCAGAGGTACTTAGTTGTGTCTCCCAGGCTAAGATTTTTATTTTTTTTTTCAGAGAGTAGGGACCTGAACCCTTAACCCTAACAATTTCAATCTTAACCCTGACAACTCATGTGATATGGGAGAATTAGAGCAAGAAGAATGGGAAAGTGCCAGTATCATCCTCCAATTTTGAAAAATATTCAAAAGACACATGCTCTTATGGTGGTGGGTTAGCACTATCTTATTCTTACATAAAGAAGTTTTTCTGGGTCAACTATCAAATAGAAACAGTCTTTCTGTGAAAGTGTGTATGAGTTGCTCAGTTGTGTCTGACTCTTTGCAACACTATGAACTGTAGCCTGCCAGGCTCCTATGTCCATGGAATTCTCCAGGCAAGAATACTGCAGTTGGTAGCCATTCCCTTCTCCTGAGGATCTTCCCAACCCAGGGATTGAACCTGGGTATCCTGCATTGCAGGCAGATTCTTTACTGTCTGAGCCTTCTATAGTGTGACTAACTAAATAAAAGGACATCAATGATGTATATGTATTCAAGCCAGGATATGTGAAGTAAGCCAACAATCAACATCATTGTCCTGCTAGGTGTTTGGAATTGATCCGTTAGGAGAGAATTTGTGTAAATCCATCAGCTAGCATGACCAGACAAGCACTGGATTAGAGATGTCATCATGTTTCTTAATGGTCACATATTTGAAAGCCACACAGATTAAAAATTCCGTTCATATTTCCTAGGCCTATAGGCATTTTCTCTTCCTTTGGAAACATCCATTTTTTCAGTTAAAGTTTATGGAAGTTCTCCAAATATAAAGTGATTCCTTAGAGATTATAGACAGTGCTTCCTGAATGTACAATATAGAGGCCTATTTTCGAGTTCAGTCACATATTGTTAGTTATATTTGACTGTTTTTGTATTTTATTTTCCATTTGTTTGTTGATTAAACTACTATTTATTGATACTTCATAGGAACTGGACATGCAGAAGAGAACAAAACTCTCATGGGATTTATAATCTAATCTTTTGATGTTAAAGAACACAGATTCTTCTCCTTAACTGCAAGTTAGACATGCATGTAATCTAATTTTTCTTTATTTTCTGTTATCATAAGCCTGTGTGTCCCCAAAAATGTGATTATACTTTTTGCGAGTGGTAGAGTTTAGAGAAATAGAAGTGAGTTGGATTTTCACCTCGCAATGACTTTTTTTTTTTTTTTTAACATTGATTTTTATTTATCTTTTGGGGGATGGAGTGGGCAGGGAGGGGGACGGGCGGGCCACTTCTATTGGTCTTTCATTTCTTTATTTTCATCCGTCTTTGTTCTTTGGCTCCTGTGGGCCTCCCATCGCGGTGGCCTCTGTCATCGCAGAGCACCGGCTCTGGGCGCATGCGCCCCAGAGCTTCGGCTCAGTGTTCAGACACATCAGTCTAGCCGCCCCACGGCACATGGGATCTTCCCAGGCCAGGGATCGAACTGGCGCCCCTTGCACTGCAAGGCAGTGTCCTTACCCACTGGACCACCAAGGGAAGCCCCTCAATGACTTTTTCTAACTAGGCATATGTCTTTTGACAAAGACTTTGACCTTCATTTCTCCATCAATGATGTATATGTATTCAAGCCAGGATATGTGAAGTAAGCCAACAATCAACATCATTGTCCTGCTAGGTGTTTGGAATTGATCCGTTAGGAGAGAATTTGTGTAAATCCATCAGCTAGCATGACCAGACAAGCACTGGATTAGAGATGTCATCATGTTTCTTAATGGTCACATATTTGAAAGCCACACAGATTAAAAATTCCGTTCATATTTCCTAGGCCTATAGGCATTTTCTCTTCCTTTGGAAACATCCATTTTTTCAGTTAAAGTTTATGGAAGTTCTCCAAATATAAAGTGATTCCTTAGAGATTATAGACAGTGCTTCCTGAATGTACAATATAGAGGCCTATTTTCGAGTTCAGTCACATATTGTTAGTTATATTTGACTGTTTTTGTATTTTATTTTCCATTTGTTTGTTGATTAAACTACTATTTATTGATACTTCATAGGAACTGGACATGCAGAAGAGAACAAAACTCTCATGGGATTTATAATCTAATCTTTTGATGTTAAAGAACACAGATTCTTCTCCTTAACTGCAAGTTAGACATGCATGTAATCTAATTTTTCTTTATTTTCTGTTATCATAAGCCTGTGTGTCCCCAAAAATGTGATTATACTTTTTGCGAGTGGTAGAGTTTAGAGAAATAGAAGTGAGTTGGATTTTCACCTCGCAATGACTTTTTTTTTTTTTTTTAACATTGATTTTTATTTATCTTTTGGGGGATGGAGTGGGCAGGGAGGGGGACGGGCGGGCCACTTCTATTGGTCTTTCATTTCTTTATTTTCATCCGTCTTTGTTCTTTGGCTCCTGTGGGCCTCCCATCGCGGTGGCCTCTGTCATCGCAGAGCACCGGCTCTGGGCGCATGCGCCCCAGAGCTTCGGCTCAGTGTTCAGACACATCAGTCTAGCCGCCCCACGGCACATGGGATCTTCCCAGGCCAGGGATCGAACTGGCGCCCCTTGCACTGCAAGGCAGTGTCCTTACCCACTGGACCACCAAGGGAAGCCCCTCAATGACTTTTTCTAACTAGGCATATGTCTTTTGACAAAGACTTTGACCTTCATTTTCTCCATTTCAAAAATGGAGTAATTATTACCTACTTAGAATGTAAGGTAGAGATTAAGATAAAAGGTGGAAGGGAGGTTTTAGAGGGAGGGGATACATAATATACCTTTGACTTATTCATGTTGATGTGTGGCAGAACCAAACACATCATTATTAAGCAATTTATCCTTCCATTAAAAATAATTAAATTAAAAATTTGTGTTCAGGGGCTTCCCTGGTGGCCCAGTGGGTAGTGGCACTGTCTTGCAGTGCAAGGGGCACCAGTTCAATCCCTGGCCTGGGAAAATCTCACATGCTGCTGAGTGGCTGGATCGATGTGTCCAACTACTGAGCCAGCACACTGGAATGCATTCGCCCAGAGCCGGTGCTCTGCAACGAGAGGCCACTGCGATGGGAGACCCACACAGGCCAAAGAACAAAGACGGAAATAAATGAAAGACCAATAGAAGGGATCAAAAGAAAAAAATGTTCAATAAGAAATTCATTTATTACATTTTTTTAATTTGAACATAGCCTTAATATGCCTTTTTGAGCTTTTTTTAAGGTACATTTTTGAGCTATAATTGACATACAAAAAGCTCTATATATTTAATATATTCAACTTGGCGAGTTTAGGCATAAGTATATACAGTGAACAGTCACCTCAGTCGATACCATAAACATATATGTCACCTCCTTCCATTATTGTTTTTGTGATACAAACACAATGTAAGATCTACCCTCTTTACAAATTTTAAAGTTTACAAAACAATATTGTTATTTGTAGGCACTAAGTTGTACTGTACAGTAGATTTCTAGGACTTATTCGTTTTGCATAATTGAAACTTTGTTTCCTTTTGCCAATCTTCTCTGTTTTCCTTTCCCCAGTCCCTGCCAAAAACCATTCTATTCTCTGCTTCTATGAGTCTGAGTATTTTAGATTCCTCATGAAAGTGGAACCGTGTAATGGTTATCATTTAACTTCTGGGTTATTTCACTACCATACATCCTCCCAGTTCATCAGTATTGCTGAAAATGGAGAGATATGCTCCTTTTCTGAGGCTGAAAAACATTCCTTCATGTGTATCTGTATATATCTATCTCACACTTTTAAAATTATTCATCTGGTGATGGATATTTAAATTTCTTTCATGTCTTGGATATTGTGAATAATGCTGGAGTCAACACAGGAGTCTGGATATCTCAAGGTTTCCATTCTTTTTGTTGTATACACAGCAGTGATATTGCTGGGTAATATTATAGTTACATTCTTAATTTTTTGAGGACTCTCCATAGTGTTTTCTCTAGTACAGTGGTTCCAGTTTTTCCAAATTCTTGCCAACACTTATATATATGTATTTTTAAATAATAGCTCCAACTGATGTGAAGTGATATCTCATTGTAGCCTTGATTTGTATTTTCTTGATGATTAGTGATGCTGAGTACCTTTTCATTTGCTTGTTGGTCATTTGTGTGTCTTTTTGGGGAATTGGTTACTCAGTTCCTTTGCCTATTTTTAAATGGTGTTTTTTCTCTTTTATTGAGTAGTAGGAGTTCCTTATGTATTTTTTCTATTAACTCTTTATCAAATATATGACCAGCAAATACTTTCTTCCATTCCATAGGTTGCCTTTTATTTTTATCTGGTTGATGATTTCCTGTGCTGTGCAGAAGTTTTTCAGTTTGATAAAATTCCAGTTGTCTACTTTTGCTCTTGCTATCTGTGCTTTAGGTTCAATGATTGAACATATGAATACTAGGATTGCTTTTACTATTTATATAGAAAAATGTCATTGGAATTTGGATAGGGATTTCATTGTATATTGTCATTGTAAGATCTACCCTCTTTACAAATTTTAAAGTTTACAAAACAATATTGTTATTTGTAGGCACTAAGTTGTACTGTACAGTAGATTTCTAGGACTTATTCGTTTTGCATAATTGAAACTTTGTTTCCTTTTGCCAATCTTCTCTGTTTTCCTTTCCCCAGTCCCTGCCAAAAACCATTCTATTCTCTGCTTCTATGAGTCTGAGTATTTTAGATTCCTCATGAAAGTGGAACCGTGTAATGGTTATCATTTAACTTCTGGGTTATTTCACTACCATACATCCTCCCAGTTCATCAGTATTGCTGAAAATGGAGAGATATGCTCCTTTTCTGAGGCTGAAAAACATTCCTTCATGTGTATCTGTATATATCTATCTCACACTTTTAAAATTATTCATCTGGTGATGGATATTTAAATTTCTTTCATGTCTTGGATATTGTGAATAATGCTGGAGTCAACACAGGAGTCTGGATATCTCAAGGTTTCCATTCTTTTGTTGTATACACAGCAGTGATATTGCTGGGTAATATTATAGTTACATTCTTAATTTTTTGAGGACTCTCCATAGTGTTTTCTCTAGTACAGTGGTTCCAGTTTTTCCAAATTCTTGCCAACACTTATATATATGTATTTTTAAATAATAGCTCCAACTGATGTGAAGTGATATCTCATTGTAGCCTTGATTTGTATTTTCTTGATGATTAGTGATGCTGAGTACCTTTTCATTTGCTTGTTGGTCATTTGTGTGTCTTTTTGGGGAATTGGTTACTCAGTTCCTTTGCCTATTTTTAAATGGTGTTTTTTCTCTTTTATTGAGTAGTAGGAGTTCCTTATGTATTTTTTCTATTAACTCTTTATCAAATATATGACCAGCAAATACTTTCTTCCATTCCATAGGTTGCCTTTTATTTTTATCTGGTTGATGATTTCCTGTGCTGTGCAGAAGTTTTTCAGTTTGATAAAATTCCAGTTGTCTACTTTTGCTCTTGCTATCTGTGCTTTAGGTTCAATGATTGAACATATGAATACTAGGATTGCTTTTACTATTTATATAGAAAAATGTCATTGGAATTTGGATAGGGATTTCATTGTATATGTAGATCATTGTGAATCCTTTAAATATTTTAGCAGTCTAAAGTATCTCAACCCATGAACTAGGGATGTCTTTTCATTTACTTATCTTTGGTTTCTTTCATCAGTATTTTGTAGCTTTTTCTGTACAAGTCTTTCACCTCCTTGGTTTAGTTTATTTGTAAGCATTTTATGTTTTTTGATGCTATTATAGAATTATTTTCCTGATTTCCATTGTAGATAATGCATTGCTGTTGTAGAAAATGTAAGTGATTTCTGTATGTTGATTTTGTATTCTGCAACTTTACTGAATTTATTAGTCTTAACAGTTTTTTGTGTAGTCTTTAGTGTTTGCCATATGTAAGATCATATTGTCTAGAAAAAGGGAGCATTTTACTTCTTACTTTCCAATTTAGATATTCTACATTTCTTTTTCTTGCATTATTGCTCTGGCTAATACTCCCATTACTATGTTGAATAGAAGTAGTGACTGTGGGCATCCTTGCCTTGTTCCTTATTTTAAAGGAAAAATCGACATTTCTTTACCATTGAATATGATATTAGCTGTGGGCTTTTCATACATCTGTAGTCTTTACTGTGTTAAGAAAAGTTTTTTATATACCTAATTTCTTGAGAATTCTTATCATGAAATAGCATTGAACTTCAGCAAATGCTTTTTCTGCTTTTATTGAGATGATAATGTGATTTTTATCTTCATTCTGTTGATGTAGTATATCACATACTGAACCATCTTTGTACTCCAGGTATAAATTCCACTTGATCATGATGTATTATCCCTTTAATTCTCTGTTGAATTCAGTTTGCTAATATTTGTTGAGAATTTTTGTATGCATTTTCATGAAGGATATTGGCCTATAGTTTTCTTTTTTTGTAGTGTTTTGTTGGGCTTTAGTTGATGCCTAATAAAATAAGTTTTGAAGTGTTCTGTCTTCTTATTGTTGGAAGACTTTAAAATGGATTGGTATTAATTTTTCTTTAAGGGTTTTGTAGATTTTGTAGGTCAGCTATGAATACTAGGATTGCTTTTACTATTTATATAGAAAAATGTCATTGGAATTTGGATAGGGATTTCATTGTATATGTAGATCATTGTGAATCCTTTAAATATTTTAGCAGTCTAAAGTATCTCAACCCATGAACTAGGGATGTCTTTTCATTTACTTATCTTTGGTTTCTTTCATCAGTATTTTGTAGCTTTTTCTGTACAAGTCTTTCACCTCCTTGGTTTAGTTTATTTGTAAGCATTTTATGTTTTTTGATGCTATTATAGAATTATTTTCCTGATTTCCATTGTAGATAATGCATTGCTGTTGTAGAAAATGTAAGTGATTTCTGTATGTTGATTTTGTATTCTGCAACTTTACTGAATTTATTAGTCTTAACAGTTTTTTGTGTAGTCTTTAGTGTTTGCCATATGTAAGATCATATTGTCTAGAAAAAGGGAGCATTTTACTTCTTACTTTCCAATTTAGATATTCTACATTTCTTTTTCTTGCATTATTGCTCTGGCTAATACTCCCATTACTATGTTGAATAGAAGTAGTGACTGTGGGCATCCTTGCCTTGTTCCTTTTTTTAAAAGGAAAAATCGACATTTCTTTACCATTGAATATGATATTAGCTGTGGGCTTTTCATACATCTGTAGTCTTTACTGTGTTAAGAAAAGTTTTTTATATACCTAATTTCTTGAGAATTCTTATCATGAAATAGCATTGAACTTCAGCAAATGCTTTTTCTGCTTTTATTGAGATGATAATGTGATTTTTATCTTCATTCTGTTGATGTAGTATATCACATACTGAACCATCTTTGTACTCCAGGTATAAATTCCACTTGATCATGATGTATTATCCCTTTAATTCTCTGTTGAATTCAGTTTGCTAATATTTGTTGAGAATTTTTGTATGCATTTTCATGAAGGATATTGGCCTATAGTTTTCTTTTTTTGTAGTGTTTTGTTGGGCTTTAGTTGATGCCTAATAAAATAAGTTTTGAAGTGTTCTGTCTTCTTATTGTTGGAAGACTTTAAAATGGATTGGTATTAATTTTTCTTTAAGGGTTTTGTAGAATTTACCTGTGAAGTCAGGCTTCCTTGGTAGGTCAGCTGGAGTCCAACTGCAGTGCAGGGGACCCTGGTTCGAGTTCTTGTCGGGAAGATCCCTGGGTTGGGAAGGTCCCTGGAGGAGGGCATAGAAACCCATTCCAGTATTCTTGCCTGGAGAATTCCCATGGACACAGGAGCCTGGCGAGATGTAGTCCATGGGATCGCAAAGAATTGAACATGATTGAGCACATAAGCCCAGTACAGCACAGCACATTTCAGTTGACTTCAGCTTCTCAATTGTATCTGACTGTATATGACTCCATAGACTGCAACACGCCAGGCTTTCCTGTCATTCATCATCTCCCTGAGCTTGCTCAAACACAAGTCCATTTACTCAGTGATGACACCCAACCATCTCATCCTCTGTAGTCCCTTTCTCCTTCTGTGTACTCTTCTTCCCAGCATCAAGGTCTTTTCCAATGAGTTGTGTTTTTGTATCAGGTGACCAAAGTACTGGAGCTTTAGTTTCAGCATCAGTTTTCCAGTGAATATTCAGGGTTGATTTCCTTTTGGATTGACTTGTTTGATCTCCTTGCAGTCCAAGGGACTCTCAAGAATCTCTTCCAGCACCACAGTTTGAAAGCATCAATTCTTCAGCACTTAACCATTTTTGTGGTCCAACTCTCACATCCATACATGTCTACTTGGAAAACCATAGCTTTGACTATATGGACTCCTGTCAACGAAGCGATGTCTCTGCCTTTTTTGATTTTTGGCCACTTTTTATTGGTCTTTCATTTTATTTATTTTTATCCATCTTTGTTCTTTGGCCTGTGTGGGCCTTCCATTGCAGTGGCCTTTCCTGTAGCAGAGCACCAGCTCTGGGTGCATGCACTCCAGTGCGCTGGCTGGTAATTGGACACACCTGTCCAGCCACTCCACGGCATGTGAGATCTTCCCATGCCAGGGATTGAACCAGTGCTCCTTGCACTGCAAGGCGGACTCTTTAACCACTGGACCACTAGGGAAGCCCCTATGTCTGTGCTTTTTAATATGCTGTCTTGGTTTGTCATAGCTTTTCCTGAAGAAGCAAGTATCTAGTTGTTTAAAAAAGTTTTGAAGTGTTCTGTCTTCTTATTGTTGGAAGACTTTAAAATGGATTGGTATTAATTTTTCTTTAAGGGTTTTGTAGAATTTACCTGTGAAGTCAGGCTTCCTTGGTAGGTCAGCTGGAGTCCAACTGCAGTGCAGGGGACCCTGGTTCGAGTTCTTGTCGGGAAGATCCCTGGGTTGGGAAGGTCCCTGGAGGAGGGCATAGAAACCCATTCCAGTATTCTTGCCTGGAGAATTCCCATGGACACAGGAGCCTGGCGAGATGTAGTCCATGGGATCGCAAAGAATTGAACATGATTGAGCACATAAGCCCAGTACAGCACAGCACATTTCAGTTGACTTCAGCTTCTCAATTGTATCTGACTGTATATGACTCCATAGACTGCAACACGCCAGGCTTTCCTGTCATTCATCATCTCCCTGAGCTTGCTCAAACACAAGTCCATTTACTCAGTGATGACACCCAACCATCTCATCCTCTGTAGTCCCTTTCTCCTTCTGTGTACTCTTCTTCCCAGCATCAAGGTCTTTTCCAATGAGTTGTGTTTTTGTATCAGGTGACCAAAGTACTGGAGCTTTAGTTTCAGCATCAGTTTTCCAGTGAATATTCAGGGTTGATTTCCTTTTGGATTGACTTGTTTGATCTCCTTGCAGTCCAAGGGACTCTCAAGAATCTCTTCCAGCACCACAGTTCGAAAGCATCAATTCTTCAGCACTTAACCATTTTTGTGGTCCAACTCTCACATCCATACATGTCTACTTGGAAAACCATAGCTTTGACTATATGGACTCTTGTCAACGAAGCGATGTCTCTGCCTTTTTTGATTTTTGGCCACTTTTTATTGGTCTTTCATTTTATTTATTTTTATCCATCTTTGTTCTTTGGCCTGTGTGGGCCTTCCATTGCAGTGGCCTTTCCTGTAGCAGAGCACCAGCTCTGGGTGCATGCACTCCAGTGCGCTGGCTGGTAATTGGACACACCTGTCCAGCCACTCCACGGCATGTGAGATCTTCCCATGCCAGGGATTGAACCAGTGCTCCTTGCACTGCAAGGCGGACTCTTTAACCACTGGACCACTAGGGAAGCCCCTATGTCTGTGCTTTTTAATATGCTGTCTTGGTTTGTCATAGCTTTTCCTGAAGAAGCAAGTATCTTTTAATTTCATGATTTTAGTCACTATCCACATTGATTCACAGCACAGTACCCATGAAGTCTTCTGGTCCTGGGGCTTTCTTATTAGGAAGTTTTTGAGTACTTACACAGTCTCCTTTATTTGTAATTGGTTCATTCAGGCTTTCTGTTTATTCAGTCTTCGTAGATTATTTCTTTCTAAGAATTTTTGTCCTAATTTGTCCAATTTGTTGGCCTTTAGTTATTCATAATAGTTTGGCCCTTTAAAAAATTTCTTTGACATCAATTATAATTTTTTCCCTTTTGTTTCTGATTTTGAGTCTTGGATATTATTTTTTCTTAGTATCAGTAAGGATTTGTTCTTTTCTCTTTTTATTTCTTCAAGAAATCAGCTCTAGCTTTATCTTTTTTCTATTGTTTCTCTATTCTGTTTCATTTACTTTTGTTCTAATTAATTATGTCTTTCCTTCTGCCAACTTGGATAGTTTATTCTTCTTTTTCTTCTTCCTTGCCTCTCTGATATTAATCTAGGTGATGCTTTTACATGTACGTAGCCATAAGTGTAAACTCTTATTCACTCCTTTTAACAGTTTAGTGATAAATAAGTCACATATCATGCATTTATCTATTTGACAGGTACACTTCAATGGTTTCTAGTAGATTTATAAATTTACTCAATTATCATGACAGGTTAATTTCAGAACATTTTTATCACCTGAAAAAGAAACCCTGTACCCATTAGCAATCAGTTTCTGTTTCCTTCCAGCCATACTCAAATTCTCACCTACTTCCTGTCCACATGGTTTGTCCATTATGGACATTTCATTTAAATTGAATCATATAATATATGGTCTTTTGTGTCTTATCTCTTGGCCTACCCTAACATTGAGAGGTCATCTATGTTTTGGCCTGTATTAGTTATTCCTTTGCATTGCTGATAAATTTCATTGTTTGAAAATATGTATTTTATTCTTTCATTAGTTCACAGACATTTGGGTTGTTTATAATTTTTGACTATAATACATAATGCTTTATGAGCATTTGTGTGCAAATTTTTGCATGGAAATTGTTCATATTTCCCTATATTTCTGATAGTGGAGTGTCTGGAGAGTATAATTATGTTTAATATTTTGAGGTCAGTTCACTCTTGATATTTGCTTTCTTAAAAGAGGTCCATGTTGCCCTTCATATTTAACTTTGGTTATAGCCCACATTTTCTAATTAGTGTGGATCTACTAATATAGTTAGATTAGTTTATTCTTGTCTGTTTGTAGTATTTTACGGAAGTCATTCACAATGTTTTAAAAGTCTATTTAATTAGACTTTATTTTTTAGAGCAGTTTTAGGCTTACAGAAAAACTGATCAGAAACTACTGAATGTTCCTTCTGTTTCCTCCTCCTATGGGTTGTCCCAGAATTGACTTTACATGCCAGAGTGGTACATTTTCTTATATTCACATATATAACTTATATTCACATATCATATCACTCAAAGTCCACAGTTTACATTAGGGTTCATGATATTGTACATTCTGTGGATTTGGTCAAAAGTATAATGAATGACAAGTATCCACCACTGCAGTCTCATAGAGAACAACTTCACTTCCCTAAAAATGTTCTGTTCTCTACTTCTTTATTTTTCCCTTCACTAGTCTCTGGAAAACACTAATATTTTTACTGTCCCCACAGTTTTTCCATTTCCATAATGTCATATAGTTGGAATTGCATAGTATGTAATCTTCTTAGGCTGGCTTATTTTACTTAGCAATATGTGTTTAGGATTCCTCCCTGTCTTTTCATGACTTGATAAGCCATTTGTTTTTCATACTTAATAATATTCTTTTGTTTGAATAGTCCACAGTTTATATTTCCTTTTTGGAATCTTTAAATAGTGAATCATGGCTAATTTTTTATGACCTTATTAAAATCTGTTTTCTTCCTCCCACCCAGCTTTTTGTTTTGGAATTTTTCAGTCATACAGAAAATCAAATCACATGATATATGAATGTTTATTTCTATATTTTTTATTGAGCCACTTGAAAGTAAATTAGACACCATGCATTTCTTCTGTAAACACTTTAGCTTGTATCTCCTAAGAATACTTTAATTTCATCATGATGTCCAAGAGATTTAATGTCAATTCAATACTATTTTTCTAGTATGAGCCCATATTCAATTTTTTCTAATTATTTAAAAATAGTGTCCTAAATAGCTAGTTTTACACTTGATATAATGAAGATTTGTGCATTGGATTTGGTTGTATATGAGTCAAGGTTGCTCTAGAGAAATAATACTAATAGGATGCATGTATGTGTGTTTGTATTATTTATAATATATGTGTCAACATATAAATATATATTTCTATCTCAAAATACATATTTATATTTTCATGAATGACATATATATATTTTATATAGAGAGGAAGTAAGGAGGTGTAGGTGAGGAAAGGTTGAGGTAGAGAGAGGGATAGATATTGATTCATTGATTGATTAATTTATTCAAGAAATTGTCACATGCATTCATGGGGACTCTGCTTTCTATCACTATAATTTTACTTCATACAATGTCATTTAAATATAATCATACAATACTTAGGGCTTCCCAGGTGGTGAAAGTTTCCATTCTAATCTCAAAGAATGGCAATGCCAAAGAATGTTCAAAATACTGCACAATTGCACTCATTTCAAATGCTCAAAATCCTCCAAGCTAAGCTTCACAGTATGTGAACTGAGAACTTCAGCATGTACAAGCTGGATTTAAAAAAAATTGGCAGAGTAACCAGATCAGTGTTCTGTTCTCTACTTCTTTATTTTTCCTTCACTAGTCTCTGGAAAACACTAATATTTTTACTGTCCCCACAGTTTTTCCATTTCCATAATGTCATATAGTTGGAATTGCATAGTATGTAATCTTCTTAGGCTGGCTTATTTTACTTAGCAATATGTGTTTAGGATTCCTCCCTGTCTTTTCATGACTTGATAAACCATTTGTTTTTCATACTTAATAATATTCTTTTGTTTGAATAGTCCACAGTTTATATTTCCTTTTTGGAATCTTTAAATAGTGAATCATGGCTAATTTTTTATGACCTTATTAAAATCTGTTTTCTTCCTCCCACCCAGCTTTTTGTTTTGGAATTTTTCAGTCATACAGAAAATCAAATCACATGATATATGAATGTTTATTTCTATATTTTTTATTGAGCCACTTGAAAGTAAATTAGACACCATGCATTTCTTCTGTAAACACTTTAGCTTGTATCTCCTAAGAATACTTTAATTTCATCATGATGTCCAAGAGATTTAATGTCAATTCAATACTATTTTTCTAGTATGAGCCCATATTCAATTTTTTCTAATTATTTAAAAATAGTGTCCTAAATAGCTAGTTTTACACTTGATATAATGAAGATTTGTGCATTGGATTTGGTTGTATATGAGTCAAGGTTGCTCTAGAGAAATAATACTAATAGGATGCATGTATGTGTGTTTGTATTATTTATAATATATGTGTCAACATATAAATATATATTTCTATCTCAAAATACATATTTATATTTTCATGAATGACATATATATATTTTATATAGAGAGGAAGTAAGGAGGTGTAGGTGAGGAAAGGTTGAGGTAGAGAGAGGGATAGATATTGATTCATTGATTGATTAATTTATTCAAGAAATTGTCACATGCATTCATGGGGACTCTGCTTTCTATCACTATAATTTTACTTCATACAATGTCATTTAAATATAATCATACAATACTTAGGGCTTCCCAGGTGGTGAAAGTTTCCATTCTAATCTCAAAGAATGGCAATGCCAAAGAATGTTCAAAATACTGCACAATTGCACTCATTTCAAATGCTCAAAATCCTCCAAGCTAAGCTTCACAGTATGTGAACTGAGAACTTCAGCATGTACAAGCTGGATTTAGAAAAGGCAGAGTAACCAGAGATCAAACATCTATTGGATCAAAGCAGGAGAATTCCAGGAAAACATCTACTTCTGCTTCCTTGACTACACTGAACATGTTAACCATATTGGATCACAACAAATTATGGAAAATTCTTAAAGAGATGGAAATACCAGATTACCTTACCTGCCTCCAATGAAACCTGTATGCAGGTCAAGAAGCAACAATTAGAACTGGACATGGAACAATACTGGTTCAAAATTGGGAAAGGAATGCATCTAGGCTGTATATTGTCACCCTGATTATTTAACTTATGTGCAGAGTATATCAAGAAAAATGCTGAAGCACAAGCTGTAATCAAAATTGCATGGAGAAATATTAATAACCTCAGGTATGAGGATGACGCCACCCTTATGGTAGAAAGCAAAGAGGAGATAGCCTCCTGATGAAGGTGAAAGAGGATAGATACAAAGCTATCTTAAAACAACATTCAAAAAACTAAGATCATGGGTTTCAGTCCCATCAATTCATGCCAAATAGATGGGGAAAAAGTGGAAACAGTGACAAACCTTTTTTTTTTTTTTTTTAATTTAAGATATTGTTCCTCCCTTTCTTTCTTTCGTTTTTTTTTTGGCGGGGGTGGGGTGGGGTGTGGAAGGAGGGGAGCAGGCAGGCTTCTTCTATGGCTCTTTCATTTGTCTATTTTTATCCATTCTTGTTCTTTGACCCGTGTGGGCCTCCCATCGCAGTGGCCTCTGTTGTCGCAGAGCGCCAGTTCTGCGTACATGCGCTCCAGAGCTCCAGCTCAGTAATTGGACACATCGGTCCAGCTGCTCCGCGGCACGTGGGATCTTCCCAGGCCAGGGATCGAACCGGCACCCCTTGCACTGCAAGGCGGTGTCCTTACACACTGGACCACAAGGGAAGCCCAGTGACAAACTTTATTTTCTTGGGCTCCAAAGTCACTGCAGACGGTAACTGTAGCCATGAAATTAAAAGATCTTTGCTCTTTGGAAGAAAAGCTATGATAAACTTATATAGACATTACTTTGCTGACAAAGGCCCATATAGTCAAAGCTATGATATTTCCATATATATAGATGTGAAAATTGGACCATAAAGAAGACTGAGCACTGAAGCATTGATGACTTTGAACTGTGGTGTTGAACAAGACTCTTGAGAGAGAGCCTTGAATTGCAAGGAGATCAAACCAGTCCATCCTAAAGGAAATCAACCCTGAATATTCATTGGAAGGACTGATGCTGAAGCTGAAGCTCCTGTACTTTGGCCACCTGATGAGAAGAGCTGACTCATTGGGAAAGACCCTGATGCTGGGAAAGATTGAAGGCAGGAGGAGAAGGGGATGACAGAGGATGAGATGGTTGAATGGCCGATCGGACATGGGAAAGGAATGCATCTAGGCTGTATATTGTCACCCTGATTATTTAACTTATGTGCAGAGTATATCAAGAAAAATGCTGAAGCACAAGCTGTAATCAAAATTGCATGGAGAAATATTAATAACCTCAGGTATGAGGATGACGCCACCCTTATGGTAGAAAGCAAAGAGGAGATAGCCTCCTGATGAAGGTGAAAGAGGATAGATACAAAGCTATCTTAAAACAACATTCAAAAAACTAAGATCATGGGTTTCAGTCCCATCAATTCATGCCAAATAGATGGGGAAAAAGTGGAAACAGTGACAAACCTTTTTTTTTTTTTTTTTAATTTAAGATATTGTTCCTCCCTTTCTTTCTTTCGTTTTTTTTTTGGCGGGGGTGGGGTGGGGTGTGGAAGGAGGGGAGCAGGCAGGCTTCTTCTATGGCTCTTTCATTTGTCTATTTTTATCCATTCTTGTTCTTTGACCCGTGTGGGCCTCCCATCGCAGTGGCCTCTGTTGTCGCAGAGCGCCAGTTTTGCGTACATGCGCTCCAGAGCTCCAGCTCAGTAATTGGACACATCGGTCCAGCTGCTCCGCGGCACGTGGGATCTTCCCAGGCCAGGGATCGAACCGGCACCCCTTGCACTGCAAGGCGGTGTCCTTACACACTGGACCACAAGGGAAGCCCAGTGACAAACTTTATTTTCTTGGGCTCCAAAGTCACTGCAGACGGTAACTGTAGCCATGAAATTAAAAGATCTTTGCTCTTTGGAAGAAAAGCTATGATAAACTTATATAGACATTACTTTGCTGACAAAGGCCCATATAGTCAAAGCTATGATATTTCCATATATATAGATGTGAAAATTGGACCATAAAGAAGACTGAGCACTGAAGCATTGATGACTTTGAACTGTGGTGTTGAACAAGACTCTTGAGAGAGAGCCTTGAATTGCAAGGAGATCAAACCAGTCCATCCTAAAGGAAATCAACCCTGAATATTCATTGGAAGGACTGATGCTGAAGCTGAAGCTCCTGTACTTTGGCCACCTGATGAGAAGAGCTGACTCATTGGGAAAGACCCTGATGCTGGGACATATTGAAGACAGGAGAAGAAGGGGACTACAGAGGATGAGATGGCTGAATGGCATCACTGATTCAATGGACATGAGTTTTCAGCAAGCTTCAAGAGATGATGAAGGACTGGGAAGGCTAGTGTGCTTCAGTTCATGGGATCACAAAGAGTGGATCCAACTGAGTGACTGAGTATGAACATACACATAGAGTGTTTAGTCAAAAAATATATTACTGTTGGTTTTTTCATTTGTCAGTTGAACATTTTAATTTTTCTTATATTTGATAGCATTTGTGAATAATGTTGATAGGAATATTCTTATACACATATGTATTGGACATGATTTCATTTCTTCTGGGTTTATACCTAGTTGAATGCTGCATTGTATGGTCAGTGTATATTTAACTTCCTAAAAACATTACAAACTTTTTTTCAAAATGGTCTCATTCTTTTCTATTGCCATCAGCAATTCAAGAAAATTTTACTTTTACCACATCCCACCAACATTTAATACTTTGCATTTTAGCAAATTTATTTAACATGTAATAGTATCTCATATGGTTTTAGTTTTCATTTTTCTGATAACTGACAGTGTTGCCATCTTTTTATGGGCTTGTTGGCCATTTGTATATCTTTCTTGTGAAGTGTCTATTCAAAGCATTTGACCAACTTTAAAACCTTTGGGTTGTTTATCTTCTTATTAATGAGTTGCAAGAGTTCTTTGTTTAATAGGTCTTTTATCATATATGTATTTGCGAATATTATCTCTCAACCTTCAGATTGCCTTTCATTTTCTTAATGGTGTCATTTCTTGGGAAGAAGCATTTAAACTGGATGAAATCTAGCTTCTTAAATTTTCTTTTTGGTTTATCTCTTTTATGTTGTATTTAAGAATCTTTCCCTAAATAAATATCAGAGATTTTCTCTTGTCTTTTCTTTTAAAAGAAATTATTTTCAAATTTTCTAAATGCATATGTAGAATATCATTGTTTCTAAAATTGTATCATCCTAGCTTCCAAAGTTAGTTCTATCATCCATTTTGATGATTTTAATTCCTGTGTGATGTAAAAGTTAAGGTTCTTTTTTTTCTTTTCTCTCTGGAGATCTGGTCATTCTAGCACCATTTATTACAGAGCTTCTAATTTCCTGTTTAGTTACGTGAACATTTTTCCCCGTATCAATTGATCAGTATATGTGTGAACCTGTTTTTGGACTCTTGATTCTATTCTGCTCATCTTTATCTCTGTCTTTCTATCAATAACATGGTATCTTGATGACCATAGCTTTAGAATAAGTCTTGGAATCAGGTAGTATAAGTCTCTAAATTTATTTTACTTATTAAAATTATAATAGATAATTTAGGTCCATATAAATTTCACATAAGTTTCAGTATCAGCATGAACTTTTCTTACAAAAACTAGCTTTCAGATGCTTTTTACAGAAACTTTTTAGTTTGAAATACATTTAGATTTATGGAAAAGTTATAAATAAATAGTACAGAAAAGTTTCCTTATACACCTTACCAAGTTTCTTTTGATGTTGCATTCTATATTACTATGATGCATGATGCATTTGTCAAAACTAAGAAATCAGTACTGTCAAACTGTTTTAAATTAAATTGAGCTCCATACTTTATCTGGATTTAATTTGTTTTCAAGTATGTCCTTTTTCCACATCACATTTTATTTTATTATTTGATCATGCATCATTAGTGTCATCTAATCTGTGATGATTTATCAGTCTTTTCTTACTTTTTTATGGCTTAGTTTTGCAGAGCATTGGTTAGGTTTTCAGTAGAATGTCACTCAATTCAGATTTGCCTGATTAGACTGGAATTATTTGGGGAGTGGCAGAGAAGGATAACACAGAGGTGAGTGTCCTTCTTATCATATCAGAGTAAATACTATCCACATGTCTGATCACTGGTATGTTAACCTTGATCCCTTGGTTATGGTTTTACAGTTGATTCTTGAACAACATTGAGGTTAAGGGCACCAGTGCTCCCGGCAGTTGAAAGTATCCAAGTGTAATTTATAGCCTGCTTTCTGTGTTTGTGATTCCTCAGTCACGGATCAGATACCCATGGATCTGAATTCATGGATTCAGTCAACCAGGAATCATTACTACTTTATACATGTAGAGTACCACATACCAGTGGACACTTGAAGATCAAACCTGTGTTGTTCAAGAGTCAAATGTATTTGTCAGGATTCTCTGCTATGAAATTACTGCTTTTTTCTTTCCACATTCTCTTTGAAAGCAAATCCACAAAACCAGCCCGTACTAAAAATGGGGAAATGTAAAACATGGGATATCATTCCACTTATGTAGATTTTCCTTAACTTATTGTGGCAACATTTTATAGTTTTCAGTGTACAGATTTTGTATGTCTTCTATTAAATTCATGTGAAATATATTATTTTATACTCTAATGAATATATTTGGAAAATCTCTTATTGCTAGCATATGAAAACACAATTAGTTTTGAAACATTATCATATATCATGTAATATTTATTTATTAGTTCCTGCAACTTTCTTTGTAAATGTCTTAGGTATTTCAGCATAGATAATCATACTGTCTGTAAATTAAGGCAGTTTTCTTCCTCTGTACAAACTTACATGACTCTGATTTGTTTTCGGTGTTTTACTGTATTGACTTGGTGCTCCAATACAATATTGAATAGAAGTGGTGAGAATGTACTTTCTTGCCTGATTTCTGACAAGGTGGAGAGCATTTAGTCTTTCACATAAGTGTTAGTTGTTGGTTGTGAGTAGAAACACTACATAGGATTTAGGAAATTCCTTTTTAGTCACTTGGGAGCTTTTTCTTTTTAATTATGATTGCATATTGAATTTCATCAAAAACTGCTTCTGCATTTATTTGAGTTAATTATATTGTTTTCCTCTTATTTTTTTAAAAAAAATTTTATTTATTTATGTTTTAATTTTGCTTTTACAGAGTTTTCTGGTTTACAGCTCCATATAATCCCAAATAAATCAGAGGTATATTCCTGTCCCCTTCTCCTTGGCCCCACTCTAACTTGCCCCCATCCCTCCCCTTCAGGTTGCTGCATAGCACCCATGTAAGATCCCTTAGTTTCACAGTGCATTCACAATGGGTATCTTTTTTATATATGATAATGTAGGCTTCCATGATATTCTTTCCAAACCTCCCACCCACTCTTACCTCTCAACATTGAGGTTAAGGGCACCAGTGCTCCCGGCAGTTGAAAGTATCCAAGTGTAATTTATAGCCTGCTTTCTGTGTTTGTGATTCCTCAGTCACGGATCAGATACCCATGGATCTGAATTCATGGATTCAGTCAACCAGGAATCATTACTACTTTATACATGTAGAGTACCACATACCAGTGGACACTTGAAGATCAAACCTGTGTTGTTCAAGAGTCAAATGTATTTGTCAGGATTCTCTGCTATGAAATTACTGCTTTTTTCTTTCCACATTCTCTTTGAAAGCAAATCCACAAAACCAGCCCGTACTAAAAATGGGGAAATGTAAAACATGGGATATCATTCCACTTATGTAGATTTTCCTTAACTTATTGTGGCAACATTTTATAGTTTTCAGTGTACAGATTTTGTATGTCTTCTATTAAATTCATGTGAAATATATTATTTTATACTCTAATGAATATATTTGGAAAATCTCTTATTGCTAGCATATGAAAACACAATTAGTTTTGAAACATTATCATATATCATGTAATATTTATTTATTAGTTCCTGCAACTTTCTTTGTAAATGTCTTAGGTATTTCAGCATAGATAATCATACTGTCTGTAAATTAAGGCAGTTTTCTTCCTCTGTACAAACTTACATGACTCTGATTTGTTTTCGGTGTTTTACTGTATTGACTTGGTGCTCCAATACAATATTGAATAGAAGTGGTGAGAATGTACTTTCTTGCCTGATTTCTGACAAGGTGGAGAGCATTTAGTCTTTCACATAAGTGTTAGTTGTTGGTTGTGAGTAGAAACACTACATAGGATTTAGGAAATTCCTTTTTAGTCACTTGGGAGCTTTTTCTTTTTAATTATGATTGCATATTGAATTTCATCAAAAACTGCTTCTGCATTTATTTGAGTTAATTATATTGTTTTCCTCTTATTTTTTTAAAAAAAATTTTATTTATTTATGTTTTAATTTTGCTTTTACAGAGTTTTCTGGTTTACAGCTCCATATAATCCCAAATAAATCAGAGGTATATTCCTGTCCCCTTCTCCTTGGCCCCACTCTAACTTGCCCCCATCCCTCCCCTTCAGGTTGCTGCATAGCACCCATGTAAGATCCCTTAGTTTCACAGTGCATTCACAATGGGTATCTTTTTTATATATGATAATGTAGGCTTCCATGATATTCTTTCCAAACCTCCCACCCACTCTTACCTCTCCACAGTGCCCACAGTTTGGTTCTCTATGGCTGTTTCTCCATTGCTGCTCTGCATGTGTATTTATCGGTGCCTTCTTACTAGAAAATATATGTATGTGTTAATATGCTGTATTTGTCCTTCTCTTTTTGACTTACTTCGCTTTGTATAATAGGTTCAAGATTCATCCACCTCATTAAGACTGATTCTTCTGCATTTCTTTTTACAGCTGAGAAATATTCCATGGTATATAGGTACCATAGGTTCTTTATCCATTCATTAGTCAATGGACCTCTAGATTCCTTCCATGTTCTAGCTATTGTGTAGAGTGCTGCAGTGACCATTGGGGTACAGGTGTCTCTTTAAATTTTGATTTCATCAGGATATAAGCCTAATACTGGGATTGCTGGGTCATATGGTGCTTCTATTCTTAGGTTTTCAAGTAATCTGCATACTATCTTCCACAGTGGTTGTATCAATTTACATTTGCACCAACAATGCAAGAGTGTTCCCTTTTCTCTGCATCCTCTCCAGCATTTATTATCTGTTGATTTTTTGATGATGGCCATTCTGACTGGTGTGAGGTGATATCTCTTTGTGGTTTTGATTTGCATTTCTCTAATAATAAGCATGGTTGAACATCTTTTCATGTGTTTTCTTGGCCATCTGTATGTCTTCTTTGGAGAGATGTCTCTTTAGGTCTTTTCCCCATTTTTTGATTGGGTTGTTTGTTTTTTCAGTGTTGAGTTGTCTGAGCTGCTTGTATATTTTCGAGATGAATTCTTTGTTGCTTCATTTGCTATGATTTTCTCCCATTCTGTGGGTTGTCTGTTCACCTTGTTCATAGTTTTTTTTGCTGTGCAAAGACTTTTAAATTTCATGAGGCCTCACATGCTTATTTTCTTTTTGTTGCCATTATTCTAGAGGGCAGGTCATAGAAGATCTAGCTTTGATTTATGTCATTGAGTGTTTTGCCTATATTTTCCTCTAAGAATTTTATGATTTCTGGTCTTACATTTAGGCCTTTACTCCATTTTGAGTTGATCTTTGTGTACAGTGTCAGGGAATGTTCCAACTTCATTTTTTTGTGTGTAGCTATCCAATATTCCTGGCACCATTTTTGTGCCAGTACCATACTATTTTTTTTGGTCTAGTTCTGTGAAGAATGTCCTTGGTAATTTGATAGGGATTGCATTGAATGTGTAGATGATATTTGCTAGCATGGTCATTTTCACAATATTGATTCCACTGACCCAGGAACATGAAATATCTCTCCATCTATTTATGTCATCTTTGATTTCTTTCATTAATGTCTTGTAATTTTCTGTGTATAGTTCTTTTGTCTCTTTAGGTAGGTTTATTCCTAGATATTTTATTCTTTTGGTTGCAATGATGAATGGGATTGCATCTTTGATTTCCTTTTCTGAGTTTTCATTGTTTGTATATAGGAATGTGAGTGATTTCTGTGTATTGATTTTGTATCCTGTGACTTTGCTGAATTCATTGATTAGCTCTAGCAGTGTTCTAATAGTGTCTTTGGGGTTTTCTTTGTATAGTATCATATCATTTGCACCAACAATGCAAGAGTGTTCCCTTTTCTCTGCATCCTCTCCAGCATTTATTATCTGTTGATTTTTTGATGATGGCCATTCTGACTGGTGTGAGGTGATATCTCTTTGTGGTTTTGATTTGCATTTCTCTAATAATAAGCATGGTTGAACATCTTTTCATGTGTTTTCTTGGCCATCTGTATGTCTTCTTTGGAGAGATGTCTCTTTAGGTCTTTTCCCCATTTTTTGATTGGGTTGTTTGTTTTTTCAGTGTTGAGTTGTCTGAGCTGCTTGTATATTTTCGAGATGAATTCTTTGTTGCTTCATTTGCTATGATTTTCTCCCATTCTGTGGGTTGTCTGTTCACCTTGTTCATAGTTTTTTTTGCTGTGCAAAGACTTTTAAATTTCATGAGGCCTCACATGCTTATTTTCTTTTTGTTGCCATTATTCTAGAGGGCAGGTCATAGAAGATCTAGCTTTGATTTATGTCATTGAGTGTTTTGCCTATATTTTCCTCTAAGAATTTTATGATTTCTGGTCTTACATTTAGGCCTTTACTCCATTTTGAGTTGATCTTTGTGTACAGTGTCAGGGAATGTTCCAACTTCATTTTTTTGTGTGTAGCTATCCAATATTCCTGGCACCATTTTTGTGCCAGTACCATACTATTTTTTTTGGTCTAGTTCTGTGAAGAATGTCCTTGGTAATTTGATAGGGATTGCATTGAATGTGTAGATGATATTTGCTAGCATGGTCATTTTCACAATATTGATTCCACTGACCCAGGAACATGAAATATCTCTCCATCTATTTATGTCATCTTTGATTTCTTTCATTAATGTCTTGTAATTTTCTGTGTATAGTTCTTTTGTCTCTTTAGGTAGGTTTATTCCTAGATATTTTATTCTTTTGGTTGCAATGATGAATGGGATTGCATCTTTGATTTCCTTTTCTGAGTTTTCATTGTTTGTATATAGGAATGTGAGTGATTTCTGTGTATTGATTTTGTATCCTGTGACTTTGCTGAATTCATTGATTAGCTCTAGCAGTGTTCTAATAGTGTCTTTGGGGTTTTCTTTGTATAGTATCATATCATTTGCAAATAGAGAGAGTTTGACTTCTTCGTTTCCAATCTGGATTCCTTTTATTTCTTTTTCTTCTCTTACTACTGTTGCTAGAACTTCCAGGACTATGTTGAATAATAGTGGTGAAAGTGAACACCTCTGTCTTATTCCTGATCTTAGAGGGAATGCTTTCAGTTTTTCACCATTGGGAATAATGTTCTCTGTGAGCTTCTCATATATGGCTTTCACTATGTTGAGATAGGTTCCTTCTATTCCCATGTTTTGAAGACTTTTTTTTTTTTTGGTGGGGGGGGGCGGTTTGCAGAGGGAAGGGGGGGTGGGCCACTTCTATTGGTCTTTCATTTGTCTATTTTTATCCATATTTTGTTCTTTGGCCCGTGTGGACCTCCCATCGCAGTGACCTCTATTGTTGCAGAGCACCTCCTCTGGGCGCATGCACTCCAGAGCTCCAGCTCAGTAATTGGACACATCCATCCAGACACTCTGCAGCACATGGAATCTTCCCAGGCCAGGGATCCAGTGGCACCCCTTGCACTGCAAGGTGGTGTCCTTACCCACTGGACCACCAGGGAAGCCCTGTTTTGAAGAGTTGTTATCATAAATAGGTGTTGGATTTTGTCAAAAGCTTTTTCTGCATCTATTGAGATTATCATGTGATTTTTGTCTTTCAATCTTTTGATATGGTGTATCACATTGATTGATTTGTGGATATTGAAGAATCCTTGCATGCCTGGGATGAACCCAACTTGATCATGATGTATGAGTTTTTCGATGTGTTGTTGAATTCTGTTTGCTAGAATTTTTTTGAGGATTTTGACCTCTATATTAATCAATGATATTGCCCTGTGATTTTCATTTTTTGTATTGTCTTAGTCGTGTTTTGGTATCAAGTTGATGATGACCTCATAGAATGTATTGGGAAGTGATTTCTGTGTATTGATTTTGTATCCTGTGACTTTGCTGAATTCATTGATTAGCTCTAGCAGTGTTCTAATAGTGTCTTTGGGGTTTTCTTTGTATAGTATCATATCATTTGCAAATAGAGAGAGTTTGACTTCTTCGTTTCCAATCTGGATTCCTTTTATTTCTTTTTCTTCTCTTACTACTGTTGCTAGAACTTCCAGGACTATGTTGAATAATAGTGGTGAAAGTGAACACCTCTGTCTTATTCCTGATCTTAGAGGGAATGCTTTCAGTTTTTCACCATTGGGAATAATGTTCTCTGTGAGCTTCTTATATATGGCTTTCACTATGTTGAGATAGGTTCCTTCTATTCCCATGTTTTGAAGACTTTTTTTTTTTTTGGTGGGGGGGGGCGGTTTGCGGGGGGAAGGGGGGGTGGGCCACTTCTATTGGTCTTTCATTTGTCTATTTTTATCCATATTTTGTTCTTTGGCCCGTGTGGACCTCCCATCGCAGTGACCTCTATTGTTGCAGAGCACCTCCTCTGGGCGCATGCACTCCAGAGCTCCAGCTCAGTAATTGGACACATCCATCCAGACACTCTGCAGCACATGGAATCTTCCCAGGCCAGGGATCCAGTGGCACCCCTTGCACTGCAAGGTGGTGTCCTTACCCACTGGACCACCAGGGAAGCCCTGTTTTGAAGAGTTGTTATCATAAATAGGTGTTGGATTTTGTCAAAAGCTTTTTCTGCATCTATTGAGATTATCATGTGATTTTTGTCTTTCAATCTTTTGATATGGTGTATCACATTGATTGATTTGTGGATATTGAAGAATCCTTGCATGCCTGGGATGAACCCAACTTGATCATGATGTATGAGTTTTTCGATGTGTTGTTGAATTCTGTTTGCTAGAATTTTTTTGAGGATTTTGACCTCTATATTAATCAATGATATTGCCCTGTGATTTTCATTTTTTGTATTGTCTTAGTCGTGTTTTGGTATCAAGTTGATGATGACCTCATAGAATGTATTTGGAAGTGTTCTTTCTTGTGCAATTTTTTGAAAGAGATTTAGAAGGACAGGCATTAGCTCTTCTTTAAATGTGTGATAGAATTCACCTGTGAAGCTCTTTGGCCCTGGGCTTTTATTTTTGGGTAGATTTTTTTGGGGGGGTGGTGGGCCACTTCTATTGGTCTTTCATTTACCCATTTTCATCCATCTTTGTTCTTTGGCCCGTGTGGGCCTCCCACCGCAGTGGCCTCTGTTGTCACAGAGCACCAGCTCTGGGCACATGTGCTCCAGAGTTCTGGCTCGGTAATTGGGCACATCAGTTGAGCCACTCCACAGCACATGGGATCCTCCCAGGCCAGGGATCGAACCAGCGCCCCTTGCACTGCCAGGTGATGTCCTTACCCACTGGACCACCAGGGAATCCCCTTTGGGTAGATTTTTGATCACAAATTCAATTTCTGAGCTCGTTATTAGGTTGTTCATAATTCCTGTTTTATCCTGGCTCAGTCTTGGAAGATTGAGCTTCTCTAAGGAACTGTCCATTTCTTCCAGGTTGTCCAGCTTGTTGCCATATAGTTG
The DNA here is from genome assembly GCA_022376925.1 of Tragulus kanchil. Classification (NCBI taxonomy): domain Eukaryota; kingdom Metazoa; phylum Chordata; class Mammalia; order Artiodactyla; family Tragulidae; genus Tragulus; species Tragulus kanchil. Next base: position 73,291,568 of record JAIOJX010000005.1, on the reverse strand, counting down.
TTCATAATAGTCTCTTAAAATCCTTTGTATATCTGTATTGTCTGTTGTAACCTCTGTTCATTTCTGATTTTGTTGATTTGGTTCTTCTCTCTTTTTTTCTTGATGAGTCTGGCTAGTGGTTTGTCAATTTTGTTTATCTCTTTGAGGAACCTGCTTTTCATTTTATTAATCTTTAACATTGTTTCTTTCAATTGTTTTTCATTTATTTCTGCTATGATCTTTATGATTTCTTTTTCTTTGTCTTTCAATCTTTTGATATGGTGTATCACATTGATTGATTTGTGGATATTGAAGAATCCTTGCATGCCTGGGATGAACCCAACTTGATCATGATGTATGAGTTTTTCGATGTGTTGTTGAATTCTGTTTGCTAGAATTTTTTTGAGGATTTTGACCTCTATATTAATCAATGATATTGCCCTGTGATTTTCATTTTTTGTATTGTCTTAGTCGTGTTTTGGTATCAAGTTGATGATGACCTCATAGAATGTATTTGGAAGTGTTCTTTCTTGTGCAATTTTTTGAAAGAGATTTAGAAGGACAGGCATTAGCTCTTCTTTAAATGTGTGATAGAATTCACCTGTGAAGCTCTTTGGCCCTGGGCTTTTATTTTTGGGTAGATTTTTTTGGGGGGGTGGTGGGCCACTTCTATTGGTCTTTCATTTACCCATTTTCATCCATCTTTGTTCTTTGGCCCGTGTGGGCCTCCCACCGCAGTGGCCTCTGTTGTCACAGAGCACCAGCTCTGGGCACATGTGCTCCAGAGTTCTGGCTCGGTAATTGGGCACATCAGTTGAGCCACTCCACAGCACATGGGATCCTCCCAGGCCAGGGATCGAACCAGCGCCCCTTGCACTGCCAGGTGATGTCCTTACCCACTGGACCACCAGGGAATCCCCTTTGGGTAGATTTTTGATCACAAATTCAATTTCTGAGCTCGTTATTAGGTTGTTCATAATTCCCGTTTTATCCTGGCTCAGTCTTGGAAGATTGAGCTTCTCTAAGGAACTGTCCATTTCTTCCAGGTTGTCCAGCTTGTTGCCATATAGTTTTTCATAATAGTCTCTTAAAATCCTTTGTATATCTGTATTGTCTGTTGTAACCTCTGTTCATTTCTGATTTTGTTGATTTGGTTCTTCTCTCTTTTTTTCTTGATGAGTCTGGCTAGTGGTTTGTCAATTTTGTTTATCTCTTTGAGGAACCTGCTTTTCATTTTATTAATCTTTAACATTGTTTCTTTCAATTGTTTTTCATTTATTTCTGCTATGATCTTTATGATTTCTCTTCTTCTGCTAACTTTGGGGTTTTTTTTTTGTTTGTTTTGTTCTTCTTTTTCCAGTTATTTTAAATGTAGAGTTAGGTTGTCTTTTTGATGTTTTTCTTGTTTTTTTTTTGGAGGGGGGTAGAATTGTATTGCTATAAACTTCCCTCTTAGAACTGCTTTAGTGGTATCCCATAGATTTTGCACTGTCGTGTTTTCATTGTCATTTTCTTCTATGAATTTCTTTATTTATCTCCTGATTTGTTCAGTGATCTGTTTGTTAGGTGTGTGTTGTTTAATCTCCATGTGTTTGTGTTTTTAGCATTTTTTTTTTCCTTCTTGTTATTGATATCTAGTCTTGCAGCATTTTGGTCAGAAAAGATGGCTGATATAATATCAGTTTTCTTGAGTTCACTAAGATTTGATTTGTGGTCCACGATGTGGTCTGTCCTGGAGAATGTTCCATGTGCACTTGAGAAAAAGTGTATTATTCTGCTTTGGGGTGGAGGGTCCTAAAGATATCAATGAGATCCATCTCTTCTAATGTGTCATTTAGGGATTGTGTTTGCTTATTGATTTGCTGTTCTGATGATCTATCCATTGGTGTAAGAGGGGTTCTAAAGTCTCCTATTGTGTTTCTGTCAATTTCTTTCTATATCTGAAAGTGTTTGCCTTATGTATTGGTATGTTCCTGTGTTGGATACATGGATATTTATGATTGTTATGTCTTCCTCTTGGACTGATCCCTTGACCATTATGTAGTGTCCTGCCTTGTTTCTTGTAATCTTCTTTATCTTAAGGTCTATTTTGTCTGATATGAGGATTACTACTCCAGCTTTCTTTTGATTTCCATTTTCATGGGGTATATTTTCCTATCCTCTCACTTTCAGTCTGGAAGTCTTTAGGTCTGAAGTGTGTTTCTTGTAGGCATATCTGTATTGTCTGTTGTAACCTCTGTTCATTTCTGATTTTGTTGATTTGGTTCTTCTCTCTTTTTTTCTTGATGAGTCTGGCTAGTGGTTTGTCAATTTTGTTTATCTCTTTGAGGAACCTGCTTTTCATTTTATTAATCTTTAACATTGTTTCTTTCAATTGTTTTTCATTTATTTCTGCTATGATCTTTATGATTTCTCTTCTTCTGCTAACTTTGGGGTTTTTTTTTTGTTTGTTTTGTTCTTCTTTTTCCAGTTATTTTAAATGTAGAGTTAGGTTGTCTTTTTGATGTTTTTCTTGTTTTTTTTTTGGAGGGGGGTAGAATTGTATTGCTATAAACTTCCCTCTTAGAACTGCTTTAGTGGTATCCCATAGATTTTGCACTGTCGTGTTTTCATTGTCATTTTCTTCTATGAATTTCTTTATTTATCTCCTGATTTGTTCAGTGATCTGTTTGTTAGGTGTGTGTTGTTTAATCTCCATGTGTTTGTGTTTTTAGCATTTTTTTTTTCCTTCTTGTTATTGATATCTAGTCTTGCAGCATTTTGGTCAGAAAAGATGGCTGATATAATATCAGTTTTCTTGAGTTCACTAAGATTTGATTTGTGGTCCACGATGTGGTCTGTCCTGGAGAATGTTCCATGTGCACTTGAGAAAAAGTGTATTATTCTGCTTTGGGGTGGAGGGTCCTAAAGATATCAATGAGATCCATCTCTTCTAATGTGTCATTTAGGGATTGTGTTTGCTTATTGATTTGCTGTTCTGATGATCTATCCATTGGTGTAAGAGGGGTTCTAAAGTCTCCTATTGTGTTTCTGTCAATTTCTTTCTATATCTGAAAGTGTTTGCCTTATGTATTGGTATGTTCCTGTGTTGGATACATGGATATTTATGATTGTTATGTCTTCCTCTTGGACTGATCCCTTGACCATTATGTAGTGTCCTGCCTTGTTTCTTGTAATCTTCTTTATCTTAAGGTCTATTTTGTCTGATATGAGGATTACTACTCCAGCTTTCTTTTGATTTCCATTTTCATGGGGTATATTTTCCTATCCTCTCACTTTCAGTCTGGAAGTCTTTAGGTCTGAAGTGTGTTTCTTGTAGGCAGCATATATGTGGGTCTTGTTTTTGTATCTGTTCAGCCAGTCTGTGTCTTTTGGTTGAGGCATTTAGTCCATTTACATTTAATGTAATTATTGGTACAAATGATCCTATGTTCATCTTCTTAAATGCTATGATACGTTTGTTTTGCAGGTATTTCTCCTCTCTTTATTTGTAGTCTATATAAGTCCCTTTAACACTTGTTGTAAGGCTGCTTTGGTGGTACTAAATTCCCTTAGTCTTGGCTTATCTGTAAAGCTTTTGATTTCTCCATCAATTTTGAATGAGATCCTTACTGGGTTGAGTATTCTTAATGTTTTTTTGGGGAGGGGGGGGCAGGTTGGGGAGGGTAGGGAGTGGGCAGGCCTCTTCTATTGGTCTTTCATTTATCTATTTTCATCCATCTTTGTTCTTTGGCCAATGTGGGCCTCCCATCGCGGTGGCCTCTGTTGTCTCAGATCACTGGCTCTGGGCACATGCGCTCCAGAGCTCTGGCTCAGTAATTGGACACATCAGTCCAGTCACTCCACGGCATGTGGGATCTTCCCAGGCCAGGAATCAAACCAGCCCCCCTTGCACTGCAAGGCGGTGTCCTTACCCACTGGACCACCAGGGAAGCCCCTTGTTACAGTATTCTTGCCTGTAAGTTTTTCTCTTTCAGTGTTTTAAATGTCTTGCCATTCTCTCTGGCCTGCAGGGTCCTAAAGATATCAATGAGATCCATCTCTTCTAATGTGTCATTTAGGGATTGTGTTTGCTTATTGATTTGCTGTTCTGATGATCTATCCATTGGTGTAAGAGGGGTTCTAAAGTCTCCTATTGTGTTTCTGTCAATTTCTTTCTATATCTGAAAGTGTTTGCCTTATGTATTGGTATGTTCCTGTGTTGGATACATGGATATTTATGATTGTTATGTCTTCCTCTTGGACTGATCCCTTGACCATTATGTAGTGTCCTGCCTTGTTTCTTGTAATCTTCTTTATCTTAAGGTCTATTTTGTCTGATATGAGGATTACTACTCCAGCTTTCTTTTGATTTCCATTTTCATGGGGTATATTTTCCTATCCTCTCACTTTCAGTCTGGAAGTCTTTAGGTCTGAAGTGTGTTTCTTGTAGGCAGCATATATGTGGGTCTTGTTTTTGTATCTGTTCAGCCAGTCTGTGTCTTTTGGTTGAGGCATTTAGTCCATTTACATTTAATGTAATTATTGGTACAAATGATCCTATGTTCATCTTCTTAAATGCTATGATACGTTTGTTTTGCAGGTATTTCTCCTCTCTTTATTTGTAGTCTATATAAGTCCCTTTAACACTTGTTGTAAGGCTGCTTTGGTGGTACTAAATTCCCTTAGTCTTGGCTTATCTGTAAAGCTTTTGATTTCTCCATCAATTTTGAATGAGATCCTTACTGGGTTGAGTATTCTTAATGTTTTGTTGGGGGGGGGGGGGGGGGTTGGGGAGGGTAGGGAGTGGGCAGGCCTCTTCTATTGGTCTTTCATTTATCTATTTTCATCCATCTTTGTTCTTTGGCCAATGTGGGCCTCCCATCGCGGTGGCCTCTGTTGTCTCAGATCACTGGCTCTGGGCACATGCGCTCCAGAGCTCTGGCTCAGTAATTGGACACATCAGTCCAGTCACTCCACGGCATGTGGGATCTTCCCAGGCCAGGAATCAAACCAGCCCCCCTTGCACTGCAAGGCGGTGTCCTTACCCACTGGACCACCAGGGAAGCCCCTTGTTACAGTATTCTTGCCTGTAAGTTTTTCTCTTTCAGTGTTTTAAATGTCTTGCCATTCTCTCTGGCCTGCAGGGTTTTTCCTGAGAGGTCAGCAGTTAAACGTATAGGATTTCCCTTGTAGATTACATGTTGTATGTCCCTTGCTGCTTTAAGTATTCTTTGTGTTTAGTCATTGTTAGTTTGATTAGTATGTGTCTTGGCATGTTCCTCCTAGGTTTTACCCTTTATGGAATGCTTTGGGCTTCTTGGACTTGATTTCCTTTCCCATGCTGGGAAAGTTTTCAACTATTATCTCTTCAAAAAATTTTTCATATTCTTTCTTTTCCTCTTCTTCTTCTGGGGCTCCTATTATTCCAACATTGGTGCATTTGATGTTATCCCAGAGGCCTCTGAGACTACCTTCAGTTCTTTGCATTCTTTGTTCTTTTTTTTTTTTTCTTCAGCAGTTATTTCCACCATTCTATCTTCCAGCTCACTTACCCATTCTTCTGCCTCAGATACTCTACTATTGAATCCTTCCATGGTATTTTTAAGTTCAGCTGTTAAGTTTTTTGTCAATGTGTGTTGTTTTTTTAAGTTCAACAATTGAGTTGTCTCCTTTTGTTGTTTAAAATATTTTTTTTCTTTTTTTTGGAGGGGGGCGGGTTGGGGAAGGAGAGGGGCAGGTGGGCCACTTCTATTGATCTTTCATTTATCTATTTTTCATCCATCTTTGTTCTTTAGCCCGTGTGGGCCTCCCATTGCAGTGCCCTCTGTTGTTGCAGAGCACCGGCTCTGGACGTATGTGCTCCAGAGATCTGGCTTGGTAATTGGACACATTGGTCTAGCCGCTCCATGGCACATGGAATCTTCCCAGGCTGGGGATCAAACCAGTGCCCCTTGCACTTCAAGGCAGTGTCATTACCCACTGGACCACCAGGGAAGTCCTGTTTTTAAATTTTTTGTAATTGTTTCTCCAGTGCATCAATTCTCTGTTATTCTATTTTTGGAGTTTTGGATCACCCTTAGTGTCTCTCTTCAGAATTCTCTTTCTGATAGTTTTATGTATATTTTCTTCGATCATTTGAGTTTGCATGTTTGTAGTTTGTTCCTTCATTTTTGCCAGGTTTCTCTGCCTTTACATCATTATTGTTACTTTTTGATTTTTTTGAGTTTGAGGTCTCCTTATTCTAGGCTTTGGGGTTGAGTTTTCAGTCCCCTTTGCTTTCTGTCCCTATAGAAGGATTCAACGATTTGTGTCTTGCGTGGATATTTGCTGATGTTTGCAGATGGATATTCACTAGTGTTGGGTGTTCTCTGGTAGTGTAGGGTCTTGGAGTCAGTATTTTCTCTCTGAGGTTCCTGGGTTTGATCTTTTGTCAGGAAATGAATATTCCACTTCTGGTTATTCATGGCATTCTGTGGTATTAGTCCAGGTATAAACATATACGAGATGAAAGGCTGATAAGTGGCAATTATAAAATCTTGCCACTATTTTCAAACATAATGGAAAAGCACATATGCCTACGTATCCATAACCAAACCCAAACGGAGTAATAAGGATAACATACAGGAGATTATTCTAGCAAACAATGTAACCAAAGTTGATATCCAACTGTTAAAATGTAAGCTAATTAAAACATACCTTGGATAACAAAGCTAAAGCAAGGTCCTGGCTGGAGATGTGGTAATGAAAATAGTTATTCACTAGTAAGTATGATGGGGAAGGAGAGGAGGAGGATGGCTAGATGATAAGGAGAAATGGACTCTCCTCTTGCCAGGTTATGTAGGGATAGGTAGCAAAGATTTGTATATATTAGAAATTAATATAGCAGGAAAAAAGCTGTAAAGAAAGCAAAGAAGGGAATAGTTATAGAAAATTACAGTAGGTATTATGTTATAACGGTTAAAGTGAAGAGAGAGAGAACTGTGGTTAATAATAAAAACAAACGTAGAAAACAGGACAAAAGCAACAAACAAATAGAAAAAGTTAAAAAAAGAAAAGAAAGAATTTAAACATAATAATAATAATAATAATAAAAACCTGTCCCTGGTTCTCAGTTGTGAGTTTATCTTCTCCTCTCTGTGTGGATTATCTGCTAGAGTTTGTTTCTGTCGCCATCCTTGAAGCTTTGAGTCTGACCTAGCAGGAGCCGGTTGTGGGCATGAAGCAGCTGCTTATGTCTCAGGTTTCAGTGAGAGCCAGGTTTCAAGTTTGTAGGCAGGGCCTTGCAGAACGGGTTGGTCTGGTTTCTCCAGGATGTGTCTGTTCCTAAGCCAAGCCGCTCTCAGTACTCTTGAGTAGTGCTCTGGGCCTCACTTCCCAGTGGGGCTTTTGGCCCATGTGTGTGCAGTCAGTTCCGCGGGGGAATCACTGTTCAGTTCCAAGTACCCTGGTGGCTTTCTAATAGCTCCCTGCCAGAAAGCTACTCTTTGATCCAGTAGTAACCCTGCAGGCAGAGGGAATTAGTGTAGCTCTGTTGCTGTTGCTGGCAGGGACTCCCTGATCGGGCATGGATTGGGCCACTGGACTCTGTCCTGTTGGGGATTCCTCGCTTCTGTTCCCTACACCCTGGTAACCTGCTGTCTCAGCTGTTCGCCTGACATCTGTCTCCACACTGCCGCTGGCTGGCGGGACTGAGGGCGGCTCTTTGCTCTTGTCGCAGGCGAGGGTCCCAACCGTGCTCTGGCTGGGCTGCTGGACTCTGTTTTGGGTGGGATCCCCTTGTTCTGTTTCCTACGCCCAGATAGCGTTCTGTCTCAGCTGACTGCCTGGCATCCCTGTCACAGTACTGCCTCCGGAGGAATTCTCACACTGAGCACGGCTTTCAGTCCCGGTGCACTTCTCAGTGCTATCAACGCCTGGTCAGATGTGGGAACTGGGGGACAGGAACTCAGGGAAAGCTCCGGGAGCTCCCTCTCCATCTGTGGGGAGTTTACAGCCTGAGAGTTTCGTTGAACTCTCCTCAAGGTTCCGCTGTTCTCCTTAGCCTCCCTGTGTGGGCCATTACCCAGTGGGTGCCTCTTCTTGGTTCTCTCCCTCTCCTCCCTCCATAGGAGATTGAGCATGCTTGTCTTTTCTTTCCCTCCTTTCTATGTCTCTGGTCTTTTTCTCACTCGTTCCAGGGAGTCCAGCTTACGCCCTGTAGACCTGAGGACTTCTTTTGTCCTCTAGAGGCTGGTTTGTAGACATCGTTCCATTTCTTCATTAGTTCCTGTTGACTCTGTTGGGGAGCTGGTGAAATCGTCCTCTAATTCCTCCACCATCTTGGGCTCCCTCCCTTGTTTCTTAATTTTATGTATAACGGTTTTTATATGTATATCAACCATTCATTATTGGGGTAAACATCAATTGTTCATCTTATATTATTCTTTTTATATTTTGCTGGATTCAATTTGGAAATATTTTAAAAAGACTTGTGTCTATGTTCATGAGAGATATGTATAATCTGTAGTTTTCTTGTGATGTTTTTGTATGGCTTTGGTATCAAAATAATAGTGGGTTCTATTTTCTGAAAGAGTTTTTATAGAATTGGTATCATTTCTCGCTTATTTGGTGCAACTCATTCATGAAAGTATTTGGACCCTGGATTTGCAGGTGTAAGGATGACTTTATGTAATTACTAATTCAATTCCATTGCTAAATATTGGGCTATTTAGAGTTTCTCTTTCTTTTTCATTTCAGTCATGTCCAACACTTTATTGCAGCATGTCAAATTCCCTGTCCTTCACCATATCCAGAAGCTTGCTCAAGCTCATGTCCGTTGACTCAGTGATGTGATCCAGTCATCTCATCCTCTGTGCCCTTCTCCTTTTGCATCCTATTTTTCCAAGCATCAGGTTCTTTTCCAATGAGTTTGTCTCTTTGCATTAGTTGGTCAAATTATTGGAGCTTCAATTTCAGCATCAGTCCTGGCAATGAATGTTCAAAGGTTGTTTTCCTTTAGGATGGACGGGTTTGATCTCCTTGTAGTCCAAGGGAATCAAAAGAGTCTTCTCAGACACCACATTTTGAAGGCATCAATTCTTCTGTGCTCAGCCTTCTTTATGGTCCAACTCTCACATCCACCCATGACTACTGGAAAAATCAGCTTTGACTATACACGCCTTTATCAGCAATGCGATATCTCTGCTTTTTAATACACTGTCTAGGTTTGTCATAGCATAGCTGTAGTCACCACCTGCAGTGATTTTTGGAGCCCAAGAAAGTAAAGTCTGTCACTGTTTCCGTTCTTCCCCCACATACTTGCCATGAAGTGACGTGACTGGATGCTGTGATCTTTTTAGGCTTTTGACTCTGTTGGGGAGCTGGTGAAATCGTCCTCTAATTCCTCCACCATCTTGGGCTCCCTCCTTGTTTCTTAATTTTATGTATAACGGTTTTTATATGTATATCAACCATTCATTATTGGGGTAAACATCAATTGTTCATCTTATATTATTCTTTTTATATTTTGCTGGATTCAATTTGGAAATATTTTAAAAAGACTTGTGTCTATGTTCATGAGAGATATGTATAATCTGTAGTTTTCTTGTGATGTTTTTGTATGGCTTTGGTATCAAAATAATAGTGGGTTCTATTTTCTGAAAGAGTTTTTATAGAATTGGTATCATTTCTCGCTTATTTGGTGCAACTCATTCATGAAAGTATTTGGACCCTGGATTTGCAGGTGTAAGGATGACTTTATGTAATTACTAATTCAATTCCATTGCTAAATATTGGGCTATTTAGAGTTTCTCTTTCTTTTTCATTTCAGTCATGTCCAACACTTTATTGCAGCATGTCAAATTCCCTGTCCTTCACCATATCCAGAAGCTTGCTCAAGCTCATGTCCGTTGACTCAGTGATGTGATCCAGTCATCTCATCCTCTGTGCCCTTCTCCTTTTGCATCCTATTTTTCCAAGCATCAGGTTCTTTTCCAATGAGTTTGTCTCTTTGCATTAGTTGGTCAAATTATTGGAGCTTCAATTTCAGCATCAGTCCTGGCAATGAATGTTCAAAGGTTGTTTTCCTTTAGGATGGACGGGTTTGATCTCCTTGTAGTCCAAGGGAATCAAAAGAGTCTTCTCAGACACCACATTTTGAAGGCATCAATTCTTCTGTGCTCAGCCTTCTTTATGGTCCAACTCTCACATCCACCCATGACTACTGGAAAAATCAGCTTTGACTATACACGCCTTTATCAGCAATGCGATATCTCTGCTTTTTAATACACTGTCTAGGTTTGTCATAGCATAGCTGTAGTCACCACCTGCAGTGATTTTTGGAGCCCAAGAAAGTAAAGTCTGTCACTGTTTCCGTTCTTCCCCCACATACTTGCCATGAAGTGACGTGACTGGATGCTGTGATCTTAGGCTTTTGAATTTTGGTTTAAGCCAGCTTTGTTATTCTCCTCTTTCACCTGCATCAAGAGGCTCTTTAGTTCCTCTTCACTTTCTGTCATAAGGGTAGTGTCATCTGCATACCTGAGGTTATTGATATTTCTCCTGGCAATCTTAATTCCAACTTGTGCTGGAATGTTGCATAATGTACTCCACATATAAGTTAAATAATCAAGCTGACAATATACAGCCTAAGCATACTCCTTTCCCAATTTGGAACAAGCCCATTGTTTCTTTTCTGGTTCTAATTGTTGCTTCTTGACCCACATAGAGATTTCTCAGGAGGCAGGTAAGGAGCTCTGGTATTCCCATCTCTTTCAGAATTTTCCACAGGTTTGTGTGTGTGTGTGTGTGTGTGTGTGTGTGTGTGTGATCTAAACAGTCAAAGGATTTAGCATAGTCAATGAAGCAGAAGTAGAAGTTTTTTCTGGAATCCCCTTGCTTTTTCTGTGATCCAGTGAATGTTGGCTATTTGATCTCTGGCTTCTTTGCCTTTTCTAAATCCAGCTTCTACATCTGGAAGTTCTTGGTTCACATACTGTTGAAGCCTAATTTGAAGGATTTTGAGCATGACCTTGCTAGCATGTGAAATGAGTGCAGTTGTGTAGTAGTTTGAACATTCTTTAGCATTGCCCTTCTTCAAGACTGGGATGCAAACTGACCTTTTCCAGTCCTTAGGCCACTTCCAGTCCCGAGTTATCCAAATTTGCTGGCATATTGAATATATCACTTTAATAGCATCATCTCTTAGGATCTGAAATACCTCAGCTGGAATTCTATCACTTCCACTAGGTTTGTAGTGATGCTTCCTAAAGCCCATTTGACTTCACACTCCAGGAGGTATGGCTATTGGTGAGTGATCACACCTTCATGGTTATCCTGGTCATTAAGATCTTTCTTATATAGTTCTGTGTATTCTTGCCACCTCTTCTTAATATCTTCTGCTTTGGCTGGGTCCATACAGTTTCTGTCATTTTTGCATAAAATGTTCCTTTGGTATCTCTAATTTTCCTTTCAATGGCCAAATACTTCTGTCACTATGAAGCGTGACTGGATGCTGTGATCTTAGGCTTTTGAATTTTGGTTTAAGCCAGCTTTGTTATTCTCCTCTTTCACCTGCATCAAGAGGCTCTTTAGTTCCTCTTCACTTTCTGTCATAAGGGTAGTGTCATCTGCATACCTGAGGTTATTGATATTTCTCCTGGCAATCTTAATTCCAACTTGTGCTGGAATGTTGCATAATGTACTCCACATATAAGTTAAATAATCAAGCTGACAATATACAGCCTAAGCATACTCCTTTCCCAATTTGGAACAAGCCCATTGTTTCTTTTCTGGTTCTAATTGTTGCTTCTTGACCCACATAGAGATTTCTCAGGAGGCAGGTAAGGAGCTCTGGTATTCCCATCTCTTTCAGAATTTTCCACAGGTTTGTGTGTGTGTGTGTGTGTGTGTGTGTGTGTGTGTGTGATCTAAACAGTCAAAGGATTTAGCATAGTCAATGAAGCAGAAGTAGAAGTTTTTTCTGGAATCCCCTTGCTTTTTCTGTGATCCAGTGAATGTTGGCTATTTGATCTCTGGCTTCTTTGCCTTTTCTAAATCCAGCTTCTACATCTGGAAGTTCTTGGTTCACATACTGTTGAAGCCTAATTTGAAGGATTTTGAGCATGACCTTGCTAGCATGTGAAATGAGTGCAGTTGTGTAGTAGTTTGAACATTCTTTAGCATTGCCCTTCTTCAAGACTGGGATGCAAACTGACCTTTTCCAGTCCTTAGGCCACTTCCAGTCCCGAGTTATCCAAATTTGCTGGCATATTGAATATATCACTTTAATAGCATCATCTCTTAGGATCTGAAATACCTCAGCTGGAATTCTATCACTTCCACTAGGTTTGTAGTGATGCTTCCTAAAGCCCATTTGACTTCACACTCCAGGAGGTATGGCTATTGGTGAGTGATCACACCTTCATGGTTATCCTGGTCATTAAGATCTTTCTTATATAGTTCTGTGTATTCTTGCCACCTCTTCTTAATATCTTCTGCTTTGGCTGGGTCCATACAGTTTCTGTCATTTTTGCATAAAATGTTCCTTTGGTATCTCTAATTTTCCTTTCAATGGAATTTGGTTAATTTGTTCTTTTCAAGGATGCCATCTGTTTCATTTAATTTTCAAATTTGTTGACATATTTTATTTTTAATATTGCATTATTCTTCTTGTCTTTTGATGTAGAATTTATAATGTCCTATCTTGCATTCCCGATATATATGTTTTGTGGGGTTCCCTTGTGGCTCAGACAGTAAAGAATATACCTGAGATACAGAAGACCCAGATTCGATCCCTGGGTTGGAAAGACCCCCTGAGGAGGAAATGGCAACCTACTCCAGTATTCTTGCCTGAAAAATCCCATGGACAGATGAGCCTGGTGGGCTACAGTCTATGTGGTTGAAGGCAGTTAGACATGACTGACTGACTAACACTATGACTTATTATTGGTAGTTGCAATTGAAATGAAACATCACAGGATTTTTCTTATATCTGAGCCTGGTGCTTTTTTTGTTGAGTTTTTTCCTTGATAACCTCCTCCAATTACTTACACGAAAACTGCCCACCTTAGAAAATAATAATTAAACTTCATTTTCATGAAAAATTAGCCATTCCACCCAGATTTTCAACTGATTTCTGTTGAATTGTGCAAATTCCAAATTCCTCTCATGATTTTTCATTTTATCTGTTTCAAGGATTCTGCTATTTTTTTCCTAATATTTATGATTTCCCTTTCTACTCTATTTTTGTTTATGTGACTTTTTTGTTTTTCTACTATGTTGGTTTTTCTTCAGAGATCTAACATTGTAATTTAATTATTAACTTCAGTGATATCTCCAGTTTTTTAAGCTTCTTTTTTTTGAACTTTCTGAATTTTTAAAAAATTTTTCAATCCATGGTTGGTTGAATCCACAGATACTGAGGGCCAACTGTGATCTTTGTTTGTATCTATTGCTCTTCACAAACAACCAACTTTGTTGATTTTTCATGACTCTGTTTCCATCGTATGTCTGTTTTCTATTTCACACTAATTTGTGTCCTGTGAAAACTGACCTTTGCCAGTCCTTTGGCCTCTGCTGACTTTTTCAAATTTCCTGACATATTGAGTGCAACACTTTAACAGCATCAGCTTTTTGGACTTGAAGTAGCTCAGATGGAATTCCATCAGCCTTACTAGCTTTGTTTGAAGTAATGCTTCCTAAGGCTCACTTGATTTCACACTTTAGGATGTATAGCTCTAGATGAGTGACCATCATGATGATCTGTGCTATTAGGACCTTTTTTGTATCCGTTTTCTGTGTATTCTGCTTTTGTTTGGTCCTTATCATTTCTGTCCTTTATCATGTCCATCCTTGCATGAAATATTCCCTTGATATCTCCAATTTTCTTGACGAGATCTCTAGTCTTTCCTGTTTGATTGTTTTCCTCTATTTTTTGCATTATTCACTTAAGAAGGACTTCTTATCTCTCTTTGCTATTCTCTGGAACTCTGCATTCAGTTGAATATATTTTTCCCTTACTCCCTTACCTTTCATTTCTCTTCTTTCTGCAACTATTTCTAAAACCACCTAAGAAAACTACTTTACCCTCTTTTTTTTTTTAAAGACTTATTTATTTATTTATTTTGGGGGTGGGGTGAGGCAGGGGTGGGGTGGAAAGGGAGGGGGCGAGTGGGCCACTTCTATTGATCTTCCATTTCTCTATTTTCATCCATCTTTGTTCTTTGGCCCATGTGGGCCTCCTATCGCAGTGGCCTCTATTGTCGCAGAGCACTGGCTTTGGACGCATGCGCTCCAGAGCTCCGGCTCGGTAGTTGGACGCATCGGTCCAGCTGCTCTGCAGCACGTGGGATCTTCTCAGGCCAGGGATGGAACCGGCGCCCCTTGCACTGCAAGGTGGTATCCTTACCCACTGGACCACCAGGGGAGCCCTACTTTACCCTCTTGCATTTCGATCCCTAGTCTCCTATACAGTGTTACACACCTCCACCCATAGTTCTTAAGGCACTCTGTCTTTTAGATCTAATCCCTTGAATCAATTTGTCACCTCCACTGTATAATCATAAAGAATTTGTCTTATAATATTTGATTTATGTTATTATAAATCAGCTATATTCAAATAATAACAAATACATAGACAAGAGAAAAAAATATGCTATGTCACTTCAGTTATGTCTGACTCTCTGCAACCCTTTCAGTCATAGCCCACCAGGCTCTCTGTCCATGGGATTTTCCAGGCAAGAATACTGGAGTGAGTTGCCATGCCCTTCTCCAGTAAATCTTCCCTATACAGGGATCAAACCTGTCTACTATCTTACGTCCCTTGAATTAGCAAGCAGGTTCTTTACCACTAGTACTACCTAGAGAGGAAAAGTCATGAAGATAGAATTCTCAAAACCATGACTCTTAAATTGTTTGGGTCTTTCTTATCGATTCCTGTCCTTTATCATGCCCATCCTTGTGTGAAATGTTCCCTTGATATCTCCAATTTTCTTGACGAGATCTCTAGTCTTTCCCCATCCTGTTGTTTTCCTCTGTTTCTTTGCATTGTTCATCTAAGATGGCCTTCTTATCTCTCCTTGCTACTCTCTGGAACTCTGTATTCAGTTGAATATATTTTTCCCTTACTCCCTTACCTTTCATTTCTCTTCTTTCTGCAACTATTTCTAAAACCACCTAAGAAAACTACTTTACCCTCTTTTTTTTTTTAAAGACTTATTTATTTATTTATTTTGGGGGTGGGGTGAGGCAGGGGTGGGGTGGAAAGGGAGGGGGCGAGTGGGCCACTTCTATTGATCTTCCATTTCTCTATTTTCATCCATCTTTGTTCTTTGGCCCATGTGGGCCTCCTATCGCAGTGGCCTCTATTGTCGCAGAGCACTGGCTTTGGACGCATGCGCTCCAGAGCTCCGGCTCGGTAGTTGGACGCATCGGTCCAGCTGCTCTGCAGCACGTGGGATCTTCTCAGGCCAGGGATGGAACCGGCGCCCCTTGCACTGCAAGGTGGTATCCTTACCCACTGGACCACCAGGGAAGCCCTACTTTACCCTCTTGCATTTCGATCCCTAGTCTCCTATACAGTGTTACACACCTCCACCCATAGTTCTTAAGGCACTCTGTCTTTTAGATCTAATCCCTTGAATCAATTTGTCACCTCCACTGTATAATCATAAAGAATTTGTCTTATAATATTTGATTTATGTTATTATAAATCAGCTATATTCAAATAATAACAAATACATAGACAAGAGAAAAAAATATGCTATGTCACTTCAGTTATGTCTGACTCTCTGCAACCCTTTCAGTCATAGCCCACCAGGCTCTCTGTCCATGGGATTTTCCAGGCAAGAATACTGGAGTGAGTTGCCATGCCCTTCTCCAGTAAATCTTCCCTATACAGGGATCAAACCTGTCTACTATCTTACGTCCCTTGAATTAGCAAGCAGGTTCTTTACCACTAGTACTACCTAGAGAGGAAAAGACATGAAGATAGAATTCTCAAAACCAAAAAAGATGCAAAATGACTCTTAAATATATGAAGATGTTCAACTTCATTCATAATAAGAGAAAGATAAATTGAAGTCATGTTAAAATTCAGTTACCTACCCAGTAGATTGGCAAAATTCTAAAGCTTGATAGTCAAAAAATCTGCTTGCCATGGCTGTGAGTAAAGAGACACTTTTAATACACAGGCAAATAGTATAACCCTTACAGGGATATTTGACAATAATTGGGGCAAGAACCCTGGAAGGTAGCGCACTTTCTGGTGCTCATGCCTTTTTATAATTCCTTACTTTTTAGTGTGCCTGGGACCTATGACTTCCTTCTAACAAACAGGTATCACTCCTGTAATGATGTTATGTTGTGAAAGATTCCATTTAGAACCTTCTTGCTCAATTCTGGCAACAAAGTCAGTGAATGTAGATGTAGACATTTTCTGCAGTCAAGCCTCCAGATGAGAACACAGCCCAGCAGATCTCCTGATTACCACCTTGTAAGCATAGAGAGCTCAGTAAAGTCATGGCCAGACTTCTGGCTCCAGAAACTATGAAATTGTCAATGTGTATTTCTTCAAGCAGTTAAAGAGTAATAAACTTTGCCAAAACACTCAAGGACATAAAGCAAGATCTTCTCTGACCCATCTACTAGAATAGCAGAACTAAAAACAAAAATTAACATGTGGGACCTAATGAAACTTAAAAGCTTTTGTACAGCAAAAGAAATTACAAAAGAAGTGAACAGACAGCCCACAGAATGGGAGAAAATAATAGCAAATGAAATAACAGACAAAGAATTAATCTCCAAACTCTACAAGCAACTCAGACAATTCAGCACTGGAAAAATGAACAATCCAATCAAAAAATGGGAAAAAGATCTAAATAGACATCTCACCAAAGAGGACATACAGATGGTCAAAAAACACATGGAACGATGCTCAACCTCACTTATAATTAGAGAAGTGCAAATCAAAACTATTATGAGATACCACCTCACACCCATCAGAATGGCCATCATCAACAAATCAACAGACAATAAATGCTGGAGAGGGTTTGGAGAAAAGAGAACACTCTTGCGTTGCTGGTGGGAATGTAAATTGATATAGCCGCTATGGAAGACAGTATGGAGATTACTTTAAAAACTAAAAATGGAAGCACCATATGACCCAGCAATCCCACTATTAGGCTATACCCTGATGAAATCAAATCTGAAAGAAATACCTGTACTCCAGTGTTCGTTGCAGCTCTCTATATAATCGCTAGAACATGGAAGCAACCTAGATGTCCATTGACGAATGAATGGATAAAGAAGCTCTGGAACATATATACATGGAATACAACTCCACTGTTAAAAGTAATGCAGAAGAATCAGTTCTAATGAGGTGGTTGGATCTAGAAACTATCATAAAAAGTGAAGTAAGTCAAAAAGAGAAAGACAAGTACAGCATACTAGCACATATATATGGAATCTAGTAAAAGGGTAATGATAACACCTTCAGTGAACCCATGGAGAAACAGACTTAGAGAATAGACATATGGACATTGTGAGGAATGAATAGTGGGTGGGAGGCATAGAGTAACATGGAAACCTTAAGTAAAGTCATGGCCAGACTTCTGGCTCCAGAAACTATGAAATTGTCAATGTGTATTTCTTCAAGCAGTTAAAGAGTAATAAACTTTGCCAAAACACTCAAGGACATAAAGCAAGATCTTCTCTGACCCATCTACTAGAATAGCAGAACTAAAAACAAAAATTAACATGTGGGACCTAATGAAACTTAAAAGCTTTTGTACAGCAAAAGAAATTACAAAAGAAGTGAACAGACAGCCCACAGAATGGGAGAAAATAATAGCAAATGAAATAACAGACAAAGAATTAATCTCCAAACTCTACAAGCAACTCAGACAATTCAGCACTGGAAAAATGAACAATCCAATCAAAAAATGGGAAAAAGATCTAAATAGACATCTCACCAAAGAGGACATACAGATGGTCAAAAAACACATGGAACGATGCTCAACCTCACTTATAATTAGAGAAGTGCAAATCAAAACTATTATGAGATACCACCTCACACCCATCAGAATGGCCATCATCAACAAATCAACAGACAATAAATGCTGGAGAGGGTTTGGAGAAAAGAGAACACTCTTGCGTTGCTGGTGGGAATGTAAATTGATATAGCCGCTATGGAAGACAGTATGGAGATTACTTTAAAAACTAAAAATGGAAGCACCATATGACCCAGCAATCCCACTATTAGGCTATACCCTGATGAAATCAAATCTGAAAGAAATACCTGTACTCCAGTGTTCGTTGCAGCTCTCTATATAATCGCTAGAACATGGAAGCAACCTAGATGTCCATTGACGAATGAATGGATAAAGAAGCTCTGGAACATATATACATGGAATACAACTCCACTGTTAAAAGTAATGCAGAAGAATCAGTTCTAATGAGGTGGTTGGATCTAGAAACTATCATAAAAAGTGAAGTAAGTCAAAAAGAGAAAGACAAGTACAGCATACTAGCACATATATATGGAATCTAGTAAAAGGGTAATGATAACACCTTCAGTGAACCCATGGAGAAACAGACTTAGAGAATAGACATATGGACATTGTGAGGAATGAATAGTGGGTGGGAGGCATAGAGGGAGTAACAAGGAAACCTATACTATCATATGTGAAAAAGATAGCTATTGTCATTGCGCTAAGGCAGTAGGAGTTCTACAAGGGCTTGGTGCGACAGCCTGGAGGGGTGGGATGGAGGGACCTGGGAGGAGGGAGGAGACCAGGTATATGCATATGACTGATCTGGGAACATGCATGTCTGTGAACAACAAAACATTGCAAAAACTTATAAATAAATAAATAAATAAAAACAAAACAAAAAAAAAGACCCTGATGCTGGGAAATACTAAAGACAGGAGGAGAAGTGGATGATAGAGAACAAGATAGATGGTTGAATGGTATCACCGACTTAATGGACATGAGTTTGAGCAAACTCTGGGAGATAGTGAAGGACAGGGAAGCCTGTTGTATTGGAGTCCATGGGGTTGCAAAGAGTTGGAAAGAACTGAACAAATGCATTTTTTGATGTACCTTTATGAGACTCTTCTGTTTCCTCAACTATTATCTACTTAATATTGGTATATCCTCACCATTAGCTTATCATTCTATATTTGAGACGGAACTTATCTGATCTATAAAAGCCTTCAAAAGTTGTCTAGTTCACCCTTCTGATCGCAACAAAATTTACACTACTCAAGTGTGACTATGGCTACAGGCTACCAACATTACTACTTGACTTGCAGTTTGGTCATGAATCATATGGCTTGCTTAGTAACATGTAAGCTGGCTTGTTAGTCATTCAGTCATGTCCAGCTCTTTGAAATCCCATGGACTAGAGCCCACCAGGTTCCTCTGTCCATGGGATTTTTCCAAAAAAAGAAAGAGTAATAAACTTTGCCTAAATTATAGTGCTGAACCATAGCAATCAAATAAAAAAATAACATATTATTTGAAAATATTATAGCCCAAAGCATACTGTAAGAGTTAAAGAGCTGTTAAAATTCCAAACATTTTGGTCGGTTCTCCCTTGAGCCTGCCTGCTGTACTTGCAGCAACTCTCCCTCCCCCCATTCTAATAAACTTTACTTTCTTCTCAAAAAAGAAAAGAAAAAGAAAAATATGCCAAGCATTTTGGTGGCTATAGAGTAGTTAACTTTTCTGGATCTCTCCTTCTGTTTCTAGAGCTGTTCAAGGCACTTTCACAAAGGCCCTTATTTTATTTTTCTAAAAAAAAAACTTATGACTTTGGAAATACTAATGTGACTTGGACAAAATTATATTAAGAGCAGTGTCAATTGCAACGCTAGCTCGACAAAGCCATTGTGGTTCACTGAAGAGGTGAACCTCTCCCAGTGACCTCCACACACTCTCTATCTTCTAATTTGGATAATTGGTAAGTGCAGAATGGATTAGGAGTCTGTTCCTTGAGATCTGGGCTAGAACCACAGTTCTCAAAGTGGGGTTACAAGACCAGCAATATCTGCATCTCCTGAGAACTTGTTAGAAGTGTAAATTCTTAGAATTCACCCCAGAACTATTAAATTGAAAACTATGGAGTGGAGGGAGGGTCCACCAACTGCAGTTTATCTAACCTTCCAGGAGATTCTGATGCAGTTAGAGTTGGAGAATCACTGCTATACAATTAAAAGAGTAGGTTTTGTTTTATTCAAGTGATTCTGTATCCTTCTAATTATTGTTCCTAACAAGAAGTAGAAAGAATAATTGTGGAACTTCATTACTGATACATGTTGCTGATGATGACTTTAAAAAAAAAAAAAAGCAAAACTCTTAATTAGAGTAACGTATTAAGATGGGGTTAATTGTCAAAGTAAAAGGTGGGGGTGTTCAACCAAAATTGTCATAATCTGAACATAGTTGTTGTTTTCTCCCCTCTCTAACTTAGGTACGATGATCTAAATTATGGATTTGCTTAAGTATGATAATCACATCTGACAGTGCCTGGAGGTGACAGAACTTAATTGATCTAATGACTCACAACTCTGCCATGGTTCTCAAATGATGAGAATTAGCTGTGCAGATAAATTGCTGGACTATACCATCCAGTTTCTGATTCAGTAGATCTATAGCAGGGCCTGAAACTTTGCATTTTAGAGAAGTTCCCAAAATGAAGTGAAGCTGATCTGGCTGAAATAGGAACCTTGAGAACCACTGACATGGGTGGTTTCTCCTGACATTATTAAATTGGATTCTGCAGCTCACCCTTTGCAAAATTGCTATTTACAAATGTTGGTATAGAGGAAATTTGCCTTTAGTCAGAATGCCAGTAATCTAGGAAGAAGGTGAACTTGTGTCTCCTAAAACCATCTCCAAAGATTCTGCCCAGCCATGAAAGCTTTCCAGAGGAAATAGGAAGTAATCTCAGTAAATCTTTGGGTTAGAGGGTCAGAGTCTTTGCCATCCACACTTGCATGCAGGCTTGAGTGCAGGCCTGTCAGCTCCTCATGATCTTTCTTTGGATCCTGTCTTGTTCACACAATTAATTTGGGAGGTTACTGAACTGGAAGCTAGGGAAGGGATCTGGTCTTAATAACTTCACTTCTATTACTTCTTTGATCAAGTTAGACAAAATATCATGTGATTAAAAGGTCTGAAAAGTGTGTTAGAACTGGAGATGAGTAGAACATGGAGTGCCTGGTTTAAGGTTAGTTTCAAGACAAAGGGACATCCTGCTTAGATCTCTTTCCTGCCCAAAACTGCTTGCACTGACTATTGCTGAATGTTGAATTCAGGATTGTTATTGTATAATTTCCCTGCAGTGTTAGGACTTGATATAATCCTTTTTTCTAATTGTTCATGCTTTTGAACTTGTAGCTTTTGTGAACCTAACATCTATTTTTGTTTCTTTTTGGTATTTTTATAAGCTTTTCTTGTAGAAGCTTTAGGTTGCAAGTATCTCTCTACCCTCCAATTTGATTAATTTACAGGAAAACATTACATCCTTTGCTCCATTCTATCCTCAACTGTCATCTAGTGTTTGTAAATATAACTGGAACAGATGAAATATTTGGCTAATTAAATGCAAGAATTCATAAAAGTGGGAAAAGCAGTATTTATATAATGTGATATGGTTATATTTTTTTCTAAAGGTGATTGTGTTAGCCAAATGTTATTAGTTTTCCCTCTGTGGTCCATTTTGTATAATTTGTATAATTTGGGGAGTTCATTAGGATATGAAACTATGAAAAATGGTGTTGACACATGCTTCATTACCTGTATTCTGAGACTTTTTCCCAGTATTAAACTTATTTGAACTCAGGTACTTGAGTTATTTACAAGAAAACTATTTTCCTTTTTGTTCTACCTTCTCTCTTGTTCTCATGTAGGATGAAATGTACTTTCTGGTATGATACAAGTGTGGCATAATTGTTTGCAGAGATCTTTGCTTGTTAAGATGTAATACTTGGCCAAATAGACATAAAACATCATGAGTTTTGATGATCAATAGGCTTCAAAAAGTCCAAAGCATCTATTTCAAGGAACTCTCTCCAGCTGCCCTTTATTTTTTTCCAGGCAATTTAATAGCCATATTGATCTGTGGATATTATACATTTAGGATTAAATCCTGCTAATACTTATTATTTTAGTAAGCATAGTGTCATAATGCCTTTTTATGTGCTAGCAATTGACCCATTTTGGAAAAATATCATGTGATTAAAAGGTCTGAAAAGTGTGTTAGAACTGGAGATGAGTAGAACATGGAGTGCCTGGTTTAAGGTTAGTTTCAAGACAAAGGGACATCCTGCTTAGATCTCTTTCCTGCCCAAAACTGCTTGCACTGACTATTGCTGAATGTTGAATTCAGGATTGTTATTGTATAATTTCCCTGCAGTGTTAGGACTTGATATAATCCTTTTTTCTAATTGTTCATGCTTTTGAACTTGTAGCTTTTGTGAACCTAACATCTATTTTTGTTTCTTTTTGGTATTTTTATAAGCTTTTCTTGTAGAAGCTTTAGGTTGCAAGTATCTCTCTACCCTCCAATTTGATTAATTTACAGGAAAACATTACATCCTTTGCTCCATTCTATCCTCAACTGTCATCTAGTGTTTGTAAATATAACTGGAACAGATGAAATATTTGGCTAATTAAATGCAAGAATTCATAAAAGTGGGAAAAGCAGTATTTATATAATGTGATATGGTTATATTTTTTTCTAAAGGTGATTGTGTTAGCCAAATGTTATTAGTTTTCCCTCTGTGGTCCATTTTGTATAATTTGTATAATTTGGGGAGTTCATTAGGATATGAAACTATGAAAAATGGTGTTGACACATGCTTCATTACCTGTATTCTGAGACTTTTTCCCAGTATTAAACTTATTTGAACTCAGGTACTTGAGTTATTTACAAGAAAACTATTTTCCTTTTTGTTCTACCTTCTCTCTTGTTCTCATGTAGGATGAAATGTACTTTCTGGTATGATACAAGTGTGGCATAATTGTTTGCAGAGATCTTTGCTTGTTAAGATGTAATACTTGGCCAAATAGACATAAAACATCATGAGTTTTGATGATCAATAGGCTTCAAAAAGTCCAAAGCATCTATTTCAAGGAACTCTCTCCAGCTGCCCTTTATTTTTTTCCAGGCAATTTAATAGCCATATTGATCTGTGGATATTATACATTTAGGATTAAATCCTGCTAATACTTATTATTTTAGTAAGCATAGTGTCATAATGCCTTTTTATGTGCTAGCAATTGATTCATTTGGGAAAAACTTACAGCATGCCATAAAGTGACTGTAAAATAAGGTGCATAAATAATTTGAGCAGAATAACTTAAAGACATATAACTGAAAACGTATAATTTTAACCACCTAAAATACACATTTTATATGCTTATTTTAAATTGATGCTGAATTAAGGTGCTGAGTAATTTCAAGTGATAATTTATAAATAGCTGCATTTTTTTTAAATTATTTTTATTTTACTTTTTGCATTTACAGAGGTTTTTTTTTGTTTACAGATATGTATAATCTCAGATCAGTGTCCGCATGTATATCCCTGATCCCTCCCTCCTCCACCCCATTCCCCATCCCCCCATCCCACCCCTTCAGGCTGTCACACAGCCCCCCCTGCAGGATCCCCTGTTCCCACAGCACAATGGCAATAGAAATGCTGCATTCTTAATGAAAGTTTTGTTTTGATTTTAAAATGCAACTCTTGAGAGACAGGTCACATTATATTCAGTAGTGTGACCAATTTTAAAATAACAGTAAAAATAAATGTGAAAAGGACTAATAAATGTAAGTCACATTTACTTTGAAGGTAAGAATTGTCTTGTTTTCATAAGAATGAGTATACATGTACCCCAGTTATTTTATAACAGCTCAGTTATCAACTGTTATGTATAGGTTTGATGTTTATATAGTCACCTTATGCATCTTCGAATGAGTTTTTTGATGTCAGAAAAAGTTGATATCAATAATCCAGACAGCAAGGACCTATTCTATAGCATGGTGAACTATATTCAATATCTCGTAATAAAGTATAATGGAAAAGAACCTGAGTGTGTGTATATATATATATAAATATATATATATACATATATATATATATATGCCTGAATATGTACGTGTAGCAGAATCACTTTGCTGTATACCTAAAACTAATACAACATTGTAAATCAACTATACTTGAATTTTTAAAAAAGAAAGAAAAAATGCGGAAGAAATTTTTATTTTTGTCTGTATATAATGTGCTTCAGTATGTATGTAATGCCACATATTATTTTAATGAGCATACCTGCAAATGGAATTCTCTATTTCTTTTTATCATTAAAAGGGAGAAGCAGGATCTCCAGGTGCTCCAGGGCAGGATGGATCTCGAGGAGAACCTGTGAGTACCTTCTCCATTCAGTTCTAAAGGATGGTGTTCTTCACCTGCCATGAAATACTTTGAATATTCACGTTCTCTTCCCAGGTGTTGTAGAAACTGTGGAATGCTGTGAAGTCTTAAAACCTTCTTTTACAAACTGGGTAGTTTTGATAGCGGGAAATTTATGTATCAAGTGACTCTAAATCACAAAAATGACAAGCCAGGTGCTTGACATGACAAGGAATAATGGGAGTGGTTAGTGTAGGTATTTAGATTTAATATCTCCCCTTAAACCAGCAGATAGAAAACTGTGAGATACAGAGTGAGACTTCATTCTCTCCCCCACCCCACCCTATCAGCTCAGAGAAGGCAAGAAAACATCAATGAATCC
Source organism: Tragulus kanchil (assembly GCA_022376925.1). Lineage (NCBI taxonomy): Eukaryota > Metazoa > Chordata > Mammalia > Artiodactyla > Tragulidae > Tragulus > Tragulus kanchil. The sequence goes on along the minus strand of JAIOJX010000005.1, from coordinate 73,266,834 downwards.
TTTTTGTCTGATTCCTCTGTTCTTCTTGCTGAATGGTGGAGAAGGAGCAGGGTTTGCTGCACCAGGAGATGTACTCTGTTAGGAAAGCAATTAGTAGACTAAATGTCTAAAATTTGCCCATGTTATATGGATATAATTATTCTGGTCTGTATTCTCTTCCAGTTAATAACATATATCATTATGTCATTCTGTTATTTTTCCAGTTACTGAAAATTTGTTTCTTAGAAATATATCCCAGGAAGATTGATCTTTACCAGAGATCAAGTTTTTGTCTGTGTGAAAAAGTTTTTAAAAAGTTTAGATTTAGTGATGCAAAGAAATGAAGACTCATTGTGTTTGGATGCTGGTTTTTAAGTATTTGTAATGAAGATTTTGGTCCCACTTAAAAGAATATGTTCACTTTATTCTACAAATGTGACAGACAAGAAAATTAGTGATGCTTAAATAGGAATGATAGAGTGCCTATATAAATGCTTTAAAGCTAATTAAAAACAGTTTGTAGGAGAAGGATGGTGATTCATCCCTACAAGCAGATTAATAAATGTGAACACTAGCTCTTGGAATTCAAGTTGAGGATAAAGGATGTATTTCACCAGGAAGCAGTGGTATTGCTTTAAAGTACAATTACATGCACATGCCTATTCTTTGAAACTTTAAGGCTGGTATTGGTCAATTCTAAGAGTACTTTAGTCCTAAGGGTAATTACTTTCTAAGTGGCAAATGATACGCAGTTAACTTGAATCCAGGTGACAAACTCAGTCCTACCACTTGCTGAATTTATTAGCACTTGTTTCAACTGTGTATCACTGTGTTTAAGGATTATAATCTTTTAGTCATTCACTCAATAAGCATTTTCTGTCTGCTTTGTGCCAGACATTATGTTAATCGAGGAGAAAATGAAGACGAATTTGTTATGGTCCTGCCCTCAAGGAATCAAATGAGCTAGTAGATGAAAATATTGCATAAGATGTCCTGGAGTGAAATGTTGGGTGGGGATGGGGAAAGTTGTCAAAGACATATATAATGCTAAATGAGTTTTTGGACATCATTGAAAACGATGCATTCTTCTCATTTTAATAGCCATTTATTGAGCTACGATTTGCATACTACTATATAAAATTTGCCTATTTAAAGAGTATAAGGATCCATTTTTAAACAAGATGGTCTCTTGGCCAAATTCTGGAAGATAGATAGGAATTGTTGGCCTTAGGAGGCCAAACAATCTGTAACATGTTCCAAAACATGGGAAAATTGACATCAGTTGACTGGGTAGGACAGATGGAGGGGATGGGATAGAAATAATAGATGAGGTACCAGGGGTGCCTAATGGTCAAACCAGGGATGGCCTTATATATCTGTACTGTTTGGACTTAAGTCTGAGAGTGTTGGGGATCATTCAGATGTTCTAAGTAGGGAAGTAAGGTATTCAGATTTTAAAAAGGTCAATTTGACAGCAGAATAGAGAATGGGATGTGGGCCTGAGGTGGAGGGCAGAGCACGGCAGCAGGCCTGCTGAGCCCTACCACCTCCTCCTCCACCTAAGGCAGGAGCATTCAGAGTTGGGAGGGGAAGAGTGAGTCTGATTTGAAACAAACTAAAAAAGCATGAGCAGAGCTCAGGGATCTATTGGATGTGGGCAATGTTAACAGGTGACAGTTCTCAAAGTCTTATCTCACAGATGGAGACACAGGGAGACCAAACAATGAACAGGAAATAGAGCAATAAGAATTTATTTCAGCTGGGGAGGTGATCCTATGATATTTTCAAATGGGACAGTAACAAAGCCATTTCAATAAGAGGCCTATGCTTTGCATAATTAGCATAGACATAGAAAATGGGGAATAATGTAGTTCCAGTGAGAAATAGTGTGTCAAATTCAAGACAATTTTAGAAGGATTTCTATGAATACTTAGTAGACTGAAAAGTGTTCCCCCTCCCAGGATATCACATCTTAATGACTAGAACATATAAATATTATTGTATCTGAAAAAAGGGTTTTTGCCAGTGTGATTAAACTAAGGATTTTTTGATTAAGGATCTTGTATATTTCCATTTTTGTGCTATCCTGGCTTGTCTGAAGGGAAGTGTGTGTATCTCAACAATCAAGAGCAGAACTGAAGTTTCTCAGGGGAGGCAGTGAGATCAGAGTGATGGGGCCACAAGCCAAGGGATGCTGGTAGAAGGCAGAAAAGGCAAGGGAGCCCTCTCCGTTGGAGTCTCTGGGGAAGCACAAACTTCCAGCTTCTAGAGCTGTTAGCAAATAGCATTCTTTTGCTTTATGCTACCAAGTATGTGGTAAATTTTTATGGCTGCCATGAGAGACAAGTACACTAGGTTTCTCATTTCGTCTAATCTAATCATGAACCACCATTTATGTTAACATATCTATGTAAAAAACCTGTGAGTCCATATTGATACTTACCAAAGTCTTCATGGCTTATATATTTATTAAAAATATTTGGGCTCAAAGCAAGTGGATTAATGGACTTAAATGACAATTTGGTTAAAAGTGAAGCTCTTCAATCAGCAACATTTCCCCATTCATCAATTCTGTTAACTTTTGTGTGTATTGCAAAACTTCTTTTGTCCACTTCATATTTTTCTACAGTTTTGAATTATTGTATTTAGTAGCTTTTAACCCATCTGTCTGCTCTGTACTATTCATCATATGGCAAAATTGGAATAACATAAATATCTGATATTTTATTGGATGTGGGCAATGTTAACAGGTGACAGTTCTCAAAGTCTTATCTCACAGATGGAGACACAGGGAGACCAAACAATGAACAGGAAATAGAGCAATAAGAATTTATTTCAGCTGGGGAGGTGATCCTATGATATTTTCAAATGGGACAGTAACAAAGCCATTTCAATAAGAGGCCTATGCTTTGCATAATTAGCATAGACATAGAAAATGGGGAATAATGTAGTTCCAGTGAGAAATAGTGTGTCAAATTCAAGACAATTTTAGAAGGATTTCTATGAATACTTAGTAGACTGAAAAGTGTTCCCCCTCCCAGGATATCACATCTTAATGACTAGAACATATAAATATTATTGTATCTGAAAAAAGGGTTTTTGCCAGTGTGATTAAACTAAGGATTTTTTGATTAAGGATCTTGTATATTTCCATTTTTGTGCTATCCTGGCTTGTCTGAAGGGAAGTGTGTGTATCTCAACAATCAAGAGCAGAACTGAAGTTTCTCAGGAGGCAGTGAGATCAGAGTGATGGGGCCACAAGCCAAGGGATGCTGGTAGAAGGCAGAAAAGGCAAGGGAGCCCTCTCCGTTGGAGTCTCTGGGGAAGCACAAACTTCCAGCTTCTAGAGCTGTTAGCAAATAGCATTCTTTTGCTTTATGCTACCAAGTATGTGGTAAATTTTTATGGCTGCCATGAGAGACAAGTACACTAGGTTTCTCATTTCGTCTAATCTAATCATGAACCACCATTTATGTTAACATATCTATGTAAAAAACCTGTGAGTCCATATTGATACTTACCAAAGTCTTCATGGCTTATATATTTATTAAAAATATTTGGGCTCAAAGCAAGTGGATTAATGGACTTAAATGACAATTTGGTTAAAAGTGAAGCTCTTCAATCAGCAACATTTCCCCATTCATCAATTCTGTTAACTTTTGTGTGTATTGCAAAACTTCTTTTGTCCACTTCATATTTTTCTACAGTTTTGAATTATTGTATTTAGTAGCTTTTAACCCATCTGTCTGCTCTGTACTATTCATCATATGGCAAAATTGGAATAACATAAATATCTGATATTTTATTACATATATAAACTATAGTGTAAAAATATGCTATTCTGTTTGCATAAAATATAACACTCTCTGAATATGTATGCATAAAGAAGGATCTACATGAAAAATGTGTGGTTTAATCATCTTTTGGTTACTTCGGTTATTTTTCCTCTCTGGTTTCTTTTTCTTTTCTTTTCTTTTTTTTCTTTTTTTTTTTTTTTGGTGGGGGGGGGGGGGGTGGGTGGGCCACTTCTATTGGTCTTTCATTTATTCAGTTTCATCCATCTTTGTTCTTTGGCCCATGTGGGCCTCCCATCGCAGTGGCCTCTGTTGTTGCTGAGCACCGGCTCTGGGCGCATGTGCTCCAGAGCTCTGGCTCGTTAGTTGGACACATCAGTCCAGCCGCTCCACGACACGTGGGATCTTCCCAGGCCGGGGATCGAACTGGCACCCCTTGCACTCCCAGGTGGTGTGCTTACCCACTGGACCACCAGGGAAGACCCCCCCAGTTTCTTTTTGATGTCTGCTTTTTGCTTGTCTGTATTTTATTTTCTTTTGTGAACATGATACTGTTTTTGTAATAACATTATAAAAAAATTAAGAACTGACTTTTGCACTGTTTTGCAGTGTTTCTTTGTTTTTCAGATGTATTAAGCTTGTCAGATTATATTTCCATTTTTGTGCTAAGGCATGACACAAAATCAGATTGCTCCAAGGAATCCTCAGTTGTTGGAAATAGGTTTCTTTAACTTCTTGCAAAGTTAAGATCACTCTGATTTTACTTCATGCAGTTTGGTGGATAGGGAGACAGGACAGTATGGTAGCAGCATCTTGCCAAATTTACTCATAGCTGAAAAACAGTAACCAAGCACCCTCATTTTTGACTGAATTGGCTTTTAGACCAGATTATCATGTCAGTTGGCTTTTGCCTGTGGTTGCTGACCAAGTTACCTGAACTGTTACCATTTTCCCTGCAGTTCATCTTAGCTGTTCTGTGCTGGTCTGAGCCTGAGAATGTCTTGTGTTTGGTGCAGCTTTTCTTCTCAAGTGTCTGATCATTCAAATCCTTAGTTCTCTGATCACCAGCCCATCTACCATGCACAGGGTGGCATGGCTCTTGGTAAAGACTTATAGGTAGGATTTGGGTTCTACTCTTTGAGCTGAGATCCCCGGAGACCCACAGGGATGAAAGAAAGGATGCCACACTTCCTGGATCTATGGAGGTGAGCACATCTTTCTTTGTTAAGTATGCCTTAAGTCATTTTATTTCGAACACACTTACAGTATCATTTTTCCATGGATGAAGAGGTGAGGATCACTGTATTATATTTGAGGACATTGACTCATAGAGGCTTTTGTTTCATTTCCTCATACCTTTCGAATTCTTGCTAAACCACATCTTGTGCTACTCTTTAACTGCTGAGGTAGTCCAAGTTATCATTTACTTAAGGGATAAGTAGGTCTTTTGTTTCATCAGCTTTTCTGTGGTGCAGTTATGTTTTATACACAGAGGTCAGAGGCATAAAGTCCTTGGGGGAAGTTAATGTTGAAGTGCTGTGGTGGTTTCCCATGTGCAATAATCTACGTCAGTATACTAGCAATGTGGAGGTGTCTATTTACCCATTTGACTTTATTTTTAACTTAGATTGAAGGCAAAGGTAAGAGGAAACAAAAAACCCCCTTGTATGGCAAGATTTTTAAAGTTGGTACATATTTATGAGATTTTTTTCCCACTCCTCTTTCAGGAACCAGGTATATCCTTGCTTTGGGTTGAGTGGAAGAACCTTAATCTAATATCTGCTGTTAAGAATTTCACAAGGCAGTTAGGGTGAAGGCAACTCACATTTAACAACTGGAAACATTTTGAAAATTCAATTGTGTTTATTATTGTATTAATGCTAGCTCCAGGGTTATTTTTTAAAACCTAATTGAGAATAACTCTTAGAATGAGTTTTTAATTAAACCACATATCCATATATATCCAGTTGATCTATAGGAGTTACTGCCTTTGTAAGCAGTATATGCAACTTTTTGGTCTCCCAAAACATGGCATTTGGCATTATCACAACTAAAAAAATATTTAATTTTACAAAGCAAACCATTTTCCCTGCAGTTCATCTTAGCTGTTCTGTGCTGGTCTGAGCCTGAGAATGTCTTGTGTTTGGTGCAGCTTTTCTTCTCAAGTGTCTGATCATTCAAATCCTTAGTTCTCTGATCACCAGCCCATCTACCATGCACAGGGTGGCATGGCTCTTGGTAAAGACTTATAGGTAGGATTTGGGTTCTACTCTTTGAGCTGAGATCCCCGGAGACCCACAGGGATGAAAGAAAGGATGCCACACTTCCTGGATCTATGGAGGTGAGCACATCTTTCTTTGTTAAGTATGCCTTAAGTCATTTTATTTCGAACACACTTACAGTATCATTTTTCCATGGATGAAGAGGTGAGGATCACTGTATTATATTTGAGGACATTGACTCATAGAGGCTTTTGTTTCATTTCCTCATACCTTTCGAATTCTTGCTAAACCACATCTTGTGCTACTCTTTAACTGCTGAGGTAGTCCAAGTTATCATTTACTTAAGGGATAAGTAGGTCTTTTGTTTCATCAGCTTTTCTGTGGTGCAGTTATGTTTTATACACAGAGGTCAGAGGCATAAAGTCCTTGGGGGAAGTTAATGTTGAAGTGCTGTGGTGGTTTCCCATGTGCAATAATCTACGTCAGTATACTAGCAATGTGGAGGTGTCTATTTACCCATTTGACTTTATTTTTAACTTAGATTGAAGGCAAAGGTAAGAGGAAACAAAAACCCCTTGTATGGCAAGATTTTTAAAGTTGGTACATATTTATGAGATTTTTTTCCCACTCCTCTTTCAGGAACCAGGTATATCCTTGCTTTGGGTTGAGTGGAAGAACCTTAATCTAATATCTGCTGTTAAGAATTTCACAAGGCAGTTAGGGTGAAGGCAACTCACATTTAACAACTGGAAACATTTTGAAAATTCAATTGTGTTTATTATTGTATTAATGCTAGCTCCAGGGTTATTTTTTAAAACCTAATTGAGAATAACTCTTAGAATGAGTTTTTAATTAAACCACATATCCATATATATCCAGTTGATCTATAGGAGTTACTGCCTTTGTAAGCAGTATATGCAACTTTTTGGTCTCCCAAAACATGGCATTTGGCATTATCACAACTAAAAAAATATTTAATTTTACAAAGCAAATGTTGACCTGTTATCTACAAATTAGTTCATGAAATCCCACTAGGATTACTTATGGATATGTTTCTTCTCTATTAGGTGTATCTCATTGATATAGTAAAACCAGATGGCCATCAAATGACTTTATAAAACAACATCATGAATTTAAATTCAGAAGCTCTATGCTGATGGTACTGATTATGTTCGTTACTGATGTTTTGAAGAAATCTTTTAAAATCATTGTTAGACAGTAAGCATTAATGAATATTTATTTGAATCTTCTTCATTCATTTCTTTTTAATTTGGAAGAGTCTTTATTGAATCCTGACAAGACAAGGGGAATATGTTCAGTTGAACTTTTGAATTGATACATGATTAAGTCTAAGAACAGGTGACAAATTCTTCGAGTCAACAGAATGTCTTTGTTGTTTTCAGGGGCTCTGTGTTTCTTCTGGTGTGGGGACCGATGACACCCATCTCTGTTTTGAAGAGAGTGGGTGAGAGAAAATGTACAGTACAGGCTATTGAGTCTAGATTTCAGGGCTTTTAAGACTTTGACTTTAAAGTTATGTTCTGTAGGCATAAGGGGACCAGAGGTAGTTTTGCATACTTTCATCAAAAACTTTTGGTATAAGGTCCTTATATGATATTCTTTAATTAGTCCAAATTAGTTCTCTGTTTTCAAAGGATAAAACAAAACAGTGTTCTTCAAGACAAAGGCATATTTTATTTTAATACTTGATTCATGATCCATCTAGATGGCTATATATTGCTTCTACTGTCATAAGTGTGGAAACTATATTTTTTCATATTATCTGATGAATGTACCCTTTGGTAACTAGATCATTTCATTTTAAAGATCTCTTTGCTTATATTTTTTAAAAATTTCAAAATCCTTTAGTGTGTATCACACTGAAGACAGCTCAAATGCTTGATGCCTTTGAGAGTTGACACCAGAGAATCACTGATGTTCTAGGTATGTTTAAGGGAGGTGAAAACACAGATGGGGAATTTCTGAAAAAGAGCACTTGAAAATTTTTGCTTATATCAAAATATATTTTTATTTTTGAGAATAAGGTAAGCAACTAATAATTAGGTAATTGATTGCCAATAGTTCTAGGTACTTAACTGATTTATAAAATAATTGTTGTAACTTTGAATACTGAATTGATGTGTTCTATTGTTTGCAATAGAAGTAGTTAAGTCATCGGTAGGTGTGTTGCTCAGTTTTAATTTTGGTTCTTTAGAAGATTATGACTTTGAAATGCCTTTGGCAAAGATGCACACTTTGTGGATCGTAGAAAAAAACAAGATGTGTTTTAACAAAAGATTATATTAATCATCAGTAGACTAGTATTTATTTATTAATACATTCCAGAAGCCCTGTACTACATCTAATGGTTTACAACTAATCTAATCCAATGAAAATTATCAACCAAGATATTAGAATATAAATTTATTTTATCAATTTAATTATAACATAAGTACTTAGACTTTTTCAATGAAAATATTTCCTGCAAAAAGAATAATGAAATAATTAATTTAATCGGACCGATGACACCCATCTCTGTTTTGAAGAGAGTGGGTGAGAGAAAATGTACAGTACAGGCTATTGAGTCTAGATTTCAGGGCTTTTAAGACTTTGACTTTAAAGTTATGTTCTGTAGGCATAAGGGGACCAGAGGTAGTTTTGCATACTTTCATCAAAAACTTTTGGTATAAGGTCCTTATATGATATTCTTTAATTAGTCCAAATTAGTTCTCTGTTTTCAAAGGATAAAACAAAACAGTGTTCTTCAAGACAAAGGCATATTTTATTTTAATACTTGATTCATGATCCATCTAGATGGCTATATATTGCTTCTACTGTCATAAGTGTGGAAACTATATTTTTTCATATTATCTGATGAATGTACCCTTTGGTAACTAGATCATTTCATTTTAAAGATCTCTTTGCTTATATTTTTTAAAAATTTCAAAATCCTTTAGTGTGTATCACACTGAAGACAGCTCAAATGCTTGATGCCTTTGAGAGTTGACACCAGAGAATCACTGATGTTCTAGGTATGTTTAAGGGAGGTGAAAACACAGATGGGGAATTTCTGAAAAAGAGCACTTGAAAATTTTTGCTTATATCAAAATATATTTTTATTTTTGAGAATAAGGTAAGCAACTAATAATTAGGTAATTGATTGCCAATAGTTCTAGGTACTTAACTGATTTATAAAATAATTGTTGTAACTTTGAATACTGAATTGATGTGTTCTATTGTTTGCAATAGAAGTAGTTAAGTCATCGGTAGGTGTGTTGCTCAGTTTTAATTTTGGTTCTTTAGAAGATTATGACTTTGAAATGCCTTTGGCAAAGATGCACACTTTGTGGATCGTAGAAAAAAACAAGATGTGTTTTAACAAAAGATTATATTAATCATCAGTAGACTAGTATTTATTTATTAATACATTCCAGAAGCCCTGTACTACATCTAATGGTTTACAACTAATCTAATCCAATGAAAATTATCAACCAAGATATTAGAATATAAATTTATTTTATCAATTTAATTATAACATAAGTACTTAGACTTTTTCAATGAAAATATTTCCTGCAAAAAAGTATGAAAAGTAATTTATAAAGTGAAATTAAAATTACATTAGAGTAAAGGAGTTGCACAATCAATAATTACTTTAAATGTAAAATCTCATTGTTCCATATGCAGTTGTGGTTGTGGTGTGTCCATGAGAGGATGTGAGCTCTGGAATGTTCTAATCTTCCATCTTGATGTGAAACCTCATTGTAGTATTTTTCTACAGTCACAGTCAGCCAAACACGAAAAGGCAAAAGTTAATGAATGAGCCGCATTGCAGACCTGTTGGTGCCCCCTGGTGGTAAGCCTTAGATTGCCAGCGTCATTTTCAATACAGTGTAAACTTTAGGGAATGAGGTAGAGAAAGGCAAGATGGAAAGATGTTAAAAAAAGAAAAAAGAAGAAAGAAAGAGAAAAAGATAACCTCAAAATGGTGGAAAACAAAATTTGAGACTTGGAAAAGAATTGACTTCATTTATTTTGAGAGCTAATGTCAGGAAGATACTGTGGAAAGGCATGAAAAAATTTTCATGTTTCAGATCTGAGTTAAGTGTTGGTGAGAGCTAATTGACATAATATACCGATCTTAGAGCTAAGTTTTGTTATTTTTCATCATGTATAAGATAGGGACACTGAAATTCCAATTTAAATTACTGGCCTGGAGTAGATCAGCACGAGATAATGGATTGGCTTGACTCTACAATCTAAAGTTTCAACTGCTTCTGTTATTGTCTTTATTAATAATTATTGCAATTTTTGTAGCTAACACAAATTATACTTTCAATATGTATATTTTGTACTCATTGCATCTTTAGGAATGAGAAAATCACTTCTATTTTTTTTCTTTTTTAAATTTATTTATTTATTTATTTTGGGCGGGGGTCGTGTTGGGGAGGGATGGGAGCAGGCGGGCCACTTCTATTGGTCTTTCATTTCTCTGTTTTCATCCGTCCTTGTTCTTTGGCTCCTGCGGGCCTCCCATCGCGGTGGCGTCTGTTGTCACAGAGCGCCAGCTCTGGGTGCATGCGCTCCAGAGCTCCGGCTCGATAATTGGACACATCAGTCCAGCTGCTCCGCGGCACGTGGGATCTTCCCAGACCAGGGATCGAACCGGCGCCCCTTGCACTGCAAGGCTGTGTCCTTATCCACTGGACCACCAGGGGAAGCCCAAATCACTTATTGATATAATAGAAGAAAGCATAAACTGCTTACAACATTTTGATAGCTGTATGATAATAAACATCTGTACAACTGTGTAGAAAGTTTGATTTTTTTTATTTTAAAGTACCATTAGTTGATTAGATTTGTGTTTAGTACGTTGAAATTATTGCATTACCTAACAGCAGATTTGACCCAAGAGTTGACAGCCATACCATCCTGAATGCGCCTAGTCTGGTAATGCTCTGACTTCAGGAGTAAAGTACTCCATTGCATGTAGAAAATTATAAAGTGATAACGTGTTTTTCTAAGTAATGCATCATGGACATATTTCCTTCATTATAAAGTGGTCACTCTCTCTCAAAAAAAAAAAGTGGTCTCTAGGAAATAGGCCCCAAATCCTTTATTCTAAATTATGCATTTCTATTTTAATGATTTTTTGTTATACAGCAATGGTTTAATGGTTACAGAGAAGAACATTTTGACTCTGTAAAGTATAATATACCAATCTTAGAGCTAAGTTTTGTTATTTTTCATCATGTATAAGATAGGGACACTGAAATTCCAATTTAAATTACTGGCCTGGAGTAGATCAGCACGAGATAATGGATTGGCTTGACTCTACAATCTAAAGTTTCAACTGCTTCTGTTATTGTCTTTATTAATAATTATTGCAATTTTTGTAGCTAACACAAATTATACTTTCAATATGTATATTTTGTACTCATTGCATCTTTAGGAATGAGAAAATCACTTCTATTTTTTTTCTTTTTTAAATTTATTTATTTATTTATTTTGGGCGGGGGTCGTGTTGGGGAGGGATGGGAGCAGGCGGGCCACTTCTATTGGTCTTTCATTTCTCTGTTTTCATCCGTCCTTGTTCTTTGGCTCCTGCGGGCCTCCCATCGCGGTGGCGTCTGTTGTCACAGAGCGCCAGCTCTGGGTGCATGCGCTCCAGAGCTCCGGCTCGATAATTGGACACATCAGTCCAGCTGCTCCGCGGCACGTGGGATCTTCCCAGACCAGGGATCGAACCGGCGCCCCTTGCACTGCAAGGCTGTGTCCTTATCCACTGGACCACCAGGGGAAGCCCAAATCACTTATTGATATAATAGAAGAAAGCATAAACTGCTTACAACATTTTGATAGCTGTATGATAATAAACATCTGTACAACTGTGTAGAAAGTTTGATTTTTTTTATTTTAAAGTACCATTAGTTGATTAGATTTGTGTTTAGTACGTTGAAATTATTGCATTACCTAACAGCAGATTTGACCCAAGAGTTGACAGCCATACCATCCTGAATGCGCCTAGTCTGGTAATGCTCTGACTTCAGGAGTAAAGTACTCCATTGCATGTAGAAAATTATAAAGTGATAACGTGTTTTTCTAAGTAATGCATCATGGACATATTTCCTTCATTATAAAGTGGTCACTCTCTCTCAAAAAAAAAAAGTGGTCTCTAGGAAATAGGCCCCAAATCCTTTATTCTAAATTATGCATTTCTATTTTTAATGATTTTTTTGTTATACAGCAATGGTTTAATGGTTACAGAGAAGCTTCTAGAACATTTTTTCATGTCAGCATTCTTTCACCACAACATTACAAAGGATTTTCCACTTGATTTCCAGCTCGTCCTCAAGCCCAAACTGAAATCACAGAAGTAAAGGAAATACGCCCCTTTATTCTTACAAATAAAATTCTTACTTCTGTCTTATACGTGTTCACAATTGCCTGAACCGAAAACCACACAGGTTCAAAAAGAAATATAAAATAGTTTTCTTGGAAAGAAACATTTACCCTATGAAGTAATTGTTAATAAATACTTTTGAATCAACAAACTGATAACTTTCAAATGGTTTTGAATAATATTTCTAGTAATGTAAAATTGCCAAAATTTAGTCAGTTTCAGTGAACATATTGGGAGGCCCAAGAAAATATCGTCTAGGGGAATTTTATTAACTAATATAACTCTGAGTGATTTCAGTTCTTGTCATGAACCTCTCTGTCAAGATTTTTATTCCATGCATGTTCATTATATTATATTAATTTTGCCCAGAATTCTTTTATAAATTGATTTTATATTTTGTGTTTTAATATCATATAGCTTTATGTGTTTTTTGCTTGCTATTTATAAAATATTAATCATTCTTAATATAGCTGGACTTATGGGTATACTGTGCTCATGTATTATAATGTTTCTTAAAATTTTTGTATTGCCTTATTTATTCTCTAGTTAGTATGTTTATAAAGACTTGTGTTTTCAGCTTGTGTGCAACCCCCTTGTTGATGGTCATTGCTCTCATACAGTTTGTGTTCTCTGCAAAGGATGAACTGAATTGAGAATCAAACTGAATTCCACTGTATGGAATTTATGTTTAGATTTTAAGACTAGAACTGTGTACTGTATCTTGCACCATAACTGTGGCTACCACAAGGACAAGTATTGTATTAATAGTCAAGATGTGACCATCAAAACAATGGCCGACTCTCCCTGCAGTAGAAGATGCTTGATCTCATTGTCCTGATTATGGAGGACCACTGCTGTTCTTTGAAAGCCTTGAGGATGGAAAGGGCTTTCAGGGAAATACTATTATGCATTTCTAATGATTTTTTGTTATACAGCAATGGTTTAATGGTTACAGAGAAGCTTCTAGAACATTTTTTCATGTCAGCATTCTTTCACCACAACATTACAAAGGATTTTCCACTTGATTTCCAGCTCGTCCTCAAGCCCAAACTGAAATCACAGAAGTAAAGGAAATACGCCCCTTTATTCTTACAAATAAAATTCTTACTTCTGTCTTATACGTGTTCACAATTGCCTGAACCGAAAACCACACAGGTTCAAAAAGAAATATAAAATAGTTTTCTTGGAAAGAAACATTTACCCTATGAAGTAATTGTTAATAAATACTTTTGAATCAACAAACTGATAACTTTCAAATGGTTTTGAATAATATTTCTAGTAATGTAAAATTGCCAAAATTTAGTCAGTTTCAGTGAACATATTGGGAGGCCCAAGAAAATATCGTCTAGGGGAATTTTATTAACTAATATAACTCTGAGTGATTTCAGTTCTTGTCATGAACCTCTCTGTCAAGATTTTTATTCCATGCATGTTCATTATATTATATTAATTTTGCCCAGAATTCTTTTATAAATTGATTTTATATTTTGTGTTTTAATATCATATAGCTTTATGTGTTTTTTGCTTGCTATTTATAAAATATTAATCATTCTTAATATAGCTGGACTTATGGGTATACTGTGCTCATGTATTATAATGTTTCTTAAAATTTTTGTATTGCCTTATTTATTCTCTAGTTAGTATGTTTATAAAGACTTGTGTTTTCAGCTTGTGTGCAACCCCCTTGTTGATGGTCATTGCTCTCATACAGTTTGTGTTCTCTGCAAAGGATGAACTGAATTGAGAATCAAACTGAATTCCACTGTATGGAATTTATGTTTAGATTTTAAGACTAGAACTGTGTACTGTATCTTGCACCATAACTGTGGCTACCACAAGGACAAGTATTGTATTAATAGTCAAGATGTGACCATCAAAACAATGGCCGACTCTCCCTGCAGTAGAAGATGCTTGATCTCATTGTCCTGATTATGGAGGACCACTGCTGTTCTTTGAAAGCCTTGAGGATGGAAAGGGCTTTCAGGGAAATACTATTGGTGCCCAATTTACCTGTCTTTCAAATTCCTTTTTTGACCAGAGACAATACATGTACATTAAAACATGTTATTCATTTGTTCAACCAAAGTGTCATAAGGAAAGGAGCTAAGAAAAATGAATAAGAAATAAATATTGATTAGTACCATCACTGTTTGATAAATATGTATAATAAATGATCGTTTTGGTAAATACATAGAATGACAATAAGCTTTCCCATTAATAAATGTCCTCACATTATTCTTAAAATTGGGCAGTTAAGATTCTGGAAACTCTGAATCTTGCTAGAGAACTTATACATTTGGGTTGAATCAGGTGAAAGAATTTCTTTCTCCCTTCCTTCCCTTCTTTTTCCTCTTTTCTTTCTTTCTTTTTTTTTTTTTTCTCTCTCTCTCTTTCTAGTTCTCCTTATCATTTTTTTTTCTTTCTCTCCACAAACTGGTGTGCTTATGTGACACAATTTTATCAGCAAGGAAATCATTAGGAGAAAGATAGCTGTGTCTTACATAAGGAATCAGGTTCCTAGGTGTTTCAAGGTTCAATTTGGAGGAAATTATTTAGTTTCATTAGTCTTCAGTTATGGGTGGGAAATTGTGAGGGCCATTTGGAACTGTTTTATTGAATCTGAACTCCGATGATTTCACAGTCTTTTTACATAAATCATTATAAGTAAAGTAAGAAAGTGTCGGGATGAAATATCCTTCTTATTTTATAATTTATTGCTCTGAAAGAAGAGCTGAGGTTCATATCCTCAACAGTTTTTTTAAGTGTGTTTATAAAGACTTGTTTTGCAACCCCTTGTTGATGGTC
The DNA here is from genome assembly GCA_022376925.1 of Tragulus kanchil. Classification (NCBI taxonomy): domain Eukaryota; kingdom Metazoa; phylum Chordata; class Mammalia; order Artiodactyla; family Tragulidae; genus Tragulus; species Tragulus kanchil. The sequence continues at coordinate 73,251,634 of JAIOJX010000005.1, read as the reverse complement.
ATTGCTCTCATACAGTTTGTGTTCTCTGCAAAGGATGAACTGAATTGAGAATCAAACTGAATTCCACTGTATGGAATTTATGTTTAGATTTTAAGACTAGAACTGTGTACTGTATCTTGCACCATAACTGTGGCTACCACAAGGACAAGTATTGTATTAATAGTCAAGATGTGACCATCAAAACAATGGCCGACTCTCCCTGCAGTAGAAGATGCTTGATCTCATTGTCCTGATTATGGAGGACCACTGCTGTTCTTTGAAAGCCTTGAGGATGGAAAGGGCTTTCAGGGAAATACTATTGGTGCCCAATTTACCTGTCTTTCAAATTCCTTTTTTGACCAGAGACAATACATGTACATTAAAACATGTTATTCATTTGTTCAACCAAAGTGTCATAAGGAAAGGAGCTAAGAAAAATGAATAAGAAATAAATATTGATTAGTACCATCACTGTTTGATAAATATGTATAATAAATGATCGTTTTGGTAAATACATAGAATGACAATAAGCTTTCCCATTAATAAATGTCCTCACATTATTCTTAAAATTGGGCAGTTAAGATTCTGGAAACTCTGAATCTTGCTAGAGAACTTATACATTTGGGTTGAATCAGGTGAAAGAATTTCTTTCTCCCTTCCTTCCCTTCTTTTTCCTCTTTTCTTTCTTTCTTTTTTTTTCTCTCTCTCTTTCTAGTTCTCCTTATCATTTTTTTTTCTTTCTCTCCACAAACTGGTGTGCTTATGTGACACAATTTTATCAGCAAGGAAATCATTAGGAGAAAGATAGCTGTGTCTTACATAAGGAATCAGGTTCCTAGGTGTTTCAAGGTTCAATTTGGAGGAAATTATTTAGTTTCATTAGTCTTCAGTTATGGGTGGGAAATTGTGAGGGCCATTTGGAACTGTTTTATTGAATCTGAACTCCGATGATTTCACAGTCTTTTTACATAAATCATTATAAGTAAAGTAAGAAAGTGTCGGGATGAAATATCCTTCTTATTTTATAATTTATTGCTCTGAAAGAAGAGCTGAGGTTCATATCCTCATAGTTTTGTAAGTCTGTAGTTAAAACTATAAATAGCAATAGATGTTCATATAACATTAAATCTCAAAAGTTTTGCCTTTTCCAAAATTTAATTACTCTAAGTAGCAGTTTCATGATGTCAAGAGCTATGTTAATGATTTGCATCATTTGCTAGTTAAAACTCCCATTGTGGTCTATTCTTCTTTGATGATACAGTCTAAATTTTTTTAATTAAAATTCTACTTTATTTCTTTTTAGGGAATCCCAGGATTTCCTGGAAACCAGGGGTTAATGGGACAAAAAGTAAGTACTAATTGAAAGTTGAAAGATTTGGGCCTGGGATCTGCTTATGAAAAGGGCAAAGTGGTGATGTCTTTTCACATAGAATACATTTTAGCACATTTATGGCAACAGTTAATGGTTCAAGCATGATATAATTTTAGAAGCTATTATTTTGAACTTACAATTAGTATTTGAGGGTAGTATAAATTTGAATTTACATGCATACTTTCTATTTTACTTGGTTACTTTCTGTCTTGTGTTCTTAGACCATCCTTTCAGGATAATTTTACTGCTTCCTAAACTATATCTTTAGAAATTCCTTTAGTACAAGTATCTTGATTATAAACTTTCAGTTTTTATTTAATTTCCAATATCTTTATTTTGCTCTGTCATTTGAGAAAGAATTTTGTAGGGTATAAAATTCAAGGTTGATTATTATTTCCTCTTTATTTCTTTTTTAAAAATTTCCTCTTGATACATTGAAATTTTTCTGCTTTCATCTCCTAGCTTCCATGGTTAACTATCAAAAATCTGCTCTTGTTCTAATCATCATTCTTTTGTAAGTAATATTTCCCTTCTTTGGAGAGTCTTATAAGGTATTTTATTTGTTTTTAGTGTTTTAAAACTCAGAACAGTGTATCTAGATATGGATTTATCTTTATTTATCTTCGTGAGAATTCACTTTCCTTCCTGGTTCTGCGCAGATATTTCTGTTAACTCTGGAAGACATGGGCTGTTAATCTCATGTTACCTCTCTTCATTCTCCACTCTTCCCTCTTTCTAGAAATCTAACCAGATATATCTTATTTCTTCTAATTTTGTTCTCTACATCACTAAATTTCTTATTTCCATGTCCTTGTTTCTTAAATTTTGGTTAATTTTTTTGGATTTATTTTCTAGTCCATTTATTCTTCCTTTGCTGTGTCTTATCTGCTATTTAAACCATCAATTGATGGTTTACAAAAATTTTATTGCAAAAACAGTAATATTTTTCATTCCTAAAATTTTAATGACATCTTTTTATTATTTTTTCTTGAAATACACTTGATTTACAATATTGTGTTTTAAGTATACAGCAAAAGGATTCAGTTTTATATATGGAGAGAGAGAGAGATACCTATATATCTATTCTTTTTTAGATTATTTCCCTTATAAGTTATTATAAAATATTGAATATAGCCATAGTTCCTTGTGCTATAACATCTTTTTATTCTTGATAGCCTCTTGTTCTGCTTTCAGTCCTTATAGTCTTTCATGATTCCATTCTTTCATTCATAAAGATTTCACATATAGCTCTAAATTCTGTTTCTAGCCATTCTAACATCTGTAGTTCAGTGTTATTATTCTTGACGCAGTCTTATAGTTTCATACTTCCCTTGTCTTAATTGTTGATTCTGAGCTCATTGCTTCATCCTAGCTGGCAGGTATCCCGTTAGCCTAGCTGGGACATAGAAGACCTCCTGCTGGCAGGCCTACGTACCAGCCCTTACCTAAGCCACTGTAGGTATTAAAGACTCCTTGACCTCTTCCCATGGCTGCCCAATATTCAGTTACCTAGAAGCTGAGCATGTGCCCTCAACATCCCCAGCCCTCTTGTTTCCTGCATCCCTACCTCTGACTAGACTTCTTCCCAGTTCCAAATTCTCGTAATTATAGTCATATCTAGAGTTTATTTTATTAAAATAAAGCATCTTTGAAGACTTCCCCTACTTCTTATAAAACCAGCTCTGTCTCAAAGAAGGTGAGGGCTTTTGTTCTTTATTCAGAAAAATCTCTTGGAGGATAAGGTCAACCACTATCCCCTAAGTTGAAATCTAAATGCTATTATGTGCTCAGTCATACCCAACTCTTTGTGATCCCAGAACTGTAGTCTGCAAGGCTCCTCTATCCATGGAATTTTCTAGGCAAGATTCCTAGATTCGGTTGCTATTTACTACTATAGGCAATCTTCCTGACCCAGGGATCGAACACATCCCTCTTGTATCTCCTTCACTGGCAGATGGATTCTTTACCAATGCACTACTTGAGAAGCCCTCAAATGCTATTACACTGTACCCTAATTTTTCTTAATTTGTGTTCACTGTCATAGCTCTTAAAATATGATAAACTAAAAGTTTTTAGTTGATTTTATTTTCTGCTGTTTTCTCTCCTCACCAACCCTATGTGAATGGCTAGATCTTCCTTTGAAAGAATGACAACACCCACTCTTGATTTCCTAATAAAAATATTTGACTTAATAATTCCACAGACCCTAGGTCCAGGTTGTTACAGTGTTAGATTCAATTTTCTACCTTGCATTTCTTCTATCTTATGATATAGGAAGAGAGAATGGATACATTGTTCTGATTGGTATTGAGTTTTCATTCTGTAATGCTTTGCTAGGAAATTCCTAATGATGAATTGACAATTTACAATTTTAAACTCTATCTATATTGATTTTTAGGGAGAAATTGGGACTCCAGGACCAGTAGGAAAAAAAGGAGCTCCGGGGATACCTGTACGTTAATGTCATCATTATAGGGGTGTTTGAAATGTTGTAACTATATACCAAGGGTTCTTATTTTGAAGTTCACAAAAAGTGGGGATTCAATGAGATGTGGGGGATGGGAGGGATGTGTCCACAAATCCTATCTATTTGTATGAAAAATACTTTGTCCATTTTTCTAAAGTAGTCTAAATTGCTTCAGATTCTCAGAAAGTTGGCTACCCAAGTAAAGATTAAGAATTGTAGATAAAGCAGAAATCAAATACTCTAGCTCTTTATTAAAAAAGAATACTGAGTACCATGAAAAATACTAAAAATAAATTTTCTAGGTAGTATAGGAAGATGTTAAATTAGTGAATAAATAATTCTGGAAGTTTTGGAAGTAAAGGGACATATGTCTTTGGTATTAAAAGTTATAAAAATCCTATGGTACATAAGACGCCATAAAAAAGTTTCTAAAAGTTATTGTGAAAAGTGATGTGGATTTTAATCTATGAATTAAATAGCCTGTAACAGCTTTTTATTTAAGTTAAAAAAATTAGTAAAAAAAAAAGATCTGATAGTTTATGACTTTTCATTTAATTATATAAGTTTAGAATGCAGGTAGTTTATCTTGTGAAAAGGTTTGATAAAATTTTGGTGAAAGATTTGAATAGAATATTCTTCCTCTACTCCCATCATCACAACCAAATTATTTTTTCATATAAATATTAACTTAATTATTTACCAGTATTTAAGTTAGCCTCCAGATAATAAAGGTATTGAATAGAACTTCATTAAACTTCAAGAATATATATATAAATATTTCTAATCTTTCAAACACTATACTATAAGTAATATATTTTATACTTTATAGTTGTCATAACATCCTAAATTAATAGCAAAGCATGATAATGATGACATGGTATCTTCAATATGACTATACTGAGATTCTGCTTTCTGATCATGTGAATTGAATATTTTCATTTGTCACATTTCCTTTGCTATGATAAAGAGAAAGAAAATGCTTTTAATATATATAATAATATTTATTTGAATCTAAGTTAAATTAGTTCCTGTTGCTAGAGCAACAAGTAATTAGTAACACTAACTACTTCAGTGTTTTTTTTTTTTGAATCATAAAATTATTTGTAACTTAGAGATGATTAAATTCAGAGAATTTATTAGATTTTAACTCTCTGAAAACATTATTCGAGAAAATAGAAAATGTAAGTAAAATCGATCAAAATAATACCTAGGAAGAAATCTAAATATTTGTCATCATGAGAGAAAAAAGAAAGTGAGAGTGTAGGAAAAATAAATTTTTCTTTACAGTTGTCTTTTACTAGCTTTCCAGTAATTATTGCTATTGGTAGGTGATTTAAACAACTAGTTATAAGAGCCTTGCTGACTTTCAGGTAATCCTGCATAATTTGATTCTGTATTATCTTTTATTTGTTTTTGTGCAGGTAAGTTTCCTGTATATTGCATTATACTTTAGTGGATTAATTATTATGGGAATGTGTAAAATAAAAATTAATTGAGTCCTTTTTAATATTCTTCTCTCAATTGCTCTTGTAATTTCCACTTAAAATGTAGGGTTTGATGGGAAGAGATGGCTCACCAGGTCAGCCTGGAGCCCAAGGATCTAAGGTAAAGAAAATGGAATTAATAAGACTGAGGACTTTGTGCAAAATGACCACTGATGTACTTCAGTCAAAGTTTTCACTACACTGATATTATTTTGAATGTGGTATGAATTCTATGAAAAAGCACTCAAAGGAATGAAGTCTTAGGTGAGAATCAAGCATATAAAACTAGTGAAGCAAAAAAAAAAACTAGTGAAGCAGGACTGATTTAAGCAGGAGGGAGTTCAGGTCCCTCATGACTCAGCCCTCTTTCCTTGCTTGTAGCTCCAGAGTGCTGAGGAATACCCAAAGTTCTAGGAGCCTGGTATTCAATCCACCATCTAGACCATCTGTAGTGATGAGGGAGGGTAACTTTACCAACCTTGGTAATATATCTTATGAAATGAAATGTATATGGAATTTTTTTTTTGCATTTCTTTTTCTTGGAGATGGTTTTGATCACTGCCTGCTATACAATGTTACAAACCTCCATCCTTAGTTCTTCAGTCACTCTGTGTATCAGATCTAATCCCTTGAATCTATTTGTATCTTCCACTGTATAATCATAATGGATTTGATTTAGGTCGTACCTGAATGGCCTAGTGATACTCCCTACTTTCTTCAATTTCAGTCTGAATTTTCCAATACGGCATTCATGGCCTGAGCCAATGTCTGCTCCAGGTCTTGTTTTAGCTTACAACTGTAAGAACTTCTCCATCTTCGATTGCAAAGGGTGTAATCAATCTGATTTCGGTATTGACCGCTTGGTGATGTCCATGTGTAGAGTCGTTTCCTGTGTTTTTGGAAGAGATCATTTACTATGACCAATGCATTCTCTTGACAAAACTCCATTAGCTTTGGCTCTGCTTCATTTTGTCCTCCAAGGCCAAGCTTGCCTGTTTGCTTCAGGTATCTCTTGACTTCCTACTTTTGCATTCCAGTCCCCAGTGATGAAAAGGACACATTATTATTATTATTATTATTATTGGTGTTCTAGAAGATCTTGCAGGTATTTATAGAATTGTTCAGCTTGAGCTTCATCAACATTAGTGGTAGGGACATAGACTTGGATTACTGTGATATTGAATGGTTTGCCTTGGAAGTGAACTGAGATCATTCTGTCATTTTAGAGACTGCACTGCATTGTACTGCATTTTAGCTCTTTTGTTGACTATAAGACTGAGGACTTTGTGCAAAATGACCACTGATGTACTTCAGTCAAAGTTTTCACTACACTGATATTATTTTGAATGTGGTATGAATTCTATGAAAAAGCACTCAAAGGAATGAAGTCTTAGGTGAGAATCAAGCATATAAAACTAGTGAAGCAAAAAAAAAAACTAGTGAAGCAGGACTGATTTAAGCAGGAGGGAGTTCAGGTCCCTCATGACTCAGCCCTCTTTCCTTGCTTGTAGCTCCAGAGTGCTGAGGAATACCCAAAGTTCTAGGAGCCTGGTATTCAATCCACCATCTAGACCATCTGTAGTGATGAGGGAGGGTAACTTTACCAACCTTGGTAATATATCTTATGAAATGAAATGTATATGGAATTTTTTTGCATTTTTTTTTCTTGGAGATGGTTTTGATCACTGCCTGCTATACAATGTTACAAACCTCCATCCTTAGTTCTTCAGTCACTCTGTGTATCAGATCTAATCCCTTGAATCTATTTGTATCTTCCACTGTATAATCATAATGGATTTGATTTAGGTCGTACCTGAATGGCCTAGTGATACTCCCTACTTTCTTCAATTTCAGTCTGAATTTTCCAATACGGCATTCATGGCCTGAGCCAATGTCTGCTCCAGGTCTTGTTTTAGCTTACAACTGTAAGAACTTCTCCATCTTCGATTGCAAAGGGTGTAATCAATCTGATTTCGGTATTGACCGCTTGGTGATGTCCATGTGTAGAGTCGTTTCCTGTGTTTTTGGAAGAGATCATTTACTATGACCAATGCATTCTCTTGACAAAACTCCATTAGCTTTGGCTCTGCTTCATTTTGTCCTCCAAGGCCAAGCTTGCCTGTTTGCTTCAGGTATCTCTTGACTTCCTACTTTTGCATTCCAGTCCCCAGTGATGAAAAGGACACATTATTATTATTATTATTATTATTGGTGTTCTAGAAGATCTTGCAGGTATTTATAGAATTGTTCAGCTTGAGCTTCATCAACATTAGTGGTAGGGACATAGACTTGGATTACTGTGATATTGAATGGTTTGCCTTGGAAGTGAACTGAGATCATTCTGTCATTTTAGAGACTGCACTGCATTGTACTGCATTTTTAGCTCTTTTGTTGACTATAACGGCTACTCCATTTCTTTTAAGGGATTCTTGATAGACAGAGTGCCTGAAGAACTATATAGATGGAGGTTCATAACATTGTAAAGGACACAGTGGTCAAAACGATTCCCAAGGAAAAGAAATACAAAAAGGCAAAATAGTTCTCTGAGGAGACATTAAAAATATCTGAGAAAAGAAGGGATGTAAAAGGCAAAGGAAAGAAAGATATATGCTTCTGAATGTAGAGTTCTAGAGAATAACAAGGAGAGGTAAGAAAGCCTTATTAAGTAAACAATGCAAAGAAATAGAGGAAAATAATAAAAGGAGAAAGACTAGAGAACTCTACAAGACAATTAGAGGTACCCAGGGAACATTTCATGCAAAGACAGGCACAACAATAAAGGAGAGAAATGGTATGGACCTAACAACAGCAATATTAAGAAGAGTTTGGAAATATACACAGAAGAACTATACAAAAAAGATCTTATTGATCCAAAAGATCATGGTGGTATGATCTCTCACCTAGAGCCAGGCATCTTAGAGTACAAACTCAAGTGGGCCATAGGAATCATTACTATGAACAAAACTAGTGGAGGTGATGGAATTCCAGCTGAGCTATTTCAAATCCTAAAAGATAATACTGTCAATATGTCAGCAAATTTTGAAAACTCAGAAGTGGTCTCAGGAATGGAAAAGATCAGTTTTTTAAAAAATTTTTATTTGTGTGTTTATTTTTGACTATTCTGGGTTTTCACTGCTACAGGCTCTTCCCTAGTTCTATGACCAATGCATTCTCTTGACAAAACTCCATTAGCTTTGGCTCTGCTTCATTTTGTCCTCAAGGCCAAGCTTGCCTGTTTGCTTCAGGTATCTCTTGACTTCCTACTTTTGCATTCCAGTCCCCAGTGATGAAAAGGACACATTATTATTATTATTATTATTATTGGTGTTCTAGAAGATCTTGCAGGTATTTATAGAATTGTTCAGCTTGAGCTTCATCAACATTAGTGGTAGGGACATAGACTTGGATTACTGTGATATTGAATGGTTTGCCTTGGAAGTGAACTGAGATCATTCTGTCATTTTAGAGACTGCACTGCATTGTACTGCATTTTTAGCTCTTTTGTTGACTATAACGGCTACTCCATTTCTTTTAAGGGATTCTTGATAGACAGAGTGCCTGAAGAACTATATAGATGGAGGTTCATAACATTGTAAAGGACACAGTGGTCAAAACGATTCCCAAGGAAAAGAAATACAAAAAGGCAAAATAGTTCTCTGAGGAGACATTAAAAATATCTGAGAAAAGAAGGGATGTAAAAGGCAAAGGAAAGAAAGATATATGCTTCTGAATGTAGAGTTCTAGAGAATAACAAGGAGAGGTAAGAAAGCCTTATTAAGTAAACAATGCAAAGAAATAGAGGAAAATAATAAAAGGAGAAAGACTAGAGAACTCTACAAGACAATTAGAGGTACCCAGGGAACATTTCATGCAAAGACAGGCACAACAATAAAGGAGAGAAATGGTATGGACCTAACAACAGCAATATTAAGAAGAGTTTGGAAATATACACAGAAGAACTATACAAAAAAGATCTTATTGATCCAAAAGATCATGGTGGTATGATCTCTCACCTAGAGCCAGGCATCTTAGAGTACAAACTCAAGTGGGCCATAGGAATCATTACTATGAACAAAACTAGTGGAGGTGATGGAATTCCAGCTGAGCTATTTCAAATCCTAAAAGATAATACTGTCAATATGTCAGCAAATTTTGAAAACTCAGAAGTGGTCTCAGGAATGGAAAAGATCAGTTTTTTAAAAAATTTTTATTTGTGTGTTTATTTTTGACTATTCTGGGTTTTCACTGCTGCTACAGGCTCTTCCCTAGTTGCAGGGAGTGGGCGCTACTCTCTAGTTGAGGTGAGCAGGCTTCTTGTTGCCGTGACTTCTCTTGTTGTGGAACATGGGTTCTAGGGCACACAGGTTTCAATAGTTGCAGCACATGGGCTCAATAGCTCCAAGGCTCTAGAGCACAGGCTCAATAGTTGTGGTTCACAGGCTTAGTTACTCCGCAGCATGTGGGACCTTCCTGGATCAGGGATTGAACCCTTGTCTCCTTCACTGGCAGGCAAACTCTTCACCATTGAACTACCAGGGAAGCCTGGAAAAGATAAGTTTTCATTCCAATCCCAGAGAAGGGTAATGCCAAAGAATGTTCAGAGTAATGCACAATTGCATTCATTTCACACACTAGCAAGGTAGTGCTCAAAATCCTCCAAGCTAGGCTTCAGTAGTATGTGAACTGACAGCTTCCAGATTTATAAGCTGGACTTAGAAAGGGCAAAGCACCAGAGATCTAATTGCCAACATCTGTTCAATCATAGAAAAAGCAAGAGAATACCATAAAAACATCTACTTCTGCTTCATTGACTACACTAAAACCTTTGACTGTGTGGATCACAACAAACTGTGGAAAATTCTTCAGAGATGGGAATACTAGACCACCTGGGAAACCTTTATGCAGGACAAAAAACACCAGTTAGAACCAGATATGGAACAATGGACTGGATCAAAATTGGGAAAAGAGTACATCAAGGCTGTATATTGTCACCTCTGTATATGCAGAGGACACCATGCAAAATACTTGTCTGCATGAAGCACAGGCTGGAATCAAAATTACTGGGAGAAATATCAGTAACTTCAGGTATGTGGATGACACCACCCTCATGGCAGAAAGTGAAGAAGAACTGAAGAGCCTCTTGATGAAGGTGAAAGAAGACAAAAAGCTAGCTTAAAGCTCAGCATAATTACTCAAGTGGGCCATAGGAATCATTACTATGAACAAAACTAGTGGAGGTGATGGAATTCCAGCTGAGCTATTTCAAATCCTAAAAGATAATACTGTCAATATGTCAGCAAATTTTGAAAACTCAGAAGTGGTCTCAGGAATGGAAAAGATCAGTTTTTTAAAAAATTTTTATTTGTGTGTTTATTTTTGACTATTCTGGGTTTTCACTGCTGCTACAGGCTCTTCCCTAGTTGCAGGGAGTGGGCGCTACTCTCTAGTTGAGGTGAGCAGGCTTCTTGTTGCCGTGACTTCTCTTGTTGTGGAACATGGGTTCTAGGGCACACAGGTTTCAATAGTTGCAGCACATGGGCTCAATAGCTCCAAGGCTCTAGAGCACAGGCTCAATAGTTGTGGTTCACAGGCTTAGTTACTCCGCAGCATGTGGGACCTTCCTGGATCAGGGATTGAACCCTTGTCTCCTTCACTGGCAGGCAAACTCTTCACCATTGAACTACCAGGGAAGCCTGGAAAAGATAAGTTTTCATTCCAATCCCAGAGAAGGGTAATGCCAAAGAATGTTCAGAGTAATGCACAATTGCATTCATTTCACACACTAGCAAGGTAGTGCTCAAAATCCTCCAAGCTAGGCTTCAGTAGTATGTGAACTGACAGCTTCCAGATTTATAAGCTGGACTTAGAAAGGGCAAAGCACCAGAGATCTAATTGCCAACATCTGTTCAATCATAGAAAAAGCAAGAGAATACCATAAAAACATCTACTTCTGCTTCATTGACTACACTAAAACCTTTGACTGTGTGGATCACAACAAACTGTGGAAAATTCTTCAGAGATGGGAATACTAGACCACCTGGGAAACCTTTATGCAGGACAAAAAGCAACAGTTAGAACCAGATATGGAACAATGGACTGGTTCCAAATTGGGAAAAGAGTACATCAAGGCTGTATATTGTCACCTCTGTATATGCAGAGGACACCATGCAAAATACTTGTCTGCATGAAGCACAGGCTGGAATCAAAATTACTGGGAGAAATATCAGTAACTTCAGGTATGTGGATGACACCACCCTCATGGCAGAAAGTGAAGAAGAACTGAAGAGCCTCTTGATGAAGGTGAAAGAAGACAATAAAAAAGCTAGCTTAAAGCTCAGCATTCAAAAAACAAAGACCATGGCATTCAGTCCCATCACTTCAGATTATATAGATGGGCAAACAATGGAAACAGTGGCAGACTTTATTTTCTTGGGCTCCAAAATCACTGCTGACGGTGACTGCATCCATGAAATTCAAAGATGCTTGCTCCTTGAAAGGAAAGCTATGACAAACATAGACAGTATATTCAAAATCAGAGATATCACTTTGCTGACAAAGTCTGTATAATCAAAGCTATGGTTTCTTCCAGTAGTGATGTATGAATGTGAGAGTTGGATCATAAAGAAGGCTGAGCACTAAAGAATTTATGTCTTTGAACTGTGGTGTTGGAAAAGGCTCTTGAGAGTCCCTTGCACTGCAAGGATATTAAACCAGTCGATCCTAAAAGAAATTAACACTGAATATTCATTGGAAGGACTAATGCTGAAGCTGAAGCTCCAGCTGATCTGATGTGAAAAGACTTCTCATTGGAAAAGGCCCTGATGTTGGGAAAAAGAGAAGGCAGAAGGAGAAAGGGAGGACAGAGGACGAGATCATCGAATGGCATCACTGAATCAATGCACATGAGTTTGAGCAAGTTCCAGGAGATAGTAAAGGACAGGGGAGCCAGGTATGCCACAGTCCCTGGGGTCACAAAGAGTCAGACATGACTGAGCAACTGAACTGAACTGAACTGATGTGGAATTTTTGTTTGCAAATGCCTTATAGTGAGTTTTATTGACATTTCCCACCTCAGGACTGTGAATTGGCATATCCTCTTAATTTCTACATTTTAAAAAATAAGATAAGCTTGACAAATTCACTAAAACATCAGGTGGTGCTATTTTTAAGTTAGTACTGAAGCTCTTTGTGTTCCAGGATTCAACCATTTTCTAGGTGTACATAGTCATGTGATAAGAAAATATCCTTTTTTATTGGATTATCAGAGGACCAGATTGGGTCCATCACTCGCGTTACCACTTGGACATCTCCCAACCCATGGAAAACATGTCTTCCTTGAAACTGGTCCCTGATGCCAAGAAAGTTAGAGACTGCTGCTCTATATTACCTTATACTTTTGGTTTTGTCAACTAATATATTTGGGAATAGTGTCTTCAATTTCAATTGATATAAATTGAAGAGTAGAAACAGAAAGCTGTATCAAGCAAGGCAGGTATGATGCTGAGACTCTGTGTAGATCTTTAGAACTAAGCTTTCAATTTTGAGTATAATACTTCTTTTTAAAATAGGGGTTGAACTTCACTTAAGTCTAATTTACCATACCAGATTCCAATTTTGTAAAATATTATCTGCATGATATTTAAATAAAGTAACATAATCAAGTCATGTAGCTTACAGTAAGTCCTGTGAGTCCTGTGAGTTGGATCATAAAGAAGGCTGAGCACTAAAGAATTTATGTCTTTGAACTGTGGTGTTGGAAAAGGCTCTTGAGAGTCCCTTGCACTGCAAGGATATTAAACCAGTCGATCCTAAAAGAAATTAACACTGAATATTCATTGGAAGGACTAATGCTGAAGCTGAAGCTCCAGCTGATCTGATGTGAAAAGACTTCTCATTGGAAAAGGCCCTGATGTTGGGAAAAAGAGAAGGCAGAAGGAGAAAGGGAGGACAGAGGACGAGATCATCGAATGGCATCACTGAATCAATGCACATGAGTTTGAGCAAGTTCCAGGAGATAGTAAAGGACAGGGGAGCCAGGTATGCCACAGTCCCTGGGGTCACAAAGAGTCAGACATGACTGAGCAACTGAACTGAACTGAACTGATGTGGAATTTTTGTTTGCAAATGCCTTATAGTGAGTTTTATTGACATTTCCCACCTCAGGACTGTGAATTGGCATATCCTCTTAATTTCTACATTTTAAAAAATAAGATAAGCTTGACAAATTCACTAAAACATCAGGTGGTGCTATTTTTAAGTTAGTACTGAAGCTCTTTGTGTTCCAGGATTCAACCATTTTCTAGGTGTACATAGTCATGTGATAAGAAAATATCCTTTTTTATTGGATTATCAGAGGACCAGATTGGGTCCATCACTCGCGTTACCACTTGGACATCTCCCAACCCATGGAAAACATGTCTTCCTTGAAACTGGTCCCTGATGCCAAGAAAGTTAGAGACTGCTGCTCTATATTACCTTATACTTTTGGTTTTGTCAACTAATATATTTGGGAATAGTGTCTTCAATTTCAATTGATATAAATTGAAGAGTAGAAACAGAAAGCTGTATCAAGCAAGGCAGGTATGATGCTGAGACTCTGTGTAGATCTTTAGAACTAAGCTTTCAATTTTGAGTATAATACTTCTTTTTAAAATAGGGGTTGAACTTCACTTAAGTCTAATTTACCATACCAGATTCCAATTTTGTAAAATATTATCTGCATGATATTTAAATAAAGTAACATAATCAAGTCATGTAGCTTACAGTAAGTCCTGTGAGTCCTGTGAGTTTCACTTAACCATTTGTAAAATTAGACATTTTAAGGAACCATGGTTCTATGGTATAATCATTCTATTATGTGCTAAATGCTTTAATTAAGTCCAAATATTATGTTCATGTGTTTCTTGCATGAGCTGAGAGCGAAAGTGATTCCCTTTATTGATCAGGAAGCCTGACCTAACTCTGGGTGGTCATCACCCCTCTTCTAGGTGTCACACAACCTTCCTTAATTGCAAAGCTTTGCCAGACATTGACTGCGTTGTGATTTCAGGTGTCAGAGCATATCTGAAAGCCAGAACCACATCTGAAAATCTCTCTTGATGAGCCAGGAGGCAAGCTGTCTCTTTTTATAACCAGTCCTCTTTTCCTTTCTTACATTCTTTGCTCTGACAATTTGGTCTTGCTTTCCAGTGGTATGTTAGCAAGGACTGTACTGGAATTCTGAAAAAGCATGCAAACAAAATGTAATCTGACTCATGTTTCAAAAGTCACTCAAGAGTGCATTCAAGGCTAATTTTCTTTCCTTCAGTTACATCCTGAAAATGAGCCATAGAGAGAAAGTGAAACAGAGAAAGATGAAAATATCCAGTCTAGAGGGTGCTATGGTCTGGCCTCTGGATTTTCCCAACCCAGGGATCAAACCCAGGTTTCCTGCATTGTAGGTGGATTTTTTTTTTACTGTCTTAGCCACCAGAGAAGCCCCTGCAGCACAGAGACCTAGCTAATTAGTGCCAGTCCCTAAAGGTTGTTTTACTTGTATCTGCCAAATTCAAATAGACTTGTTGAAGGCTTTATAAATGTGCAGACTCACTTCTTTCCTTTAAAGAGTTCCTCTTATTAAGTAAATGTAACATATGGATTCTGTGATTCAAACAATTGCAAAGTTGAAAATGTAAAAATTGTTTAAAATATGTTCCTTTAAGTGTCTGTATCAGACTAAATTCAAAATTTCAAATGGTTTTGATGCATTGACAGGGAAATAAAGGTGAACCTGGACTTCACGGGCTGCCTGGGGCATCTGGACTCAAGGTAATTCATTCTGTTTTGATGTATTTGGAAATGTTTTCAAAGTATGAGTTCCTCTCATTATTTGATGAGATTAGCATTTGTAGTTTTTACAAAAAGAGAAATGGAGGATGATCATTGATCATAAAGTTAAGGTGTCTAAAAGCCAATGGTGAATGTGGGCCAATTTTATTTCTGTATTTCAGATATTTTATTATATTTGGGGTCATAAAGGCCTGAAATATGCTTTGGTTTTTCTATAGCTGGAAAAAGTTGAATGCTAACATCAACATCCTGTCTGGTAGCTGAGCATGAGCATGCTGGTGTGTCTCCCACGGTGGTGCTGTTGCTTGGTGGGATGATTGATGGGGCTTTATTTTCAGTTTTGGAGTCACAAATGGCTTACCAATTTCCTCCAAGCAAAATAGATTATGTCAGTCATTTTAAATTCTCTCCTAGCCTTTAAAAATCTAGTCATATCCAATAGCTCACAGTGAGCAAAGAGAACAGAACTTAGTTTCCACAAAAGAAGAGTCACTTGTAGTTAATGTGACAGAATCTAGGACTAATGGCAAGACAAACAAAGCAAGACCAAACTACCATGAAGCATGTTCAGGAGTACATCTTACTTCTTACAATTTTAACCTAAATATTGTTGAGACAACATCATTATATGCTTTCACACTGTAAGTCTTTTTTATTTAAGGCATTCAAAAGAAAGAAAATAATACCCATGACATGATACAGAGTAGAAAATGCATTGTAGGTGGATTTTTTTTTTACTGTCTTAGCCACCAGAGAAGCCCCTGCAGCACAGAGACCTAGCTAATTAGTGCCAGTCCCTAAAGGTTGTTTTACTTGTATCTGCCAAATTCAAATAGACTTGTTGAAGGCTTTATAAATGTGCAGACTCACTTCTTTCCTTTAAAGAGTTCCTCTTATTAAGTAAATGTAACATATGGATTCTGTGATTCAAACAATTGCAAAGTTGAAAATGTAAAAATTGTTTAAAATATGTTCCTTTAAGTGTCTGTATCAGACTAAATTCAAAATTTCAAATGGTTTTGATGCATTGACAGGGAAATAAAGGTGAACCTGGACTTCACGGGCTGCCTGGGGCATCTGGACTCAAGGTAATTCATTCTGTTTTGATGTATTTGGAAATGTTTTCAAAGTATGAGTTCCTCTCATTATTTGATGAGATTAGCATTTGTAGTTTTTACAAAAAGAGAAATGGAGGATGATCATTGATCATAAAGTTAAGGTGTCTAAAAGCCAATGGTGAATGTGGGCCAATTTTATTTCTGTATTTCAGATATTTTATTATATTTGGGGTCATAAAGGCCTGAAATATGTTTTGGTTTTTCTATAGCTGGAAAAAGTTGAATGCTAACATCAACATCCTGTCTGGTAGCTGAGCATGAGCATGCTGGTGTGTCTCCCACGGTGGTGCTGTTGCTTGGTGGGATGATTGATGGGGCTTTATTTTCAGTTTTGGAGTCACAAATGGCTTACCAATTTCCTCCAAGCAAAATAGATTATGTCAGTCATTTTAAATTCTCTCCTAGCCTTTAAAAATCTAGTCATATCCAATAGCTCACAGTGAGCAAAGAGAACAGAACTTAGTTTCCACAAAAGAAGAGTCACTTGTAGTTAATGTGACAGAATCTAGGACTAATGGCAAGACAAACAAAGCAAGACCAAACTACCATGAAGCATGTTCAGGAGTACATCTTACTTCTTACAATTTTAACCTAAATATTGTTGAGACAACATCATTATATGCTTTCACACTGTAAGTCTTTTTTATTTAAGGCATTCAAAAGAAAGAAAATAATACCCATGACATGATACAGAGTAGAAAATTGAGTTAAGACAACCCATGGAATAGTCTTTGTCCTGAAAACAGCCAAAGAATTTATGTCTAGGAAAATAATATTCTAGATATATAAAATAATCATAAATATGTTTATATAACAACAAGAATGTTTACCTGAATGTTGTGTATAAAAATTAAAATTTTGAAAATGAATGTTTAACAGTAGAATTTTATTAAATATGATAAACAAATGCAATTGAATAGTTCTGTAATTTAAAAATTACAGAAAAATGACATATTAAAACCCAATATTAACAAAGTTTGAAGTAAAATGTCTATTTTTAAATTATACATATGTAGTACATTTTATTCTGGAATATAAAGTGGCAATCCACTCCAGTATTCTTGCCTGGAAAATTCCATGGACAGAGGAGCTTGGTGAGCTACAGTCCATGGGATTGCAAACAGTCAGACACGACTGAGCACACATGCATACACATGGTAACTAAACTACAAAAGTACATTTTAGTAACTAAGTTTCATATATGTTTGTGAGAAGTAAAGGTAAAACATACAACCAAATAAAAATATTGGTTAATGAGATTTTAAAAATGTTATTACTTCTATTTATTATCAGTTTTGTAGCAATAAAAAGGTTTTTTTAAAGAGGATTATAAAAGAAAGCAGTTTCAAGGATGAAGAGAAAAAAATAGCAAATACAAATAAAGATACCTGTGTCTATCATTTTCTCTACTTTATTTTTTTATTGTTGAAGTTATAAGAAAAATACAAAATATAAAGTTTTCAAATATGATATGCTCTCAGAATTTAATTAGCAAAGATAGGAAGGAACAAAAAAATTTTTTATTATGACATCAGTGAACTGTTCAGTCTTTACTGTAATAATAACTCTAAATGTCAACAAATCTTTTAACTATCAGTTTTAAATTTGCAATGTATGTTGAGATACTAACAATGGCTTTTTTCACAAACAGTGGGTCTGTGACCTTCATGTGATTTCTGTGTTACTTAGGGAGAACCAGGAGCAGTGGGTCCGCCAGGAGAACCAGGATACCTAGGTTTACCTGGAATTCAAGGGAAAAAGGTATGATTTTTAGAATACATAATTTAGTGTTAATCAGCTATTGCCATGTAAGTTTTCCTTTTGGGCAAGTAGCATAGAAGGACCAATGATACATTCAGTGATGAACTGACCTATTTTCTTGGTGCACATATACAGTGTTCAATCCCATTCAAGAACTGTAACACCTTTCACATTCCTGAATGGGTACTATCTCCTACATGAGGGCCTTGGAAGAGATAGTTCAGAAAACATAAGCATACAATTATATCCTGTAAATTTGTATTGTTCAATAGTCCATCTGGGTAGGTCAAGAATTTTTTAGGGAAAGTATTCAACTTGAGCCACTCTTAACCAAACTATGAATATCACCCTTTCCCAAATTGAATTAAAAGTCTGAAATGATGAATGCTTGACTGTGACATTCTTCTCTATGAAACAATTATATTACATAACAGTTCACCTAAAATTAATTTGAGTTTAAGATACAAAGCATATGTACTCACATAGAATATTTTTGTGACTTGCCATCAGAAAAGTCCATGCCCCTGAGATATTATATAAACATTCAGGTTAAAGTGAGTATGCTGGCTTTTGTTCTGGAAAATATACAAATTCTTATGTCTCTGTCTTTGTATCCCTTGCCATTTCAGCTTTCTACTATTTCATTTTTTCTATCCCTCATGTACTATCTGTTCAGCCCCTAGGTCAGTACACAGATTGACCCTTTTTTCTCTGCTGAATGGTAGGCAGCACCTGTTAGCACAGGGATGACCCTCACAGCAGCAATTATGTATTGGACCATTAGTAAGTAGTATTTCCCTAATGCTATTTGCTTTAGTTTTTATTTAATACTATTTATGTTAGTATTTGCCTACTAAATCTATGTGAATATATATTTGGATTAAAAGAATTTCCTTATTCAGAAACTTTCCAGCTAATAGAAAATATGTGTTTTATTCTCTGTAAACATAATACTCTACCCTTTATGTTTGGTATTATGGTAGAAAGAAGGTTTGCAAACAATGTCCAAGTTCAATTCTGGTCAAATGCTTACTTTTCCTGATATTTGGGTTCATCATAAGAACAAAGACATTGAACACGTGGGATACCTATTTGATTCAAGGGAAAAGGTATGATTTTTAGAATACATAATTTAGTGTTAATCAGCTATTGCCATGTAAGTTTTCCTTTTGGGCAAGTAGCATAGAAGGACCAATGATACATTCAGTGATGAACTGACCTATTTTCTTGGTGCACATATACAGTGTTCAATCCCATTCAAGAACTGTAACACCTTTCACATTCCTGAATGGGTACTATCTCCTACATGAGGGCCTTGGAAGAGATAGTTCAGAAAACATAAGCATACAATTATATCCTGTAAATTTGTATTGTTCAATAGTCCATCTGGGTAGGTCAAGAATTTTTTAGGGAAAGTATTCAACTTGAGCCACTCTTAACCAAACTATGAATATCACCCTTTCCCAAATTGAATTAAAAGTCTGAAATGATGAATGCTTGACTGTGACATTCTTCTCTATGAAACAATTATATTACATAACAGTTCACCTAAAATTAATTTGAGTTTAAGATACAAAGCATATGTACTCACATAGAATATTTTTGTGACTTGCCATCAGAAAAGTCCATGCCCCTGAGATATTATATAAACATTCAGGTTAAAGTGAGTATGCTGGCTTTTGTTCTGGAAAATATACAAATTCTTATGTCTCTGTCTTTGTATCCCTTGCCATTTCAGCTTTCTACTATTTCATTTTCTCTATCCCTCATGTACTATCTGTTCAGCCCCTAGGTCAGTACACAGATTGACCCTTTTTTCTCTGCTGAATGGTAGGCAGCACCTGTTAGCACAGGGATGACCCTCACAGCAGCAATTATGTATTGGACCATTAGTAAGTAGTATTTCCCTAATGCTATTTGCTTTAGTTTTTATTTAATACTATTTATGTTAGTATTTGCCTACTAAATCTATGTGAATATATATTTGGATTAAAAGAATTTCCTTATTCAGAAACTTTCCAGCTAATAGAAAATATGTGTTTTATTCTCTGTAAACATAATACTCTACCCTTTATGTTTGGTATTATGGTAGAAAGAAGGTTTGCAAACAATGTCCAAGTTCAATTCTGGTCAAATGCTTACTTTTCCTGATATTTGGGTTCATCATAAGAACAAAGACATTGAACTAGTTGGTTTCAAACGTCTCTTCAGGGTAAGAAATTCCAGGAAACAATATTATAGAAAATAAATTTCCCCAAAATAAATTCCTCAAAATTAATTTATTTTTTTTCTAAAATGTCATCTCAACACTGTTTTCTTCCATTGTTTCTTATAAATTTGTGGCTGCTACTAGCTGAATAGTAAGACAACTTTTCAGTTTGATTTCAGAAAACAAGGTTTGTCAAAATAAGTCTTCTCTATTTTTAACCTCAGATTGTCATCAATATGGAAAAGTTTTGTTCTTATTTATAACAAAGAAATTGTAGCAAACTTACTTTTGAATGCAGTAGCACAAGAAAGTATTCATTTAGAACATCACTTTGACATAATGTGGTTTTACTCTCTTCCCAAATATTATGGTAGCTTCTGTGTATAAAGCACTTGTGGAATTTGCATGAGACCATATTTTTTCTTTGCTGAAGAAAAGCATGTTTGTTTGAAAGGAAACAAAATATGTTACATTATGGTACATATAAAACTACCTTTTTGCAGGGGGACAAAGGAAATCAGGGTGAAAAGGGCATTCAGGTATGTTACTGGTTTTTTATTGGCTTGCAATAAAATCAGGACTCTATTCTCTTTATTTCTTATAATGCTTTTCCAGCTCTTTCCTATTTCACTATCAGTATTTGTTAAATCCCAGCTTTCTTGTTTTTAGTAAATTTCTCAGAACACATTAAATCTAACTTTAACATTCTTCACTGTGTCACTGTTGTAGGAAGCTTGCAGACTTAGTGATTTGACCAAACAGATAGATGGATTTTATCACATACTTATAATGTCTTTTCATTTAAATATTTTATGGTGTGTTGGTTTTCAGAAATGATTTGACATGACTTATGGCACAAGTAAATTTGATAAGACACTGTTCACACTACCTCTAAAACATATTCAAACTAATAAAAAGGAGAATTATGCCAGAATATTAGCTTAGGCTGAAGAAACCCAAGGTGATTTAGAAAGACATTTGGTTTGGGGTATCTTAGCAACAAAGGCAAAGAGTAGAAATGTGCTATGATTTTGGGAGAGGAGGACAATTTCACCTCAGACCAAGTGGCCCTCGAAGGGATTTTTCATTAACTGACCCCTGACTAATGAGTAGGTCACTGCTGGCTGAATCAGTGACACACTGATCAGGAATAGACTCTTATCTGTTGGCATTTCAGACTTTTAAGTCTAGAAATGGAAGATTTTTTTCCAACTAAAATTATAAATTTAGTGTCCAGACATGCTTCAACAATGTCTTTACGATTACAAAGTTCAACTATAGCAGTTGAGTTTTGCTATGTAAAATAAATTTCATATAAAAAGAAAAACACTTTGCAAAATTTCCCAAAATTTTCAAAGCTCTATAGTATCTGGAGTCATAAAAGGACATTTTAAATTTAGGTAATAATCAAGTCAAAACTTACTAGGGTCACAGTCTCAATGTGCTTCAGACAATGAAAGTTGAACTAAACCCCTTCTCCCTGACCCTCTGCCCTGGTCATTTCTTGTTGTGTGCCCTGGGTGGCCTCAGCATCATTCTGACTTGTCTCCTTGAGTCCAGTCAACTCCTTTCTTCAACACATTTACCAGGGTCAATAACTAATCTATACAACTGCTTAGTGATGCTCCACACACATTTCAAGATAAAGTGCCTCCTGCTTGAACTGAATCGTCTTCTTCAGTCTTACCTGTTTGCCTCTCTACCCACCACTGCAGCTTTAGCCAGAAGAAAATGACTTGCTTCTGCCCTATGTCTGCTCTCCCCAGCAGACACCGTCCTGTCTTCCCCAGTTGGGTAGCACTTACATAACCCTGAGGGCTGCATTCAAGGTGGAGTCATTTTTCCTACCCCCTTTATCAGATGCCCAACCTAAGTCCCAAATGTATCCAATCCAGATGTATGATTACACCCTATATCCTTATCAGACAGTATTCTCCTCATTCATTTAAAAATACAATTCTTTTGTTTTTGAATGACTTATGGCAAAAGAATTATTTTAACCTCTAAAACATATTCAAACTAATAAAGGAGAATTATGCCAGAATATTAGCTTAGGCTGAAGAAACCCAAGGTGATTTAGAAAGACATTTGGTTTGGGGTATCTTAGCAACAAAGGCAAAGAGTAGAAATGTGCTATGATTTTGGGAGAGGAGGACAATTTCACCTCAGACCAAGTGGCCCTCGAAGGGATTTTTCATTAACTGACCCCTGACTAATGAGTAGGTCACTGCTGGCTGAATCAGTGACACACTGATCAGGAATAGACTCTTATCTGTTGGCATTTCAGACTTTTAAGTCTAGAAATGGAAGATTTTTTTCCAACTAAAATTATAAATTTAGTGTCCAGACATGCTTCAACAATGTCTTTACGATTACAAAGTTCAACTATAGCAGTTGAGTTTTGCTATGTAAAATAAATTTCATATAAAAAGAAAAACACTTTGCAAAATTTCCCAAAATTTTCAAAGCTCTATAGTATCTGGAGTCATAAAAGGACATTTTAAATTTAGGTAATAATCAAGTCAAAACTTACTAGGGTCACAGTCTCAATGTGCTTCAGACAATGAAAGTTGAACTAAACCCCTTCTCCCTGACCCTCTGCCCTGGTCATTTCTTGTTGTGTGCCCTGGGTGGCCTCAGCATCATTCTGACTTGTCTCCTTGAGTCCAGTCAACTCCTTTCTTCAACACATTTACCAGGGTCAATAACTAATCTATACAACTGCTTAGTGATGCTCCACACACATTTCAAGATAAAGTGCCTCCTGCTTGAACTGAATCGTCTTCTTCAGTCTTACCTGTTTGCCTCTCTACCCACCACTGCAGCTTTAGCCAGAAGAAAATGACTTGCTTCTGCCCTATGTCTGCTCTCCCCAGCAGACACCGTCCTGTCTTCCCCAGTTGGGTAGCACTTACATAACCCTGAGGGCTGCATTCAAGGTGGAGTCATTTTTCCTACCCCCTTTATCAGATGCCCAACCTAAGTCCCAAATGTATCCAATCCAGATGTATGATTACACCCTATATCCTTATCAGACAGTATTCTCCTCATTCATTTAAAAATACAATTCTAGTAGAATTTAACTGTATACATTTTATTGATATAGTTACCATAAAACATTGTGTAAGTTGAAGGTATAAAAGGTGTCGATATGATACATTTACATATTGTGATATGATTGCTACTGTAGGATTAGCTAATGCCTTTATCATGTTATATTAGTTTGGT
Source organism: Tragulus kanchil (assembly GCA_022376925.1). Lineage (NCBI taxonomy): Eukaryota > Metazoa > Chordata > Mammalia > Artiodactyla > Tragulidae > Tragulus > Tragulus kanchil. Next base: position 73,228,188 of record JAIOJX010000005.1, on the reverse strand, counting down.
TTTGTTTTGAAAACAATTAAGAGTTAGTATTTTAGCCACTTTGAAGTTTGGAATTTAACTGCTTACTAAAGAGATTAATTTGCTTAGCTTCTGTACCGCAGAGGAAACAACTTGAAGGCAACATAGAAACACTCTTGCAGGGTCCTGCCAGCAAATAGGGCCCCTGGAAATTCATGGATATAAGTAAATGAACAAACGGCTATTCAGGAGTGATTTAAAATTTCAGTCACTAGATCTTTGATAGAATATCTAGGTGTATGTTTTATTAAAAACTACTAATTGTCCTGTTCAACACAGGGATGAAATAGTGGTGTTTCAGGGTCTGGCTCAATGTCTTACACACAGTGGATAGCCCCAAGTATTAATTGAATGGACAGATATGTTTATATCTTTATTAATTTTTCACTGTTCTGATTGAAAGATTATTCAAAATGTTTTTTAAAGTATATTTTTTAATTTTAAAATGTCTTTGAAGAGGTCTTACCCTCACGTGTCCATAGTCAACACCAAACATAATGTTATTGAAGTTAAGAAAATGACCACAGTCACTGGACTTCTAAACAGTTTTCATGTTATGAACATGGACTCCACAGGACACCCTCAACTCTCTAACATTCTATTTACATGTTCTCCAAAGTCAGTTGTTTGTTCCTTGTCTCCATGCATTTTAACTATAAAGTTAGGTTGACTTTCCTCTCATTTTTTCTTCTCTTGAATCCTTTTACATCACTACTCTTGTGACCTTTGTTCTAGACAACAGCACAGCATAGTATGTGTTGTGTGTGTGAATGAATCGTATGTATGCAAACTAATGAATAATATGTATTCAATTTTAAAGGGTCAAAAGGGAGAAAATGGAAGACCAGGAATTCCAGGGTTACAGGTATTTTTATTTTTGATGGAAAATGAAATACATAACTGAATAAAAATGAGAGAGGGTTACTTGCAAATAAAAATGAGTGAGAAGAAGGGGAGTCGTAGTCTGTCCTAAGTGCACAGGAATGAGAATGCTGCTTTTTGGTGGAATTTTTTTTTTTGGTGAATAAAGGCTTATTCTATTTGATTTATATTTTCCTTTTCCCATGCTGATACTCTCTATGAATCTGAAACTTGATCTTCAGTGCTTATTTCTGACCAAGGAAATGACTAAAGGTAGCGACTTCCCTAGGGCTTCCCTGGTGGCTTAAAGAGTAAAGAGCCTGCATTATGGGAGACTCAGGTTCAGTCCCTGAGTCAGGAAGATTAAGGCAACATAGAAACACTCTTGCAGGGTCCTGCCAGCAAATAGGTGAAATTCATGGATATAAGTAAATGAACAAACGGCTATTCAGGAGTGATTTAAAATTTCAGTCACTAGATCTTTGATAGAATATCTAGGTGTATGTTTTATTAAAAACTACTAATTGTCCTGTTCAACACAGGGATGAAATAGTGGTGTTTCAGGGTCTGGCTCAATGTCTTACACACAGTGGATAGGCCCAAGTATTAATTGAATGGACAGATATGTTTATATCTTTATTAATTTTTCACTGTTCTGATTGAAAGATTATTCAAAATGTTTTTTAAAGTATATTTTTTAATTTTAAAATGTCTTTGAAGAGGTCTTACCCTCACGTGTCCATAGTCAACACCAAACATAATGTTATTGAAGTTAAGAAAATGACCACAGTCACTGGACTTCTAAACAGTTTTCATGTTATGAACATGGACTCCACAGGACACCCTCAACTCTCTAACATTCTATTTACATGTTCTCCAAAGTCAGTTGTTTGTTCCTTGTCTCCATGCATTTTAACTATAAAGTTAGGTTGACTTTCCTCTCATTTTTTCTTCTCTTGAATCCTTTTACATCACTACTCTTGTGACCTTTGTTCTAGACAACAGCACAGCATAGTATGTGTTGTGTGTGTGAATGAATCGTATGTATGCAAACTAATGAATAATATGTATTCAATTTTAAAGGGTCAAAAGGGAGAAAATGGAAGACCAGGAATTCCAGGGTTACAGGTATTTTTATTTTTGATGGAAAATGAAATACATAACTGAATAAAAATGAGAGAGGGTTACTTGCAAATAAAAATGAGTGAGAAGAAGGGGAGTCGTAGTCTGTCCTAAGTGCACAGGAATGAGAATGCTGCTGGTGATGGTGATAAAGGCTTATTCCATTTGATTTATATTTTCATTTTCCCATGCTGATACTCTCTATGAATGTGAAACTTGATCTTCAGTGCTTATTTCTGACCAAGCAAATGACTAAAGGTAGCGACTTCCCTAGGGCTTCCCTGGTGGCTTAAAGAGTAAAGAGCCTGCATTATGGGAGACTCAGGTTCAGTCCCTGAGTCAGGAAGATTCCCTTGAGAAAGGAATGGCTACCCATTCAGGAAATCTTGCCCGGAGATCTCCACAGACAGAGAAGCCTGGCGGGCTACAGTCCATAGGGTCGCAAAGAGTCAGACACGACTGAGTGACTAAAACTTTCAGTTTTTTCAGGGACTTCCCTGGTGGTTCTGTGATTAGAATTTGCTGTCTAATGCAGGGGCTGCAGGTTGAATCCCTGGTTGGGGACCTGAGATCTCACATGTCTCAAGGCCAAAAATTCAAAATGTAAAAACAAAAGCAATATTGTAACACATTCAAAAAGACTTCAAAAATAGTCTACATTAAAAAATGTTTCTTGGAATAGTATTGGCCCAGGCACACATCTATGGCTGCATCTCTATACCTATTGTTGAGTTTTTATTTTCTTTTTGAAATGTGAACATGTGGTCATGTGTAGTGAAGGAACTGACTTGTTTTCCTCTAGTTTGTTTGAGGATACAATGTACTACCCTAGAGATGTATTTATGCTATCTCAAGGAACTGTTACATGGAATAGATACATAATAAGATGACTTTCTTCTTTAAATTTAAAAAAAAATTTTAATTGCAGTATAATTACTTTACAATGCTGTATTCGTTTATGTTGTACAACAGTGTGAACCAGGCATAAATATGCACATATCCCCTCCCTTGTAAGCCTGCCTCCCACTCCCTGTCCCACTCCTTTAGGCTGAGCTCTATGTACTATATAAAAACTTCCCATTAGCTATCTGTTTTACAGATAGTGATGTATGTGTTTCAATGCTACTTTCTTCTTTGACTAAACTCCTCATGAAGTCCTGTTTCTGTGAGACTTTCATGTGGTGTGTAGGTTCAGTCAGAGCCAAATTGGACAAATAAAATCATCTATCTTATTAGAGTGTTGGTGTGAAAAAGATTCAGTAATTATACTAACTCTGGGGGTAAGAGGCTAAATTTGTGAAGTGATGTTTTCAAGGACAGGATTTCTGGGTCCCTCACTTGGAGGAATGGGATAAACCCTGGCAGGGGTGGGGAGGTCTTTGAAACCACCTGGCCCCAAGGTTATCTTAGATGGAAAGTGTGGGCTATGTGTCAGGAAGCTGAGAACCTAGAAACTGAATGTCAGAGCAAGAGTCACTGAAAGGAGAAAGGGACTGAGTTTGCCTATGTACAGTAATGGTCAATAGCAAAGATCTTTTCATTTTCAGGCCCCTTCACTACACGTAAAACCACTGGATGACAAGCAGCTCTGTGCCTGTTCCCCTCTGACTTGCTCCCTATCCCTGGGTTAACCACATAGTTGGTGGTTCTGTGATAGAAGACTTCCCTGGTTGGGGACCTGAGATCTCACATGTCTCAAGGCCAAATTCAAAATGTAAAAACAAAAGCAATATTGTAACACATTCAAAAAGACTTCAAAAATAGTCTACATTAAAAAATGTTTCTTGGAATAGTATTGGCCCAGGCACACATCTATGGCTGCATCTCTATACCTATTGTTGAGTTTTTATTTTCTTTTTGAAATGTGAACATGTGGTCATGTGTAGTGAAGGAACTGACTTGTTTTCCTCTAGTTTGTTTGAGGATACAATGTACTACCCTAGAGATGTATTTATGCTATCTCAAGGAACTGTTACATGGAATAGATACATAATAAGATGACTTTCTTCTTTAAATTTAAAAAAAAATTTTAATTGCAGTATAATTACTTTACAATGCTGTATTCGTTTATGTTGTACAACAGTGTGAACCAGGCATAAATATGCACATATCCCCTCCCTTGTAAGCCTGCCTCCCACTCCCTGTCCCACTCCTTTAGGCTGAGCTCTATGTACTATATAAAAACTTCCCATTAGCTATCTGTTTTACAGATAGTGATGTATGTGTTTCAATGCTACTTTCTTCTTTGACTAAACTCCTCATGAAGTCCTGTTTCTGTGAGACTTTCATGTGGTGTGTAGGTTCAGTCAGAGCCAAATTGGACAAATAAAATCATCTATCTTATTAGAGTGTTGGTGTGAAAAAGATTCAGTAATTATACTAACTCTGGGGGTAAGAGGCTAAATTTGTGAAGTGATGTTTTCAAGGACAGGATTTCTGGGTCCCTCACTTGGAGGAATGGGATAAACCCTGGCAGGGGTGGGGAGGTCTTTGAAACCACCTGGCCCCAAGGTTATCTTAGATGGAAAGTGTGGGCTATGTGTCAGGAAGCTGAGAACCTAGAAACTGAATGTCAGAGCAAGAGTCACTGAAAGGAGAAAGGGACTGAGTTTGCCTATGTACAGTAATGGTCAATAGCAAAGATCTTTTCATTTTCAGGCCCCTTCACTACACGTAAAACCACTGGATGACAAGCAGCTCTGTGCCTGTTCCCCTCTGACTTGCTCCCTATCCCTGGGTTAACCACATAGCATCTATACACAGCTCTTCTAGGAAACCCTCACCCCTTCATACATCGACCTCCACAACCCAAGCCTTTCCCTGCACATTCTTACAGTAACTTCTGACAGAAGGCTATTTCTTTTGGATTTTTTTTTTTTTACTGCTTTTTAATTAATTAATTTGTTTACTTGAAGGGTAATTGCTTCACAGAACTTTGTTGTTTTGAGCTCACAACTTGGCCAGCTCACTGGTTGATAGATGAAACTCTCAAAAGTTTCCCTTGACATGTTCTTTTTTTTTTTTCCCTCTCACTTTTCAAGGAAAAAAGCAAGTCTGCATCCCCAAGGCAGGACTTGCATTCCCTGGAAAGCCTCTGTACTGGGTGTGTTGGAAGCGGCATTTTGCACCACCACAAACTGAGTCTATATGGAGAATGGGGGAGGTGGGATGGCTGTGGCCTCTCAGCTGCTGAATAGTTGTCACTAGTTGTCCCAAACCTCCTAAGTACACAGAGCCCTAGTTACCTGTCTTCTTACCAAGTGCTGCACGTGTGCAATTTGATTTTTTTTGGCCTTCTTGTTACGAACGGGGTCCAAGGGAATGTTTCTCTCACGAGATCATCATAGTGGAGTCTCAGATGACAGCTGTTTTCAGTTTGAGGTCTAATTTGGTTCTAAGTCCCAGGAACTTACCATTTTATCTTTCTTCTTCCCTGGATCCAGTTGGAGGATTCTGTGCAGCAGGGGACATCTCTGCATTTCTTCAGAAACCACCATTTTTAAAGAATGACTCAGCAGTGTTTTACTCACTGATTGATTATATGAAATCTAAAACTTTGTGTTTTTATGCTCACATTTTGAGAATCTCTCTTTCTCAGTTCCAAACACTGATTTTACCTATTTTTTTTTCTTCTCTTTTTGTCTCATTTGGATTTCATGTTGAAGGAACCTGGAAATAAATCAGCGTAAATCCTCAAATTTCATCATTATACATAGAATTTTGTTTTGAAATATATTGAATTTCAGAACACCAATTTTTAACTTTAAAGTTGATTAATGATCAACTGTATTTGAATAAAAGATGATAAAATTGATAAATGAAGCCCCACTTGCGTATTGTGAAAGCTATATATTTTGTTCTAAACTAATATTAGTTGATTTTGGAGCATAAGTATACTATGAATTTCAAAAACGGAAAATTCTACTGTATTTCCTGAACATTCTTATGGTCTCTAAAATGTGTTATTGGAATGAGTATGCAAAAGATAAGTGGGAAAGCTCTAATGGAATTATCCAGGTGTATTCTGTGATTGTGATGGTGAGAGACTTACTTGTAAGGGTCCCCAGAGTGTATATCACTGGAAGAAAAAAAAATCCCATATTAGACAATATGCATGTGTTCAGGCTAAATGTCTTCAGTCATGTCTGACTCTTTGCAACACTATGGCTCCTCTGTTCGTGAAATTCTCCAACCAAGAATACTGGAATGGGTTGTCATGCCCTTCTCCAGGGGATCTTCCCAACACAGGAATCAAATGAATGTATTTTGTGCTCCTGATTTGGTAGGTGGGTTCTTTACCACTAGAGCCACTTGATAAACCCATTGGACAATATTTGTTGTTCAGTTGCTAAGTCATGTCCAACTCTTTGTGACCCTATGGACTGCAGCATGTCAGGCTTCCCTGTGTACTCTTTCCAGGAGTTTGTTTAAACATATGTCCATTGAGTCAATGATTCTATCAAACCATCTCATCTTCTGTTACCCTCTTCTCCTGTCATCAACCTTTCCCAGTACCAGGGGCTTTTCCATTAAGTTGGATCTTCACATCAGGTGGCCAAAGTATTGGAGCTTCAGTTTCAGCATCAGTCCTTCCAATGAATATTGAGGGTTGATTTCTTTTAGGATTAATTGGCTTCATCTCCTTGCAGTCCAAGAGATTCTCAAGAGGCTTCTCTAACACCAGAAATAGGAAGCATCAATTGTACATGATGACTGGAAAAACAATAGCTTTGACTATACAGACCTTTGTCATCAAAGTGTTGTCTCTGCTTTTTAATACACTGACCAGGTTTGTCATAACTGTTCTTCCAAGAAGCAAGCATCTTTGACTTTCATGGCTGCAGTCACCGTCTGCAGTGATTTTTGAGCCCAAGAAAATAGCCTGTCACTGTTTGCTTTGTTTCCTCCCTTGTTTGTCATGAAGTGATGGGACCAGATGCCATGATCTTAGGTTTTCGAATGTTGAGTTTTAAGCCAGCTTTTTCATGATCCTCTTTGACCTTCATCAAGAGGCTCTTCATTTTGTGCCATAAGGGTGGTATCATCTGCATATCTGAGGTTATTGATATTTCTCCCAGCAATTTTGATTCTGGCTTATGCTTCATGCAGCCTGGCATTTTGCATGATATACTCTGTGTGTAAGTTAAATAAACAGGGTGACAATATACAGCCTTAATGTAGTCCTTTCCCAATTTGGAATCAATCTGTTGTTCTATGTCTGGTTCTAACTGTTACTTCTTGATCTGCATAAAGGTTTCACAGGAGGCAGGTAAGGTGGTCTCGTATTCTCATCTCTTGAAGAATTTTCCACAGTTTGTTGTGATCCATGGTCAATGAAGCAGAAGCAGATGTTTTTCTGGAATTCCCTTGCTGTCTCTATGATCCAACGGATGTTGGCAATTTTATCTCTGGTTTCTCTGCCTTATCGAAATCCAGCTTGTACATCTATCAGTTTTTGGTTCACATACTGTTGAAACCTAGCTTGAAGGATTTTGAGTTTTACTTTGCCAGCATATGGAATGAGAGCAATTGTGCAGTAATTTGAACATTCTTTGTTACCCTCTTCTCCTGTCATCAACCTTTCCCAGTACCAGGGGCTTTTCCATTAAGTTGGATCTTCACATCAGGTGGCCAAAGTATTGGAGCTTCAGTTTCAGCATCAGTCCTTCCAATGAATATTGAGGGTTGATTTCTTTTAGGATTAATTGGCTTCATCTCCTTGCAGTCCAAGAGATTCTCAAGAGGCTTCTCTAACACCAGAAATAGGAAGCATCAATTGTACATGATGACTGGAAAAACAATAGCTTTGACTATACAGACCTTTGTCATCAAAGTGTTGTCTCTGCTTTTTAATACACTGACCAGGTTTGTCATAACTGTTCTTCCAAGAAGCAAGCATCTTTGACTTTCATGGCTGCAGTCACCGTCTGCAGTGATTTTTGAGCCCAAGAAAATAGCCTGTCACTGTTTGCTTTGTTTCCTCCCTTGTTTGTCATGAAGTGATGGGACCAGATGCCATGATCTTAGGTTTTCGAATGTTGAGTTTTAAGCCAGCTTTTTCATGATCCTCTTTGACCTTCATCAAGAGGCTCTTCATTTTGTGCCATAAGGGTGGTATCATCTGCATATCTGAGGTTATTGATATTTCTCCCAGCAATTTTGATTCTGGCTTATGCTTCATGCAGCCTGGCATTTTGCATGATATACTCTGTGTGTAAGTTAAATAAACAGGGTGACAATATACAGCCTTAATGTAGTCCTTTCCCAATTTGGAATCAATCTGTTGTTCTATGTCTGGTTCTAACTGTTACTTCTTGATCTGCATAAAGGTTTCACAGGAGGCAGGTAAGGTGGTCTCGTATTCTCATCTCTTGAAGAATTTTCCACAGTTTGTTGTGATCCATGGTCAATGAAGCAGAAGCAGATGTTTTTCTGGAATTCCCTTGCTGTCTCTATGATCCAACGGATGTTGGCAATTTTATCTCTGGTTTCTCTGCCTTATCGAAATCCAGCTTGTACATCTATCAGTTTTTGGTTCACATACTGTTGAAACCTAGCTTGAAGGATTTTGAGTTTTACTTTGCCAGCATATGGAATGAGAGCAATTGTGCAGTAATTTGAACATTCTTTGTCAATACCCTTCTTTGGAGTTGGAATGAAGACTGGCCTTTTCCAATTCTGTGGTTACTGCAGAGGTTTCCAAATTTGCTGGCATATTGAGTGCAGCACTTTCACAACATCATCTTTTAGAATTTGAAATAGTTCAGCTGGAATTCTATCACTTCCACTAGCTTTGTTGGTAGTAATGGTTCCTAGGGCCCACTTGACTTCACACTGATGTGCTGCTTTTCTAATGTCTGAATTACCAGCCATAAGTGGTATAGGACAGCACAAGTAGGTTTTTCTTCACTATTGTGTTACTTTTAATGTTCTCTTTTCTTTAACCTGTCTTTTATCGATAGTATGCCAAGAAATCTTAATTTTAATAATATAAATTAAAAAATAGAATTCTCATCTAATGACAGAATGTAAGAATAAATATACCTTATTTTGCTGATTTAAGTTTTTATTGTAGTTGATATACATATATAAGTTGATGTAGTTATATGATACTATATATACATATATACATATAATGTGTATGAATTTATATATATGATATTATATAAGGTATATAAAAAGTGATTTTTAATTTTTAAAGGCTATACTCCATTTATAATTATTATGAAATATTGGCTATATTCACTGATTTGAGTTTTAATTTTCCTTAAACTAGTAATATATTTTAAAATCAGAATAGCATTTTAAAAGAATTCAGAGAGAATGTTGTTCTAACCTATATATTCAACCTGTATTACATGAAAATATTCATATAAAAGAATGAAAGGTATGTAAATTAGCCTTTTTTATTATTCAGTTAATATATTTCTTAGTCATTATTCTTCTTTAAAAGGCAAAAAGGTCTCTTGTATGTGTAATTTTGAAATTATTTCTATCACTGTCTTCCAAACTGAAAATTAAAGTTTGATTAAATGTGTGGTAAAGGGCATATGCTACATTGCTAATACTGTAACTTACACATTTATTTTATTTTATTTTGTCTTTATTAATTTTCTAAGGGAATTCAAGGCCATTATGGTGCAAAAGGAGAGGTATGTTTCTTCTTGTATTATACTGTCCTGTCCTCTGGCTTAATTTTCAATTCTGTAGAAATTTGAACTTCTTTTCAATTCTTTGGAGTTGGAATGAAGATGGTTTCCAATTCTGTGGTTACTGCAGAGGTTTCCAAATTTGCTGGCATATTGAGTGCAGCACTTTCACAACATCATCTTTTAGAATTTGAAATAGTTCAGCTGGAATTCTATCACTTCCACTAGCTTTGTTGGTAGTAATGGTTCCTAGGGCCCACTTGACTTCACACTGATGTGCTGCTTTTCTAATGTCTGAATTACCAGCCATAAGTGGTATAGGACAGCACAAGTAGGTTTTTCTTCACTATTGTGTTACTTTTAATGTTCTCTTTTCTTTAACCTGTCTTTTATCGATAGTATGCCAAGAAATCTTAATTTTAATAATATAAATTAAAAAATAGAATTCTCATCTAATGACAGAATGTAAGAATAAATATACCTTATTTTGCTGATTTAAGTTTTTATTGTAGTTGATATACATATATAAGTTGATGTAGTTATATGATACTATATATACATATATACATATAATGTGTATGAATTTATATATATGATATTATATAAGGTATATAAAAAGTGATTTTTAATTTTTAAAGGCTATACTCCATTTATAATTATTATGAAATATTGGCTATATTCACTGATTTGAGTTTTAATTTTCCTTAAACTAGTAATATATTTTAAAATCAGAATAGCATTTTAAAAGAATTCAGAGAGAATGTTGTTCTAACCTATATATTCAACCTGTATTACATGAAAATATTCATATAAAAGAATGAAAGGTATGTAAATTAGCCTTTTTTATTATTCAGTTAATATATTTCTTAGTCATTATTCTTCTTTAAAAGGCAAAAAGGTCTCTTGTATGTGTAATTTTGAAATTATTTCTATCACTGTCTTCCAAACTGAAAATTAAAGTTTGATTAAATGTGTGGTAAAGGGCATATGCTACATTGCTAATACTGTAACTTACACATTTATTTTATTTTATTTTGTCTTTATTAATTTTCTAAGGGAATTCAAGGCCATTATGGTGCAAAAGGAGAGGTATGTTTCTTCTTGTATTATACTGTCCTGTCCTCTGGCTTAATTTTCAATTCTGTATAAATAAATCTAGCAATTGACATCACAAACAAAAAAATATCTGTCATGTTCTTTAGTAGTTCCTAAATAGAGATTTTTCAGAATATGTAGCTTCACTGAATTAGATGTAAAATGCTATGTATTTGTCAATAATATTGATTCCTTTTCTAAATTAGGAGCTAAAATTTTCTGCATATTTTTCAATGAGGAATTTCTGTGTCTGTCTAGCTCTAGAATTTAAACTCTTCGGGGCTAGGACTTTGTCACATTCACTGATACATCTCTAGCACTATGTATATTGCTTAATCAATATATGCACTAAATAGTGGTTGTTTGCAAGGTTGGATGAGTAGTTACTTGGATGGATAAAATTCTGTTTAATATAGTATGGAATTTTCCTTCTATTCAATTATGGTGTTTTCTATCAGTTATCTATATAATTTAGATATATGTTTGCATATATTCATATCTGTATTCTTGAAAACTTTTATAATGCAATTATAGCTCCTGAAATATTTAAATAGAATTTTTGAAATTTTATTTTGTTTTTAGAGAGGTGAAAAGGGAGAGCCTGGTGTCAGAGGTGCCCCTGGACTCAAAGGAGAGCCTGGAATGGATGGTCTGATGGGGCCTCCAGGTCCCCAGGGACAACCTGGGCAAGCAGGTCCTCAGGGTCCCCCAGGACTGGATGGGAAACCTGTATGTATTCTGCATCTTTCACAGTTTTTATGTTTTCATTCTTTTTACTTGATATGTCCATTTATAACCCCTAATAATCTGATGCAGGGGAGAGAATATTCATATAGTTAAATATTTATTTCTTAAAAGTCATTATTCTTCTTTAAAAGGCAAAAAGGTCTCTTGTATGTGTAATTTTGAAATTATTTCTATCACTGTCTTCCAAACTGAAAATTAAAGTTTGATTAAATGTGTGGTAAAGGGCATATGCTACATTGCTAATACTGTAACTTACACATTTATTTTATTTTATTTTGTCTTTATTAATTTTCTAAGGGAATTCAAGGCCATTATGGTGCAAAAGGAGAGGTATGTTTCTTCTTGTATTATACTGTCCTGTCCTCTGGCTTAATTTTCAATTCTGTATAAATAAATCTAGCAATTGACATCACAAACAAAAAAATATCTGTCATGTTCTTTAGTAGTTCCTAAATAGAGATTTTTCAGAATATGTAGCTTCACTGAATTAGATGTAAAATGCTATGTATTTGTCAATAATATTGATTCCTTTTCTAAATTAGGAGCTAAAATTTTCTGCATATTTTTCAATGAGGAATTTCTGTGTCTGTCTAGCTCTAGAATTTAAACTCTTCGGGGCTAGGACTTTGTCACATTCACTGATACATCTCTAGCACTATGTATATTGCTTAATCAATATATGCACTAAATAGTGGTTGTTTGCAAGGTTGGATGAGTAGTTACTTGGATGGATAAAATTCTGTTTAATATAGTATGGAATTTTCCTTCTATTCAATTATGGTGTTTTCTATCAGTTATCTATATAATTTAGATATATGTTTGCATATATTCATATCTGTATTCTTGAAAACTTTTATAATGCAATTATAGCTCCTGAAATATTTAAATAGAATTTTTGAAATTTTATTTTGTTTTTAGAGAGGTGAAAAGGGAGAGCCTGGTGTCAGAGGTGCCCCTGGACTCAAAGGAGAGCCTGGAATGGATGGTCTGATGGGGCCTCCAGGTCCCCAGGGACAACCTGGGCAAGCAGGTCCTCAGGGTCCCCCAGGACTGGATGGGAAACCTGTATGTATTCTGCATCTTTCACAGTTTTTATGTTTTCATTCTTTTTACTTGATATGTCCATTTATAACCCCTAATAATCTGATGCAGGGGAGAGAATTTTCAGAACAGTTTATTCGACAAGTTTGCACTGATGTATTAAGAGGTAAGTCTCCAACATACAAACTTGAATAACTTTCAAATTTCAGAAGTAATACAACTTTTTGTAGAAATTATAAAAGATATAAGAAAGATGTAGAAAATAAAGGACATTTATTAACCTTTGTCTCTTCTTTCCTAGATAAGTATTTCTGTATCTAATTTTGTAATCTTTTTCATAAAGGAATTTATCATTATTTCATCATTGATGAAATTTTCTTTTCTGATGTAATTCTAGTAATTTTATTCATTAATATGACACCTATAATTTAACAGTTTCTTTTAGGAAGGCACATTTTTTCCCCCTTACTTCAAGCAATGGCCACAGTAAAATTATTGCCAAGAGCAATGGGATAGTCTAGAGATGAAATTATTGCCCAAGAGTTAAGCATCTGTGAATTTTAAAAATTATGAATGATATTATTAATGACCATCCATCATTTAAACATAAGGGTGGGGGTTTCTTTGCTTTTAAGCCCAGCTTCCTGTCTTACTTCAAAGTGGAAGAATTCAAAGCTGTGATCATTGCCAGTCCCAGCATGGCTCCCCTGGCATTCCAGGACCACCTGGTCCTATGGGCCCAGAAGGTCCCCGAGGATTCCCTGGTTTGCCAGGAAGAGACGGTATTCCTGGATTAATGGGAGTTCCAGGACGTCCAGGTGCCAAAGGATTAAAAGGTACTTCATTTGTATGTGTAAGCAAATAAAGAACAGAAAAGGGTATTTTTTTGTATTCACATCCTGTGTGTGTATGTGTGTGTTAAGTCACTTTAGTTGTGTCTGACTCTTTGCAACCCTGTGGACTGTAGCCCACCTAGATCTTCTGTCCATGGGATTCTTCAGGCAAGAATGCTAGAGTGGGTTGCCATGTCCTCCTCCAGGGTATCTTCCTGACCCAAGGATTGAACCTGTGTTGAGCTAAAGAACAATTATTCTATTTTTTGAAAACATATCCTATAGTCAAGAGAGAAAGTTGAAGGTTATGAACCATGTGAACTTGTAAATCGGAAAATGTTGACAATGAAATTAGAAATTTTGCTTGAGCCCAACAATGTCTTTCAATGGAATATCACAGACACCATTTCCTTTATTTTGACTTTAGTAACTTCTGTTATGTATTCAAGCATTGTTTTCTAAATGAAAAATTAAGAGACTTTGCTGGTGATCCAGTAGTTGAAGCTTAACCTTCTAGTGCAGGGTGTGTCGGTTCAATCTCTGTTTGATGAGTGAGGATCCTATGTGTCTTGGGGCCAAAAAACTAAAACATGAAAAAAAGGGAGGCAGTGTTACAAATTCAGTAAATTAAAAAAAAAAAAAAAAATTTTTTTTTTTTTTTTAAAAAAAAGGAATTTATCATTATTTCATCATTGATGAAATTTTCTTTTCTGATGTAATTCTAGTAATTTTATTCATTAATATGACACCTATAATTTAACAGTTTCTTTTAGGAAGGCACATTTTTTCCCCCTTACTTCAAGCAATGGCCACAGTAAAATTATTGCCAAGAGCAATGGGATAGTCTAGAAATGAAATTATTGCCCAAGAGTTAAGCATCTGTGAATTTTAAAAATTATGAATGATATTATTAATGACCATCCATCATTTAAACATAAGGGTGGGGGTTTCTTTGCTTTTAAGCCCAGCTTCCTGTCTTACTTCAAAGTGGAAGAATTCAAAGCTGTGATCATTGCCAGTCCCAGCATGGCTCCCCTGGCATTCCAGGACCACCTGGTCCTATGGGCCCAGAAGGTCCCCGAGGATTCCCTGGTTTGCCAGGAAGAGACGGTATTCCTGGATTAATGGGAGTTCCAGGACGTCCAGGTGCCAAAGGATTAAAAGGTACTTCATTTGTATGTGTAAGCAAATAAAGAACAGAAAAGGGTATTTTTGTATTCACATCCTGTGTGTGTATGTGTGTGTTAAGTCACTTTAGTTGTGTCTGACTCTTTGCAACCCTGTGGACTGTAGCCCACCTAGATCTTCTGTCCATGGGATTCTTCAGGCAAGAATGCTAGAGTGGGTTGCCATGTCCTCCTCCAGGGTATCTTCCTGACCCAAGGATTGAACCTGTGTTGAGCTAAAGAACAATTATTCTATTTTTTGAAAACATATCCTATAGTCAAGAGAGAAAGTTGAAGGTTATGAACCATGTGAACTTGTAAATCGGAAAATGTTGACAATGAAATTAGAAATTTTGCTTGAGCCCAACAATGTCTTTCAATGGAATATCACAGACACCATTTCCTTTATTTTGACTTTAGTAACTTCTGTTATGTATTCAAGCATTGTTTTCTAAATGAAAAATTAAGAGACTTTGCTGGTGATCCAGTAGTTGAAGCTTAACCTTCTAGTGCAGGGTGTGTCGGTTCAATCTCTGTTTGATGAGTGAGGATCCTATGTGTCTTGGGGCCAAAAAACTAAAACATGAAAAAAAGGGGAGGCAGTGTTACAAATTCAGTAAAGACTTAAAATGACCCACATCAAAAATTTTAAAAATCTTAAAAAAAGTAAAGAAAAATTAGATTTTGTGACTAAAGTTCCTAATAGACCACAGCTTGCTTCTCTTTGCCTTTGAATGTTTAGGTGAAATGTTGGTTGATAATTCTTTCCTTTTAAGTTAATATATATAAACTATGATTAACAGAATGGGTTAAATAATTCCAAAATTAATTCCAGTAATTTTCCTTTCTAAATATTAGTCTCGTTGAATGTTTCTAGACCACGATCATTTAAAAATTTGCAGCTTAAAAAAATTAGTGAATAGGTGGCAAGTAATCATAAGTAGGTGAAACTTTTTAAAGATTTTATTTTCCTTTTAGTGTGTTTATTAACAGCTTTGAAAGAAACAGTCTAGGAGGAAGTGATTTTATGGGAAAAATAACTTTACTCCTCTTTCTGACATTCTGCAGGCCTCCCAGGACGGAACGGGGAAAAGGGCAACCAAGGGCTTGGGTACCCTGGAGCTCGAGGTCCTCCTGGTCCCCCAGGTGAGAACCAGTGATGCTCAAAAGTGTTGCTGGACATTTTGCTTTAAGAAAATCACCATAAATCTATATCCAAAGATTTGAAATCAAGACTTGTTTCCTTTTTTGAGTGGTTCACATTTAGCATATTGAGTTCTAACTACTAGAAGTTTTATCATATATTATATTCAAATCATTCAGGATTCTCTCTCACCATCATTTAGACTCTTCAGAATACCATTCCTTAGAATAGTTGCTCATGCTTCTCTAATGTACATCATTGTCTATATCACTGCCTAATATTTACGATTCTCAGGGAAGCAGAATAATCCTGAAATAGACTCATAAGTCAGTTTCTGCTGGCTACATTAACTTTGCTGTGCCTCAGTTTCCTCCTTTGTAAAATAGTGATGAGATGTTGTCTACATCATGACAATTGTGGACAATTAAATTAGTTAATATATACCATGCTTTCAGACAGGGCATGACAGTCAAAACTGTGTTTTCAATAAATGGGTATTATCATCAGTATTTTTTTTTTAATCTTTTAGCCACTTCTATTGGTCTTTCATTTATTTATTTTGTTTTTTGGCCTGTGTGGGCCTCCCATCGCAGTGGCTTCTCACTGCAGAGCACCAGCTCTGGGAGCCTGCACTCCAGAGCTCTGGCTCGGTATTTGGACACATCAGTCTAGCTGCTCCACAGCACATGGGATCTCCCCAGGCCAGAGACTGAACTGGTGCCCCTTGTACGGCAAGGCAGTGTCCTTACCCACTGGACCACCAGGGAAGCCCATCACTAGTTTTTTTTTTTTTTAAAGATTTATTTATTTATTTATTTTGGTGGAGGAGGGGTGGAGAGGGAGGGGAGCAGGCGGGCCACTTCTATTGGTCTTTCATTTACCCATTTTCATCCATCTTTGTTCTTTGGCCCGTGTGGGCCTCCCATCGCGGTGGCCTCTGTTGTCACTGAGCACTGGCTCTGGGCGCATGCACTCTAGCGCTCCGGCTCGGTAGTTGGACACATGGGTCCAGCCGCTCCGCGGCACGTGGGATCTTCCCAGGCCAGGGATCGAACTGACATCCCTTGCACTGCAAGGCGGTGTCCTCACCCACTGGACCACCAGGGAAGCCCCCATCACTAGTATTTTTGATGTTACAACTGCTCAAGGCTTTTGGGAGGAACAAATGACTTAATACTTTGTATGTAAAGTATTTTGGACAATGCTTACAATTGTAGTTAAGTGCTGGATAAGCATTAGTAGTGGTAGTAGGAATTACTGATGGTAGAGAGTGCCCCAGACCAAACTGCTCCATCCCCAGACCTAAATATTTTATTGAAATAATTGTTACTTTCAGTCATCAACTTTAAAAGGCTAATATCTTGAGTTAGTTTTCCTTTTTTTGAGCATGCTAACTGAACTAAGTTATGGCTCATAAATTACTGTTATATATTACTATGTTGTTATGGTAATGATAATGTGTCTCATGTGGAAACTATATACATAGAAGGGAAATAGTCATTTGATTGCAAATATGGCACAAAAGTGACTTAATTTGAGTTTTTGCTTACTGAGATTTTACCTGCAAATTTAAAATAATGCTGGCAAGAGTAAGCTGAAAAAAAAGAACATTGTTTAGACCATCCACAAATTTAAATCTTAGAATGTTTGCTCTGTGTCTTCATCAGCAGCATGATTTCTGTATTAACATAGCTTGGCATAGTTTTGGAAAAATTACTTCTGGATAATTCTTTCCTAGAAGGAAGGTATATAGAATTATAAAGAGGATGTATTTTCTTTCCACATGAGTGCAAACGTATAAAATTTTCAAGAGAGTCTTTTTTTCAGTTTAGGTGTTTTACAAATTCAGCATATCAGCACCAAAAACAAACCCCTCTATTCATATGCTGTTAATGTCCCATCATAGGTCCAGAGGGCCCCCCAGGAATAAGCAAAGAAGGTCCTCCAGGAGACCCAGGTCTCCCCGGCAAAGATGGAGACCATGGAAAACCTGGAATCCAAGGACAGCCAGGCGCCCCAGGCATCTGTGATCCATCGTTGTGTTTTAGTGTCATTGTTGGAAGAGATCCCTTTAGAAAAGGACCAAACTATTAGTGTCTGATGCTTCATCCAGCAGCCTAGGCATGGTGCTCTTCTTTTGTGGTCTTTGCATCTCAGGAAGATAACAACAGTAATCCCTTGAAAAGAAACTCAAGTACCTCGGTGTTTTTATTATTGTTTTCTCCTTGAGGAAGAATATAGAAAAGGTCACATATACTGATTTTGAAGGCTCCTTAGTTCTTCACAGCTTTTAGATGGATAGCATTAACTAAATCTCAAGGATTTCTTGTAAGTCCATTCATTTTAATTAAAGTCAAAAATAAAAAAAACACCATTGCCTGTCAGCCAGTCAGTTTCAGTCACTGTGAAATGTTTCACATTCGACCTCCATGCAGCAGAGTATATGAGTTCAATTTCTTGTCTGTGTGAATTTCATGTTTCATAGCTCATGCTTCTACATTAGCCAAAATGTGCATCTGGCCATGGGAAATGTGGTCAGGGCTGATATTCAGCTTGGGACCAGACTGCATCACTACATGAGCACCTACTTTAATGTCTGTGGTCATCAGGGGTGGTAGACTGTTGGTCATTCAAGAGTTTTGAATATCACCTATGAAAGGGAATAATGTGTTTTTTCACTCCATTTGCAAATTCTCAGATGATTTGATGAATGATGATACTAAGAGAGTACTGATTATATTGGGAATGGTCTAAATATTACCATTAAAAACATTCTGGAAAAAAAAGTTCACTGGACCTGGTCAGTATGTTCAAAGGAATCATAAGTTCAGAAATAATGAAAATACTTTCTTCTTCATACTTGCTTAGTAATTGGAGTGTTTGTTGCATGCCTTCATTTTCCATTTCATTTATTATATGTGTATGTTCATATATGTTAACTTTTATTGTAGCAATGCTAATGAGAATCAGTGCTCTAGGTGACAGGAAGGGTAACTCTGCGGATCCTAGGATGTCTTGATATTTTTAGCAGACTTTAAAATATTATAAACAATCTTTGTGTACTGTACTTAATACTTTTTTTAAGGAATGTAAGTTGAGATATTTCATCCTTATCATGCTCTAAATTTTGTTACATGCTTGTTATTCAAGTACAATAAAGTTTTGTACAAGCCTGAATGCATCTTTTTTTATATACTTAATTTTGACTTATTTTATGTATATAATCCATCTCACATGACCATTTATTCAGTGGGTATGATTTCTTAAATTATTTACCCTGTTTTAAAATCACTGATTCATATGAAATAAGAATTTAGAAATTAAGTTGTGTGTTGCTCACCTGGACAGATACAGCACAATGCCTGCTTCCTGACTCAGGAATGGCTGGTCATCAAAGTTTGTTTTAACTAATGACATGTCCTTCTATGACTTTGATGAGAATCTGGGAGAGGACTAAAGCATTTAGCAGCTGAATCAGCTTAAGGCTTGTTTTGATGTTCTGGCTCCAGGAAGGGCCCCTGGAGACCTGTTAAACCTGACCTAGCTACTCTTCCTGCTAATTACATTTTCTGGGAGACCTGTGAAGGACAGAATGGAAATTTCTTTGTTTCCATTGTTCACTAAACCAGCTTTGAACACATGCACTGCCAAAAAATTGGCCTATCTATAACCAAGCTGGATCAAATCTTGGTGACAGAGTTTTGGGTAAGGTAGAAAAGAATAGCACCATTGCTTTGCCAGGCAGAAGGGGACATAGTGGGTTTCCTGCCTTCAAAACTGTGTGTGTCTCAACCTAGGAGAATTTGGTGAGGAGTTTTAATTTTTTTTCAAGAATGATTTGATGAATGATGATACTAAGAGAGTACTGATTATATTGGGAATGGTCTAAATATTACCATTAAAACATTCTGGAAAAAAAAGTTCACTGGACCTGGTCAGTATGTTCAAAGGAATCATAAGTTCAGAAATAATGAAAATACTTTCTTCTTCATACTTGCTTAGTAATTGGAGTGTTTGTTGCATGCCTTCATTTTCCATTTCATTTATTATATGTGTATGTTCATATATGTTAACTTTTATTGTAGCAATGCTAATGAGAATCAGTGCTCTAGGTGACAGGAAGGGTAACTCTGCGGATCCTAGGATGTCTTGATATTTTTAGCAGACTTTAAAATATTATAAACAATCTTTGTGTACTGTACTTAATACTTTTTTTAAGGAATGTAAGTTGAGATATTTCATCCTTATCATGCTCTAAATTTTGTTACATGCTTGTTATTCAAGTACAATAAAGTTTTGTACAAGCCTGAATGCATCTTTTTTTATATACTTAATTTTGACTTATTTTATGTATATAATCCATCTCACATGACCATTTATTCAGTGGGTATGATTTCTTAAATTATTTACCCTGTTTTAAAATCACTGATTCATATGAAATAAGAATTTAGAAATTAAGTTGTGTGTTGCTCACCTGGACAGATACAGCACAATGCCTGCTTCCTGACTCAGGAATGGCTGGTCATCAAAGTTTGTTTTAACTAATGACATGTCCTTCTATGACTTTGATGAGAATCTGGGAGAGGACTAAAGCATTTAGCAGCTGAATCAGCTTAAGGCTTGTTTTGATGTTCTGGCTCCAGGAAGGGCCCCTGGAGACCTGTTAAACCTGACCTAGCTACTCTTCCTGCTAATTACATTTTCTGGGAGACCTGTGAAGGACAGAATGGAAATTTCTTTGTTTCCATTGTTCACTAAACCAGCTTTGAACACATGCACTGCCAAAAAATTGGCCTATCTATAACCAAGCTGGATCAAATCTTGGTGACAGAGTTTTGGGTAAGGTAGAAAAGAATAGCACCATTGCTTTGCCAGGCAGAAGGGGACATAGTGGGTTTCCTGCCTTCAAAACTGTGTGTGTCTCAACCTAGGAGAATTTGGTGAGGAGTTTTAATTGCAATGATTCAAGGGCAAAGTTGCTGATAAGGTAGGGTGTGTACAGGGTCTGCACTCTTCTAATCTGGTCTCAAGTGATCTCTTGATGAACTTTTCTGATGCCTTTAATCTGGCTTCAGGTGATCTTCTCTGAAATAAAGAATGATGACAGCTTCCATTTATTGGGGGTTTTAGTTTTTGCAAAGAACTCAAAGACATGGTTCTGTGTATCCCTTGAGCAGGGACCAGCACCCTACCCAAAGGCTGTTATTGTTTCTTGGTTATGTAAGATCTCAGCACAGCAAGAGAAAGGTAAGTCGGCCAAATTATAAGCAAAGAGTTAAGTTTTATTTGGGATCCTGCTCCTGGGCGAGGTTCACCCATGAGCCCTGGCTGTGAAGTCGTGCCCAGAGGCAGGGTAAGGGGCTTTTATCTGCTCAAGGTAAAAAAAACTTAAATCAGGGGAGGGGTAAGGTCTTGCGCCTGAGCAGAGGCAATTTCTTTATTTGAGCTGTACTCAGTCTGGGCAGGAAGATTCTGGATGCAGCTGGCACTGGTGATGAGTCAGTGGGATTTCTCTGGGTTGCATCCTGAGATCACTGCCTCCTGGAATGGGCTAGGCCTCATGGGCCCCCATCGGCCTAACAGGTTGCTTCTCCCTCGTCTCTACATTCCCTGCCTTCCCTGTTTAGCTACTGTTTGAACCTACCTTTGGGACACAGGGAACATCATGAAGGCTGGAGTAAGGGATCTCACTGGCTGCAGATATTTTGGAACCCATGAAAATAAAATCTGTCCCTGCTCCACTTACTCCCTTTCTATTTGCCATGGAGTGATAGAACCAGATGTCATGATTTTAGGGTTTTTTTTCTTTTTCATGTTGAGTTTCAAGACAGATTTTTCACTCTCCTCTTTCAGTCTTATCAAGAGACTCTTTAATTCCTCTTCACTTTCAGCCATTAGAATCACATCATCTGCATATCTGAGGTTGTTGACATTTCTCCCAGCAATCTTGATTCCAGCTTGTGATTCATCCAGCCTAGCATTCCACAGGATGTACTCTACATAGAAGTTAAATAAGCAGGGTGACCATATACAACTTTGACGTATTCCTTTCCCAATTTTGAACCTGTCAGTTGTCCTGCGTACAGGTTTCTCAAGAGACAAGTAAGGCAGTCTGGTATTCCCATATATTAAGAATTTTCTACAGTTTGTTTTTGATCCATACATTTAAAGGTTTTAGTGTAGTCATGAAGCAGGAGTAGATGCTTTTCATTGCTTTGTCAGTAATCCAAAGAATATGGCAATTTGACATTAAAAGTTGCTTTCCCCTTGGCAGAAAAGCTATGTGAAACCTAGACAACTTATTAAAGAGAAAAGGCATGATTTTGCAAACAAATGTGTGTATAATCAAGCCTATGGTATTTCCAGTAGTCATGAACAAATATAAGAGCTAGACCATAAAAAAGCCTGAGTGCAGAAGGATTGATGTTTTCAATTTGTGCTGCTAGAGAAGACTCCTGAGAGTGTAAAAGGGGACATATAATATGAAATAATTTGCTTAGATTTACCTGTCAGTGATTGTAAGTGATTTATTTGTTAAACTGAATTACTCCCTTTTAGCATTGATTATTACCTGTTAATCCTTACTGGGTGTAACCTGTAAGAAAGAAGCTGGCTGCCCTGACTGAACTGACTCCATCTTGAGGAAGAGGACTCCATCTTACACTTTCAGTGAACTCTGGACAGTGTTTGGGCTGGGTAGCCATGGAGATGAAAAATTAACGGTCAACTAGACCTCCAGGGCTGGTGAGAACCTGACCAGGAAGGCCTTGTACCCAAGCCTCCCCTCGGCCATGAAAATGGAACATCTGTCACAAGATAAATTGCCATTTGTGATTTTAGTTAATCAATTTATGTTATAGACAGGCTAAGCGATATGCTTAGATGATTTTTGATTGTACTATTGTGATTGTTACCAAATCATATTTTTTTCTTAAAGTCTCCTAGGCAACCTCAGGAGTTGAGGATATGGGTTTGTGCACGTAGGCTTTAGGTATAAATATGAGCCACACGGTTTGCTCGGAGTCCTTGGCTAAATGAAGGCCTTGGACCCACCAGTGTAAAGCCAGTCTAATAAACCTCTTTTTCATCCACCACGAGCTGAGTTGGGTGCTTCACTGAGCGTACCCCACAACAAGAGTTCCTTGGACTGCAAGGAGTTCAGACCAGTCAATCCTAAAGTAAATCAATTCTGAATATTCATTGGAAAGACTGTTGCTGTAGCTGAAAGTCCAATACTTCAGTTACCTGATGGGTTAAAGAGCTGACTCGTTGGAAAAGACCCGGATGCTGGAAAATATTGAAGGCAAAAGGAGAAGAGGGAGACAGAAGATAAGATGCTTAGATAGCACCACGGACTCAATGGACAGGAATTTGAGCAAACTCCAGGAGACAGTGGAGGACAGAGAAGCCTGATGTGCTGCAGTCTCTGGGGTCACAAAGAGTTGGACACAACTTGTGACCTAACAACAATCAACAAAACCTTGGGATTTATAGTCTTGGGGGTTTTATTTTATCTGTATTTTATAGTTGCGTTGACTTCAGCTGTATTTCCATCCTGCTTCTTAGAGTTTTTCCAGGTAATTATTGCATTTTCATCATGAAGAGACTTATAGTTGAGATGAAGCTGAATATCATTTTTTTTTTTTAGTCGAAGTTTTGTTGCTTTACAATATTGCATTGCGGATCATTCTTTATTTTCCCAGTAGAGGGCAGCAAAATACACATGCACACACCCATATACACAGAAACAAAGTAAGATAACTTCTCATTTTATTAATCTTATTAACTGTCACTGTGTATAGTTAGGTTTTGTAAGAATGGTTATATTTATATCCTTAAAATGGTATTGTTCCAAAGGAGAAAAGAATCAGAAGGTTTTTCTAAATTAAAAAACTAAACCAGAGTTAATGAAGCCATATATACATATTGATGTCTTGCCTGTCTGCTTTATCTTGCTGTGATTTAGTCTATTGAATTAAAGTTTCTGTTTAGGACCTTTGATCATATCCTTGGAGTGATAACTATCTTCAGGGAGATGTTGGAAGTTCACTTTCTGGAGTCTTCATTTTCGGAGCTGTCCCTTTGGCTGCTATCTTAGCTGTGCTGTGTGTGAGGAAAGCAGGCTGTCCTTATCATTATGCAGTGATTACAGTGAATAATCAAATTACATGCTCTATAATCTGGGACAGCACGTGGTGTAAATTGTCAGCACAACAGACTATGAGGCATGATGGGCAAACAGAGACAAACTCAAATGAAAAGTCTCTCTGTAGTTTAAAAAGAAAAGACCAGAAACAAGCCCAGACTTTAGTTAAATTGAGTTGCAAAGGTTTTAACAGAATATTGTCTTAAAAGCTATATGGAGGGCTTCCCCTGGTGGTCCAGTGGGTAAGGACACCGCCTTGCAGTGCAAGGGGCGCCGGTTCGAGCCCTGGCCTGGGAAGATCCCACGTGCCGCGGAGCGGCTGGACTGATGTGTCCAACTGCTGAGCCGGAGCTCTGGGGCATGCATGTGCCCAGAGCCGGTGCTCTGCGACAACAGACGCCACCGCGATGGGAGGCCCACAGGAGCCAAAGAACAAAGATGGATGAAAATGAACAAATGAAAGACCAATAGAAGTGGCCCGCCTGCTCCCCTCCCTCCCCACCCCATCCTCCAAAATAAATAAATAAATAAATCTTTGAAAAAAAAAAAAAAAAAGCTATATGGAAAATGTTCTTTTGTTTCAAATAACACATTTGAAATAAGGAGCTTTACTGTTCCTACTCACTAAGGTATTTCTCTACCTGCTTTCTCCTAAAGTAGGTTTTCATGGAGAAATTTTGAGTAAATAGATTTCTAAAAGACAACTTTAAGTAGCTGATGGGAGTGTCATTCTGAATAAGATAAAGTGACCGGTAGGGACAAGGTTTCTTCTCTCATATCCCCAGCTCAGTTGCCATTTCAAAATAATTTTAAATCACATTGGAAATGTGTCTATAGATCTTATGAAGCGAAATTCAAAGGGAAGTTTTGAAATAAATAATTCTGACAAGAAAATGTTGCAGAGAGGCCTGTGATATGTGAGTTTGGATGAATTTGATAACTTCCCTGAATTTTTTTTTTAACCTCTAAAACAAAGGGTTTAATTTTCAGTGTTTTTCAACCATGGTTATGCATTAGAATCACCAGGGGAGCTTTAAAAAACTCTCTTGCCAGGATTCCACCATACCTGGGGTCACTTTAACTACCTTGCCTTCCAGGCCTCTGGCCAGAGAACACAGCCCTGTGAGAATCAGTCTGTATTTTTAGGCTTTGGGAAGCTGATGTTGAGGTGGCAAAAGATAAGAGCAGAGATGTAGGGAATGGGAACAGGGCTGTAGAGGGAGAGAGCAGGCACCAAACAATCTTGGAAGATGGCAGGGAGGAGGTGTGCTTTGCAGATAAATCACTCTGCAATGAGCGATTTATGAGTGCAGTGAGAAGATAGGAAACCAGGCAAGATTGGAAGTGTAAAAGCTAATTAAATGCTATTCCAGTGGCCCTGGGGAGAAAAGGCTAAGACAGAGGCAGAGGGGACAGGGGGAATGACCAACAACATATTGATGCTGAAAACATGACCTCTGTGCACTGGTGCTGAATTGAAATCAAAGACAGAGAGCTAGATGAAGTAGAAAAGAATAGCTGTTATTGAGTCCAAACTATGACAGGTCAGTGAATCTAAGAGACAAGATGTTGAGGTAAGGAAAATGACTTTATTCAAAAAGCCAGCTGACCAAGAAAATGACAAGCTAGTGCTTCAAAATAACCATCTTATTGGAGTCTGGATGCCAGGTTCTTTTATATAGAGAAAGGAGCAATGAGAAACCTGCCTTTCACTCTATTCTGCCTTTTGACTTTAGTTTTTCATAGAGAGTGAGGGGTGATAAGGAAGTGAAGTGAAAGGGTCTTCTGTCTTACAAAACACCTCCAAAGACATGGCCACCCTTTGGAAGGGGGTGTGTTAATCTCTTCAATTCACAGGTGGGTAGAGACAAATTATCTCTCTCTCTGAGTTGAACAAGGGCACTACTTCAGTTTCCAGTCGAGCTATTAAGTAAAATTATAATAATAAAAGCAATGAAAAACAAGTCAAAGAGACAGTTTCCAACATGGAGTCAGAATCGTCATCCTCCCTGTAACACAACATTGTCACTTTGTCGGCGAAGGAGGACACAAGAAAAAAGAGGACACAGCAGGTTCCTGCCCTCACAGGAGGGGTTGGTGAGGAGTTTTATAGCAATGTTTCAAGAGTGTAGTTGCTGATAATGATCATGGTGTGTGCAGGGTCTGAATTCTTTTAATTTAGCCTCAGGTGATATCCTGATGAACTTCTGTTCTTAAGGTTATCATACTGTGACCTCTGGAATAAAGAATGCTTCATCAAGTAGTTAAAATCTTCCATTCGTTGGGGATTTAGTTCTGTAAAAAGCTCAAAGATACTGTTTTGTGTATTCCTTGAAGGGGAGCCAGGGCCTTGCTCAAGGCTGCATTATTGTTTCTTGGCTGTTCTTCCTTAGTCTCCTCAACACTTACTTCTCTGATGAGCACTATTTGAACCTACCCCTTGAAACAAAGGGAAGGTCATGCAAGCTGAATGAATCCTACTTCCTACAAACAAGAAACAGGGGCCCGGGGTAAGACTTCTAAACCCAGGAGCTCCGCAGAGTCCTGCTCAGTTTCAGTATCAGTCCTACTAAAATCATGGATAACTCCCAGAATCTAGCCAGGATGTCCTCAGGGACTGGGGGCGGGGGCAGGGAGGGGAGTGGGCAGTGAGGGCTAATGAAATAGGCTTCCTAAGAATGGCCTTCCATTGTGTAGCTGTAAGTGAGGTAGAATTCCTGTTTTTTACCCTTGCCATTTTCATGCCAGCAAGATCATCAGTAGTGCCTCTTTTACTGTAGCCAACTAGGGAGCGCCTCTCTTTTTATAGTCTCAACAGTCTGTCTGCTGCTCAGAGTGTGGCTTCTGTGGTCCTTGCCAGCAGTGCCGACAGGCAACACTGCACAGTTTCTGAAAGAGGTGATAACAATTCTGAACAAATCCATCTGACTTGACCAAGACTGTGTGGAATCAAACCCAAACCTCTGTCGCTGATAATTGCCACTATTTCTCCTATTTCATCTATATACTCATTCAATTCAATTTCCAGTCGAGCTATTAAGTAAAATTATAATAATAAAAGCAATGAAAAACAAGTCAAAGAGACAGTTTCCAACATGGAGTCAGAATCGTCATCCTCCCTGTAACACAACATTGTCACTTTGTCGTGAAGGAGGACACAAGAAAAAAGAGGACACAGCAGGTTCCTGCCCTCACAGGAGGGGTTGGTGAGGAGTTTTATAGCAATGTTTCAAGAGTGTAGTTGCTGATAATGATCATGGTGTGTGCAGGGTCTGAATTCTTTTAATTTAGCCTCAGGTGATATCCTGATGAACTTCTGTTCTTAAGGTTATCATACTGTGACCTCTGGAATAAAGAATGCTTCATCAAGTAGTTAAAATCTTCCATTCGTTGGGGATTTAGTTCTGTAAAAAGCTCAAAGATACTGTTTTGTGTATTCCTTAAAGGGGGAGCCAGGGCCTTGCTCAAGGCTGCATTATTGTTTCTTGGCTGTTCTTCCTTAGTCTCCTCAACACTTACTTCTCTGATGAGCACTATTTGAACCTACCCCTTGAAACAAAGGGAAGGTCATGCAAGCTGAATGAATCCTACTTCCTACAAACAAGAAACAGGGGCCCGGGGTAAGACTTCTAAACCCAGGAGCTCCGCAGAGTCCTGCTCAGTTTCAGTATCAGTCCTACTAAAATCATGGATAACTCCCAGAATCTAGCCAGGATGTCCTCAGGGACTGGGGGCGGGGGCAGGGAGGGGAGTGGGCAGTGAGGGCTAATGAAATAGGCTTCCTAAGAATGGCCTTCCGTTGTGTAGCTGTAAGTGAGGTAGAATTCCTGTTTTTTACCCTTGCCATTTTCATGCCAGCAAGATCATCAGTAGTGCCTCTTTTACTGTAGCCAACTAGGGAGCGCCTCTCTTTTTATAGTCTCAACAGTCTGTCTGCTGCTCAGAGTGTGGCTTCTGTGGTCCTTGCCAGCAGTGCCGACAGGCAACACTGCACAGTTTCTGAAAGAGGTGATAACAATTCTGAACAAATCCATCTGACTTGACCAAGACTGTGTGGAATCAAACCCAAACCTCTGTCGCTGATAATTGCCACTATTTCTCCTATTTCATCTATATACTCATTCAATTCATTCATTCAGTAACTCCCTGCAAGTAAATTAGAGTGCTTCTGTGCTTCTGGCAAAAGTGCATTTTATTATTTGAGTGAAACTTGCTGTAGCTAGCTAACAAAAGTGTGTGTGTGTGTGTGTGTGTGTGTGTGTGTTCCATTTTCAGTTTTCTGAAAAA
This sequence comes from Tragulus kanchil, assembly GCA_022376925.1. Lineage (NCBI taxonomy): Eukaryota > Metazoa > Chordata > Mammalia > Artiodactyla > Tragulidae > Tragulus > Tragulus kanchil. Next base: position 73,200,079 of record JAIOJX010000005.1, on the reverse strand, counting down.
CAAAAAGTGCTACGATGTCTTTGTGAACATCCCCAAAATGCCACGTTGTTTTACTGTCAATAGAAAAAAACAACTCTCTGAGAATTTTGAGCATTCAGGCTAATTAAATGTCTTGAAAACATGGAATACTATATAGAGAATTAGTTAGCCTGGAGAAAATATGGGGAAGTGACTAATAGGAAAAAAATAAACATGCTATTAAGAAAAATCATAATTCCCAGTTTCATTTTTTTCTGATGTTTAATTTAATATTGGTGCTTTCTAAGGACATGGCCCCATTATCTAATTGTCAGTGGAATAAAATAGTTTTCTCATGCCAAATGCTGCATTCCATAAAACTAACTGCTGATGAAATTAGAAGAACTTGTTGAATAAGAGAGATTCTGGTCTTTGGCATGGAAATTAAAGTATTCAATCACATAACTTTTTTTTTAGTTTTAATAATATTTGAATAGATGCACATTCCATAGACCTTGAATTTGAACAATAAGAATTTAACACTTTTACTGCATGCAAGTTAATTTCTTGAAATAGTCATGTTTCCAATTGTGAATTTCATTATATTGTCCTGTCTGAATATGAGGATTAGAGCATATTTGACTATTTTTATTGACATATTTTTGACACTGTAGCACATTTGCATGAACTTTGAAGCTACCCGCTCTGAGGATTACAGATTTTTTTTTTCACTTGGATTTTCAAGAATTGAGAATCTTGGCACATTTTCTATAGCTCTGCATTCCAATAGTCTGGATAATTATGATATTGAAGGAAGATCAGATTTGGAGCTGATTTTTACTTTGGCTTCTGTTTTTTCAAACATGTACTCACAATTACTCTGAAATGTTTATAATCCCTCAGGTTCTTGAAATAAAACTAAAGGATAGTATGAATAAAGCTTGAAGTCTAGAATAAATGGATCTTTAACTTATGAACTTTCAAAGATATGAGTATGTCCCTGTATGCCAGTTGTAGTGTACTAGTATACATTTCAAGATACTGTACTATAAGATCAAAAATGTTTTCTCTATTTTTTGTGTTTGTTTTTCATATGTTATCTGTGTCAAAAGTATTATAAACACATTATATTACAGTACTATATAGTTTATTGTGTTAGTCTGATATCTAGACTAACATTGTTGGACTTATGAATAAACTGAATTTAAGAACATGCTCTTGGAATGAAACTCATTTGTATGTAGGGGACTTATTGAACTGTTATTAAATGAAACTAGATATGTCAGGACAGGCAAAAGGAAAATTTCATTCTATTACAAAGAAGGGCAAACGCCAAAGAATGTTCAAACTACCACACCATTGCACTCATTTCACACGCCATCAAAGTAACACTCAAAACCCTCCAAGCCAGTCTTCAAAAATACATGAACCAAGAACTTCCAGATATATAAGCTGGATTTAGAAAAGGCAGAGGAACCACAGATCAAACTGCTAATATTCTTTGAAAGATAGAAAAAGCAAGGGAATTTCAGAAAGACATCTACTTCTGCTTCATTGACTATGCTAAAACCTTTGTGTAGATCACAACAAGTTCTGGAAAATTCTTTAAGAGATGAGAATGCAAGACCACCTTACCTGCCTCCTGCAAAACCTGTAAAGGAAAAGAAGCAACAGATAGAACTGGACATGGAACAATGGACTGGTTCCAAATTGGGAAAGGAGTACGTCAAGGCTATATATATTGTTACCCTGCTTATTTGATTTATATACAGAGTACATCATGTGAAATGCTAGTCTGTATGAAGCAAACGCTGGAATCAAGATTTCTGGGAGAAGTATCAATAACCTCAGTTATGCAGATGACATCACCATTATGAAGGTAAAACAGGAAAGTGAAAAAACTTGTCTAAAACTCAGCATTCAAAAAAAAACCTAAGTACTGTTTTTCAAATGTACTCACAATTACTCTGAAATGTTTATAATCCCTCAGGTTCTTGAAATAAAACTAAAGGATAGTATGAATAAAGCTTGAAGTCTAGAATAAATGGATCTTTAACTTATGAACTTTCAAAGATATGAGTATGTCCCTGTATGCCAGTTGTAGTGTACTAGTATACATTTCAAGATACTGTACTATAAGATCAAAAATGTTTTCTCTATTTTTTGTGTTTGTTTTTCATATGTTATCTGTGTCAAAAGTATTATAAACACATTATATTACAGTACTATATAGTTTATTGTGTTAGTCTGATATCTAGACTAACATTGTTGGACTTATGAATAAACTGAATTTAAGAACATGCTCTTGGAATGAAACTCATTTGTATGTAGGGGACTTATTGAACTGTTATTAAATGAAACTAGATATGTCAGGACAGGCAAAAGGAAAATTTCATTCTATTACAAAGAAGGGCAAACGCCAAAGAATGTTCAAACTACCACACCATTGCACTCATTTCACACGCCATCAAAGTAACACTCAAAACCCTCCAAGCCAGTCTTCAAAAATACATGAACCAAGAACTTCCAGATATATAAGCTGGATTTAGAAAAGGCAGAGGAACCACAGATCAAACTGCTAATATTCTTTGAAAGATAGAAAAAGCAAGGGAATTTCAGAAAGACATCTACTTCTGCTTCATTGACTATGCTAAAACCTTTGTGTAGATCACAACAAGTTCTGGAAAATTCTTTAAGAGATGAGAATGCAAGACCACCTTACCTGCCTCCTGCAAAACCTGTAAAGGAAAAGAAGCAACAGATAGAACTGGACATGGAACAATGGACTGGTTCCAAATTGGGAAAGGAGTACGTCAAGGCTATATATATTGTTACCCTGCTTATTTGATTTATATACAGAGTACATCATGTGAAATGCTAGTCTGTATGAAGCAAACGCTGGAATCAAGATTTCTGGGAGAAGTATCAATAACCTCAGTTATGCAGATGACATCACCATTATGAAGGTAAAACAGGAAAGTGAAAAAACTTGTCTAAAACTCAGCATTAAAAAAAAAAAAACCTAAGATCATAGCAATGGGTATCATCACTTCATGGCAAATAAATAGGCAAACAATGGAACAGTGAGAGACTTCATTTTCTTGGGCTCCAAAATCACTGTGGATGGTTACTGCAGCCATGAAATTAAAAGATGCTTGCTCCTTGGAAGAAAAACTATGACAAAGCTAGACAGTGTATTTAAAAGAAAAGTTGCCATTTTGCCAACAAAAGTCCATATGGTCAAAGCTATGGTTTTCCAGTAGTCATGTATGGATGTGAGAGTTGGACCATAAAGAAGGTTGAGTGCTGAAGGACTGATGCATTTGAACTGTTGTTTTGGAGGAGGCTCTTGAGAGTTCCCTGGACAGTAAGGAGAACAAACCAGTCAATCCTAAAGGAAATCAGCTCTGAATATTCACTGGAAAGAATGATGCTGAAGCTGAAGCTCTAGTATTTTTGCTGCCTGATGTGAAGAGATGACTCACTGGAAAAGTCCCTGATGTTGGGAAACATAGAAGGCAGACGGAGAAGGGAATGGCATAGAATGAGATCGTTGGACAGTATCACTGAGTCATGAGTTTGAGCATGCTCTGGGAGATGGTGAAGGACAGGGAAACCTGTCATGCGACAGTCCCTGGGATCACAAGGAGAACATGACTTAGCAACTGAATTGAACTGAAGATATCTCAAGTCAAGGAATTTTGCACTTTTTATATATTGGAAGATGTAAGTGTCTGGACTCACTGAAATTACTCTGTTTATGCTCCTAAGCTGTTTGGGGCCATATCCTGTGTTCTCATATCCTGAGATTCTTCAGAGCTCACCTTCATGGGCAGTGACTGCAGGCTGATGGCAGGTATTCTTTCTTTCCTGAGTTCTTTCAGGGCTCATCAGCTCACCACTGTCTGTGACTGTAATAGCCAATGACTATGACATCTTTGTTTACTGATATGGCAGGTGAAATTCCACTTCTCACCACACACTAATAGTATGAAGATCCCCAGTCTGTGGAACCCAATGAGATGACTGGGGAGATGGGCTGGAACTGCCAGTGCATGCTTGGTGCAGAGACAAGAGGATCTCCTGCAGTAGAAGACAGGTGTGCAAACTGCCTGGATGATCTCTCAACCAGGTTCAATTTTTTAGCATCTACATTGCCATGGCCTTCAAAAGCACTGCTGCCAAAATAACCAAGAAATGAAGTTTTTAAGGCTGTCTGGGGCTTCCTGAGAGACCAGAGGAAGAGCCAGCTGGTCCTGACTGCCCTCTGGTCCTTCCATTCACTCCAGGGCCAGATGACAAAGACTAACCAGATGTGCTACTCCTGGGGCAGCCCCACCCCCAGTGCTTCCTCCTTACCCCTTCTCCTTCTTTTTGTCTTAGAAAAAATACTTATTTGTTTTTTTGGAACTGTGCTTGGTCTTTGTTGCTGTGCACAAGTTTTCTCTAGTTGCAGTGTGCAGGCCTCTCAATGGTGTGACTTTTCTTGTTGTGGAACATGGCTGTAGGTGTGCAGGCTTCAGTAACTGCAACACTCAGTCTTAGTTGGCCTGTGGCCTGTGGAATATTCCCATACCAGGGACTGAACCTGTGTCCTCTGCATTGCAAGGCAGATTCCCAACCACAGGACTACCAAGGAAGCCCTCCCTCTTTTTTTTTTTTTAAATACTTTTACCCAGGACGGAGGGAGCAGAGATGGTTCTTCCAAACAAAATGATTTCTTTAGTTATTGACAGAGAAAACAGTCTCCTGTTTCCTTTAAAGAAAGAAAGCAGAGGGATAAGAAACAATAAGGTCACAGCATCTCAGCTTCAGCTACTTCATGCTTTGTCCACATAATTGCTCCCTGCTGAAAAGCTTGTGGTGTAGAACAATGGGGTGAAGATCATGTCAGTCCACTGAGGATGAATTCTGATCTTACATTTTAACTCAAACCACAATACAGAAGAATTTTTTTGTGTAGCCATTTGTATATCTGAAGATTTCCAGCATTTTTTACTCATGACAAAATCATCCTATTTTTCCCTCTTAAAAACAATTTTGGATATTGGGTCAGAGACCACAAAATCTCCTCAGTCTATTTCTTCCTCTTTCACAAGAGGCCAGTAAGCTCCACGTCTGTGGAACCCTGAGATGACTGGGGAGATGGGCTGGAACTGCCAGTGCATGCTTGGTGCAGAGACAAGAGGATCTCCTGCAGTAGAAGACAGGTGTGCAAACTGCCTGGATGATCTCTCAACCAGGTTCAATTTTTTAGCATCTACATTGCCATGGCCTTCAAAAGCACTGCTGCCAAAATAACCAAGAAATGAAGTTTTTAAGGCTGTCTGGGGCTTCCTGAGAGACCAGAGGAAGAGCCAGCTGGTCCTGACTGCCCTCTGGTCCTTCCATTCACTCCAGGGCCAGATGACAAAGACTAACCAGATGTGCTACTCCTGGGGCAGCCCCACCCCCAGTGCTTCCTCCTTACCCCTTCTCCTTCTTTTTGTCTTAGAAAAAATACTTATTTGTTTTTTTGGAACTGTGCTTGGTCTTTGTTGCTGTGCACAAGTTTTCTCTAGTTGCAGTGTGCAGGCCTCTCAATGGTGTGACTTTTCTTGTTGTGGAACATGGCTGTAGGTGTGCAGGCTTCAGTAACTGCAACACTCAGTCTTAGTTGGCCTGTGGCCTGTGGAATATTCCCATACCAGGGACTGAACCTGTGTCCTCTGCATTGCAAGGCAGATTCCCAACCACAGGACTACCAAGGAAGCCCTCCCTCTTTTTTTTTTTTTAAATACTTTTACCCAGGACGGAGGGAGCAGAGATGGTTCTTCCAAACAAAATGATTTCTTTAGTTATTGACAGAGAAAACAGTCTCCTGTTTCCTTTAAAGAAAGAAAGCAGAGGGATAAGAAACAATAAGGTCACAGCATCTCAGCTTCAGCTACTTCATGCTTTGTCCACATAATTGCTCCCTGCTGAAAAGCTTGTGGTGTAGAACAATGGGGTGAAGATCATGTCAGTCCACTGAGGATGAATTCTGATCTTACATTTTAACTCAAACCACAATACAGAAGAATTTTTTTGTGTAGCCATTTGTATATCTGAAGATTTCCAGCATTTTTTACTCATGACAAAATCATCCTATTTTTCCCCTCTTAAAAACAATTTTGGATATTGGGTCAGAGACCACAAAATCTCCTCAGTCTATTTCTTCCTCTTTCACAAGAGGCCAGTAAGCTCAGAGGAGCCAAGGGCGTGAGATATTCCATGCTTTTGAGCTCAGATCAAGCCCTTCATGTCCCTGGTTGAATTTCTAACCCTGCTCACCACTTTTGATAATTGCTACTTGAGGGGAAAGAGTTGCAAAAAAAGGAATTGCTTCCATGAAATAGAATGACGAGTAGCTACAGTAGGAGAAATGTTGTCTTTGCTTCTGAAACCATGAAACTCAGATTGGGACTTGTACCTACAATCTTTTCTTTTTTTTTTAACTAAAGACATTTTTATTGGGGCATGGTCAATTAACAATTTTGTGATAGTTTCAGGTGAACAGTGAAGGGGCTCGGCCATACAAACACATGTATCCATTCTACCCCAAGCCCCTCTCCCTTCCAGACTGGTACATAACATTAAGCAGAGTACCATACAGTAGATTTTTGTTGGTTATCTATTTCATACATGGCAGTATGTATTTGACTTTCCCAAAGTCCCCAACCATCTCCTCCCCGCCTGCAACCACTAGTTCATTTTCTAAGTTTGTGAGTCTCTTTCTGTTTTGTAAATAAGTTCATTTGTATACACAGTCTTTTAACTATGTCACACACCTAGTCTCAGGACTTAATGAAGCTTAGGTATTTAATGTCTCATTGCAGAAAGAATTCAGTCAGAGACAAAGCGATAGATAAGAAGTGGATTTATTTAGAGAGAAACACACTCCACAGACAGAGAGTGGGTCATCTCAGAAAGTGAAAGTGGCACAAAAATATGACATGGTTAGTTTTTATGGGTTGAGTAATTTCACAGGGTAGTGAATGGAAGGATTATTTTACCTATTTTGGGGAAGGATGAGGATTTCCCGGAATTGGGCCACCCCCTTTTTTGGTCTTTAATGGTTGGTCTCAGAACTGTCATGGCACTGGTGGTTGTATCATTTAGATGCTAATGTATTACAACGAGTGTATACTCAGGTTCAAAGTCCACAGGAAGTCAAATCTTTTGCCATATTGGAGCTTGTTGGCTCCAGTTTTTGCACATGAATCAATGGGCAGAGACCACAAAATCTCCTCAGTCTATTTCTTCCTCTTTCACAAGAGGCCAGTAAGCTCAGAGGAGCCAAGGGCGTGAGATATTCCATGCTTTTGAGCTCAGATCAAGCCCTTCATGTCCCTGGTTGAATTTCTAACCCTGCTCACCACTTTTGATAATTGCTACTTGAGGGGAAAGAGTTGCAAAAAAAGGAATTGCTTCCATGAAATAGAATGACGAGTAGCTACAGTAGGAGAAATGTTGTCTTTGCTTCTGAAACCATGAAACTCAGATTGGGACTTGTACCTACAATCTTTTTCTTTCTTTTTTTTTTAACTAAAGACATTTTTATTGGGGCATGGTCAATTAACAATTTTGTGATAGTTTCAGGTGAACAGTGAAGGGGCTCGGCCATACAAACACATGTATCCATTCTACCCCAAGCCCCTCTCCCTTCCAGACTGGTACATAACATTAAGCAGAGTACCATACAGTAGATTTTTGTTGGTTATCTATTTCATACATGGCAGTATGTATTTGACTTTCCCAAAGTCCCCAACCATCTCCTCCCCGCCTGCAACCACTAGTTCATTTTCTAAGTTTGTGAGTCTCTTTCTGTTTTGTAAATAAGTTCATTTGTATACACAGTCTTTTAACTATGTCACACACCTAGTCTCAGGACTTAATGAAGCTTAGGTATTTAATGTCTCATTGCAGAAAGAATTCAGTCAGAGACAAAGCGATAGATAAGAAGTGGATTTATTTAGAGAGAAACACACTCCACAGACAGAGAGTGGGTCATCTCAGAAAGTGAAAGTGGCACAAAAATATGACATGGTTAGTTTTTATGGGTTGAGTAATTTCACAGGGTAGTGAATGGAAGGATTATTTTACCTATTTTGGGGAAGGATGAGGATTTCCAGGAATTGGGCCACCCCCTTTTTTGGTCTTTAATGGTTGGTCTCAGAACTGTCATGGCACTGGTGGTTGTATCATTTAGATGCTAATGTATTACAACGAGTGTATACTCAGGTTCAAAGTCCACAGGAAGTCAAATCTTTTGCCATATTGGAGCTTGTTGGCTCCAGTTTTTGTCATATCTCGGGCTATGTCATTTAAAGGTTGTGCCCTGCCCCACTTGCCTCATATTTCACTGCTGCCATAAGAGGTAAGGGCCATGAGATATCAGAGAAGACATTTCCTTCCCCGAAAGGGAATTTGTCCCAGATTTCTAGCCCACTTTGTCATTCCTTTCTCTCTTCTATTTTTAAAAGTGGAGAACAGGGAACTTCCACAGTGGTCCTAATGATTAAGACTCTTGTGCACCCACTGTAGTGGGCCTGCGTTCAATCCCTGGTCAGTGGACTAGATTTCACATGCCACAGCTAAAGAGTTTTCAGGATGCAACTAAAGATCCTGCATGTTACAATGAAGATCAAAGATCCCATGTCCCACAACTAAAGCTAGGCCAGCCCCCCAAACGAAATCCCCGCACCCCAAAAAATGAAGAATAGGGCCACTGAGAAGTGTGAATCATTTATACATCTAAAGGCACCTAAGATGATAGAACTCTGTCACCAGAAAAATTTGCTTCTGAACATGTTTGTAACATCAGTTTCCTACCCAGAGCCATGAGCTTTCTAGTTCTCTTGTACCAATCTTCCTGGGATGTTATTCCATTTGGCTAAATTTTCTGTCCTTATGAAAGATACAAGCTTAGTAAACTGCTGCTGCTCAAGGCTTAAAAAAAAAAGATATCTAAAATCCAATATCACTTTTATAAACTGTTATTTCCTCCCAATTCAACTCCTAAGCTGTGTCATGCTCCCCCAAAGTGACTTTTTGAACCACTGTTCTTTCTGTATCATGATGTTACTAAAGTAATAAGGCATAATAAGGCATTTTTTATCATTGTTCAGAGTCTCACTAACCAACAACGGAAAAAGCTGGTTAATGGAAGCTTGATTTGCACCAACAAGGGAAGTATTTGGGGTCAAAGTTCTCAGCAGGGAGTTTATTAATTGGTCTTGTGTTAGAGAGAAAGTCGCAGAAAAATACTAAAAAGGCCCAATTGCCTTCAGTTGGCATCATCCAATCACCAGTCAACAGCTGGCCCTGAAATTTAAAGATGCTCATTCCCTTGTGTGGAATTAGCTGCAAAAGTTTTCAGGCTGAATATCATTTGTAGATAAATGGACCTCCCATCTTTTTTCTTCTTCTCAATGGCATGTAATCTCAGTTTGGATTTCCTGGAAACTTTGTAACTTCATACAAACTAATTGTAATATGGACCTTCCTTGGGAAGATTAAATGAAAATAAACAAAACTCTGCATTAAGGGCTGAGTATAGTAACTAAGTGTTTCGTAAAAACAGCACTTAGTGTCGACTGTATTTTATATTCAAGCACCATTTGCATTTCTGTGTGGCCATGTGACCGAGCTCTGCCCCCTGTGATGTGCTCAGAAGTGACCAGGATTTTTGTAGGCTGTACTCACTAGGGAGAGAATTTGTCTTCTCTGATTCCTTTTTCTATCCCATTTCTTGGGTTTCTTGGAATGTGGAAATGGTGGCAAGTCCTCAGACTGTATAGCTCAGGCCAGTCTGCTAGGGAGGGGTGGGGGACCAACAGATGAGTAGATGAAACAGACTCTTCATGCTGGCTTTGGACTATTCATGGCCAGAACATGTGATCTTCCCTGATATCCATTTGTTTAACATGTTTCTAGTGCTTCTGTTGTACATATCTTCCTGGGATGTGTTTCTCTTTGTCTAAATTTTCTGTCCTTATGAAAGATACAAGCTTAGTAAACTGCTGCTGCTCAAGGCTTAAAAAAAAAAGATATCTAAAATCCAATATCACTTTTATAAACTGTTATTTCCTCCCAATTCAACTCCTAAGCTGTGTCATGCTCCCCCAAAGTGACTTTTTGAACCACTGTTCTTTCTGTATCATGATGTTACTAAAGTAATAAGGCATAATAAGGCATTTTTTATCATTGTTCAGAGTCTCACTAACCAACAACGGAAAAAGCTGGTTAATGGAAGCTTGATTTGCACCAACAAGGGAAGTATTTGGGGTCAAAGTTCTCAGCAGGGAGTTTATTAATTGGTCTTGTGTTAGAGAGAAAGTCGCAGAAAAATACTAAAAAGGCCCAATTGCCTTCAGTTGGCATCATCCAATCACCAGTCAACAGCTGGCCCTGAAATTTAAAGATGCTCATTCCCTTGTGTGGAATTAGCTGCAAAAGTTTTCAGGCTGAATATCATTTGTAGATAAATGGACCTCCCATTTTTGTTCTTCTTCTCAATGGCATGTAATCTCAGTTTGGATTTCCTGGAAACTTTGTAACTTCATACAAACTAATTGTAATATGGACCTTCCTTGGGAAGATTAAATGAAAATAAACAAAACTCTGCATTAAGGGCTGAGTATAGTAACTAAGTGTTTCGTAAAAACAGCACTTAGTGTCGACTGTATTTTATATTCAAGCACCATTTGCATTTCTGTGTGGCCATGTGACCGAGCTCTGCCCCCTGTGATGTGCTCAGAAGTGACCAGGATTTTTGTAGGCTGTACTCACTAGGGAGAGAATTTGTCTTCTCTGATTCCTTTTTCTATCCCATTTCTTGGGTTTCTTGGAATGTGGAAATGGTGGCAAGTCCTCAGACTGTATAGCTCAGGCCAGTCTGCTAGGGAGGGGTGGGGGACCAACAGATGAGTAGATGAAACAGACTCTTCATGCTGGCTTTGGACTATTCATGGCCAGACTGTTGTAAGACAGAGAAATAAACTTGTATCTTAGTTTAGGAATCTATTGTATGTGACTTAATGTATATGTTAATAACATTAAAATAACTACCAATATATTTGGTCTGTCAATATGCAAGTAATGATAATTGTTCATTTATGTGAACCATACTACTTTTTATATGAAGTACAATAATAAATGTTCATACTTTAAACGCATCATTATTTTATCCACTTTGCATATGACACTAAACACATTTCTGTGTCCACCATGAGTATTGCTTGTTATTCATATATTAACACACACACCACACATACATAGACATCATATAGTATTATAAATATATATGCACTCCAAATTTGAATAGCTCATAATCTTAACTTTCTATATTTGATACTATAAACGCTCATTTGGGCAGGATCAATCCCTGGATTGGGAAGATCCCTTGGAGAAGGAAATGGCAACCCATTACAGTATTCTTGTTTGGAAAATTTCGTAGATAGAAGAGCCTGATGGGCTAGAGTCAGACATGACTAAGCAACTACACACACATACACACAATCCTCATTTAAGACAAAGTACAAGTTACTACAAGTTATAAACATTTTGAGATATTGCTTTATTATAGGAAACTCATGCTTTAACACTTGAATAGAATTAGAGGTTTGTCTTAGTCAAGTTTAGATTATGCCACTTCCCAGTAATCTCACTACATTTAGTCACATAATACAGGCTTGGCACCTTACCAAGTTCCTTAGCCATAATTAGCTCATAAACCCAGAGCTTCTATAATGAATAAAAATCAGACATCCTTGAGACAGTACACTGTGATACCATTGCAAGAGGAAGACAGGAGCAGGCTGCTACAGAGGGGGAGTCAGAAAGGCTCAAAGCATAAGAAGGAATTGATGAGCCATTGTTGACTTTGAAGATGGAGGGTGTCATGAGCCAAAGACTGCAGTTGGCCTCTAGAAGCTGTAACCCCTGCATGAAAGTCAGTAAGGACAGGCAAGTTCAGTTCAACCATGTGTGGAACTTAACTTTGCTAACAACTGAATACAGCCTGAAAGTGACATCTTGATTTTAACCTGCTAAGACCACTGTCAGAATTCCAACCCTATTCATCTGCAAGATTTAAAAATTGGCATTGTTTTAAGCATTTAAATATGTACTCATTTGTTACAACAACAAGAGAAAACTGATCCCAGAACATAATTTGTTCCCCAGTCATGGTAAGAGCAGAGGTTAGGCGATCAATGGAATTCTGACTCAGGACCATATCACAGTGAGCCAGTCAGAGGTAAAAATACAGACTTAAATTATTCATTGTATTCCCTAGGCATATTATTGGATTAGATACTCAGTAGATTTCCAAAATAGCTTGAAGATTTTTATAGAGTCAGGTGGTAGATGCTGTAATACTAGTCCCCTACCAAAATACAAGCTAAAGAAATACTGTATCCCTGAGGAGTCTTAGAGATTATATGCACTATCAAAAACTGGAAAGATGTATGTGTGGTTATCCTTGTCACAGGCTTACCTTTTGAAAATTTCATAGATAGAAGAGCCTGATGGGCTAGAGTCAGACATGACTAAGCAACTACACACACATACACACAATCCTCATTTAAGACAAAGTACAAGTTACTACAAGTTATAAACATTTTGAGATATTGCTTTATTATAGGAAACTCATGCTTTAACACTTGAATAGAATTAGAGGTTTGTCTTAGTCAAGTTTAGATTATGCCACTTCCCAGTAATCTCACTACATTTAGTCACATAATACAGGCTTGGCACCTTACCAAGTTCCTTAGCCATAATTAGCTCATAAACCCAGAGCTTCTATAATGAATAAAAATCAGACATCCTTGAGACAGTACACTGTGATACCATTGCAAGAGGAAGACAGGAGCAGGCTGCTACAGAGGGGGAGTCAGAAAGGCTCAAAGCATAAGAAGGAATTGATGAGCCATTGTTGACTTTGAAGATGGAGGGTGTCATGAGCCAAAGACTGCAGTTGGCCTCTAGAAGCTGTAACCCCTGCATGAAAGTCAGTAAGGACAGGCAAGTTCAGTTCAACCATGTGTGGAACTTAACTTTGCTAACAACTGAATACAGCCTGAAAGTGACATCTTGATTTTAACCTGCTAAGACCACTGTCAGAATTCCAACCCTATTCATCTGCAAGATTTAAAAATTGGCATTGTTTTAAGCATTTAAATATGTACTCATTTGTTACAACAACAAGAGAAAACTGATCCCAGAACATAATTTGTTCCCCAGTCATGGTAAGAGCAGAGGTTAGGCGATCAATGGAATTCTGACTCAGGACCATATCACAGTGAGCCAGTCAGAGGTAAAAATACAGACTTAAATTATTCATTGTATTCCCTAGGCATATTATTGGATTAGATACTCAGTAGATTTCCAAAATAGCTTGAAGATTTTTATAGAGTCAGGTGGTAGATGCTGTAATACTAGTCCCCTACCAAAATACAAGCTAAAGAAATACTGTATCCCTGAGGAGTCTTAGAGATTATATGCACTATCAAAAACTGGAAAGATGTATGTGTGGTTATCCTTGTCACAGGCTTACCTGTGTAGGTGAGCCCTGGAGAATAAGTGCTGGAATACAAGCTTGTTTAAGCAGGGATGCACTGAAGATGTTGTCTTTTACCAGGGTAAACTGACACAACCTCTGGTACTTGATATGGAGCTACTGATTTGGAAAATGCATCCTACTCCCCCTCATCTCAGTAACTAAGCAAGAAAGAGTTTGCTTTACCCTGTAGAGATAGCCATACCACTTTAGGGCAATAGAAATAGGATCTGGTCCCATGACACCCAGTCATACTTATTGCTTCTCTCTTTTTTTTTGGCCACTTCTACTGGTCTTTAATCATCCATCTTTTTTGTTCTTTGGCCTGTGTGGGCCTCCCATCACAGTGGCCTCTCTCACTGCAGAGCACTGGCTCTGGGCACATGAGCTCCAGAGCTCCGGCTAGGTAATTGGACACATCAGTCCAGCCGCTCCGCAGCATGTGGGATCTTCCCAGGCCAGGGATCGTACTGGCACCCCTTGCACTGCAAGGCGGTGTCCTTACCCACTGGACCACCAGGGAAGCCCGCCCTGTTGCTTCTTGATAATAATTATTGTTTCTTAACTCTTGTTTTGGAAGAAAACCAGGGAACATCAAGGTGATAAGTGAAAAAGTTGACAACAATCCCTCTGACTGAACACTACTCTATTCCATGATCATGTTTTATACTGTGCAGCACACACACTAATGAAGTCTGGATGCAGGCCCTGATACATTCCCAAGTTGGCCTATGTGAAGAACTTTTCCAGTTTTAAATATATGACACTGAGACAGAGGGAAGCATGTGAACTTTCAGGAAGTTTGACACAGTTTTCAATCATATTTTTCTACCTTTAATTATTAATATTCCCTTTCTTAGGAGATCTGAAGAATTTGCACTAAAATCTGTTAAAAGATAATGTTACTGATTTCTTGGCTATATTCTAATGTCTCTAAGCTCTCTCTATAGTGAGAAAGAGTAACATTACTAGGTAAGTAAACCTTACTTTATTTTCCTGTCTGTGCATGCTCTCATCATCCATCTGAAACTACTATTAATATTTGATAACGTGGCACTCTCATTGCTCAATGGAGATGTTCCTCCTTAAAAACTAGCCAGGGGACTGGCACTGCTAAACATCTAGTTTTCCAGCCACGGCAGCCAATCCCTATGTTACTGCACCCTTATCTCCCATTCCTGCCACCTGAACCCTGCCTACGAATACCAAGAAGGATTGGCCACCAACTGATGGAAGGCTGAGTATCATGCTACCTTCTATCAGGGACAGGAAAGTACTTTGTCCACCATACTGACTACCATACTCCTGAAAATTCCTTCCATCAGGCAGGTCCATATGGACCTTGGATTCAGAAGTCAGCAGCATGAGGAAGTGCTCTGGTGTGGGATTGTGCTCTTCCTAGATCCCACTCTTGAAGACTAAGGCTCTCCTCTCCAATGTAACAGGAAAGGACAAATCTGAATTTATATTGGATCACTTTCTTTTACTTCGAGCTTTATATTCTGTTGCTTTTTCTACAAGTTCATCACTAAAGGGGGCTTCTCAGGTGGTGCTAAGGGTTAGGAAACTGCCTGCCAATGCAAAAGACATAAGAGACACTGGATCGATCTCTGGGTCAGGAAGATCCCTTGGAGAGGGTCATGGTAACAACTCCAGTCTTACTGCCTGGAGAATCCCATGGACAGAGGAGCCTGGTGGGCTACAGTTCCATAGTGTCACAAAGAGTCAGACACAATTGAAACAATTTAGCACTCACCCCCATGTAGTCACTAAAGGGATATTGCCTATAACTTGAAGAATGCCTAATGGCTCATCTCAGGGAACCGTGCCTCACAGGTAATGAGCATTAAGATAAAATATCTTTGTTTAACTCATAGGAAACAGCCTGACCAGTCTACATGTAAATAGCTGTACAAAAGAAGGAATTAACACATCCTCTCTGGAGTCTGCCCAGAATTAGGAAATATTTCCCATAATTTAACTTTTTTGTTTATTTGTTTTTTCTTGAGATACTCATCTCTCTCTCTCTTTGTTCTGTAAAAGAAACTCAGTTCAGTCACTCAGTAACATTACTAGGTAAGTAAACCTTACTTTATTTTCCTGTCTGTGCATGCTCTCATCATCCATCTGAAACTACTATTAATATTTGATAACGTGGCACTCTCATTGCTCAATGGAGATGTTCCTCCTTAAAAACTAGCCAGGGACTGGCACTGCTAAACATCTAGTTTTCCAGCCACGGCAGCCAATCCCTATGTTACTGCACCCTTATCTCCCATTCCTGCCACCTGAACCCTGCCTACGAATACCAAGAAGGATTGGCCACCAACTGATGGAAGGCTGAGTATCATGCTACCTTCTATCAGGGACAGGAAAGTACTTTGTCCACCATACTGACTACCATACTCCTGAAAATTCCTTCCATCAGGCAGGTCCATATGGACCTTGGATTCAGAAGTCAGCAGCATGAGGAAGTGCTCTGGTGTGGGATTGTGCTCTTCCTAGATCCCACTCTTGAAGACTAAGGCTCTCCTCTCCAATGTAACAGGAAAGGACAAATCTGAATTTATATTGGATCACTTTCTTTTACTTCGAGCTTTATATTCTGTTGCTTTTTCTACAAGTTCATCACTAAAGGGGGCTTCTCAGGTGGTGCTAAGGGTTAGGAAACTGCCTGCCAATGCAAAAGACATAAGAGACACTGGATCGATCTCTGGGTCAGGAAGATCCCTTGGAGAGGGTCATGGTAACAACTCCAGTCTTACTGCCTGGAGAATCCCATGGACAGAGGAGCCTGGTGGGCTACAGTTCCATAGTGTCACAAAGAGTCAGACACAATTGAAACAATTTAGCACTCACCCCCATGTAGTCACTAAAGGGATATTGCCTATAACTTGAAGAATGCCTAATGGCTCATCTCAGGGAACCGTGCCTCACAGGTAATGAGCATTAAGATAAAATATCTTTGTTTAACTCATAGGAAACAGCCTGACCAGTCTACATGTAAATAGCTGTACAAAAGAAGGAATTAACACATCCTCTCTGGAGTCTGCCCAGAATTAGGAAATATTTCCCATAATTTAACTTTTTTGTTTATTTGTTTTTACTTGAGATACTCATCTCTCTCTCTCTTTGTTCTGTAAAAGAAACTCAGTTCAGTCACTCAGTCATGTCTGACTCTTTGTGAGCCCATGAACTGCAGCATGCCAGGCTTCCCTGGACTTAACCATTTCCCAGAGTGTGCTCAAACTCATGTCCATTGACTCAGTGAGTCCATCCAACTGTCTCATCTCCTGTTGTCCCCTTCTCCTTTTCTCTCTACTTTTTCTACCATCGGGGTCTTTTCCAATGAGTCTTCTCTTCATATCAGTTTGCCAAAGTATTGGCGATTCAGCTTCAGCTTCAGCTTCAGCATCAGTCCTTGCTTTTATGCTTGCTTCAAGACATCTCAGACTTAAAATAAAGATACAGTGCTTCTGTTCTCTATGCAGTACTATAAAGTACACAAAAGCACAGCCACTTGTACAGGGTACATGCAAGTGACAAGTTCACCAGCTGCACAAACTAATTTACATGATTGGGTATGTGAACATATGTTCACATCTTTGAAAGTTTGCAACTTGAAGTTTCATATGTAAGAAGCTTACTGTAATTTTGTTCTTAAATAATGTTTCTCTTCTTGAGTTTTTTTAACAGTAGATCCCTTAAAAAACTAAGTACTCTACAAACTTTGGGCTTCCCTGGTGGCTCAGATGGTAAAGAATCTGCCTACAATGTGGAAGTTGTTATTGTTCAGTTACTAAGTTGTGTCTGAATCTTTGCAACCCCATGGATGGCAGCACATGAGGCTTTCTGGTCCTTTACTATCTCCCTCAGTTTGCTCAAACTCATGCCCGTTCCATAGTGTCACAAAGAGTCAGACACAATTGAAACAATTTAGCACTCACCCCCATGTAGTCACTAAAGGGATATTGCCTATAACTTGAAGAATGCCTAATGGCTCATCTCAGGGAACCGTGCCTCACAGGTAATGAGCATTAAGATAAAATATCTTTGTTTAACTCATAGGAAACAGCCTGACCAGTCTACATGTAAATAGCTGTACAAAAGAAGGAATTAACACATCCTCTCTGGAGTCTGCCCAGAATTAGGAAATATTTCCCATAATTTAACTTTTTTGTTTATTTGTTTTTACTTGAGATACTCATCTCTCTCTCTCTTTGTTCTGTAAAAGAAACTCAGTTCAGTCACTCAGTCATGTCTGACTCTTTGTGAGCCCATGAACTGCAGCATGCCAGGCTTCCCTGGACTTAACCATTTCCCAGAGTGTGCTCAAACTCATGTCCATTGACTCAGTGAGTCCATCCAACTGTCTCATCTCCTGTTGTCCCCTTCTCCTTTTCTCTCTACTTTTTCTACCATCGGGGTCTTTTCCAATGAGTCTTCTCTTCATATCAGTTTGCCAAAGTATTGGCGATTCAGCTTCAGCTTCAGCTTCAGCATCAGTCCTTGCTTTTATGCTTGCTTCAAGACATCTCAGACTTAAAATAAAGATACAGTGCTTCTGTTCTCTATGCAGTACTATAAAGTACACAAAAGCACAGCCACTTGTACAGGGTACATGCAAGTGACAAGTTCACCAGCTGCACAAACTAATTTACATGATTGGGTATGTGAACATATGTTCACATCTTTGAAAGTTTGCAACTTGAAGTTTCATATGTAAGAAGCTTACTGTAATTTTGTTCTTAAATAATGTTTCTCTTCTTGAGTTTTTTTAACAGTAGATCCCTTAAAAAACTAAGTACTCTACAAACTTTGGGCTTCCCTGGTGGCTCAGATGGTAAAGAATCTGCCTACAATGTGGAAGTTGTTATTGTTCAGTTACTAAGTTGTGTCTGAATCTTTGCAACCCCATGGATGGCAGCACATGAGGCTTTCTGGTCCTTTACTATCTCCCTCAGTTTGCTCAAACTCATGCCCATTGAGTCAGTGATGCCATCCAACCATCTCATCCTCTGTCATCCCCTTCTCCTCTTGCCTCCAATCTTTGCCAGAACCAAGGTCTTTTCCAATGAGTCAGCCCTTTGCATCAAGAGGCCAAAGTATTGGAGCTTCAACTTCAGGATCAGTCCTGCCAGTGAATATTCAGGGTTGATTTCCTTCAGGAGGTGCTGGATTGATCTCCTTGCTGTCCGAGGGACTCTTGAGAGTCTTCTCCAACACCACAGTTTGAAAGCATACATTCTTCAGTGCTGATTCTTCTTTATGGTCCAACTCATACATCTGTTCATGACTACTGGAGAAACTATAGCTTTGACTAGATGGACCTTTGTGGACAAAGTGATGTCTTTGCTTTATAATATTGTGTCAGTTTGTTGTAACTTTTCTTCCAAGGAGAAAGCATCCTTGAATTTCATGACTGCAGTCACCATTCACAGTGATTTTGAAGCCCAGGGAAATGCAATCTGTCACACTTTCTGTTTTTTTTTCCCATTTATTTGCCATGAAGTGATGGAACTGGATGCCATGATGTTAGTTTTTTGAATATTAAGCTTAAAGCCTGCTTTTTTCACTTTTCTTTTCCCTCCTCATCAAGAGACTCTTTAGTTTCTCTTTGCTTTCTGATAATAAGGTGGTATCATCTTCATATCTGAGGTTGTTGATCTTGATCCCAGTTTGTGTGAGACCCAGGTTGAATGCCTGTGTCATGAACATATGCTGGAGAAGGGAATGGCTACCCACTCCAGTGCTCTTGCCTGAAAAATTCCAAGTAAGGAGGAGCCTGGTGTGCTATAGTACAGTGGGTGGCAAAGAGTCAAACATGACTGGGTGGCTAACACTTTCACTACAACCTTTACCAACAGGCATTGAATCAATGGACATGAGTTTGAGGAAGTTTGGAGAAATAGTGTAGGACAGGGAAGCCTCACATGCTGCAGTCCATGGGGTCAAAAAGAATCAGACACGATTTAGTGACTGAACAGCAGCAACAACAACAGGACAAAATGTATTTGCATAAATATACTCTAGTAATGATTAAAATGTATATATGTCCAACAAAAACAGGACAAAAAAATTGTATTTCCATCCAACCATCTCATCCTCTGTCATCCCCTTCTCCTCTTGCCTCCAATCTTTGCCAGAACCAAGGTCTTTTCCAATGAGTCAGCCCTTTGCATCAAGAGGCCAAAGTATTGGAGCTTCAACTTCAGGATCAGTCCTGCCAGTGAATATTCAGGGTTGATTTCCTTCAGGAGGTGCTGGATTGATCTCCTTGCTGTCCGAGGGACTCTTGAGAGTCTTCTCCAACACCACAGTTTGAAAGCATACATTCTTCAGTGCTGATTCTTCTTTATGGTCCAACTCATACATCTGTTCATGACTACTGGAGAAACTATAGCTTTGACTAGATGGACCTTTGTGGACAAAGTGATGTCTTTGCTTTATAATATTGTGTCAGTTTGTTGTAACTTTTCTTCCAAGGAGAAAGCATCCTTGAATTTCATGACTGCAGTCACCATTCACAGTGATTTTGAAGCCCAGGGAAATGCAATCTGTCACACTTTCTGTTTTTTTTTCCCATTTATTTGCCATGAAGTGATGGAACTGGATGCCATGATGTTAGTTTTTTGAATATTAAGCTTAAAGCCTGCTTTTTTCACTTTTCTTTTCCCTCCTCATCAAGAGACTCTTTAGTTTCTCTTTGCTTTCTGATAATAAGGTGGTATCATCTTCATATCTGAGGTTGTTGATCTTGATCCCAGTTTGTGTGAGACCCAGGTTGAATGCCTGTGTCATGAACATATGCTGGAGAAGGGAATGGCTACCCACTCCAGTGCTCTTGCCTGAAAAATTCCAAGTAAGGAGGAGCCTGGTGTGCTATAGTACAGTGGGTGGCAAAGAGTCAAACATGACTGGGTGGCTAACACTTTCACTACAACCTTTACCAACAGGCATTGAATCAATGGACATGAGTTTGAGGAAGTTTGGAGAAATAGTGTAGGACAGGGAAGCCTCACATGCTGCAGTCCATGGGGTCAAAAAGAATCAGACACGATTTAGTGACTGAACAGCAGCAACAACAACAGGACAAAATGTATTTGCATAAATATACTCTAGTAATGATTAAAATGTATATATGTCCACACACTATAGAAAAATATCCAAGAATTGAATAAATTCTTAATATCTCCTATTTTCAAACAGCTGAAAATAAAATGTGTTGAACTTTTTTCAATTTAAAAGTAATATATTCTCACTATGGAAAATCTGTTAACAACAAAATATCATATGCTATTTCTAATTATTTAATGTTTAGGTTTAAAAAATTTTTGCCGCTATTGTAAACAACTTTCAACAAATTATTTTTAGATTTTAGGAGACAGAAAACTCTGTCTGTAGATATTTAATCTTTTTTATTTCTCCCAAATTGTCAAGTGCATTATATTGGATCCATCATTTATCCATTGACTTGAAATATCACTTTTATCATGTAGTAAATTCATATTTGTATCTAGAATTTTTATCACATTAGTGTTGCCATAAGTTCATAGTCACTGACTTCAGCCAGGTTCTCATTACTCACTTTTATATCTTCATGCTTACATTCAATTTCCATTCCATTTGGGGATTAGTTAAGGACATCACTAATGTTCATCACTCTCTTCTAAATCTTTCTGTTACTCCCTGAATTGAGGGTTTTATTTGTTTCTGCTGCAACAGTAAGATGGTCAATTTCCCCAGTATTTCTAGAGCATACTTAGTCCATTTTCCCGTGCCTGGGTAAAACAGTAAATCAGGTAAATCTTTTACATTGTTTTTCATGCTATTACACAAAGCTTGGCATGTCAGCATCTACAATGATCTCAACATAATGCTGCACTTCTTCCACAAATGTTTCATGAATTCGTCTTTGTTAAAATCAGTTCAATCACTTTGCTTCCAACTTAGAAGGAGTAATAGGAATCATATTTATCCTTCCTCCCCACCCCATTATGAAAAAAATGAGTAAGAAAAATACAGAGAAAATGAATGAAACAAGAATTTTCAAGATACTGGACATCAGGCAACAAATGACAGTGGTCCCTGGAGAAAGGAAACTAAAGAAATGAGTCCTGTCTGACAAAAATCCTTCAAGTGATCATTGAACTGATGCTATTTGATGTTGCATGTTAGTTTAGTCTATACATTGCTAACTTTAAATCGAGAAACAGTTACTTCTTTTATATTGAATGTATTAAATTGCTTGGCTAGCCTTATCAACAGAATGCCGAAAGTGATTTAAACATATGTTGACTTAATACTAAAATAGCTGAAGTCATTTATTCTGAAGTCAAGCAATTTGCAGTTTATTGAACTGTAGGAAAATTATATTCAGATGACAATTAAACAGCTTCTGAGTGTGAGTGAGCTTTGAGGATTCTAACTTGAAACTCTCATCAAAAAGGACTGCCACAAGAGTTGGCTTGCAAAATCCAGCTTGTTTCTTGTTACTATGATCATTTGGAAATTCACATTTCATCCAAATAATATGATGTTTTTACTGTAAAAAGAGTAAAAACAACTGGAAACCTCTTCACTAAACTTAAAGATTTTATGACTCTGGTATTCTATTAGCAAATGAGACAGCATTTTCTACAAAAATAAATTTAAAGAAATTCTTTTGTTTGTTTGTTTTTTTTTTTTTTTTTTTTTAAGCTTGACTGTTTTGGGTCTTAGATGCAGCATGTGGAATCTACTTCCCTGACTAGAGATTGAACCCCAGTCCCTGCATTGGGAGCAAGGAATCTTAGCCATGGGACCGCCAGGGAAGTCTCTAAGGGAATTCTTATTTTTCTTTAGAAAAATCACTAAAGT
This sequence comes from Tragulus kanchil, assembly GCA_022376925.1. Classification (NCBI taxonomy): domain Eukaryota; kingdom Metazoa; phylum Chordata; class Mammalia; order Artiodactyla; family Tragulidae; genus Tragulus; species Tragulus kanchil. Next base: position 73,177,680 of record JAIOJX010000005.1, on the reverse strand, counting down.
AGATGATATACAAGACATTTTGACTCTAGAGAGTTGTTCTCAAACAGGAAAATTATGTGCATATATTTCAAAAAGTGTGCAACAAGCATTGGTTAGAAACATTAGTCTGACACAGACCTTAGTTGTATGCATCTGACAATATTTACATGTGTCTTTTTTCTAGAATATGAAATACAGAGAGGCTTCCCCATAGCCATACACCTTGGTCAGTCTAAAACCCAGGTGGGTGTTGCAGGTGGGTGAGGTTCCCTTGTCTGCTTTTTCTTATATTGACTCAGGTTTTTAGCATTTCATTAGATTCCAAGAAGCCATTATTATTATTATTTTATACATGAACATTTGGGAGCTTGCCATTGCATAAATAAATGTACATCTACGAGAAATATTATCAAAATTTGGATATCTTCCTTGAAATAAGATATCAGTCAATTCAAACTTATACCTTGACTTACAAATAAGACTCTGCAAATGCGTATTTCAGTTTAATTATGAACATAATTGTGACTCTATCAAGGTCACTATTTTGACTTACCAAATATTTAAGCAATTCAGCTCAAAACTTCATTTCATATAACTGTGACGGGAATATATTCTTCTGGATAATAAATACCAGCAGCCGCTTGCCCCACCCCAAACTCAGTTACTTAGCACAATAAATGCTGCTGACATTCAATCTCATGATGGCGAGGCAGTGTCTGTTTTCGCAGGGTTCTTTTTGTCACTAATTAAGGGGTCCAGTTTTTTTTTCCTGCTGGGAAGTGCCAGCATCCACAAGAAGAGGATGTGTGTGGAGTACATAACTGGAGGTTTGCAAGGTAGACATCAGGGTGTGGTTCTTTTCCTTTTCCTTTCACATCCCTTTAGCTGAAAATTACACAAATGGTTGGTCTCAAACTAAAGTTGGCTGGGAAGTGTCACCTTGGTGACCTCCCTGGAAGAGAAAGCATGATCAGAGTATTTCTTTAGCTTCTATCACAAGGAATACAATTTTAACATTTCAAAATCAATACTTTTCCATTCTTCTTTCCCCAAATTCACATTCCTTGGAAGCTATTCTACTCTTCCTCAGAAAAGGAGAAATATAAATGTCTTTGAGAAAGGGGTAGTGACATGCAAGGATGCTCTGAATGCATGAGCAGGGGTTGAGTATCACATCCCTAGTAGGGACTCCTTGGATGGCAGGGAGATGTAGGGACATACTCAAAAGAAGGGGTTTCTCACAAGTGTTTGAGTAGGAAGCCTGAAAGTCCTTCTGGAAGGACAGCTAGAAATGCCAGAAATGGTATTTTCATGAAGTTAGAGGAGCTCAAAATAAACAGAAATATTCAGCAGCCAGAAACAAAGGCAGAGCCAAAGGATGGAGCCTTGAGGATCTCCATGAGACGATTTGGACTCATTTGGTCTCAAGGTTTTAAGAGCTTGAGTATTGTATCCTGAGTGGGGATAGGACATTGGGTCCATTGAAACAATGAAGTTGAAACTAAACCCTCAAGATAAAACAAATTCCTTGTAAAATTGAAAGACATTTACCCACTTGGGGAAAAACTATGGTAAAGGAGTCTGTCCATGTCAGTCTGGCCTCTAGGTCATCCAATTGTTTAAATTAAAAACTCCTTTTCATCATCAGGAGACCTGGGTTCAACTCCTAGGTTGGGAAGACCCCTCACTTGAGTATTCTTTGCCTGAAGAATTCCATAGACAGCAGAGCCTGGAAGGCTACAGTCCATGGGGTCACAAAGAATCAGACACGACTGAGCAACTTTCACTTGTCTTATCAGCTTCCCTGATGGCTCAGATGATAAAGAATCTGCCTTCAATGGAGGAGAAGCAGGTTCCATCCCAGGGTCGGCAAGATCTCCTGGAGAAAGAAATGGATACCTACTTTGGTATTCTTGCCTGGAGAATTCCATGGACAGAGGAACCTGGTGGTCTACAGACCAAGGGATCAAAAAGAGTTGACCATGACTGAGAGACTTTCACATTTACTTTTCATCATGAGAATACTTTCTATTGATTTCATCACCTTTTTCTTTTCTTTTTTTTTTTTTTTTTAGTTTTGTTTCTTGTCCCAGAAGGTACAAAGTGCTAGGGTGGGGGGGGGGGGGAAAGGAAAAGGGAAGGTTAATACTAGTAAGAAAATGAGTTTTGTTCAAGTTCAGGTCCATCTTGTACTAACAGGGTGCTCCCAAGCAAGTTGAGGCATTCAATTTCCTCTTTTGTAAAATGGGGCAATAATATGGCTCAGAGATTTGCTTTGAGAATTAGGTTTTATATGTAAAGCACTTAGAACACTGCCTAGAATAATATAAATATTGATTCTAAACATGGACAACACCAGATGGTCAATACCAAAATCAGATTGATTATATTCTTTGTACACTCAGCGAACAAAAGACCAGGAGTTGACTGTGACTCATATCATGAACCCCCTATTGCAAAATTAAGACTTAAATTGAAGGACGTACAGAAAACCACTAGGTTACTCAGGTATGACCTAAATCAAATCCCTTATGATTATCCAGTGGAAGTGACAAATAGATTCAAGGAATTAGATTTGATATCAGGGCACCTAAAGAACTATGGACAGAGGTTTGTAACATTGTGAAGAAGGCAGTAATCAAAGTCATCCTGAAGAAAAAGAAATGCAAAAGGCTTATTTGAGGAGTCTTAGAAATGGCTGAGAAAAAAAGAGAGACAAAAACCCAAGAAGAAAAGGAAAGATATAGCTGTCTGAATGCAGAGTTCCAGAGAAGAGCATGGAGGGATAAGAAAGTCTTCCTAAATGAACAATGCAAAGAAATAGAAGAAAACAATAGAATTGGAAAGACTAGAGATCTCCGGAGATATCAAGGGAAAATTTCATGCAAAGATGGGCACAATAAAAGACAGAAATAGTATGGACCTAACAGGAGCAGAACATGTTAAGAAAAGGAGGCAAGAATACACAGAACTATACAAAAAAGATCTTAATGACCTAGATAGCCACAATTGTGTGGTCACTCACATAGAGCCAGATATCCTGGAGCGCAAAGTCAAATAGGCCTTAGGAAGCATTGCTACAAATAAAGCTAGTGGATGTGATGAAATTCCAGTTGAGCTACTTCAAATCCTAAAAGATGCTGCTGCTAAAGTGCTACACTCAATATGCCAGCAAAATTGGGAAACCCAAGCAGTGACCACAGGACGGGGAAAAAGGGCCATTTGCATTTCAATCTCAAAGAAGGGCAAGGCCAAAAATGTTCATATTACCACACAATTGCACTCATTTCACATGCTAGAAAGGTCATGCTCAAAATTCTCCAGGCTAAGCTTAAACAGTGTGTGAACTGAGAACTTCCAGATGTATAACCTGGATTTAGAAAAGACAGAAGGACCAGAGATCAAATTGCCAACATCCATTGGATCATAGAAAAAATAAGAAATTCCAGGAGAAACATCTACTTCTGCTTCATTGAACTAACCACTAACAAATTGACTGTGACTCATATCATGAACCCCCTATTGCAAAATTAAGACTTAAATTGAAGGACGTACAGAAAACCACTAGGTTACTCAGGTATGACCTAAATCAAATCCCTTATGATTATCCAGTGGAAGTGACAAATAGATTCAAGGAATTAGATTTGATATCAGGGCACCTAAAGAACTATGGACAGAGGTTTGTAACATTGTGAAGAAGGCAGTAATCAAAGTCATCCTGAAGAAAAAGAAATGCAAAAGGCTTATTTGAGGAGTCTTAGAAATGGCTGAGAAAAAAAGAGAGACAAAAACCCAAGAAGAAAAGGAAAGATATAGCTGTCTGAATGCAGAGTTCCAGAGAAGAGCATGGAGGGATAAGAAAGTCTTCCTAAATGAACAATGCAAAGAAATAGAAGAAAACAATAGAATTGGAAAGACTAGAGATCTCCGGAGATATCAAGGGAAAATTTCATGCAAAGATGGGCACAATAAAAGACAGAAATAGTATGGACCTAACAGGAGCAGAACATGTTAAGAAAAGGAGGCAAGAATACACAGAACTATACAAAAAAGATCTTAATGACCTAGATAGCCACAATTGTGTGGTCACTCACATAGAGCCAGATATCCTGGAGCGCAAAGTCAAATAGGCCTTAGGAAGCATTGCTACAAATAAAGCTAGTGGATGTGATGAAATTCCAGTTGAGCTACTTCAAATCCTAAAAGATGCTGCTGCTAAAGTGCTACACTCAATATGCCAGCAAAATTGGGAAACCCAAGCAGTGACCACAGGACGGGAAAAGGTCCATTTGCATTTCAATCTCAAAGAAGGGCAAGGCCAAAAATGTTCATATTACCACACAATTGCACTCATTTCACATGCTAGAAAGGTCATGCTCAAAATTCTCCAGGCTAAGCTTAAACAGTGTGTGAACTGAGAACTTCCAGATGTATAACCTGGATTTAGAAAAGACAGAAGGACCAGAGATCAAATTGCCAACATCCATTGGATCATAGAAAAAATAAGAAATTCCAGGAGAAACATCTACTTCTGCTTCATTGACTACACTAAAACCTTTGACTGTGTGGATCATAACAAGCTGTGGGAAATTATTCAAGAAACCACCTTACCTGCCTCCTGTGAAACCTGTATTCAGGTCACGAAGCAACAGTTAGTACTGGGCATGAAACAATGGACTGGTTCCAAATTGGGAAACGAGTATGTCAAGACTGTATATTGTCACTCTGCTTATTTAACTTCTATTCAGAGTATATCATGTGAAATTGTGGGCTGGATGAATCACAAGTTGGAATCAAGATAGACAGGAGAAATATCAATAACCTCAGTTATGCAGATGATACCACTCTACTGGCAGAAAGTAAAAAGGAACTAAAAAGCCTCTTGATGAAGGTGAAAGAGGAGCATGAAAAGGCTGGCTTAAAAGCCAACATTCAAAAAACTAAGATCATGCCATCTGCTCCCATCACTTCATTGCAAATAGAAGGGGAGAAAGCAGAAGCAGTGACAGATTCTATTTTCTTGCATTTCTCCAAAATCACTGTGGAAGGTGACCACAGACATGAAATTTAAATGATGCTTGTTCCTTAGAAGGAAAGCTATAATAAGTCTAGACAATGTATTGAAAAGCAGAGACATCACTTTGCTGACAAAGGTCCATATAGTAAAAGTTATGGTTTTTCCAGTAGTCATGTATGGATGTAAGAATTGAACCGTAAAGAAGACTGAGCTCCTAAAAATTGATGCTTTTGAGCTGTGGTGCTGGAGAAGACTCTTGAGAGTCTGTGGGACTGCAAAGAGACCAAACCAGTCAATCCTAAAGGAAACCAACCTTGAATATTCATTGGAAGCACTGATGTTGAACCTGAAACTCCAATATTTTGGCCACCTGATGCAAAGAGATGACTCATTGGGAAAGAGCCTGATGTTGGGAAAAATAGCAGGCAGGAAAAGGGGATGATGGAGGATGAATTGGTTGGATGGCATCATTGACTCAATGAACGTGAGTTTGAGCAAGCTCTGGAAAATGGTGAACTACAGGGAAGCCTGGAATGTTGCAGGCCATGGAGTCACAAAGAGTCAGACATGACTGAGAGACTGAGTTGAATTGAACTGAACTGAACTAGCTAGAAATATTAACATACTATGTGCTTCATAAACATATAAGGTTAAGATATTAAGATGATACATTTTAAGCATTTTAGAAATTTACTGATATCAAAAACATTTTTAGACATCTTCAGAGAGATTTTCAGAGCAAAATTTTGCCTGATTCTACATAGTGCCTTCAAGTATCCTGTAAAGAATATCTTCTTATTGGCACTAATATCCTAAGGCATAACCTTTAGGACAAGAACGTAAACCTATATTTTAATACTCCTCTTACAAGTAAAAATTATTTACAATGGTTTATTGGCCACCTACCATGAGATATCTTTATTTTAGCTTTTAGTGATGCTTGCTATACATTCATACTAGTAATGGAACTATAAGCTTTTCTTTTTATTTTTCTCCTGAGTTTTTGTTATTGATATTTTGTGTTTTGTAATTTTATTGTGGTAATAATTTAAAACTATGTGGCATATAAGTAGATTAAATTATGCATGAATTGATCTGAAATCCACTCATCAGATTACAAAGCAGTTGAATCATTTGTTTCTCCTTTATCAACCAGGTATTTCTGGTGCCAAATGCCATAGAATTTTTTTTTATTTTTTATTTTTTTTTGGTGTCTCTCATCCTTGTGCCTTGATGCTGAGTGAGTTGGAGAGGGGGGCAGTTCCTGAACACCATTCATACACTGAGATGGTAAACAGAGTGACCAGAGATGAGAGTGACTGCAACACACACAAATATATATATCCAAACCAAACCTAGAGGGACACTCAGTTGCACATCCCCTCAGTCAGATTCTCAGAATACCCATGGCCGCTCCAGCACAACCCAGTGTAAGAGTTGTGATGGAAAGAAGATCCCTTTGGAGAGAGATAAGGATCTCAACTCGCTGCTGCTGATTTATCAAAAATGTGTAACTGTGTCCAGACAAGGCTCAAGAACCTTCAAGAGCCTTGAAAAAAACCCCTGTACATGAAACATACTCAAGTTTTGGAGGGGGCAGTTTCACCGCAGGGCATGCAGGGTCTTCATTCTCCAACCAGGGATTGAACCCTTGACCCCTGAAGTGAAAGGGCAGAGTCTTAACCACTAGGCTGAAAGGGAAGTCCTGAAAGATGCTGAAGTTTGTAATATACTAGTGTTGCAGTAAATATATCTTGAGGTCCTATGTCCACGGACTTATCTAGGCAAGGATACTGGAATGGGTATTATATATATTTTTTTAATTTTTTTGAACTTTTATTTTTATTTTATTTTACTTTTATGGAATGGTTATTTTAGAAATTTCCCGACATAGGGATGGAACTCTGGTCTCTCACATTGCAGGAAGATTCTTTATCCTCTGAGCCACCAGGGAAGAACTTTATAAATAACAGAATTTGCTAATTCCAGGCTCAAAATCCAGATCAATTTAAACTGTTTCAGAATGTAAATTTCTGAAGATTAAGGTCAGCATAGGACTGACACTCAGCCTAGTGAGTCCTTAGTAATTAGTTACCTGATGATTAGTTTATGAGTTTAATCTGTTTTGTGATCTTAAACCTGTTATATATATATATATATATATATAGTATATATACAAACAGTTGTATACTTTGTTAGCAAATAACATATATATATATATAAACAGTTGTATACTTTGTTAGCAAATAGCATATTATGTTACAGCTGTAAAGGAGAATTTGGGATTTTGCCTACCAAAGTGAAACTTTTTTTCAGTTATATGTCCACTTGTGCCCTGTGATTAGTATTAGGCTGGAGAAGATCTTCAAAACCTTCTGCTCTGTGAATTTCTTGGTACTGGACCATGAGTGTCAACTTTACATACTCATGTTTACCTGTCAGATTAAATGGTTGAACAGTATTAATAGGATGCTTTGCAGGAGAATTTAAAAACCAAGACATTCATGGAAATCAATTTGAAACCACTCATCCTTCACTCAACAAATTCCAATATTATAGTCTAACTAATAGTTCAACCCTAAAAGATCAATGTCTATCACAGTCACTTGAATGTATCATATGAACTGTTTATAAGCTATGCATTGATCAACTTAGCATTTTAATGACAGAATATTCAAATTTTGTCAACTACAATCAATAACACTTCATAGCACTAAACGATAAGAACATTAAGATGTTGTTAATTTCATATTTGTACTTTAACTCTTTTTCTCATCACAATCTTGAGCTTGTGACTTTATTAAGAAACAAATTTCAAGAAATGACGCCCCCCCCCAAAAAAGAATTCATGTTTCAAAGCACTTACCTTTACCCTATATATGCCAAGAAGGTTATTACAACTGATGGTATGGTCCTGAGCAGTTAAAACAGAAAAGCTGGCTATTTGAGGAGAATTTTATTTCTCATTATCACCCAAAGTCAGATTCTTTGTTTTCTCATGGGAAAATTGCTCTAAAAACATCTTTACCCTGGGAATGACTTTGGTATTCACACACCAAGTTTAATACAGAATGTCTTGGACAATGTTAGAGTTATTTTTAACATAGGACAGAAGTCATGCTGTGAAAATTCTAAAATGTGAGAGTCATTCTCTCTGCAGTTACATCTTAGACAATATGAATAGGTAATGTTTATTCCTTGTATTCAATCCTGGCTTTATACAAATTCTAAACTTGAAAGTCTATCTTGGGAAATGTACATTCATTACAGCATTTACAAAAACCAATACAATTTGGTGCAAGAAGTGTTTGATTTTGAGCAAATCAGATGGAATTAGATCTCAGTGTAGAAATGTAAGCTCATTGGCCCCTTCTTCCCTTTCTCTCCCACCACCCTACCAATGGGTTGGTAAGAGTGGAAAGAAAGGATCAAGCATTTCACAGGTGTTGGGTAAATGCTTTTTTATCAAGGGAAACCATTATCAACTGTTTTAAAAGATAACATATTTTTTGTTACTTAATTTCTGGCTTTAAAAGCAGACATCCTTAAAATGGAGTGAAAGACCAAGACTTTTTAAAGATCCCATCTATACCATTGGCCAAAAGAAAAAAAAAAAATTAATGCTAACATGTTGATGTACAACTTATATATATCTGTCTGTTGTTGGTCAGTTGCTCAGTCACTTGAATGTATCATATGAACTGTTTATAAGCTATGCATTGATCAACTTAGCATTTTAATGACAGAATATTCAAATTTTGTCAACTACAATCAATAACACTTCATAGCACTAAACGATAAGAACATTAAGATGTTGTTAATTTCATATTTGTACTTTAACTCTTTTTCTCATCACAATCTTGAGCTTGTGACTTTATTAAGAAACAAATTTCAAGAAATGACGCCCCCCCCCAAAAAAGAATTCATGTTTCAAAGCACTTACCTTTACCCTATATATGCCAAGAAGGTTATTACAACTGATGGTATGGTCCTGAGCAGTTAAAACAGAAAAGCTGGCTATTTGAGGAGAATTTTATTTCTCATTATCACCCAAAGTCAGATTCTTTGTTTTCTCATGGGAAAATTGCTCTAAAAACATCTTTACCCTGGGAATGACTTTGGTATTCACACACCAAGTTTAATACAGAATGTCTTGGACAATGTTAGAGTTATTTTTAACATAGGACAGAAGTCATGCTGTGAAAATTCTAAAATGTGAGAGTCATTCTCTCTGCAGTTACATCTTAGACAATATGAATAGGTAATGTTTATTCCTTGTATTCAATCCTGGCTTTATACAAATTCTAAACTTGAAAGTCTATCTTGGGAAATGTACATTCATTACAGCATTTACAAAAACCAATACAATTTGGTGCAAGAAGTGTTTGATTTTGAGCAAATCAGATGGAATTAGATCTCAGTGTAGAAATGTAAGCTCATTGGCCCCTTCTTCCCTTTCTCTCCCACCACCCTACCAATGGGTTGGTAAGAGTGGAAAGAAAGGATCAAGCATTTCACAGGTGTTGGGTAAATGCTTTTTTATCAAGGGAAACCATTATCAACTGTTTTAAAAGATAACATATTTTTTGTTACTTAATTTCTGGCTTTAAAAGCAGACATCCTTAAAATGGAGTGAAAGACCAAGACTTTTTAAAGATCCCATCTATACCATTGGCCAAAAGAAAAAAAAAAAATTAATGCTAACATGTTGATGTACAACTTATATATATCTGTCTGTTGTTGGTCAGTTGCTCAGTCATGTTCAACTCTTTGTAACCCCAAGGGCTACAGCATGCCAGGCTTCCTTGTCCTTCACTATCTCTCAGAATTTGCCCAAAGTCATGTGCGCGGAGTCAATGATGCTATGTAACCATCTCATTGCTGGCTGCCTCCTTCTCCTTTTGCCCTCAGTCTTTCCCAGAATCAGTCTATTTTCCAATGAATTGGTTTTTGGCATCAGGAAGCCAAAGTATTGGAGCTTGAGCAACAGTTCTTCCAATGAATATTCAAGGTTGATTTCCTTTAGGATTGACTGGTTTGGTCTCCTTGCTCTTCAAGGGGCCCTTAAGAGTCTTCACCACAATTTGAAAGTGCCAAGTTTTCAGTGCTCGGCCGTGTTTATAGTCCTAGTCTCATATCTGTACATGACTACTGGAAAAACCATAGCTTTGACTATATGGACCTTTGTCAGCAAAGTGATGTCTCTGCTTTTCAATACATTGTCTAGACTTATTATAGCTTTCCTTCTAAGGAACAAGCATCATTTAAATTTCATGTCTGTGGTCACCTTCCACAGTGATTTTGGAGAAATGCAAGAAAATAGAATCTGTCACTGCTTCTGCTTTCTCCCCTTCTATTTGCAATGAAGTGATGGGAGCAGATGGCATGATCTTAGTTTTTTGAATGTTGGCTTTTAAGCCAGCCTTTTCATGCTCCTCTTTCACCTTCATCAAGAGGCTTTTTAGTTCCTTTTTACTTTCTGCCAGTAGAGTGGTATCATCTGCATAACTGAGGTTATTGATATTTCTGTGAGATCCAAATGTAAGCTCATTGGCCCTTCTTCCTTTCTCTCCACCACCCTACCAATGGGTTGGTAAGAGTGGAAAGAAAGGATCAAGCATTTCACAGGTGTTGGGTAAATGCTTTTTTATCAAGGGAAACCATTATCAACTGTTTTAAAAGATAACATATTTTTTGTTACTTAATTTCTGGCTTTAAAAGCAGACATCCTTAAAATGGAGTGAAAGACCAAGACTTTTTAAAGATCCCATCTATACCATTGGCCAAAAGAAAAAAAAAAAATTAATGCTAACATGTTGATGTACAACTTATATATATCTGTCTGTTGTTGGTCAGTTGCTCAGTCATGTTCAACTCTTTGTAACCCCAAGGGCTACAGCATGCCAGGCTTCCTTGTCCTTCACTATCTCTCAGAATTTGCCCAAAGTCATGTGCGCGGAGTCAATGATGCTATGTAACCATCTCATTGCTGGCTGCCTCCTTCTCCTTTTGCCCTCAGTCTTTCCCAGAATCAGTCTATTTTCCAATGAATTGGTTTTTGGCATCAGGAAGCCAAAGTATTGGAGCTTGAGCAACAGTTCTTCCAATGAATATTCAAGGTTGATTTCCTTTAGGATTGACTGGTTTGGTCTCCTTGCTCTTCAAGGGGCCCTTAAGAGTCTTCACCACAATTTGAAAGTGCCAAGTTTTCAGTGCTCGGCCGTGTTTATAGTCCTAGTCTCATATCTGTACATGACTACGGGAAAAAACCATAGCTTTGACTATATGGACCTTTGTCAGCAAAGTGATGTCTCTGCTTTTCAATACATTGTCTAGACTTATTATAGCTTTCCTTCTAAGGAACAAGCATCATTTAAATTTCATGTCTGTGGTCACCTTCCACAGTGATTTTGGAGAAATGCAAGAAAATAGAATCTGTCACTGCTTCTGCTTTCTCCCCTTCTATTTGCAATGAAGTGATGGGAGCAGATGGCATGATCTTAGTTTTTTGAATGTTGGCTTTTAAGCCAGCCTTTTCATGCTCCTCTTTCACCTTCATCAAGAGGCTTTTTAGTTCCTTTTTACTTTCTGCCAGTAGAGTGGTATCATCTGCATAACTGAGGTTATTGATATTTCTCCTGTCTATCTTGATTCCAACTTGTGATTCATCCAGCCCACAATTTCACATGATATACTCTGAATAGAAGTTAAATATGCAGGACAATAATGTACAGTCCTTAAATACTACATCCTTTATTTAGAACCAGTCAGTTTTTCCATGACTGACTCTAACCTCTGCTTCTTGACCTGAATACAGGTTTCTCAGGAGACAAATAAGGTGTTCTGGTACTCTAATCTCTTTAAGAATTTCCCACAGCTTTTTTTTTTTTTTTAAACCTTTATTTTGCTTTTAGCTTTTACAGAGTTTTGCTGTTTACAGATATGCATGTTCCCAGATTAGTCATATGTATATCCACCCCTTCCCACCCCTCCCAACCATTACACAGCACCCCTGAAGGATCCCCTTTTCTCACATAGCAATGACTAGAGCTATTTTCTTCACTTATGATAGTACAGGCCTTCATGCTACTTCCTTTATGCCTCCCACCTTCTGTTCCTTCCCCACAATGTCCATATGTCCACTGTCCATGTCTGTCTTTCCATCGCTTCACTGCATGTGCTATCATCACCATCCTACTAGATTCCATATATATGTATTAATATACTGTATTTGTCCTTCTCTTTCTGACTGACTTCACTTTTGATGATACGTTCTAGATCCAGTCACCTCATTAGGGCTAATTCTTCTGCATTTCTCTTTATAGCTGTGTAGTATCCCATTGTATATATGTACCAGAGCTTTTGGATCCATTCGTTCGTCGATGGGCATCTAGGTTCCTTCCATGTTCTAGCTATTGTATAGAGAGCAACAATGAACATTGGGGTACAGGTGCTTCTTTCAGATTTGATTTCATCAGGATATAAGCCTAAGAGTGGGATTGCTGGGTCATAGGATGCTTCTATTTTTAGTTTTTTAATAAATCTCCATATTGTCTTCCATAGAGACTGTATCAATTTACATTCCCACCAGCAATGCAGGAGTGTTCCCTTTTCTCCACAGCCTCTCCAGCATTTATTGTCTGTCGATTTGTGGATGACGGCCATTCTGACGGGTGTGAGGTGATATCTCATTGTAGTTTTGATTTGCACTTCTCTAATTATTAGTGAAGTTGAGCATCGTTTCATATGCTTTTGGGCCATCTGTATGTCATTGTTGGAGAGGTGTCTGTTTAGGTCCTTTTCCCATTTTTTGATTGGGTTGTTCGTTTCTCCAGTGCTGAGTTCACTGAGTTGCTTGTAGATTTTGGAGATTAATCCTTTGTCTGTTGTTTCATTTGCTATGATTTTCTCCCACTCTGTGGGGTGTCTGTTCAGCTTTTTTGTAATTTCTTTAGCTGTACAAAAGCTTTTAAGTTTCATGAGGTCCCACATGTTCATTTGTCTTTTTAGTTCCACTATTCTAGTAGGTGGATCAGAGAAGATCTTGCTTGATTGATGTCCTTGAGGGTTTTGCTTATATTCTCCTCTAAGAGTTTGATGGTTTCTGGCCTTACATTTAAGTCTTTAATCCATTTTGAGTTGATCTTTGTGCATGGTGTCAAGGTATGTTCCAACTTCATTTTTTTGCATGTAGCTGTCCAATTTTCCCAGCACCATTTGTTGAAGAGGCTGTCTTTGTCCCATTTTATATGTTCACCTCCTTTGTCAAAAATAAGGTATCCATAGGTGCGTGGGTTGATCTCTGGGTTCTCTATCTTGTTCCATTGGTTGATATGTCTGTTTTTGTGCCAGTACCATACTGTCTTGAGGACTGTTGCTTTGTAATAGAGTCTGAAGTTAGGGAGGCTGATCCCTCCAGCTCCATTCTTCTTCCTCAGGATTGCTTTGGCTATTCGAGGTCTTTTGTGTTTCCATATGAACTGTGTTATTCTTTGGTCTAGTTCTATGAAGAATGTTATTGGAAGTTTTATAGGGATTGCATTGAATCTATAGATGACATTTGGTAGTATGGTCATTTTCACAATATTGATTCTTCCGACCCAGGAACATGGAATATCTCTCCATCTATTTAAGTCTTCTTTAATGTCTCTCATGAGTGTCTTGTAATTTTCTGTTCTTTTGTTTCTTTGGGTAGGTTTATTCCTAGATATTTGATTCTCACAGCCTCTCCAGCATTTATTGTCTGTCGATTTGTGGATGATGGCCATTCTGACGGGTGTGAGGTGATATCTCATTGTAGTTTTGATTTGCACTTCTCTAATTATTAGTGAAGTTGAGCATCGTTTCATATGCTTTTGGGCCATCTGTATGTCATTGTTGGAGAGGTGTCTGTTTAGGTCCTTTTCCCATTTTTTGATTGGGTTGTTCGTTTCTCCAGTGCTGAGTTCACTGAGTTGCTTGTAGATTTTGGAGATTAATCCTTTGTCTGTTGTTTCATTTGCTATGATTTTCTCCCACTCTGTGGGGTGTCTGTTCAGCTTTTTTGTAATTTCTTTAGCTGTACAAAAGCTTTTAAGTTTCATGAGGTCCCACATGTTCATTTGTCTTTTTAGTTCCACTATTCTAGTAGGTGGATCAGAGAAGATCTTGCTTGATTGATGTCCTTGAGGGTTTTGCTTATATTCTCCTCTAAGAGTTTGATGGTTTCTGGCCTTACATTTAAGTCTTCAATCCATTTTGAGTTGATCTTTGTGCATGGTGTCAAGGTATGTTCCAACTTCATTTTTTTGCATGTAGCTGTCCAATTTTCCCAGCACCATTTGTTGAAGAGGCTGTCTTTGTCCCATTTTATATGTTCACCTCCTTTGTCAAAAATAAGGTATCCATAGGTGCGTGGGTTGATCTCTGGGTTCTCTATCTTGTTCCATTGGTTGATATGTCTGTTTTTGTGCCAGTACCATACTGTCTTGAGGACTGTTGCTTTGTAATAGAGTCTGAAGTTAGGGAGGCTGATCCCTCCAGCTCCATTCTTCTTCCTCAGGATTGCTTTGGCTATTCGAGGTCTTTTGTGTTTCCATATGAACTGTGTTATTCTTTGGTCTAGTTCTATGAAGAATGTTATTGGAAGTTTTATAGGGATTGCATTGAATCTATAGATGACATTTGGTAGTATGGTCATTTTCACAATATTGATTCTTCCGACCCAGGAACATGGAATATCTCTCCATCTATTTAAGTCTTCTTTAATGTCTCTCATGAGTGTCTTGTAATTTTCTGTTCTTTTGTTTCTTTGGGTAGGTTTATTCCTAGATATTTGATTCTTATGGTTGCGATGGTGAAGGGGATTGCCTCTTTGATTTTGTTTTCTGATTTTTCATTGTTTGTGTATAGGAATGTCAGTGATTTCTGTGTATTGATTTTGTATCCTGCGACTTTGCTGAATTCGCTGATTAACTCTAGTAGTTTTGTAATAGTGTCTTTGGGATTTTCTATGTATAATATCATGTCATCTGAAAATAGAGAGAGTTTGACTTCTTCTTTTCCAATCTGGATTCCTTTGATTTCTTTCTCTTCTCTTATTGCTGTTGCTAGAACTTCCAAGACTATGTTGAATAGTAGTGGTGAAAGTGGACACCCTTGTCTTGTTCCTGATCTTAGAGGAAATGCTTTCAGTTTTTCACCATTGAGGATAATGTTCACTGTGGGCTTCTCATAGATGGCTTTCACTATGTTAAGATAAGTTCCTTCTATGCCCATTTATTGAAGAGTTTTTATCATAAATGGATGCTGTACTTTGTCAAAGGCTTTTTCTGCATCTATTGAGATGATCATGTGATTTTTGTCTCTCAATTTGTTGATATGGTGCATCACATTGATTTCATTTGTGGATATTGAAGAATTCTTGCATGCCTGGGATGAACCCATCTTGATCGTGGTGAATGAGCTTTTTGATGTGTTGTTGAATTCTGTTTGCTAGGATTTTGTTGAGGATTTTGGCGTCTAGATTCATCAGTGATATTGGCCTATAATTTTCTTTTTTTGTGTTGCCTTTGCCTGGCTTTGGTGTCAGGGTGATGGTGGCCTCGTAGAATGTGTTTGGAAGTGTTCCTTCCTGTGCAATTGTTTGGAAGAGTTTTAGAAGGACAGGCACTAGCTCTTCTTTAAATGTTTGGTAGAATTCACTTGTGAAACCATCTGGCCCTGGGCTTTTATTTTTGGGTAGATTTTTGATCACAAGGTGGATTTCTGAGCTTGTGATTGGCTTGTTCATAGTTTCTATTTCTTCCTGGTTGAGTCTTGGGAGATTAATCTTCTCTAAGAAACTGTCCATTTCTTCCAGGTTGTCCAGTTTGTTGCCATAGAGTTGTTCATAATAGTCTCTTAGAATCCTTTGGATTTCTAAATTATCTGTTGAAATCTCTCCTTTTTCATTTTTGATTTTGGTGATCTGGTTCTTCTCTCTCTTTTTCTTGATGAGTCTGGCCAGTGGTGTGTCGATTTTATTGACCTTTTCAAAGAACCAGCTTTTTGTTTTATTTATCTTTGCTATTGTTTCTTTTGTTTCTTTTTCACTTATTTCTGCTCTGATCTTTATGACTTCCCTTCTTCTGCTGGCTTTGGGGTGTTTTTGTTCTTCCTTCTCCAGTTGTTTTAAGCGTAAGGTAAGGTCGTCTGTTTGAGATTTTCTTAGTTTATTGAGGTGGGATTGAATTGCTATAAACTTCCCTGTTAGAACTGCTTTTGCAGTATCCTTTAGGTTTTGCACTGTCGTGTGTTCATTGTCATTTTCTTCTAGGAATTGTTTAATTTCTCCTTCTATGCCCATTTATTGAAGAGTTTTTATCATAAATGGATGCTGTACTTTGTCAAAGGCTTTTTCTGCATCTATTGAGATGATCATGTGATTTTTGTCTCTCAATTTGTTGATATGGTGCATCACATTGATTTCATTTGTGGATATTGAAGAATTCTTGCATGCCTGGGATGAACCCATCTTGATCGTGGTGAATGAGCTTGTGATGTGTTGTTGAATTCTGTTTGCTAGGATTTTGTTGAGGATTTTGGCGTCTAGATTCATCAGTGATATTGGCCTATAATTTTCTTTTTTTGTGTTGCCTTTGCCTGGCTTTGGTGTCAGGGTGATGGTGGCCTCGTAGAATGTGTTTGGAAGTGTTCCTTCCTGTGCAATTGTTTGGAAGAGTTTTAGAAGGACAGGCACTAGCTCTTCTTTAAATGTTTGGTAGAATTCACTTGTGAAACCATCTGGCCCTGGGCTTTTATTTTTGGGTAGATTTTTGATCACAAGGTGGATTTCTGAGCTTGTGATTGGCTTGTTCATAGTTTCTATTTCTTCCTGGTTGAGTCTTGGGAGATTAATCTTCTCTAAGAAACTGTCCATTTCTTCCAGGTTGTCCAGTTTGTTGCCATAGAGTTGTTCATAATAGTCTCTTAGAATCCTTTGGATTTCTAAATTATCTGTTGAAATCTCTCCTTTTTCATTTTTGATTTTGGTGATCTGGTTCTTCTCTCTCTTTTTCTTGATGAGTCTGGCCAGTGGTGTGTCGATTTTATTGACCTTTTCAAAGAACCAGCTTTTTGTTTTATTTATCTTTGCTATTGTTTCTTTTGTTTCTTTTTCACTTATTTCTGCTCTGATCTTTATGACTTCCCTTCTTCTGCTGGCTTTGGGGTGTTTTTGTTCTTCCTTCTCCAGTTGTTTTAAGCGTAAGGTAAGGTCGTCTGTTTGAGATTTTCTTAGTTTATTGAGGTGGGATTGAATTGCTATAAACTTCCCTGTTAGAACTGCTTTTGCAGTATCCTTTAGGTTTTGCACTGTCGTGTGTTCATTGTCATTTTCTTCTAGGAATTGTTTAATTTCTCCTTTGATTTCCTCAATGATCAGTTGATTTTTTAGATATGTGTTGTTTAATCTCCATGTGTTTGTGTTTTTAGCGGTTTTTTTCCTGTAGTTGATCTCTAGTCTCACTGCATTCCCACAGCTTGTTATGATCCACACAGTCAAAGGTTTTAGTGTAGTCAATGAAGCAGAAGTCGATGTTTTCCTGGAATTGCTTTGCTTTGTCATGATTAAAAGAATGTTGGCAATTTAATATCTGGTTCCTCTGCCTTTTCTAAACCCAGCTTGTGTCTGGGAGTTCTCAGTTCATGTAATGCTGGAGCCTATCTTGAAGAATTTGGGGCATAACCTAACTAGCATGTGAAATGTTCTAAAATAACGGAATGCTCATTGGTATTGTGTATATAGACATATGAAAATGTCAGTTCTTCTGCAGATACTAGTTGTAAGTACTTTGCTCTAGTTCTGTGTAAAATGCCATTGGTTTTTTGATAGGGATCACATTGAATCTTTAGATTATATTTGGTAGTATATTCATGTTCACAATATCGATTCTTCCAGCCCAGGAATATGGAATATCTTTCTATCTATTTATGTCATATTTTATTTCTTTCATCATTGTCTTATAATTTTCTGTGTACAGCTCTTTTATCTTCTTAGGTCGGTTTGTTCCTAGATATTTTATTCTTTTTGTTGCTGTGGTGAATGGGACTGCTTCCTTGATTTCTCTTTCTGAGTTTCCATTGTTAGTATATAGGAATCTGATTTCTGTGTATTGAGTTTGTATCCTGTGACTTTGCTAAGTTCACTGATTATTTCTAATAATTTTCTGATAGTACCTTTATGCTTTCCTTTGTATAATATCATGTCATCTGCAAGCAATGAGAGTTTAACTTCTTCTTTTCTAATCCGGTTCCCTTTTGTTTCTTTTTATTCTCTAATTGCTGTATCTAGGGCTTCCGAAACTATGTTGAATAATAGTGGTGAAAGTGGACATCCTTGTGTTGTTCCCAAACTTAGAGAGAATGCTTTCAGTTTTTCATCATTGAGAATAATGTTTGCTGTGAGCTTACAATATGGTCCTCACAATGTTGAGATAGGCTCCTTCTATACCCATTTTTTGAAGAATTTTTATCGTAAATGAGAGCTGGATTTTGTCAAATACTTTTTCTGTATCTTTTGAGATAATCATATAATTTTTATATTTCAATTTGTTAATATGGTGTACCACATTGATTGATTTGGAAATATTAAAGACTCATTGTATGCTGGGAATAGACCTGATTTAATCATGGTGTATGAGTTTTTCATGTGTTGTTGAATTGTGTTTTGTTAGAATTTTCTTGAGGGTTTTTTCATCTATGTTCATCAGTGATATTGGTCTGTAATTTTCTTTTATCGTGTTTTCTTTGGTATCAGGGTGATAGTGGCCTCAAACAATGAGTTTGGAAGTATTCCTTCCTCTGCAATTTTTTGAAAGAGTTTTAGAATCATAGGCATTAGCTCTTCTCTAAATTCTGGATAGAATTCACCTGTGAAACCATGTGGCCCTGGGATTTTATCTTTTGAGAGATTTTCGATCACAGTTTCAATTTCAGTGCTTGTAACTGGATTGTTCATAATTTCTATTTCTTCCTGGTTCAGTTTTTGAAGATTGAAATTTTCTAAGAATCTGTCCATCTCTTCCACGTTGTCCATTTTATCGCCATATATTTGCACATAATAGTCTCTTATAGTCCTTTGTATTTATGCATTTTCTGTTGTAATGCCTGAACAGGCAGTGCAACAGAAAAGGAAACCAGCCAGGACAGCCCTTCTAGTGAACAGAAGTAGGACTAACCTCCGGCAGCTCTGTCCCAGTGGGGATCACATATGGAAATGGCATAGTTTCTTGGATTGTGGGGATCCTAGCAGTGCTGGCTACGCAAGAGCACTGGCAGCTATTGTCACAGGACATAAGGCGCTATTAGGGCTTTTCTAGCCTGTGGGAGTCTGCCCCAGTGAGGATTGAGGGTGAAGGAGGCGCAGTGGCTTGGGTCACAGGGACCCTCATTGCACAAAGCATGTAGGGACAGACTGCCTCAGTCATAGGATCTATGATCCTATCACCATCTTTCTCTAGTCTCAGGCAGCTGGTGATCAGAAGGACTCTTTGGCTGGTCCTTCTCTGTTGCTCTACCTGTTCAGGCACTAAAAGGGTCGTCCTGGCTGGGGTCCTTCTCTATTCTTTGGTGCCTCAGGCACTTGAAGAGCTAAACTCTCTGTTGTTCAGCAGCTGGTGGGCATATTAAGAGAGAGAGGCTATAGCGAGGGCTCCACCCACTATGTGTGGCTCAGCACCATTGCCTTGCCTCGGTGGCTGCCAGGTTTTCCTCCAAAGCCATTTCCCATTACAGTCTTCTCCCTCATGTCTCTTCGGGTCATCTCTCTGCAGTCAACAGCAGACCTCGTCCTAGGATTGCTCCACAATTCCCATGCTACAGCTCCCAGGCACCACACTTTCCATGGGACCTGCGTCATTGTCCAAGGTACATATGGCAGTACTAAGCATCTGTGTGATTCTCATTCCACTCAGACTGTCACAGATCAGCTGCTTCACTCTCAGACTCAAATGTTTCTCCTCTGTCTCAAACAATTGCCTTCGATGTGGAGATTGGACCCCTGCTTCAGTTCCCCCATCCTCCAAAGGCAGATCCAGTCCTACTAACTCTCCTCTTTTTCCCCCTACTTCCTCTGCCCTACTGGATTTTGTGTAGTTCTGTATAATCTTTTCCAGTGGTCAGGTATTCCTGCCCACTCTCAGCTTGTGTTCTGCAGGTACTTCTGTATCTGAAGGTGTATCCCTGATGTATCCATCGAGAGAGATGCAATCCACATCCACCTAGTTGTTCCCTCCCTTGTAGCATTATTTTTAATTTTAATCCTAGGAGATCTGTCTCTTTGTTTTGTTTACTGATGTATTCCTACACCTGACACATAGTAAGCTGTTGAACTTAACATTACAGTATGCCTTTTATTCACTCTTGGTAAATATTCTTTGAAAACATATTTAATGGTTATATGGCAGTCCATAAACTAGTGAATTGTAGCTTACGTAACAAACATACTATTGCTGAGAGTTTATATTATGTCAATTTTTTATGCATGGAACTACCAAAATATCTCTTGTGCATGTTTCATTTTTTTTTGGTAGAGCTTTGATTAACTAAAATAAATAAAAAGGTTGGATTTGTTTGAAAGTCCTTAAAAAAGACTTATATAAAAATTTAATTAATGGATACATTTCCTTCAAGGGAATTGTATTGTCCGTTTCCTTTGTTGGACCATTCCTCTAACAGTCTCCTCCAGAAGGGGTTAGAGATACTGGCTGCATCTGTGAAGCCATCCTTCTGGCCAGAGTGAACATTCATGGATCGACCCATGACTTAGATCATTGAGGTAAGAAATATTTACTTTCTCAGGACTATTGGGAAAATAATTCTCTTAGCTCCTTGACTGAAATGAGGAAGACTATAGCTGTGGGAATGGCTGGCAGTCTTGAGTTATAGGACATCAGCTTTGGGTAAAGTGGACATCACAGAAGGCCAAGAGGAGAGGCAGAAAGAAGGTGAATTTTTTGTTCACTGGGACCAGGCCTTCCTTGAATCTTGACCTAACCTTGAAATTTCTTGATGACACCTGAACCAAAATGTTCCCTCCTTTCCAAGTTCAGTTCAGTTCAGCTTCTCAGTCATGTCTGACTCTGCAACTCCATGGATCTTTCCAAGATGAGATGAATTTTCTACCATAAAAAGACCATGATTCCATGAATATCCATCACAGTATATAAAGGCTCATTCTCCCGAAATCTGCTCAATATTGATTATTCTTATATTGGCTGACTTCATAGGAAGCACATTTTATCTCTTTTTTATTTGTGAAATCTTCAATAGCTGGTGAAGGTGAACATTTTATGTATGATTATGATCATTTAATCCTTCTTTTATGGTTCCAGTTCCTTGAGAGGCATTTCAATGCCTTAGGTGAGATACATTAGTATCCTTTTTGCTTAGTTTTTATGTAACTTATCATTTTGGAAAAATTTCAGATTTACACAAAAGTATTACAGTAAGTTTCTGTATGTCCTTCATTCTCTTTCCCTAACATCTTACATGACCATGGTGCATTCATTGGAAAGAACAAATAATCATTGGTACAATGCTATTAACTAACATATAGGCTTTATTTGGGTTTCAACACTTTTTCCATTAATGTCCTTTTCTGTTCCAAGACCCAGTAAAAGTTATATTTAGACCAGTTACCCTGTCAATGAATTCTCCTCCAAAAAAAAACTCGAATTCTTGCAACCCAATTCCACTTGGCTGAGTCAATCATGAACTTGCAAAGTGCTAAGTGACACTTAACACTAGACAAGTGAGAGGAGATTTCCATTTGATCATGCTTTTATTATTTTTGTTTTTATCATCTGTGATACGGCTCCACAAGAATCCAGGATGACACAGAGGAGATTGATTTGATCTTTGCCGAATGAATAAGCTAGTTCTGTGCTGCAGTTACAAGATGAATAAGATAATTTCTATGTTCCGTCCAAATTTGCATTCACTTTGGAAAAAGTACTGAAATTTAAATACAGTAAGTCCCTTACATATGGGGAATAATTTTCATTCTGAGAGCATGTCTATAAGTCCAATTTGTTCATAAATCAAGGGAAGTTAGCATCATTACCCAACTAACACAATTGGCTATATAATACTGTACTCTAATAGTTTTATAATACTTTTCACAGAAAGAATACATAAAAGAATACACACAAAGAAAACAAAGACATATTTAATTTTACAGTGGAGTATCTTGAAAGGTACAGTAGTGCCAGTCCTGCCGGCAGTCGAACAGAACCCAAAGAGAGTGGCAGTACGGCTTAGAAAGAAAGAAGGACAGAAAGAATGGGGTTGAGAGGGCCAACAAAGAGGCAGACAACTCTGCAAGTTGCTGACAAGTTTATTGAATTCGCTCATACATTTTATACGTCTCAAAATCAGATAACACACAGCAAACAGTAGTGTATACATGCTTTTGGCCAGGTTTCTCGGACCTAGCATCCTGTTAGTTTCCATCAGGCATGTCATTAACTAGGTCTTACCTCCTGGTATGTCATTATCTGGGTTAACTAAAAATCTACACACAGTTCTTTAGATTACAATGGTTCTGGGGCATAAAGCCCCTC
Organism: Tragulus kanchil; assembly: GCA_022376925.1. Taxonomy (NCBI): domain Eukaryota; kingdom Metazoa; phylum Chordata; class Mammalia; order Artiodactyla; family Tragulidae; genus Tragulus; species Tragulus kanchil. The sequence continues at coordinate 73,155,102 of JAIOJX010000005.1, read as the reverse complement.
AAGCCCTTATCATCTGTTGTCCAAGGCTCCAGGTGTCCTTTACGATAACTCAGGTATGTCTCCAAAATACCTGGGGTGGCGGGACAGAGAGCTATGCTGTTATCAGCCCCTGTTCCCAGGGCAGCTCCCAGAACTATGTTTCCAGAAAGGAAACCCCTTGAAACAGGGCAGCTTCCCACACAGTAGTATAGTACAACAATTGGCAGACAGCCGCTGACACTGAGCGAGCAGATAAGAAGAGGTTACTGACTAGAGGAGTGAGATGAGGTGGGAGATGGTAGAGTTGAGGATCATCAGCAATAAGAGACAGAGCTGCAATCTCATGTTCTGGTTCCTTGCTGGACTCAGTTCTATCTATCCACTTGATAAAATGGATCCAGTGATGCCTGAATATGTCCTGGGCTTGAAACAAAAATGCCATATAACTGCATTCTATACAGTATTGTACAGTAAAGTGCATAAAAGCACAACCACTTGCAGAGTATGTATTCACATAATTTTGTATGCCAGATATGTGAACTAATTTATGCGATTGGACATATAAATACACTTTTCACTTCTTTGAAAGTACACAGCTTGAAGGTTTCTGTGTAAGGGACTTAACTGTACTAAAGTATGCACCAGCTGTGTAGACCCTTGGTGAGTTGCCAAAAAATTGACTTTGGTTCCTTGCTTGTAGATGATCACTTTACTAGCCCTTCCATAATTAATCTCAGAACTAAGAACATTTGATTCCTTCTCCCTTTCTCATTGTGCTATAATTTGTCCACCCCTCCCCTAGGTAAACTGCATCACCATCAATTCCACTGGAAGGCTAGCCCCAAACAGAGGTGTCATCCCTCAAGTTATACTGCTGCAATCTTGAAGAACCCAGGAAATGGGTGAGTCAATTCAAAGGACTAATTTGGCATCTGCCATGGTCTTCCCATCTCTCTTCCTCACTCTATCAGGAATGTAGTCAGTGTCCACCAGTCCTACAAGGCATTGAAGACATTGAGTGAAAAAAATAGACATATTTATGCCCTTCCTCATGTATTGATATACTACAGATAACAAGAGGGAGTAGGCATTGATCACAAAATTGCATGGACATCTGATTGCAATCAGAGATAGATGCTCTGAGGAAAAAGCTCAACCTGCTCTAAGGGCCAGATACCTGGCTTTCTGAGAGGCAGGCTCTGGCTAGGGTGGCAGAGGGTCTTCTCAAGGAAGATGACAATTGCTGGAGTTAGGAAGTATAAATGGCACGTATGTAGGGGTGAATGAGGTGTGGTATAGAATAAGATGGGTATCAGGGATACTGGAATGTGTCCTGAGAAGTCTCCAGGCAGAGAATGGCAGGTGTGACAGCTCTGGGATCTAAGATCTGAAGGTGATTCAATGAGCCTGGATGTACAGAGAGAGAGGGAGGAAGGGGAAGCTGCCTTCAGAGAAGTGTTCGAGAGGCATGGAAAGGGGATGGAGACAGCTCTGTGGTTGGGGCTGTAAAGTGGGGGAGGTACATGTAGAAGTAGATAAGGATGAAGTGAGGTCGATGCTATGGAGTGAGACAATGGGCATTGTACTTACCCTCCAGCTTCACAAAGGCCAATCTTGTCCTTCCATGCCTGAGATGTTGTATTGAAAACTCTCTATCTCCTAAAATTCATAACCTCACTCACCATGAGAACATCAGACAAATCCAAACAGAGCAACATTCTACCAAACAGCTGACAAATGCTACTTATAACCGTCATCACATAAGGACAGTCAAATAAACTCTCACTGCCATGAGGAGCTTGAGGGGACATATATACATGTCACAAGGCATCCTGGATGGTATCCTGGGACAGAAAAAGGGTGCCAGTTAACAACTAAGGAAACAGGAATGAAGTATACTTTGTTAATTATAAGAATTATATTATACTGATGCTAAGATGTTAAAAACAGAGAAAACTGGTGTGGGTGAAATGGAATGTTTGGGTACTACTTAAATTTTTTAAATCTAAAACTATTCTAAAATGAGAAGTTTATTTAAAATATTCTTTTATCTCAGAATACTTATTTTGAGAGTTTCTGACTTTTGGCAGTCTGAAAGCCCAAATTTTACTTGTAAAATTTCTGGACTTCACAGAGCAGATAAACCATTTTGCTCACAGATTCCACCTCTGGCTTTTTCCTTGAACAGATTAATATTGGCTATGCATTCCAAGTTTATTGAAGTGAAATTGTTCACCTGAAGCTTAGTTTTCCTGTCATAGGAAACAGTTTCAGTTTATTCACCATGGCTTTATTCTTCTCAGCTCATCTCTCCACCAGAAAACATATCTGCCTTTTCTGGACCCAAGTAACTCCGATTCCTCCTAGACTCCATTTGTGACATTTCTTCCAGGAGGCTCTCTATGGTTTCCTCAGACTGGGGTGAGCTCCCTGTCCCTCATGGCTCTTGAAATGCCTCATGTCAGGATACCAGTGATGTTGTAGGGACTGGTGATGTCCTTTCCCTAAGCTCTGTAAGGTCAGAGACCTAACTCATTCATGTGTCTCTCCCCATATAAATCACATCAGGCACATCCACCACAAGACACTCTAAAATAGATGTGTTGAATAAATAACTGAGCACACATAAATCTCTTAGGATGAATCAAATCATACATGCTGTAGAAACACACAGGAATGATGTCTAGCAAATCCATCCTTTGTTCTCGATTGAACGACATAAGGGTTGGAAGGCAGCTATGCTCACCACTGTACCACCAACATTACATTTGGGATATGGCAAAATCAGACAAATCAGGGAGAAAATGAAGGAGTCATCTTGAGGCCTGGAGTTGCATCTTGATGGAAAGTGGGCTCTTTCCAAAATGAAATAAGCAGAAACAACTGGACAATAGACCACTTTCTTCCCCCAGATAAAAACTGAAAGCAAGGACACCTGGTGAAGGGGTTTATTGAGGTCTTAGAAAAATTATCTCCAGACTTCTTTTATCTTCTTCTATCTTGGGAAGTACAGTTATTGCTCTGTTAAATAATGTGACTCACAGTATCAGAGGAGGCACCTCCCAGATTATACAGATTGCAATTAGGAAACTATTTTGTGCTTCCCTTTTTAAGTTCAAGCACTCTGAACAAAACCGTGAAAATGTGTCTTTATCTTGGAGAGGTGCATCCTGTGTCTAACAGGGCTTACTGCAGCTTGGCACCCAGAGGACTCTAACTACCCTTTGAGGCCTGGGATACCAGCTGACCTTTGCTCTCAACTCACCCAGAGGGCCCCACTCAGGAGAAGAGGGCCATGTTTCTAATCTTGTTGGGGCCCTTGCCCTTCCTTGTGGGCAACCTGGATGGAATGAACCAGATTTAGGGCCCTATGTTAGCAGGTCAATGTGGTTAGAGAGAGTGGTTGGACATTGTGAACAGAGAATTGGGAGTTTTAAAATAATTTGGAATGGAAAAATCTCAAGGGGTGAAAATAAACACACAATACATAGCTCCAAGGAGAACATGAGGTTTCATCTCTAAGGCTGTTCCCCTCTGACTCTAAAGTGTGTTTCCAGTCTTGTTTCCTCTGGAGCTGCTGTGGGCTCTGCTTGGGACTTGAGAGTGTCGACTGCTCAGTTTGTGATGGAATAGAGCAGGACTCTATGGTCCTTACCCCTTGTCTCAATGTTCTCTGCCTGCTTTTTGTCTGTAGAAAATCTTTAGCCAAAGAGAAAGTTTAATCAATAAAGTCAGAAGATGCAGAAACAAAGAAAATCAGTCAAACAAGACAAAATATTGATAGTCATTAAGAAAAGTCAAGGACTTTTAGTTTCTCCTTAAGGACTATAGATTACATTCAGAGCCATATCCTGTAAGTTGCCTTATAGCTACTGAAATTTCCATCTGGTGGAGAAGCTAACCTGACTAGAGTATAGTGGGCTCTTTCCAAAATGAAATAAGCAGAAACAACTGGACAATAGACCACTTTCTTCCCCCAGATAAAAACTGAAAGCAAGGACACCTGGTGAAGGGGTTTATTGAGGTCTTAGAAAAATTATCTCCAGACTTCTTTTATCTTCTTCTATCTTGGGAAGTACAGTTATTGCTCTGTTAAATAATGTGACTCACAGTATCAGAGGAGGCACCTCCCAGATTATACAGATTGCAATTAGGAAACTATTTTGTGCTTCCCTTTTTAAGTTCAAGCACTCTGAACAAAACCGTGAAAATGTGTCTTTATCTTGGAGAGGTGCATCCTGTGTCTAACAGGGCTTACTGCAGCTTGGCACCCAGAGGACTCTAACTACCCTTTGAGGCCTGGGATACCAGCTGACCTTTGCTCTCAACTCACCCAGAGGGCCCCACTCAGGAGAAGAGGGCCATGTTTCTAATCTTGTTGGGGCCCTTGCCCTTCCTTGTGGGCAACCTGGATGGAATGAACCAGATTTAGGGCCCTATGTTAGCAGGTCAATGTGGTTAGAGAGAGTGGTTGGACATTGTGAACAGAGAATTGGGAGTTTTAAAATAATTTGGAATGGAAAAATCTCAAGGGTGAAAATAAACACACAATACATAGCTCCAAGGAGAACATGAGGTTTCATCTCTAAGGCTGTTCCCCTCTGACTCTAAAGTGTGTTTCCAGTCTTGTTTCCTCTGGAGCTGCTGTGGGCTCTGCTTGGGACTTGAGAGTGTCGACTGCTCAGTTTGTGATGGAATAGAGCAGGACTCTATGGTCCTTACCCCTTGTCTCAATGTTCTCTGCCTGCTTTTTGTCTGTAGAAAATCTTTAGCCAAAGAGAAAGTTTAATCAATAAAGTCAGAAGATGCAGAAACAAAGAAAATCAGTCAAACAAGACAAAATATTGATAGTCATTAAGAAAAGTCAAGGACTTTTAGTTTCTCCTTAAGGACTATAGATTACATTCAGAGCCATATCCTGTAAGTTGCCTTATAGCTACTGAAATTTCCATCTGGTGGAGAAGCTAACTACATGATGACTAGAGTATAGTATGACATAAACTGCCACAATTCTGAAAACTGGTCTCAAAGCAATGGGAACAAACAAACCCTGGAACTGAAGACTAACTGTACTTAAAAAAAAATCAAGGGCTTCCCTGGTGGTCCAGTGGGTAAGGACATCGTCTTGCAATGCAAGGGACGACAGTTCGATCCCTGGCCTGGGAAGATCCCACGTGCCACGGAGTGGCTGGACCTATATGTCCAATTACCGAGCCGGAGCTCTGGAGTGCGCCCAGAGGCAGTGCTCTGAGACAACAGAGGCCACTGCGATGGGAGGCTCACACGGGCCAAAGAACAAAGATGGATGAAAATAGACAAATGAAAGACCAATAGAAGTGGCCCGCCCACCCCCGTACCCCTCCCCCCCCAAAAGCAATCAAGATGACACTGATAAGGTCACTAATGACCAATTTCAAGATGACCATCAGAGCTGACTGTGCTGTTTCTACATGTAGCCCCCTCCATTTGACTATAAGGACCCTTGCCTATTGATTATCAGAGGATGGTTGGGGTGGACTGGCCTTTGGTCATGAATTGCCATCCTATGAGAAAAAGCAAACTTTCCTTTCCACCAACCTTGCCTCTGGTATATTGGTTTTAGGCAGGTGAGCAGCAGGACCAATAGTGAATCCATTAAAGTCCAAGTTGGTGTAAATCAATACCAAAACTATGGTAGCCAGCATAAGGATGTCAAAGAAAATAAAACACTTTGGGCAGTCTATATTTCTGATTTTCACTAAAGTGTGTTTCCAGTCTTGTTTCCTCTGGAGCTGCTGTGGGCTCTGCTTGGGACTTGAGAGTTTGCTGGATGGAATAGAGCAGGACTCTATGGTCCTTACCCCTTGTCTCAATGTTCTCTGCCTGCTTTTTGTCTGTAGAAAATCTTTAGCCAAAGAGAAAGTTTAATCAATAAAGTCAGAAGATGCAGAAACAAAGAAAATCAGTCAAACAAGACAAAATATTGATAGTCATTAAGAAAAGTCAAGGACTTTTAGTTTCTCCTTAAGGACTATAGATTACATTCAGAGCCATATCCTGTAAGTTGCCTTATAGCTACTGAAATTTCCATCTGGTGGAGAAGCTAACTACATGATGACTAGAGTATAGTATGACATAAACTGCCACAATTCTGAAAACTGGTCTCAAAGCAATGGGAACAAACAAACCCTGGAACTGAAGACTAACTGTACTTAAAAAAAAATCAAGGGCTTCCCTGGTGGTCCAGTGGGTAAGGACATCGTCTTGCAATGCAAGGGACGACAGTTCGATCCCTGGCCTGGGAAGATCCCACGTGCCACGGAGTGGCTGGACCTATATGTCCAATTACTGAGCCGGAGCTCTGGAGCGTATGCACCCAGAGCCAGTGCTCTGAGACAACAGAGGCCACTGTGATGGGAGGCTCACACGGGCCAAAGAACAAAGATGGATGAAAGTAAACAAGTGAAAGACCAGTGGAAGTGGCCCACCCACCCCCTCCCTCCCCCCCCCAAAAGCAATCAAGATGACACTGATAAGGTCACTAATGACCAATTTCAAGATGACCATCAGAGCTGACTGTGCTGTTTCTACATGTAGCCCCCTCCATTTGACTATAAGGACCCTTGCCTATTGATTATCAGAGGATGGTTGGGGTGGACTGGCCTTTGGTCATGAATTGCCATCCTATGAGAAAAAGCAAACTTTCCTTTCCACCAACCTTGCCTCTGGTATATTGGTTTTAGGCAGGTGAGCAGCAGGACCAATAGTGAATCCATTAAAGTCCAAGTTGGTGTAAATCAATACCAAAACTATGGTAGCCAGCATAAGGATGTCAAAGAAAATAAAACACTTTGGGCAGTCTATATTTCTGATTTTCATAAGGATGCTTATACCAGCTTCTGATTCTCCATTACCAAATTTACATATCAACTTACTCCTTACCACTAGAACCCCCAGTTGTGTAATTGTCTGCTTAATAATTAAGACTTTGTTTACTGGATTTACAGTTCAAGAAATGCAGCATTTGAAAGTTCATCTTCATAAAAGGGAACATATAGCTTATGAGCATAAAATTGTTAATTCTTTAATGCTTAAATTTTTTTTCTTTTTTTTTACTATTTTGTTGTTGTTGAAATACAGTTTATTTTCAGTGTTGCATTAGTTTCTGGTATGCAGCAAAGTGATTCAGTTTGTTGTTCAGTTGCTAAGTTATGTTTGACTCTTTGCAACTCAATGGACTGCAGCATACCAGTGTTCCCTGTCCTTCAGTGTCTCCTGAAATTTGCTCAAACTCATGTACATGGAGTGGGTTATGCCATCTAAGCACCTCATTGTCTGTCATCCCTTTATCCTGCCCTCAGTCTTTCCCAGCATCAAGGTCTTTTCCAGGTTCTTCACATCAGGTGGCCAAAATACTGGAGCTTGCGCATCAGTCCTTCCAATAAATATTCAGGGTTGCCTTCCTTTTGGATTGATTGGTTTGATCTGCTTGCTATTCAAGAGACTCTGAAGTCTACTCCAACCTCACAATTTGAAAGCATCAATTCTTTGACACTCAGCCTTCTTTATGGTCCAACTCTCACGTTCACATATCACTGCTCGAAAAACCAAAGCTTTGACTATACAGACCTTTGTTGGCAAAGTGATGTTTCTGCTTTTTAATACCTTGTCTAGTTTTGACATAGATTTTCTTCCAAAGGGCAAGCAAGTGTTTTAATTTTGTGGCTACAATCACTGTCCACAGTGATCTTGGACCCCAGGAATATAAAATTGGTTTTCACTTTCCTCCTATCTCTTTGCCATGAAGTGATGGGGACCAGAGGCCATGATCTTTGTTTTCTGAAATGTTAAATTTTAAGTCAACGTTTTCACTTTCCTCTTTCACCCTAACCAGGAGGTTCTTTACTTTCTCTTTACTTTCTTCCATTAGGGTGGTGTTATCTGCATATCTGAGGTTGTTGATATTTCTCCTGGAAATCTTGACTCTAGTTTGTGAATCATCCAGCACAGCATTTATACTCTGCATATAAGTTAAATAAGTAAGTTGACAATATATAACCTTGATATACTACTTTCCCAATTTGGAATCAGCCCATTGTTCCATGTCCAGTTCTAACTGTTTCTTCTTGTCCTGAATACAGGTTGCACAGGATGCAGGTAAGGTGGTCTGGTATTCCCATCTTTTTAAGAATTTTCCACAATTTGTCATGATCCACAGAGTCAAAGAGTTTAGTATAGTCAATGAAGCAGAAGCAGATGATTTTTGGAATTCCCTTGTTTTTTCTATGATCTAACAGAGGTTGGCAATTTGATCTCTGGTCCCTCTGGCTTTTCTAAATCCAGCTTATACATCTAGAAGTTCTCAGTTCATTTGAGGTTTCACTGCTGAAACCTAGCTTGAAGGATTTTGAGCTAGCATGTGAAAATAGTGCAAATGTTGTAGTTTGAACATTCTTTGGCTTTGCCTTCTTTTCTGGTTTTCTAAATGATTGCATTTCACACATACACACACAAATACTGGAGCTTGCGCATCAGTCCTTCCAATAAATATTCAGGGTTGCCTTCCTTTTGGATTGATTGGTTTGATCTGCTTGCTATTCAAGAGACTCTGAAGTCTACTCCAACCTCACAATTTGAAAGCATCAATTCTTTGACACTCAGCCTTCTTTATGGTCCAACTCTCACGTTCACATATCACTGCTCGAAAAACCAAAGCTTTGACTATACAGACCTTTGTTGGCAAAGTGATGTTTCTGCTTTTTAATACCTTGTCTAGTTTTGACATAGATTTTCTTCCAAAGGGCAAGCAAGTGTTTTAATTTTGTGGCTACAATCACTGTCCACAGTGATCTTGGACCCCAGGAATATAAAATTGGTTTTCACTTTCCTCCTATCTCTTTGCCATGAAGTGATGGGGACCAGAGGCCATGATCTTTGTTTTCTGAAATGTTAAATTTTAAGTCAACGTTTTCACTTTCCTCTTTCACCCTAACCAGGAGGTTCTTTACTTTCTCTTTACTTTCTTCCATTAGGGTGGTGTTATCTGCATATCTGAGGTTGTTGATATTTCTCCTGGAAATCTTGACTCTAGTTTGTGAATCATCCAGCACAGCATTTATACTCTGCATATAAGTTAAATAAGTAAGTTGACAATATATAACCTTGATATACTACTTTCCCAATTTGGAATCAGCCCATTGTTCCATGTCCAGTTCTAACTGTTTCTTCTTGTCCTGAATACAGGTTGCACAGGATGCAGGTAAGGTGGTCTGGTATTCCCATCTTTTTAAGAATTTTCCACAATTTGTCATGATCCACAGAGTCAAAGAGTTTAGTATAGTCAATGAAGCAGAAGCAGATGATTTTTGGAATTCCCTTGTTTTTTCTATGATCTAACAGAGGTTGGCAATTTGATCTCTGGTCCCTCTGGCTTTTCTAAATCCAGCTTATACATCTAGAAGTTCTCAGTTCATTTGAGGTTTCACTGCTGAAACCTAGCTTGAAGGATTTTGAGCTAGCATGTGAAAATAGTGCAAATGTATGGTAGTTTGAACATTCTTTGGCTTTGCCTTCTTTGGAATTGGAATGAAAACTGGTTTTCTAAAGTGATTGCATTTCACACATACACACACAAAACATATATGCATCTATATTCTTTTCCATTATGGTTTACTATAGGATAGTATACATAATTCCCTATATAATGTTTGCCTTATAATTATCAGCCCTCAAAGATGGATCTAGGTGGTTTGGGGGTCAAGGAAAAGACTAGAACTTGAGGTTATATTTGTATTTCCATTAGGGGTCGTCTTCCAAGAGACTTTTTTTTTTTCTTTTTTTTTTTAGATTTTCTGATTATAAGCCTCTATTCTCTTGTGGAAGTAGCTCTCTCATGGAGCTTGAAACAGTTGCACTGTTTCTGTCTTTATCTTCTCAAGAAATACATTTTTAAAGCTTAGATGTGATCACTAGTTGTGCTTCCTAAACTCCTATTTCTTTATTCACCCTTCAGCACTATGACATCAGCCCAACCACTCAGTGGCATAGCCTCCTGAAGATCAAATGCAGACAGAATTGTGAACATGTGTCCCATAAGTCATTCCTGCTCCATTTGACAAACATTGGTACTTACTGAAATTTTCCATCAGTTATTCCTCTGTTCATCCTTCTGCTTGTCTGTTCACTCTTCTTCTCTTATCGTGAAATGTTGTTTCCCAAGGGACCAAGCTTTGTCTTATTCTCCTTCATGCTTTTCCTGAATGGGCTCTTTGCTTATACTATCATCTCTACACAGATGCCTCTGAATATGTGAAGAGTCTTAATCCTCCTCCTGAGACTCTAGGAGACTTTCTGATTGCCTTTCAAATATTTGCACATGACTATTATGCAGATCTTACACATGACTTATTCTTCAGAGAACTTATCATTCTAAGTCCATATCCCCAAACACACTCCTCTTCTCAAATTTCTCATCTCTGTTGATGATATTCTTATTCAACCAGGTCCCCAAGCCCAAAATGCAGGCATAGATCACTCATTTATTCATCTTCTATCCAATGTGTCTCATAGTCAAGTTGTTATAACATCCTATAACTGTCCCTCTGTATTTTAAAGAATATACAGTTAATCTGGTATTATTTAAAACTTATGCAATCCAGAAATAAGACGAATAAAGAGATAACATTCTTCTTCAATTTCCCTCAGTCCTGAATCTCACCCTCACAATGAAATTCTGTCCACATTCCAAATAACTTCCTATCAACTAACCTTTGGGTCTGGGGTATCCACTCACACAAAAAGAACCTGTGCTGGGTGAGATGGCCTGGGAGGTGAGGTGAGCTTGTAGGTCCTGGACATGCATCATAGTGATTCTCTGTCTGAGACACCCAGAGCATGAGGTCAAAGAAAGACTCATGTTATATTGACTGGGAAGTAGGGAGGGTGGTCCCATCAGCTAGAGGAGAGCAAGATGGGCCTTTAAAATGCAGAGTCCAGGTCAGGGGCCTAAGGAGAATACCACTTAAGAAGGGCTGCAACTGGTCATTTAAATGTTTTCATTAAATATTTATTGAATTATTGCTATAAATTGGACCCTACTGCATATACTAAGCTTCTCAGGTGGCATTAGTGGTAAAGAATCTGCCTGCCAATGCAGGAGACTGGATTGGGAAGACCCCCTGGAGAAGAGAATGGCTATCTATTCCAGTATTCTTTCCTGGAAATTCCCATCGACCAAGGAGCCTGGAGTGCTACAGTCTATGGGGTCCTAAAGAATAGGACACTACAGAAGTGGCTTAGCACGCAGGTACACATATACTGAAGAAACAGCTGGTCATGGCTCATCTCCTGTCTCCATGGGGGTTCTCCTCCATACACAGCAGCTTTGGTTTTCATGAAAGTCTTCCAAGACATTCTTTCATGAATGTCTGTGTAAGAACATCTCACCTGGTAGTAAGGATAATTCATTGGTCAGTATATTTCTTTAAATATGCTAAATGAATGTTATGACGGTAATAGCAGGAATAGGTTTTATAACTATTACAGGGTTTAAAATAAATTTAGTCTAATACTAGTCTAATACTATTCTTAGGTACATTTGATCTTCAAGATAAATTAAACTAAGCTACATCTTAAAAGATCACTACAGTCCATTATTTAGAGTGCACTTCCCTCTGGTGGTTATTATGCAGTACTTATTTCCTGTTTATCCCAAGTCTCCCTAGAAAATTTCATGGGTCTTCGATGATAAGATATTTGATGTTCTGAAATTTCTCATTGAACTTATTTTTAAATTTATTGCTGTTTTCTTCAAAGGTCTCAGAATTATTGAAATTATGTTAAAGTAAAATCCGACAAAATAACTATTCCATGGAGTTTTAAAAAAAATATTCAGAGAATCCCAGAAATAATCCCAAGAGATTAGGGAGACAAAGTTTATAGTTTTAAGATTTATCCAAAAAAAGCAAACATGAAATCATGGTCTAGAAACTGGGATGCTCCACCTAAAAGACAGGAACCTCTTAAAATAGAAAAATGATAGATGTTGTAATACAAAAGCCATTATCAAGTCATAGTAATTCTAAAAATATCAAAAAAAATGGGCTGCAACTGGTCATTTAAATGTTTTCATTAAATATTTATTGAATTATTGCTATAAATTGGACCCTACTGCATATACTAAGCTTCTCAGGTGGCATTAGTGGTAAAGAATCTGCCTGCCAATGCAGGAGACTGGATTGGGAAGACCCCCTGGAGAAGAGAATGGCTATCTATTCCAGTATTCTTTCCTGGAAATTCCCATCGACCAAGGAGCCGGGAGTGCTACAGTCTATGGGGTCCTAAAGAATAGGACACTACAGAAGTGGCTTAGCACGCAGGTACACATATACTGAAGAAACAGCTGGTCATGGCTCATCTCCTGTCTCCATGGGGGTTCTCCTCCATACACAGCAGCTTTGGTTTTCATGAAAGTCTTCCAAGACATTCTTTCATGAATGTCTGTGTAAGAACATCTCACCTGGTAGTAAGGATAATTCATTGGTCAGTATATTTCTTTAAATATGCTAAATGAATGTTATGACGGTAATAGCAGGAATAGGTTTTATAACTATTACAGGGTTTAAAATAAATTTAGTCTAATACTAGTCTAATACTATTCTTAGGTACATTTGATCTTCAAGATAAATTAAACTAAGCTACATCTTAAAAGATCACTACAGTCCATTATTTAGAGTGCACTTCCCTCTGGTGGTTATTATGCAGTACTTATTTCCTGTTTATCCCAAGTCTCCCTAGAAAATTTCATGGGTCTTCGATGATAAGATATTTGATGTTCTGAAATTTCTCATTGAACTTATTTTTAAATTTATTGCTGTTTTCTTCAAAGGTCTCAGAATTATTGAAATTATGTTAAAGTAAAATCCGACAAAATAACTATTCCATGGAGTTTTAAAAACAATATTCAGAGAATCCCAGAAATAATCCCAAGAGATTAGGGAGACAAAGTTTATAGTTTTAAGATTTATCCAAAAAAAGCAAACATGAAATCATGGTCTAGAAACTGGGATGCTCCACCTAAAAGACAGGAACCTCTTAAAATAGAAAAATGATAGATGTTGTAATACAAAAGCCATTATCAAGTCATAGTAATTCTAAAAATATCAAAATAGACAAATGACAAGGACATTTTGACTCCAAATCTAAAGAGAGTCACAATAATTTTTTGAAATTAAAAATGTAGCATTTCAGGGTTTCCCTGGTGGTCCAGTGGGTAAGGACACCGCCTTGCAGTGCAAGGGCTTCCGGTTAGATCCCTGGCCTGGGAAGATCCCACGTGCTGTGGAGTGGCTGGACTGATGTGTTCAATTACTGAGCCGCAGCTCTGGAGTGCATGCGTACAGAACCGCTGCTCTGCAACAACAGAGGCCACCGTGATGGGAGGCCCATGCGGGCCAAGGAACAAAGATGGATGAAAATAGACAAATGAAAAGACCAATAGAAGTAGCCCACCGGCTCCCCTCCTTCCCCACCCCCCCTTCCCCAAAATAAATAAAGAAATAAAACTTAAAAAAAAAAAAGGTAGCATTTCAAAGCCCTTGGTCAATTTATTAACAGTTTATTACCATGTTTGTTTTGCCCAGACCATCTAAATAATAATTGCTTAGTGAATATGTGCTTTGAGGGTGAGAAAAAGACTGAGAAAAGAAAACGAAACAAAACATTTTTTTTATTTCAGAGACAAGGAATCTTGACAAATGCTAATTAATATTTTACTCTAATGTTACCTTAGCTCCAAATACATACCTATCAACTAGAAATATTACACCATAGATTCTACTGTCAACTAATTCTTTCTCTTTAAAAATCATTAATTAACCTTGTCTTGTGGCTAAAATTATAGTTTATAGCTTGGGATGGTCTGCAGTTTTCATTTTCCAGGTCCTCTTGGTCATCTTAAACAGGGTTCACATTTTCACTCAACTTCTTACTTCTGAGAACATATTAGTAAGGAAGAATGACCTTCAATTTTCTAAAATAGTTATTTACAAGAATAATTTTTATTACTTTATTTCTATTGAAGTTTCTGTTTCTATTCTTTCTTTTCAGCATAATGTTGGTTTACTGTTTCACTACCTAAAGAGAATAAGACTTTTGCAATAACTTGAAATGGGGAGCTTCCCTGGTGCTCAGTAGTGAAGAAGCCATCCACCAATGCAGGAGACACAAGAGATGGAGTTTTGATCCTGGGGTTGGGAAGATTCCCTGAAGAAGGGAATGGTTACCCACTCCAGTATTCTTGCCAGAAAAATTCTAAGGACAGAACAACCTGGTGAACTACAGGCCGTGGGTTAAGAGTTGGCTATAACTGAACACAGTACAATAATTTGAAATGGAGTGTAATTTATAAAAATATTGAATCACTATGCTGTATACCTGAAGCTAACATTGTAAATCAGCTCTACATCAATTAAGACAATAAATGGATACGTGACTAGAACAAAGCTGTGTTTCTCCAAGGTGTGGGCATTTGACCTCTGGTCTTTAACCTTTGCTTCAGAACAAAGGGCCCCTGCATTCAGAGATGATGGAGCAGTACTTGAAAACTCTTGAGAAGTTCAGGTGTAACCTAGCCAGGATCTTCTGATGGCAATATCACCTCCTTTAGAATATAATATCTCCTTTGGCAACAGCAAAGGGACATCTAGTTGACCATTTCATGCCAATATTCCTATAGATGATACATCTATGTTTGTGTATCAGTGCTTTAGGTATATATAAACTTCAGTGATTATTTATTTGGTGACGTTTTCATTGAATCTATCGTTAAAACTTGTCTGCATGTGTTTCTGATTTTGAAATACATGCTATTCTTTCTGATACCTAGTGAACCACATTCCTCTGAGAATCAGTATGCAAAAATGTCAAAAACTGCACAGAATGTGTGACTGATTGATCAATGATGGAATCACAGTGAATGCTCTTAGTCCCTTTCTGTTATTCCTGATTAAAACTGGGGTAGGTATGATTGCAGGAGTTCTGTTGGATGTCTACACTCTTGGTCATCTTAAACAGGGTTCACATTTTCACTCAACTTCTTACTTCTGAGAACATATTAGTAAGGAAGAATGACCTTCAATTTTCTAAAATAGTTATTTACAAGAATAATTTTTATTACTTTATTTCTATTGAAGTTTCTGTTTCTATTCTTTCTTTTCAGCATAATGTTGGTTTACTGTTTCACTACCTAAAGAGAATAAGACTTTTGCAATAACTTGAAATGGGGAGCTTCCCTGGTGCTCAGTAGTGAAGAAGCCATCCACCAATGCAGGAGACACAAGAGATGGAGTTTTGATCCTGGGGTTGGGAAGATTCCCTGAAGAAGGGAATGGTTACCCACTCCAGTATTCTTGCCAGAAAAATTCTAAGGACAGAACAACCTGGTGAACTACAGGCCGTGGGTTAAGAGTTGGCTATAACTGAACACAGTACAATAATTTGAAATGGAGTGTAATTTATAAAAATATTGAATCACTATGCTGTATACCTGAAGCTAACATTGTAAATCAGCTCTACATCAATTAAGACAATAAATGGATACGTGACTAGAACAAAGCTGTGTTTCTCCAAGGTGTGGGCATTTGACCTCTGGTCTTTAACCTTTGCTTCAGAACAAAGGGCCCCTGCATTCAGAGATGATGGAGCAGTACTTGAAAACTCTTGAGAAGTTCAGGTGTAACCTAGCCAGGATCTTCTGATGGCAATATCACCTCCTTTAGAATATAATATCTCCTTTGGCAACAGCAAAGGGACATCTAGTTGACCATTTCATGCCAATATTCCTATAGATGATACATCTATGTTTGTGTATCAGTGCTTTAGGTATATATAAACTTCAGTGATTATTTATTTGGTGACGTTTTCATTGAATCTATCGTTAAAACTTGTCTGCATGTGTTTCTGATTTTGAAATACATGCTATTCTTTCTGATACCTAGTGAACCACATTCCTCTGAGAATCAGTATGCAAAAATGTCAAAAACTGCACAGAATGTGTGACTGATTGATCAATGATGGAATCACAGTGAATCCTCTTAGTCCCTTTCTGTTATTCCTGATTAAAACTGGGGTAGGTAGATGCATTCTGCAGGAGTTCTGTTGGATGTCTACACTTAGCCTCAAGTTAATTTGATAATTACAGGAAGAGTCTTATTGCTTTGTTAGAGTGGGACACTTCTTACTCAAATTAAATGACCATTATTAGAAGCTGTTAGGTGTTTTGATGTTCATCTTTAATTAATCTATCTTTTTTTTTGGTGATGGAGAAGCTTGGATTCTTCTTAGGGGCAATTTTTTGGCATTTGATAAATTTTAGATCAATACATAAATATAACCAGTAAATTCTGTTTTTTGGATTATGATATATAAAATTGTGAGTGTGTGTGAATAGGTGGAGGTATGATGAAGGATTTTCATTTTGATATTTTTATGATTGCAAAATGAAAAAGGGAAATCAATATAAATATCTACCAATATGGAGATGAATGCATGAATTTGTTATATCATACTGTGGGATATTATGCCATTCTTACAATGGGAATTAAAAAGGTGAACTGACTTGGAAAGCTAATCACATTGATATGTTGTGAAGTGAAAAAGGGAATTTTAAAATACATGTTTTTTTCCAATAGTCATGTGTGGATGTGAGAGTTAGACCATAAAGAAGGTTAAGCACTGAAGAATTGATGCGTTTGAACTATGGTGCTGAAGAAGACTCTTGAGAGTCCCTTGGACTGCAAGGAGATTAAACCAATCAATCCTAAGGACACTCAACCTTGACTATTCATTGCAAGGACTGATGCTGACTGACTGCGAATATAATATCTCCTTTGGCAACAGCAAAGGGACATCTAGTTGACCATTTCATGCCAATATTCCTATAGATGATACATCTATGTTTGTGTATCAGTGCTTTAGGTATATATAAACTTCAGTGATTATTTATTTGGTGACGTTTTCATTGAATCTATCGTTAAAACTTGTCTGCATGTGTTTCTGATTTTGAAATACATGCTATTCTTTCTGATACCTAGTGAACCACATTCCTCTGAGAATCAGTATGCAAAAATGTCAAAAACTGCACAGAATGTGTGACTGATTGATCAATGATGGAATCACAGTGAATCCTCTTAGTCCCTTTCTGTTATTCCTGATTAAAACTGGGGTAGGTAGATGCATTCTGCAGGAGTTCTGTTGGATGTCTACACTTAGCCTCAAGTTAATTTGATAATTACAGGAAGAGTCTTATTGCTTTGTTAGAGTGGGACACTTCTTACTCAAATTAAATGACCATTATTAGAAGCTGTTAGGTGTTTTGATGTTCATCTTTAATTAATCTATCTTTTTTTTTGGTGATGGAGAAGCTTGGATTCTTCTTAGGGGCAATTTTTTGGCATTTGATAAATTTTAGATCAATACATAAATATAACCAGTAAATTCTGTTTTTTGGATTATGATATATAAAATTGTGAGTGTGTGTGAATAGGTGGAGGTATGATGAAGGATTTTCATTTTGATATTTTTATGATTGCAAAATGAAAAAGGGAAATCAATATAAATATCTACCAATATGGAGATGAATGCATGAATTTGTTATATCATACTGTGGGATATTATGCCATTCTTACAAGGGGAAATTTAAAAAAGGTGAACTGACTTGGAAAGCTAATCACATTGATATGTTGTGAAGTGAAAAAGGGAATTTTAAAATACATGTTTTTTTCCAATAGTCATGTGTGGATGTGAGAGTTAGACCATAAAGAAGGTTAAGCACTGAAGAATTGATGCGTTTGAACTATGGTGCTGAAGAAGACTCTTGAGAGTCCCTTGGACTGCAAGGAGATTAAACCAATCAATCCTAAGGACACTCAACCTTGACTATTCATTGCAAGGACTGATGCTGAAGCTGAAGCTGCAGTATTTTGGTCATCTGATACAAAGAGACAACTCATTGAAAAAGACCCTGATGCTGGGAAAAATAGAAGGCAGGAGGAGAAGGGGACGACAGAGGAGAAGATGGTTGGATGGCATCACCGACTTAATGGACATGAGTTTGAGCAAACTCCAGGAGATGGTGAAGGACAGAGAAGACTGGTGTGCTGCTCTCCATGGGGTCGCCAAGAGTTGGACATGACAGAGCTACTAAACTGAATTGAAAAACAATATATTCACTAAAAATTAATAATCAAGTTCATCAGGATTCTGAGATTCAATTCTCATTTTCCCTGATGCTGGGAAAAATAGATGGCAGGAGAAGGGGATGACAGAGGACAAGATGGTTGGATGGCATCACTGAGACAAAGGACATGAGTTTGAGCAGGCTCCAGGAGATGGTGAAGGACAGGGGAACCTGATGTGTTACAGTCCATGTGGTCACAAAGGATTGGACATGACTGAGTGACTGAACTGAACTGAACTGAACTTATACTATCACTGAACACAATGAAAATGAAAGTAAGGAAACAATTTTATTCAAAAAGAATAAAATTATATGGGAACAAATTTACCAAAAGAAGTTTAATATTTTATACTAAAATGCTATAAGATATAGTTGAAAACATTAAAGAGAATCTAAATAAATGGGAAAGCATCTGTATTCATAGATCAGAAGACTTAGTATTGTTAAAATGGACATGTAGATTAACAAAATGTAATTGAGAGTCCAGAAATAAAGCCTTACATTAGCAATTAGTTGATTTTTGACAAAGTATCAGGATAATTCAGAGGGGAGAAATACTCTTCCACGAGTGGTACTTGAATTAGATGTTCACATTCGAAAGAACTAACATGGTCCCCGTTTTCATGCCAGATACAAAAGCGAATCCATAATGAATCAATGAACATTCAAAACATAAAACTTGCAGAAAGAGTCAAAAGATAAAATTTTCAGACGAAAACATTGACAGAAATCTTCTTGATCTTAGATTAATGATATCTGATGCTGAAAAACTCTTGAGAGTCCCTTGGACTGCAAGGAGATTAAACCAATCAATCCTAAGGACACTCAACCTTGACTATTCATTGCAAGGACTGATGCTGAAGCTGAAGCTGCAGTATTTTGGTCATCTGATACAAAGAGACAACTCATTGAAAAAGACCCTGATGCTGGGAAAAATAGAAGGCAGGAGGAGAAGGGGACGACAGAGGAGAAGATGGTTGGATGGCATCACCGACTTAATGGACATGAGTTTGAGCAAACTCCAGGAGATGGTGAAGGACAGAGAAGACTGGTGTGCTGCTCTCCATGGGGTCGCCAAGAGTTGGACATGACAGAGCTACTAAACTGAATTGAAAAACAATATATTCACTAAAAATTAATAATCAAGTTCATCAGGATTCTGAGATTCAATTCTCATTTTCCCTGATGCTGGGAAAAATAGATGGCAGGAGAAGGGGATGACAGAGGACAAGATGGTTGGATGGCATCACTGAGACAAAGGACATGAGTTTGAGCAGGCTCCAGGAGATGGTGAAGGACAGGGGAACCTGATGTGTTACAGTCCATGTGGTCACAAAGGATTGGACATGACTGAGTGACTGAACTGAACTGAACTGAACTTATACTATCACTGAACACAATGAAAATGAAAGTAAGGAAACAATTTTATTCAAAAAGAATAAAATTATATGGGAACAAATTTACCAAAAGAAGTTTAATATTTTATACTAAAATGCTATAAGATATAGTTGAAAACATTAAAGAGAATCTAAATAAATGGGAAAGCATCTGTATTCATAGATCAGAAGACTTAGTATTGTTAAAATGGACATGTAGATTAACAAAATGTAATTGAGAGTCCAGAAATAAAGCCTTACATTAGCAATTAGTTGATTTTTGACAAAGTATCAGGATAATTCAGAGGGGAGAAATACTCTTCCACGAGTGGTACTTGAATTAGATGTTCACATTCGAAAGAACTAACATGGTCCCCGTTTTCATGCCAGATACAAAAGCGAATCCATAATGAATCAATGAACATTCAAAACATAAAACTTGCAGAAAGAGTCAAAAGATAAAATTTTCAGACGAAAACATTGACAGAAATCTTCTTGATCTTAGATTAGTCAATGATATCTCAGAAACCAAAAGTATAAGCCCTTAAAGCAAAACAGGTGGACTTCATAAAAATTAGAAAATTTTACTTACAATAACACTACCTACAAAGTAAAAGACAACCCACAGACCAGGAGAGAATATATACAAATATATATCATATATATTATGTATCTATCATGTATTATGATAGGTATCATGTATCTAAGGAGGAATTTGTCAGTGATGCTCAATATCACTAATCATAAGGGAAGCACAGATTAAAACCACAATGAGCTATCACCTCACATATATTAGAATGGGTGCCATCAAACAGACAACAAATAACAAATGTTGGTGAAAGTGTGCAGAAAAGGGAACACTTGTACATTGCCAGTGGGAATGTAACTCAGTGCAGCTGCTGTGGAAAATAGTATGGAATTTTCTAAAAAATTAAAAATATTACTATCATATGATCATCCTGAGTATATGTCTGAAAACTAAAATAAAAAACAGCAATTTGAAAAAAAAAAGGAAGAAAAACTCTTCCATCTTGAGGAAAAAAAAAAAAAAGAAAAAACTCTTCCTTCTTAAGAAAAAAAAGAAAAGCAGTAATTTGAAAACATGCATGCACCCCAATGTTCATAGCAACACTATATAATTGCCAAGGATGGAAGCAACCTAAGTGTCCATCAATACATGAATGGAGGGCTTCCCTTGTGGCTCAGTGGATAATAGCCCGTCTGCCAATGCAGGAGACATGGGTTCGATCCCTGATCCGGCAAGATCCCACATGCTGCACAGCAGCTAAACCCACACATCAACAAAGACCCAGCACAGCCAAAAATAAATAAAAGGTTTTAAAAAGTTTTATAAAATTCAGAGGGGAGAAATACTCTTCCACGAGTGGTACTTGAATTAGATGTTCACATTCGAAAGAACTAACATGGTCCCCGTTTTCATGCCAGATACAAAAGCGAATCCATAATGAATCAATGAACATTCAAAACATAAAACTTGCAGAAAGAGTCAAAAGATAAAATTTTCAGACGAAAACATTGACAGAAATCTTCTTGATCTTAGATTAGTCAATGATATCTCAGAAACCAAAAGTATAAGCCCTTAAAGCAAAACAGGTGGACTTCATAAAAATTAGAAAATTTTACTTACAATAACACTACCTACAAAGTAAAAGACAACCCACAGACCAGGAGAGAATATATACAAATATATATCATATATATTATGTATCTATCATGTATTATGATAGGTATCATGTATCTAAGGAGGAATTTGTCAGTGATGCTCAATATCACTAATCATAAGGGAAGCACAGATTAAAACCACAATGAGCTATCACCTCACATATATTAGAATGGGTGCCATCAAACAGACAACAAATAACAAATGTTG
Organism: Tragulus kanchil; assembly: GCA_022376925.1. NCBI lineage: Eukaryota > Metazoa > Chordata > Mammalia > Artiodactyla > Tragulidae > Tragulus > Tragulus kanchil. The sequence goes on along the minus strand of JAIOJX010000005.1, from coordinate 73,133,642 downwards.
GTGAAAGTGTGCAGAAAAGGGAACACTTGTACATTGCCAGTGGGAATGTAACTCAGTGCAGCTGCTGTGGAAAATAGTATGGAATTTTCTAAAAAATTAAAAATATTACTATCATATGATCATCCTGAGTATATGTCTGAAAACTAAAATAAAAAACAGCAATTTGAAAAAAAAAAAGAAAAAAAACTCTTCCATCTTGAGGAAAAAAAAAAGAAAAAACTCTTCCTTCTTAAGAAAAAAAAGAAAAGCAGTAATTTGAAAACATGCATGCACCCCAATGTTCATAGCAACACTATATAATTGCCAAGGATGGAAGCAACCTAAGTGTCCATCAATACATGAATGGAGGGCTTCCCTTGTGGCTCAGTGGATAATAGCCCGTCTGCCAATGCAGGAGACATGGGTTCGATCCCTGATCCGGCAAGATCCCACATGCTGCACAGCAGCTAAACCCACACATCAACAAAGACCCAGCACAGCCAAAAATAAATAAAAGGTTTTAAAAAAGTTATAAAATACATGAATGGATAAAGAAGATGTGGTGTGTGTGTGTATATAAAACCTCAGATATGCAGATGACACCACCCTTATGGCAGAAAGTAAGAAGGAACTGAAGAGCGTCTTGATGAAGGTGAAAGACAAGAGTGAAAAGGCTGGTTTAAAACTCAACATTCAAAAACCTTGGCATCTTGCCCATCACAGCTTCAGGGAAAAATTTTGTTTGCCAAATTACCTGTTTTTCAGTTCATTCCTGTGTGACACTTTGTCATTCAGCTGAGGTTGTCAAAGCCTCTATCATCATGTTTTGTTACTGTAGTGTTTATCTGTGAGATATCCATCATTTTCAGTTCCCTCACATCAGTCGTCTGCTAGTTGGGTGAATGTATTTCATTTCCACCCATTTCCTTTTTATTAGATATGTCCTGAGATTCAGAATAAGTAGCAAGCTCCATTGCCAGTAAAGTGCAATTATTCAGACTAATGTCACTCATTTTGTAAACTAGAAGTTGGATGTCTGAGATTTGTGATTTACTTTGGTTTGTTCACTAAACTCATTATGTGCATCATTCCAGCTTCCTGCTTCCTGCTGTATGTTCTTCCTAAGCCCAGAATGTTCTCCTCAAACACAAGGAGTTTTTACTTGATTTTTTCCTCATTTATTTTCATTTTATCAGGGGAATCTTTGAGGATTTTATTGACTTCCTTACATAAGTAGATGAGCCAAAATAACAAACAATAAATACAATATAACATAATATAATACTGGTCCTATTATTTCCTAGTTAGAGTACATTTAAGAGATTTAAGAAAACATTCTAGCTTCATAAAAACTTCATGATGTCAGTTACAAATAACTCACTTTTCAACTCTCACCTATAGCTAATATTGAAATTATTAGTACTGTGCGATCATATAAGCTTTTACATTTTTTACTTTAAATTTCAGTAGTAATTACTGCATAAACTGTGAATAAGATTCTTTTAAAAATGGTTTGGAGGCTAATCTATTTCTTTATATGCTATGCCAGTGGCTCTCAAATGTCAGTATTTATCAGAATCACCTGGAGGACTCTTTACATCACAGATTGGTGCCCACCCCCACCTATATCCCCCAGCCCCAGAGTTCTAATTAAATAGGTCTGAGATGAAGCAGAAGAATTGGCATTTCTAACCAGTTCCCCCAGGTTACACTGACGTTGCTCCTGCAGGGATTACATCAATCCTGCTAATGTAGAAAGTTAGCAACACCTACTTTTGCATCTATCCTCTGTTGGCTTCTTTATTTCCATAGTGGGAAACTATTCGCACCTTTCCTAGGCTACTGGTTTGGTTGTCTGACATCCTTTGGGTTTGCCATATAGTCTTAAGTGAGTCTTACACAGCATTCTTCTACAGACTCAGCTGTGGCCAGTGAGATACCTCATTCTATAACAGAACCGAACTTGGGTCCACTCACCTATGCACAGTAAAACCAATCTACTGACACACGGTTGTGGTGAAGTAAAGTGAAGTGAAGCATTTATTGCAGGTATAAAGCAAAGAGTGTTGTCCTCTAGTGCTCAAAAGACCCAATTCCCTGATATCTTTCAGGGAAAAGTTCTTAAATACAGAGTGAGGGAGAGGGTTGTAGTGTGTGTGTGTGTATGATCAACTTGTGCATCATTCTGTGGTTAGTGGTGAGGTAACTGAGAGACAACGATCTGTCTTCTGGTTCCAATCATTCTAGGGTCTAAGAACTGGTGGGAAGCATGCAGCTAACTTCTTTCACCTGGTGGGAGTTTCAGTATCTGCAAAACAGCTTTGAATATTGTTTTAGAATGTATGGCCCAGAATATTATCTACAGCCCTTGAAGGGGCTTCTCAGGTGGTGATAGTGGTAAACAATCTGCCTGTCAATGAAGGAGATGCAAGAGACACAGGTTCAGTCTCTGGGTCAGGAAGATCCTCTGGAGTACAGAACGGCACCCCACTCCAGCATTCTTGCCTGGAAGATTCCATGGGTGAAGGAACCTTCTGGACCATAGTCCATGCGGTCACAAAGACACACACGCACGCACATATATGAGAACCCTTGAGGAGGACTGAAAGTCCTTGACTTTATTTTATAGCTAAACTATATGGTGTCTTGCTTGACTGTTTTCCTTTGTTTCTCACTTCTCTTATTAAATTTTTCTCTGAACTCAAGGAAGACCTAGGAGTCTTAAGTTTTTCTACAAATAAGACCAAGGGACATGGCAGAGTGTTGCTGGGTTACACTTTCATGGAAGGATTATGGTAATTGACAAAACAGGTCAGGATTGGATCAGTACTTAAAAAGGGACCTCTTTAGCTGATTGATGGATGAGCTCCTTAATTCTCAGGTTTTGTTTCCCAGTCACTCTGGCATCTAATCTTTTCTCTATTAAATTCATGATATGTGGTTTGAAAGAGAAAAGGATCTTGTCTGCGCTCATGTACTGAATCAGTATTATTAAGTCTAATTCTAGGACACTCAGATATCTTCATCTGGAGAACACTTGGATACCAGAGGTAATCTCTATACTGCTTTGTAAGCCTGTGTTCATCCAAGATGCCTTAAGGCAGTGGCTTGGTTGCACCATTCATTCTGGAGTCTGAATTGCCAGGTATAATTTAATGTCCTTAGAATCTGCTGATTCTTTATATCCATGAAGTTTTCCTTATGCTCAGGGTCCTCTTGGGAGAATTCTTTTCTCTCAGGTTTTTATGAAAGAGAAACCTCTTTAATGTGTTTATTCTCACATTATTATGACTCCTTTTGCTTAAGTAAATATTTAAGTATTGAATACAGATATTTAAAGATTATCTTTATGCTTTTATATAATTATTTTAAGTGTATTGTTTTCAAAACAATCATACAAATGATGAATCTTCTTATTTGCTATTACAGTCTTCTATCAGTTTCTTTAAGGGAATTAGTTCTTAGGACATCTTGGGATACTAAAATCTTCACATACTCAGTTGCTTATATAAAATGATGTTATTTTTGCATATGACCTACACAAGCCCTCCCATATACTCTAAATCAGATCTAGGTTATTCATAATACCTAATACAGTGTAACCCAGGTCTCCTGTATTGCAGGCAAATTCTTTACCTTCTAAGCCACCAGGGAAGCCTTGAACTGTTACATAAGTAGCTGCAAATGCAATGTAAATGTTATATAAATAGTGCCAGCACAGCAAATTCCAAGCTCTGCTTTTTGAAGCTTTCTGGAATGTTAAAAAAACCTTTTTTTGGCCCACAGTTGATTGAATCTCAGGTACATAAACTGTGGGCGCAGAAGGCCAAGTGTGTACGTAGATTGGTTCTGTTTGCAACTTTTCAAGCTTTTTCTACTAAAGATCCTAACTGTGTACTTCACAGATCTGCTACCTTATGAAAATTATGAAAAGTCAGGTCAGTAGCAGTAGTTGAAAAGAATGAAAGCATGACTAACAATATATGTTGCATCTCAGAGACCTAATAATGTTACCATATTTACCTCCAGATTTCAGAATTAACTGAGAATGAAGACATAAGTAACCAGCAAATGACTAACAACATTTTGGCTTAGTACAGATAAAGTCTAATTTAGATCCCAACTGTATGGCTGAAAATTGGGCCAAGTGGCATTTTCTAACATTTTTAAGTTCAAGTTATTATTCATAGTCAGTTAGATGAAAACAGTTCCTTTCCTCCTCCATCCCAGTTTTGGTGACAGAGTGAACCCTGTAATATCACTGCTTAATGAATCAGAAATAGTTTTCTTGAGGAAAACCCATTGAGAAAGGGAAGGAGGAGAGAGGTCTCAGAAGGAGAAAAGTGAAATGTGTTTAATTCCTATTTCTGAGCTCTCAAGTCAAACTACCCTGATGGGATGTTCCCTGAAGAGGAAGTTTGCTTCTATCATCTTCAAACATTCTGAGACACAGAGTTTTCCAAGTGATAGTAGGTATGGAAAATGCATGTCATAGAGATCAACTATATATTTTCAAATTGATTAATATTGCTTAAGAGAAATAGTGCTTATTTTTCTCCTTCTGCAACTTCCATACCATAAGACAGATAGGGATAATGCTCTGTGAAACACACAAATAAAAATGACCCCCTGTAAGTACGTAGGTTTTTTATTTAAACAGAGTTGCTAAAATGAAAAGCAAAATTAAAATAGCTGCCCAAAGGAATAAAATTTGGTAATAACACTTCCAAAATACAACAAAAATAGATGGGGCCCTTAACTGAACTCCTTATAATTAGTTTGGCTACAGTAAAATTAGAGGTTACACATGTAGATAGATTCAAAGGTCTTGCAGCAAATTTGTTGTTCAGTCATTGAGTTGTGTCTGACTCTTTGCAACACCATAGACCAAGGTACTCCATGGTCCTCTATCCTCCACTATCTCCTGGAGCTTGCTTAAATTCATGTCCATTGAGTCAGTGATGTCATCCAACCATCTCATCCTCTACTGCCCAGTTCTCCTTTTGCCCTCAATCTTTCTAAACGTCAGGAACTTTTCTAATTAGTAGGTTCTTCCCATCAAGTGACCAAAGTATTGGAGCTTCAGCTTCAACGTAAGTCCTTCCAAAGAATATTCAGGGTAATTTCCTTTAGGTTGACCGGTTTGATCTTCTTGCTGTCCAAGAGATGCTCAAGAGTCTTCAGCACCACAGTTTGAAGCCATCAACTATTCAACACTCAGAGTCTAATTTAGATCCCAACTGTATGGCTGAAAATTGGGCCAAGTGGCATTTTCTAACATTTTTAAGTTCAAGTTATTATTCATAGTCAGTTAGATGAAAACAGTTCCTTTCCTCCTCCATCCCAGTTTTGGTGACAGAGTGAACCCTGTAATATCACTGCTTAATGAATCAGAAATAGTTTTCTTGAGGAAAACCCATTGAGAAAGGGAAGGAGGAGAGAGGTCTCAGAAGGAGAAAAGTGAAATGTGTTTAATTCCTATTTCTGAGCTCTCAAGTCAAACTACCCTGATGGGATGTTCCCTGAAGAGGAAGTTTGCTTCTATCATCTTCAAACATTCTGAGACACAGAGTTTTCCAAGTGATAGTAGGTATGGAAAATGCATGTCATAGAGATCAACTATATATTTTCAAATTGATTAATATTGCTTAAGAGAAATAGTGCTTATTTTTCTCCTTCTGCAACTTCCATACCATAAGACAGATAGGGATAATGCTCTGTGAAACACACAAATAAAAATGACCCCCTGTAAGTACGTAGGTTTTTTATTTAAACAGAGTTGCTAAAATGAAAAGCAAAATTAAAATAGCTGCCCAAAGGAATAAAATTTGGTAATAACACTTCCAAAATACAACAAAAATAGATGGGGCCCTTAACTGAACTCCTTATAATTAGTTTGGCTACAGTAAAATTAGAGGTTACACATGTAGATAGATTCAAAGGTCTTGCAGCAAATTTGTTGTTCAGTCATTGAGTTGTGTCTGACTCTTTGCAACACCATAGACCAAGGTACTCCATGGTCCTCTATCCTCCACTATCTCCTGGAGCTTGCTTAAATTCATGTCCATTGAGTCAGTGATGTCATCCAACCATCTCATCCTCTACTGCCCAGTTCTCCTTTTGCCCTCAATCTTTCTAAACGTCAGGAACTTTTCTAATTAGTAGGTTCTTCCCATCAAGTGACCAAAGTATTGGAGCTTCAGCTTCAACGTAAGTCCTTCCAAAGAATATTCAGGGTAATTTCCTTTAGGTTGACCGGTTTGATCTTCTTGCTGTCCAAGAGATGCTCAAGAGTCTTCAGCACCACAGTTTGAAGCCATCAACTATTCAACACTCAGCCTTCTTTATGGTCCAGTTCTTACATCTATACATGACCACTGGAAAAACCATAGCTTTGACTATATGGACCTTTGTCAGCAAAGTGATATCTCTGCTTTTTATATGCTATCTAGGTTTGTCATAGCGTTTCTTCCAAGGAGCAAGCATCTTTTGACTGTATCATAATGAACTGTGGAAAACTCTTAAAGAGATGAGAATACCGGATCATCTTACTGCCTCTTGAGAAACCTGTATAGGGGTCAAGAAGCTACAGTTAGAACCCTGTATAGAACAATGACTTGTTCAGCATTGAGGAAGGAGTAAGATAAGCTGTTTATTTAACTTACATGCAGAGCACATCATGTGAAATGCTGGACTGGATGAGTTATAAGCTGGATTCAAGGCTGCCAGCAGAAATATCAGCAACCTCAGATACACATATGATTCCACTCTAATGGCAGAAAGTGAAGAGGAGCTAAAGAGCCTCTTGATGAGGGTGAAGAAGGAGAGTGAAAAAGCTTGCCTAAAACTCAAGTTAAAAAAAAAAAAAGGGAACAACTACAATCATGGCATCTGGTCTCATCACTTCCCAGCAAACTGGGGCGAGGGGTGGGGGGGGGGAAGCAGTGACAAATTTACTCTTCTTGGGCTTCCAAAAAATTTTTAAAATGCAAATGGTGGTAAAAAACCATGTAGATAGATTCAAAGGTCTTGCAGCAAATTTGTTGTTCAGTCATTGAGTTGTGTCTGACTCTTTGCAACACCATAGACCAAGGTACTCCATGGTCCTCTATCCTCCACTATCTCCTGGAGCTTGCTTAAATTCATGTCCATTGAGTCAGTGATGTCATCCAACCATCTCATCCTCTACTGCCCAGTTCTCCTTTTGCCCTCAATCTTTCTAAACGTCAGGAACTTTTCTAATTAGTAGGTTCTTCCCATCAAGTGACCAAAGTATTGGAGCTTCAGCTTCAACGTAAGTCCTTCCAAAGAATATTCAGGGTAATTTCCTTTAGGTTGACCGGTTTGATCTTCTTGCTGTCCAAGAGATGCTCAAGAGTCTTCAGCACCACAGTTTGAAGCCATCAACTATTCAACACTCAGCCTTCTTTATGGTCCAGTTCTTACATCTATACATGACCACTGGAAAAACCATAGCTTTGACTATATGGACCTTTGTCAGCAAAGTGATATCTCTGCTTTTTATATGCTATCTAGGTTTGTCATAGCGTTTCTTCCAAGGAGCAAGCATCTTTTGACTGTATCATAATGAACTGTGGAAAACTCTTAAAGAGATGAGAATACCGGATCATCTTACTGCCTCTTGAGAAACCTGTATAGGGGTCAAGAAGCTACAGTTAGAACCCTGTATAGAACAATGACTTGTTCAGCATTGAGGAAGGAGTAAGATAAGCTGTTTATTTAACTTACATGCAGAGCACATCATGTGAAATGCTGGACTGGATGAGTTATAAGCTGGATTCAAGGCTGCCAGCAGAAATATCAGCAACCTCAGATACACATATGATTCCACTCTAATGGCAGAAAGTGAAGAGGAGCTAAAGAGCCTCTTGATGAGGGTGAAGAAGGAGAGTGAAAAAGCTTGCCTAAAACTCAAGTTAAAAAAAAAAAGGAACAACTACAAGCATGGCATCTGGTCTCATCACTTCCCAGCAAACTGGGGCGAGGGGTGGGGGGGTGGAAGCAGTGACAAATTTACTCTTCTTGGGCTCCAAAATCACTGCAAATGGTGGTACAGCCATGAAATTAGAATGCAATTGTTTCTTGGAAGGAAATCTATGACAAATCTAGACAGTGTGCTACAAAGCAAAGACATCATGTTACCAACAAAAGTCCATATAGATAAGGCTTTCCAGTAGTCACATATGGGTTTGAGAGCTGGACTATAAAGAAGGCAGAGCACCAAGAATTGATGCTTTCAAACTGGAGAAGACTCTTGAGAAGCCCTTGGAAAGCAAGTAGACCAACCTAGTCAATCTTAAAGGACTGTACTGTTTGGAAGGACTGATGTTGAAGCTGAAGCTCCAATACTTTGGCCACTTGATGTGAAAAGCTGGCTCACCGCAAAAGACCCTGATATGGGGAAATTCGAAGGCAGAAGAAGAGGATGACAGAGGATGAGATGCTAGGATGACAGCACTGATTCAATGTACATAAATTTAGGCGAACTCTGGGAAATGGTAAGGGTTAGGAAAGCCTGGAGGCCATGGGTTCACTTAGAGTCAGACGTGATTTGGTGACTGAATAACAAATATATCCTTATTGTATCCCTTTCCCAATTTAGAACCAACCAGTTTTTCTGTGCTCATTTCCAGCTGTTGCTTCTTGACTTGCACACAAGTATCTCAGGAGACAGGTAAGGTAATCTGGTACTCCCATCTCTTTGAGAACGTTCCACAGTTTGTCATGATCTACACAGTACAAAGCCTCTAGCATAATCAACGAATTGGAAGCAGGCTTTTTTCTGGAATTCCCTTACTGTTTCTATGATCCAACAAATGTTGGCAATTTGATCTCTGGTTCCTCTGCCTTTTGTGAACCAAAATTATACATCTGGAAGTTCTCAGTTCACATACTGTCTAGAGTTATAAGCTGGATTCAAGGCTGCCAGCAGAAATATCAGCAACCTCAGATACACATATGATTCCACTCTAATGGCAGAAAGTGAAGAGGAGCTAAAGAGCCTCTTGATGAGGGTGAAGAAGGAGAGTGAAAAAGCTTGCCTAAAACTCAAGTTAAAAAAAAAAAAAGGGAACAACTACAATCATGGCATCTGGTCTCATCACTTCCCAGCAAACTGGGGCGAGGGGTGGGGGGGTGGAAGCAGTGACAAATTTACTCTTCTTGGGCTCCAAAATCACTGCAAATGGTGGTACAGCCATGAAATTAGAATGCAATTGTTTCTTGGAAGGAAATCTATGACAAATCTAGACAGTGTGCTACAAAGCAAAGACATCATGTTACCAACAAAAGTCCATATAGATAAGGCTTTCCAGTAGTCACATATGGGTTTGAGAGCTGGACTATAAAGAAGGCAGAGCACCAAGAATTGATGCTTTCAAACTGGAGAAGACTCTTGAGAAGCCCTTGGAAAGCAAGTAGACCAACCTAGTCAATCTTAAAGGACTGTACTGTTTGGAAGGACTGATGTTGAAGCTGAAGCTCCAATACTTTGGCCACTTGATGTGAAAAGCTGGCTCACCGCAAAAGACCCTGATATGGGGAAATTCGAAGGCAGAAGAAGAGGATGACAGAGGATGAGATGCTAGGATGACAGCACTGATTCAATGTACATAAATTTAGGCGAACTCTGGGAAATGGTAAGGGTTAGGAAAGCCTGGAGGCCATGGGTTCACTTAGAGTCAGACGTGATTTGGTGACTGAATAACAAATATATCCTTATTGTATCCCTTTCCCAATTTAGAACCAACCAGTTTTTCTGTGCTCATTTCCAGCTGTTGCTTCTTGACTTGCACACAAGTATCTCAGGAGACAGGTAAGGTAATCTGGTACTCCCATCTCTTTGAGAACGTTCCACAGTTTGTCATGATCTACACAGTACAAAGCCTCTAGCATAATCAACGAATTGGAAGCAGGCTTTTTTCTGGAATTCCCTTACTGTTTCTATGATCCAACAAATGTTGGCAATTTGATCTCTGGTTCCTCTGCCTTTTGTGAACCAAAATTATACATCTGGAAGTTCTCAGTTCACATACTGCTAGAGTCTATCCTGAAGAACTGTGAGCATAACTTCTCTAGCATGGGAAATGAGTACAGTGGTATGGTAGTTTCAACCTTTTTTTGGCACTGTTCTTTGGGATTGGAATTAAAACTGACCTTTTCCGGTCCTGTGGCCATGGCTGAATTTTCCAAATTTGCTGACATACTGAGTGCAACACTTTAATAGCATCATCTTTTAGGATTTTAAATGGTTCAACTGGAATTCGGTCACCTCCACTACCTTTGTTCTTAGTAACACTTCCCATGGTCCACTTGACTTTATGCTTCAAGATGTCTAGCCTTAGGTGAGTGACAATACCATTGTGGTTATGTGGGTCATTAAGATTTTTTCTGTATAGTTCTTTTGTATATTCTTGCCAACTCTTAATATCTTCTGCTTCTGTTAGGTCCTTACAGTTTCTATCCTTTACCATGTCCATCCTTGCATAAAATGTTCTTTTGATATTTCCAATTTTCTTGAAGAGATGTCTAGTATTTCCTATTCTATTATTTTCTTATATTTCTCTGCATTGTTCATTTAAGAAGGCCTTCTTATGTCTCCTTACTATTCTCTGCATTGCAAAATTACTAATATCAAATTCTTAGGAAGAACTTCATAATTTTGAGATTTCATCCATAATAAATTTAGGCGAACTCTGGGAAATGGTAAGGGTTAGGAAAGCCTGGAGGCCATGGGTTCACTTAGAGTCAGACGTGATTTGGTGACTGAATAACAAATATATCCTTATTGTATCCCTTTCCCAATTTAGAACCAACCAGTTTTTCTGTGCTCATTTCCAGCTGTTGCTTCTTGACTTGCACACAAGTATCTCAGGAGACAGGTAAGGTAATCTGGTACTCCCATCTCTTTGAGAACGTTCCACAGTTTGTCATGATCTACACAGTACAAAGCCTCTAGCATAATCAACGAATTGGAAGCAGGCTTTTTTCTGGAATTCCCTTACTGTTTCTATGATCCAACAAATGTTGGCAATTTGATCTCTGGTTCCTCTGCCTTTTGTGAACCAAAATTATACATCTGGAAGTTCTCAGTTCACATACTGCTAGAGTCTATCCTGAAGAACTGTGAGCATAACTTCTCTAGCATGGGAAATGAGTACAGTGGTATGGTAGTTTCAACCTTTTTTTGGCACTGTTCTTTGGGATTGGAATTAAAACTGACCTTTTCCGGTCCTGTGGCCATGGCTGAATTTTCCAAATTTGCTGACATACTGAGTGCAACACTTTAATAGCATCATCTTTTAGGATTTTAAATGGTTCAACTGGAATTCGGTCACCTCCACTACCTTTGTTCTTAGTAACACTTCCCATGGTCCACTTGACTTTATGCTTCAAGATGTCTAGCCTTAGGTGAGTGACAATACCATTGTGGTTATGTGGGTCATTAAGATTTTTTCTGTATAGTTCTTTTGTATATTCTTGCCAACTCTTAATATCTTCTGCTTCTGTTAGGTCCTTACAGTTTCTATCCTTTACCATGTCCATCCTTGCATAAAATGTTCTTTTGATATTTCCAATTTTCTTGAAGAGATGTCTAGTATTTCCTATTCTATTATTTTCTTATATTTCTCTGCATTGTTCATTTAAGAAGGCCTTCTTATGTCTCCTTACTATTCTCTGCATTGCAAAATTACTAATATCAAATTCTTAGGAAGAACTTCATAATTTTGAGATTTCATCCATAATTATGCATAATGCCTTATGAAACACTCTCTTGGGAATAATTTTAGTGACAATCTCAAATAGCTCATTTATACATTCTGCTGGCATATAATCATGCAGAATAAAGATATCTGTAAGGCATGTTCATTGTTTGAGCATTCCAGCATCCAAGTTCAACAGATGGACCAACAGAGAGCTGTCACGGGAAAGAATTTGATAAGCCTGGGAATATTGCCATGACCTATGATAACGAACATTTCAAAGGAGGATTTTTGTCTACTTATATTCATATATCTAGTGTGCACACATCTATATTTTCACAGCCCTGTGGGTACTTAGATGATATGTCCAGTCTACTTCTAGGCTTCATGGAGGACATAATTTAATTTCAATGAAAATATATAATTTGAATTAAAATGAATGACACTTCAGACATTTTCCTTTAATTCTTTTAATCATTTCAAATCATTCATTCATTAACATCTATTGAAAACTGGTAGGTACTAAATATATCAAAATAGAAAACTATATGACATGGTCTGTTCAGTCAAGAAATTCATAGATCCTTTGGGGAGATAGATTGCAAAAAATATTAAAACATATGTATGCATAAAGTTTGATAAGAATATGCATTACCAATTAATTCAAAAGAACTGAGCAAATCTTTCATAAAAATATAGAGGAAGCAAATTTTTCATAATATACTTCTATAACATTCAAATATAATCTCTCATGTGTCTTGTAGGATAAGCTTTCAAATGATGTTTTTCATAATATTAAGCATAGCTCAAGGAATAGCTGTGGATTTGTTTACTTAAATATATTTATTACAGAGATGAGAGTTGCTAATGAGTGAAAGTTTGGTTTTCTTTTGGTGCTTTTGCTGTCAATTTTTATAACAGAAACAGATGACATAATGTAGAAGAAATTCACAATAAGTCCCCCTTCACTGCAATGACACATTTTCAAGGTGAGCCCAAGGTCATATTTTAGGATTAAGCTGCTGGGTACTATACTTTCATTATTTCCTCTATGTTTAAGAGTACATGCTGGAGGTGCGGAGAAAAGGGAATTGCTGGTGGGAATATAAATTGATACAGCTGCTATGGAAGACAGTATGGAGATTCCTTAAAAAACTAAAAATAGAAGCACCATATTAACCAGCAATCTCAGTATTAGGCTTATACCTTGATGAAATCAAAACTGAAAGAAACACCTGTACCCCAATGTTCATTGCAGCTCTCTATACAATAGCTAGAACATGGAAGCACCCTAGATGTCTATCGACAAATGAATGGATAAAGAAGCTCTGGTACATATATATAATGGAATACTACTCAGCCATTAAAAGAAATACAGAAGAATCAGTCCTAATGAGGTGGCTGGCTCTAGAACCTATCATAAAAAGTGAAGTAAGTCAAAAATAGAAAGACAAGTACAATATACTAACACACATATATGGAATCTAGTAAAAGGGTAGGGATAACACATGCAGTGAATCCATGGAAAAACAGACAGAGAATAGACATATGGACATTGTGGGGAATGAATAGTGGGTGGGAGGCATAGAGGGAGTAACATGGAAACCTATACTGTCATGTGTGAAAAGATAGCTATTGTCGTTGTGCTAAGGGAATAGGAGTTCTTACAATGGCTTGGTGCAATGGCCTGGAGGGGTGGGATTGGGGGCCTGGGAAGGGGGAGAGGACCAGGGATATGCATATGACTCATCTGAGAACATGCATGTCTGTGAACAACAAAACTCTGTAAAAGTTAAAAGTAAAATAAAAGCTTAAAAAAAAAAACACCTTTAAAATAAAGAAATAAATTGAATAAAAAAAGAATTTAATAACTATGAGGTTATATTTTGCCAAAATATGAGGCATGTTCAGACTATTTTTCTATGATGTGAAACTGAAGAGATGCATGGTAAGCAGGCATAAAAATCTGGTTTCTTTGTTCTGAAATAGCAGTTTACAGACCAAGTTGCACCAATGACTGTTATTCACTAGGTGGCAGAATGCTACAAGAATGTTTTGGCATAGTGCAGTTGATTTCATAAATGTGTTACATAATTTGATGTAAGTGTGTTTATATCACTGCAAAAAACTAAGATTTACAAAGTGACATTAAATATAGATGACTATTTCTCCAAGTAAGTAACAGAATCTCAGACTTGAAGGGATCTTTTGTCATCCCTTTTCCTCAGGCACACCCCCAAAGCTTTGCCTTCTGTGTTTCCTAGGAGGGTTACTTCCTTTATAATCCTTGTGGCTTTCTAACTGATACAGCTGCTATGGAAGACAGTATGGAGATTCCTTAAAAAACTAAAAATAGAAGCACCATATTAACCAGCAATCTCAGTATTAGGCTTATACCTTGATGAAATCAAAACTGAAAGAAACACCTGTACCCCAATGTTCATTGCAGCTCTCTATACAATAGCTAGAACATGGAAGCACCCTAGATGTCTATCGACAAATGAATGGATAAAGAAGCTCTGGTACATATATATAATGGAATACTACTCAGCCATTAAAAGAAATACAGAAGAATCAGTCCTAATGAGGTGGCTGGCTCTAGAACCTATCATAAAAAGTGAAGTAAGTCAAAAATAGAAAGACAAGTACAATATACTAACACACATATATGGAATCTAGTAAAAGGGTAGGGATAACACATGCAGTGAATCCATGGAAAAACAGACAGAGAATAGACATATGGACATTGTGGGGAATGAATAGTGGGTGGGAGGCATAGAGGGAGTAACATGGAAACCTATACTGTCATGTGTGAAAAAGATAGCTATTGTCGTTGTGCTAAGGGAATAGGAGTTCTTACAATGGCTTGGTGCAATGGCCTGGAGGGGTGGGATTGGGGGCCTGGGAAGGGGGAGAGGACCAGGGATATGCATATGACTCATCTGAGAACATGCATGTCTGTGAACAACAAAACTCTGTAAAAGTTAAAAGTAAAATAAAAGCTTAAAAAAAAAAACACCTTTAAAATAAAGAAATAAATTGAATAAAAAAAGAATTTAATAACTATGAGGTTATATTTTGCCAAAATATGAGGCATGTTCAGACTATTTTTCTATGATGTGAAACTGAAGAGATGCATGGTAAGCAGGCATAAAAATCTGGTTTCTTTGTTCTGAAATAGCAGTTTACAGACCAAGTTGCACCAATGACTGTTATTCACTAGGTGGCAGAATGCTACAAGAATGTTTTGGCATAGTGCAGTTGATTTCATAAATGTGTTACATAATTTGATGTAAGTGTGTTTATATCACTGCAAAAAACTAAGATTTACAAAGTGACATTAAATATAGATGACTATTTCTCCAAGTAAGTAACAGAATCTCAGACTTGAAGGGATCTTTTGTCATCCCTTTTCCTCAGGCACACCCCCAAAGCTTTGCCTTCTGTGTTTCCTAGGAGGGTTACTTCCTTTATAATCCTTGTGGCTTTCTAACTCATACACCTAAGACATACTCTGGAATCCTTCCTCTTTCTCACCCATCTTTAACACATTAAATACCATGAACGAGGGCCTACTGATCTCCTTCAACAGGTGGCCTGTTTAACTGTTACAACTAAACAAGTGGTCCTCTGCTCTTGTTTATTCCTCCTGATACATTCACAGCAGCACTTTGATATATACAAACATGAGCACCGGGGCACGCAAAAAAGCACTATCCTAGTGATGAATTTTTCATAATATATCAAAAGGTCAATAGCAGTCTCTCCTGATTCACTGAGCCACTTTTTACTATGACTTACAAAGCATTGGATATTTATGAACTTACCCATTTTCTTTTCATGATCTTGGGAATAAATTATAGCAAGCAACTGTAGATGGATAAATGAGATGGATTTGCCTTTACAGAACTAGAACAGCTTTTACAGTCCCATGCCATTCTGAACGTATTTTCTTAGCAGTTGGGCAAGTTGATTAGTCTTTCTGGGCCTCAGTTTCCTATTTGTAAAATGGAACTCTTAATAGTGACACCCTTATAAGGCTGTTGTAATAATTATGTGGTTAAATCAATATACCTTACTTTAGATAGCATCGGCCATATAATAAGATCTATGAAAGTGAATGCGTTAGTCACTTCAGTCATGTCTGACTCTTAGCGACTCCATGTGGCCCACCAGGCTCCTCTTTCCATGGGGTTTTAAAGGCAAGAATACTGGAATGGAATGCCACTTCCATTTCCAGGGGACCTTCCCCACTCAGGTGTCAGACCCAGGTCTCCTGCATTTCAGGCAGATTCTTTATTGAGCCACCAGGGAAACTTAGATATAGATATAGATATAGATATGGATATAGATATATACACACACACATATATATCATATGTAGTCGTTAGAGTATCTTTTAAAAGTCTTAGTGGTTCTCTATTAGTTTAAGTTAAATATGAAATTAATTGAGTGTCATGTCTTCTGCTTGCTTAGTTCATTGACATTTAAAATGATTCTAGTTAGGTATGTATTTATTGCCATTTTGTTACTTGCTTTCTGCTTCTTTTTGTAGTCCTTATCTGTTCTTCTCTGCTTTTAGCGTCTCCTCTTGTTGTTTGGTGAGGGCCAGAGCCACATGTGAGCCGGAGCTTCTCCTCTGCTCAGTGCCCATCCCTGCTGGGTTGGGAGAGCGCTGGGTTCCACACTGCTGGAGCTGAAGCTCTGAGGGTCAGGTCTGAGCCGGCCTGTTCCCTGGTGCTCTCTCCCTGTGCTCAACAGGGCACCCTCAGCCCAGAGGGAAGCAGTGCTGGAGCAAGAGGGGCTGGTGTGGGTGCTCGGCCTGAATCTGGACACGGGCTGTGTTGCCAGGCTGCTGTCTCTCCTCCAGACTACTTCTCCTGTGCTGCCTGTTTTAGCGGCAGTAATGCTCCCCTTCTCCCCAGGTCTGAGTCCCCTTTGTACCTCACAGCCATGGCTGCAGCCTTTACCCCATATGAATCTAGTGGAGCTGGAGCTGTTACTGGAAACACACTGACTGAAATTGCCCACCCTGACCAGGTGCCATAGTAACTATTTGCATGAGTTATTTTACAACAAGAGGTCCAGGTAAGGAATACAGAATTAACAAGCCACCACCAACTAGAAGAACCCAGAAAAGGTCAAAAAGAGACTCCATGTCACCACCTCCCAGAATCGTTATCGCTGGAATCTGTTTGGCTGAGCAATGCGCAGACCACCAGGAAGGATCCTTAGTTAGAGTGATTGGCCAGAGACAACAGAAACTAATTCCATCCCCATAAAACACACCTGTGAGTCACCTGACAGAGCAGTTCTCCTGGGTTCCCTTGCTCTCCAGCTCTCCTCCTAAGCACCCCTTCTCAGTAGTCTCTTGCTTTGTCAGCATGTGTGTCTCTTCGGACGATTCATTTCTGAGTGCGAGGCGAGAACTTTCTTTGGAGGTCTGAAAGGGGTACCTCTTACTGCAACAGAACAGTTTGTAGGCACTAGCTGGGGTGTGTATGCGACAGGGCAGTCATAGGAGATCAGCCAGTGACTTTTTCCGTGTGAGTTTCTCTCAAACCCTCTCTGCCCTGTTTTGGCGAGTAAGCAAGGCTGTGCACATTCTTCATGAGTGGAGTCTAGGCTTCCTATAGCCTCTTGTTAGTCCCACGGGCCCTCCAACCAACCAAGGGGACTCATTGTCCCAGTGGTGGACATTAGAGCTTGAGTCTCCAAAATGCGGCTTGAACCACTCACCCTTCAAGACCACTCTCTGCCCATGTAATCTACCTTTTCTGTGACTTCTCCCTGACTTGACTGTTTCTTTTCCCTTCCCAGATTGTGTCTGGGTTTTTTCTTACTGCATGGGTTGTATAAGAGTCTTTCTGTCAGTCAGTCTCCTGTTAGTGTTTAGTGAGACTTAATCCACATGATGTTATTGTTGTTGTTGTTATATTGGAATATGATGGATTAACAATGTTACGAAATTTTCAAGGGAAATTTCAAGTAGGATAGCAGAGGGACGCAGGCATATGTATAGATGTATCCATTCTCCCCTAGATTCCCCTTTCATCCAGTCTGCCACATAACATTGAGAAGAGTTCCCTTTGCTATATAGTATGACCTTGTTAGTTATCCATTTTAAATGTACATGGTACACGTCATCCCAAACTCCCTAAGACTCACTTCCCCTCATCCTTCCCCACTGGCAACCACAAGCTGGTTCTCTAAGTGCATTTCTGATTGTGTAAATAAATTTGTATCATTACTCTTTAGATTCTGCATATAAGGGATATTGTACAATATTTTCCATTTTGGGTATGTTCTTGGCTGAAAGTAGCTAAACAAACTCCTAGGCTGCTATCTTGATCTCCTCCCTTGCTTTTGCTTTTTCAGTTTCTTTGTGGAAAAGTCTGTGCTTAGAGATGTAAATAAAATTGGCCCAAGTCTCCAACCTTCATCCTATCAAATACATGGTGATTTTCCTGTGACTTCTATGAATTCTCATGTTACTAAAGTCTTAGCCCAAGACCAGATCCAATCTGAGAAGCAATACAGATATTGGGGAATTTCTTCTCGTGTGTCCAGAAGTGAATATTAGGGAGTGAGATAACTTGCCCCATTTCATTTTCTTCAACTGCATAGAAATAAATAAACTTTTCCCATGCCCTTGTTTTCAGAGTCTCCAATGGTGAACTTTTGTATATTGTTCAAAACATGCAAATGGACTGTGGGCAACTGAAACAGACTAGGTTTATTACAAAAACTATTTCAGAAACCAATTCCACAGCATATATCTATTAAAATGATAACACTATTTTTTAACATTTAGAAAGGAGTTTTTTTTTTCTTTTTCTATTTCCTCCAACTAGTAGTCTGAGGGCACTCAGACATTTTGGCAGCCATGGGGAAGTCAGGTGTCCTTTAGAATCTGATTCGCACCGGGCTGCAGAGTTTCAAAGCATGAGACTTCCTGCCCCCAGTTACCCATTCTGGCTCTGTTGGAGAGACATGAATTTGCTCTGTTGGCAAGATGGTAGACTTGACCTAACCAGGAGTAGCAGTTTTGTGGCTAATGGAGAATAAAACCAGAAAAATAGTGAGAAGCTCACGGTGTTTCCTTTCCTCTGCAGGCGGGGCCATGCGAGCGCGCTGTATGCCTACAGCCTCCCTGGAGGACAGCTGGTGCCTGGTGACCCAGCTCAGCCACGAGAGGGCCAGCTGCGGCATCTCACCTTGCAACAACCGTCTCTACATCACTGGGGGGCGGGAGAAGAATGAGGTTATCGCCACGGTGCTCTGCTGGGAACCCGAGGCCCAGAAACTGACGGAGGAATGTGTGCTGCCCTGGGGAGTGTTCCACCACGGCAGAGTCACCATCAGGAAGTCCCACACCCACATTCGGAGGATCGTGCCGGGAGCCGTGCCGGTCTGACTTCCGGGCTAGAAAGGAGTTTTAAAGATTGTACAGAGTTTAAAAAACAATAAAAAATTTTAGAAGACTCTTTGGTATGAAATTACATGTGTTAAAATTCCTAATTTAGTGATTAAATTTTGTGACTTTATAAACTAATGAGCTTACCTTTAATTATAATATTTAGGTGAAATCTGAAACCAATAATAAATTAACCAAAGACATGTTAAGTATCCTAGGAAATTAATTAAACCTTCATTCAAAAGATTTAATTAAGCCATTGAGACTTTTATCTCTTTCTTTGTTGTTGTTTGTTTGTTTGTGTTTTGGTTATTAAGGTAAGAGATGGTATAATCTCTTTATACATTAACAGCTTTCTTGAGTTCTAATATGCAGTATGAATGTTTGAATGTAGGCTTGATTCATTTGGGATTAGTTCCAAATGAAGTTACAAAATCAGCAGCTTAGACCATTAAGACACTTAAAATGTAGTATTAAGTAAATCAACATGCCCTGAAGTCTTATGTTTACACAGGCAAACACTCAAGTAAAGACAATACGTAGAAGGGGTGGAGCTAAGATGGCGGCGTAGAAGGACTTGCACTCATCTCTCCTGCAAAGTCGCCTGAATTGCGACGAGTTCCTGGGAAACCATTGACAAAAGGAGGTTGGATCTGATCACAGAGAGGATACCCCACATTGAAGAACAAAGGAGAAGCCGCATCAAGACGGTAGGAGGGGCGCAATCTCACTTTTAAAAGTCAAACCTCATACCCGCCAGAGAGGCTGGGCGGGCCAAAGGGGCAAAGCCTGTTGCAGATCAAAACCCAGGAAAGGAGCAGTGACACCCACAAGGGACTGAGCCAGACCTGCTTTGGAGGGTCTAGGTGCCCCCCTTGAGCTAGAAGTGCCCTTGAGCAGTCCTCAGAAAGATGGCACTCAGTTTCCTTTGAAGAAGGTTACCATTAACCCAATCACAGAGTCACAGAGGAGGACTGGAAAGTTTGTGCGCACTGTGATCCGGGAGAGGGGAATAGCAATCCTGCATGAGACTGAGCCAGACTCACCTCTGAGTAACCTGACGTCTCCCATGGTGGCGGGGGTTGACGGTGGCCTGCAGCAGGGTCGGGGTCACTGCAGAAGTGCTTCCCATAGAGCGTGTGGGACTAAATCCTCTGTGAGACAGACGCCATTTTCCCTACTGTAGTTTGGCTGCTAAATTACATGTGTTAAAATTCCTAATTTAGTGATTAAATTTTGTGACTTTATAAACTAATGAGCTTACCTTTAATTATAATATTTAGGTGAAATCTGAAACCAATAATAAATTAACCAAAGACATGTTAAGTATCCTAGGAAATTAATTAAACCTTCATTCAAAAGATTTAATTAAGCCATTGAGACTTTTATCTCTTTCTTTGTTGTTGTTTGTTTGTTTGTGTTTTGGTTATTAAGGTAAGAGATGGTATAATCTCTTTATACATTAACAGCTTTCTTGAGTTCTAATATGCAGTATGAATGTTTGAATGTAGGCTTGATTCATTTGGGATTAGTTCCAAATGAAGTTACAAAATCAGCAGCTTAGACCATTAAGACACTTAAAATGTAGTATTAAGTAAATCAACATGCCCTGAAGTCTTATGTTTACACAGGCAAACACTCAAGTAAAGACAATACGTAGAAGGGGTGGAGCTAAGATGGCGGCGTAGAAGGACTTGCACTCATCTCTCCTGCAAAATCGCCTGAATTGCGACGAGTTCCTGGGAAACCATTGACAAAAGGAGGTTGGATCTGATCACAGAGAGGATACCCCACATTGAAGAACAAAGGAGAAGCCGCATCAAGACGGTAGGAGGGGCGCAATCTCACTTTTAAAAGTCAAACCTCATACCCGCCAGAGAGGCTGGGCGGGCCAAAGGCGCAAAGCCTGTTGCAGATCAAAACCCAGGAAAGGAGCAGTGACACCCACAAGGGACTGAGCCAGACCTGCTTTGGAGGGTCTAGGTGCCCCCCTTGAGCTAGAAGTGCCCTTGAGCAGTCCTCAGAAAGATGGCACTCAGTTTCCTTTGAAGAAGGTTACCATTAACCCAATCACAGAGTCACAGAGGAGGACTGGAAAGTTTGTGCGCACTGTGATCCGGGAGAGGGGAATAGCAATCCTGCATGAGACTGAGCCAGACTCACCTCTGAGTAACCTGACGTCTCCCATGGTGGCGGGGGTTGACGGTGGCCTGCAGCAGGGTCGGGGTCACTGCAGAAGTGCTTCCCATAGAGCGTGTGGGAATAAATCCTCTGTGAGACAGACGCCATTTTCCCTACTGTAGTTTGGCTGCTGGGCAAACTGCAGGGCTGCTGGTCAAGCTACAGGGAGGGAATTTAGCTCCACCCAGCAAGAAAAGGGATTTGGATTAAGAAACTCCCAGGGCCAGCCTGGGCGGGCCTTTTAATTCTGGAATAGGCGGAAATAAACAAGCAGGCAAAGAGGTCTTCAGATCCAACCACTGCCAGAGGCAAGAAAAAGACTGATAATTCCTGAATAGTCAGCAAGAGACAGAAGAACATAAACACTATTTTCACGTTTTGTCTGAAGCTGCAGTTGCTGCTGGACTTTAAAATTTAATTTTTTGTATTGTATTACTTTGTTTCAATTTTTTTTTCTCTTTTTTTCCAAACCCACTCAGTGCACCCCCCGCTTTTTTTTTTTTTTTTTCTTTTTTTGGGTGTGTGTGTGTGTGAGAGAGAGAGTGGGTGTGTTCATTTCCTTCACTGAATTCTACTGAAGCTACCAATCTTATCAGTAAGACTGAATATATTCAAGTTTACATAATTTTTTTTTCTTTTTCATTTTAAACCACACATTTTATTTTGGTATAAACTTCTGGTTCCCCATTGGCCTTTTAAGGTTCTGTGGGGGTTTTGTTTGTTTTTATTATTTGTGCTTTGTTTTTCTATATTTTTCTATATACTTAGCTCTTTTAATTTTTAAAAATTTTTCATTTGTACTACTACTTCCTCTATAATTCTTTGCTTTCTCTGAAGCTCCTTTCCTATAGCACTAAATTCTAATACATACAAATCTTTATCTCCCTATATTTAACTTTGCAATATTATTCTATATTTCTCTCCTAGCCTCCCTTTCTCTTTTTCCCTTTCCCCACCATATTTCTTAGTCTGTTCTGTCCTCATTGCCTTATCCCCAATGGGGACCCTGCTCTAGCATTATTCTCCAATTGGTGCTCTACTTAGTTTGGTTATTAACTGGTGGATATCATTCTTGGTTTTCTCTATTCGCCGTGCTAACGTATTGTACTGTATTTTTGGTTGGAATGCTTGGGTTATGTTACAGCAGTATATATTTATGTGTATAATTCAATACGCTAGATAGTACTTGCATAATTTTTTAATTGCCATTTGTCAAAGGTATACCTTCTGTTTCTCATTTGCATATATATGTTTTAATATCATTTAATGCCATAACAAACCAGCCATGAAATCTTCATTCCCTGGTCAGGCAACAAGCCCCGGGGTTTTAAGGAGGGAGCACTGACTCCAAAACTCTACAATACTAGAGAACACCTAACACTAAAGAGCAGTATACAAGTGAGAACGCCAACAAAGGTAATCACTTGTATGCAAGTCCTGACATCACCCAATCACCAGCATCACCCAGAATAAGAAGCCACATCCAAACAACAAACACCAACAGATGTAACTCAAAATCTGGGAAAAGGAAATCCCAAACAGAGTCAGTTTAAAAAATTAATAATAACAATGAAACGGCAGAGAAATACCACACAAGTGAAGGAACAATCCACAAACACACAAGATCAAATCAATGAAGAGAATTTGGACAAACTTTCTGAAAGTGATTTCAGAAGAATGATAGTAAAGATGATCAAAGACACTGAAAACAGAATTTCAGAGAAATAACAAGATACAACTAACACACTGAATAAAGAAATAAAAGAACTTACAAAAAAAGTAACAGAGCCAAACAACTCAATTGCTGAACTCCAAAACACTGTAGAAGGGATCAAGAGCAGAGTATCTGAGACAGAAGACCGGATAAGTGAGCTGGAAGATAAAATGGTGGAAGTAACTGCTGAAAAACAGACTCTAGCTCAAAGAATGAAAAGAGCAGAGGATAGCCTCAGAGACCTCTGGGATAATATCAAATGCACCAATATTCAAATTATAGAGGTTCCAGAAGAAGAAGAAAAAAAGAAACGCTATGAGAAAATTTTTGAAGAGATTATAGTTGAAAATTTCCCCAACATGGGAAAAGAAATAGTCAATCAAGTCCAAGAAGCACAAAGAGTACCATACAGAACAAACCCGAGAAGAAACACACCAAGACACATATTAATGAAGTTAACACAAATTAAACACAAAGATAGAATTCTCAAAGCAGCAAGGGAAAAGCAACTAATGACATACAAGGGAAAGCCCATACGTTTAACAGCTGATCTTTCAACAGAAGCTCTGCAGTCCAGAAAGGAATGGCAGGACACATTTAAAGGGCTAAAAGAGAATGATCTGCAACCAAGAATCTTCTACCCTGCAAGGATCTCATTCAAAACTGATGGAGAAATTAAAAGCTTTACAGACAAGCAAAAATTAAAAGAATTTAGTCACACCAAACCAGCCTTTCAACAAGTGTTAAAGGGACTTATATAGACAACAAGTATAAAAGGAGAAGATCCACGAAACAAACCCATCATAACATCTAAGAAGATGACAATAGGATCATTTGTATCAGCAATTACTTTGAATGTCAATGGACTAAATGCCCCAACCAAAAGACACAGAGTGGCTGAATGGATCCAAAAACACGACCTATATATATGCTGCCTCCAGGAAACTCATATCAGACCTAGAGACACTCATAGACTGAAAGTGAGAGGCTGGAAAAAGATATTCCATGCAAATGGAAATCAAAAGAAAGCTGGAGTAGCAATCCTCATATCAGACAAAATAGATTTTAAAGTAAAGAAGATTCTAAGAGACAAGGCAGGTCACTACATCATGATTAAGGGATCCATCCAAGAAGAAGACATAGCAATCATAAATATCTATGCTCTCAACCCAGGAGCACCCCAATACATAAGACAAACACTTTCAGACATAAAAGAAGAAATTGACAGTAACACAATCATAGTAGGAGACATTAACACTCCTCTCACACCAATGGACAGATCATCCAAACAGAAAATTAATAAAGAAACACAAGCCTTAAATGCCACACTGGAAGAAATGGACCTCATTGATATATTTAGGACTTTCCATCCAAAAGCAGAAGAATACACTTTCTTCTCAAGTGCTCACGGAACATTCTCTAGGATAGACCACATCTTGGGCCACAAATCAAACCTCAGTCAATTCAAGAAAACTGAAATTATATCAGCCATCTTCTCGGACCACAATGCAGTGAGACTAGAGATCAACTACAGGAAAAAAAAAAAACCGCTAAAAACACAAACACATGGAGATTAAACAACACGTACCTAAAAAACCAACTGATCATTGAGGAAATCAAAGGAGAAATAAAAAAATTCCTAGAAGAAAACAACAATGAACACATGAGAGTGCAAAACGTATGGGATACAGCAAAAGCAGTTCTAACAGGGAAGTTTATAGCAATTCAATCCCACCTCAAGAAACTAGGAAAATCTCAAACAGGCGACCTTACTTTACGCTTAAAACAACTGGAGAAAGAAGAACAAAAACACCCCAAAGCCAGCAGAAGAAGGGAAGTCATAAAGATCAGAGCAGAAATAAATGAAAAAGAAACAAAAGAAACAATAGCAAAGATAAATAAAACAAAAAGCTGGTTCTTCGAAAAAGTCAATAAAATCGACACACCACTGGCCAGACTCATGTCTGGCATCAAGAAAAAGAGAGAGAAGAACCAGATCACCAAAATCAAAAATGAAAAAGGAGAGATTTCAACAGATAATTTAGAAATCCAAAGGATTCTAAGAGACTATTATGAACAACTCTATGGCAACAAACTGGACAACCTGGAAGAAATGGACAGTTTCTTAGAGAAGATTAATCTCCCAAGACTCAACCAGGAAGAAATAGAAACTATGAACAAGCCAATCACAAGCTCAGAAATCCACCTTGTGATCAAAAATCTACCCAAAAATAAAAGCCCAGGGCCAGATGGTTTCACAAGTGAATTCTACCAAACATTTAAAGAAGAGCTAGTGCCTGTCCTTCTAAAACTCTTCCAAACAATTGCACAGGAAGGAACACTTCCAAACACATTCTACGAGGCCACCATCACCCTGACACCAAAGCCAGGCAAAGGCAACACAAAAAAAGAAAATTATAGGCCAATATCACTGATGAATCTAGACGCCAAAATCCTCAACAAAATCCTAGCAAACAGAATTCAACAACACATCAAAAAGCTCATTCACCACGATCAAGTTGGGTTCATCCCAGGCATGCAAGAATTCTTCAATATCCACAAATGAAATCAATGTGATGCACCATATCAACAAATTGAGAGACAAAAATCACATGATCATCTCAATAGATGCAGAAAAGCCTTTGACAAAGTACAGCATCCATTTATGATAAAAACTCTTCAATAAATGGGCATAGAAGGAACTTATCTTAACATAGTGAAAGCCATCTATGAGAAGCCCACAGCGAACATTATCCTCAATGGTGAAAAATTCAAAGCATTTCCTCTAAGATCAGGAACAAGACAAGGGTGTCCACTTTCACCACTACTATTCAACATAGTCTTGGAAGTTCTAGCAACAGCAATAAGAGAAGAGAAAGAAATCAAAGGAATCCAGATTGGAAAAGAAGAAGTCAAACTCTTTCTATTTTCAGATGACATGATATTATACATAGAAAGTCCCAAAGACACTATTACAAAACTACTAGAGTTAATCAGCGAATTCAGCAAAGTCGCAGGATACAAAATCAATACACAGAAATCACTGGCATTCCTATACACAAACAATGAAAAATTAGAAAACAAAATGCAGAAATCCAAAGGATTCTAAGAGACTATTATGAACAACTCTATGGCAACAAACTGGACAACCTGGAAGAAATGGACAGTTTCTTAGAGAAGATTAATCTCCCAAGACTCAACCAGGAAGAAATAGAAACTATGAACAAGCCAATCACAAGCTCAGAAATCCACCTTGTGATCAAAAATCTACCCAAAAATAAAAGCCCAGGGCCAGATGGTTTCACAAGTGAATTCTACCAAACATTTAAAGAAGAGCTAGTGCCTGTCCTTCTAAAACTCTTCCAAACAATTGCACAGGAAGGAACACTTCCAAACACATTCTACGAGGCCACCATCACCCTGACACCAAAGCCAGGCAAAGGCAACACAAAAAAAGAAAATTATAGGCCAATATCACTGATGAATCTAGACGCCAAAATCCTCAACAAAATCCTAGCAAACAGAATTCAACAACACATCAAAAAGCTCATTCACCACGATCAAGTTGGGTTCATCCCAGGCATGCAAGAATTCTTCAATATCCACAAATGAAATCAATGTGATGCACCATATCAACAAATTGAGAGACAAAAATCACATGATCATCTCAATAGATGCAGAAAAAGCCTTTGACAAAGTACAGCATCCATTTATGATAAAAACTCTTCAATAAATGGGCATAGAAGGAACTTATCTTAACATAGTGAAAGCCATCTATGAGAAGCCCACAGCGAACATTATCCTCAATGGTGAAAAATTCAAAGCATTTCCTCTAAGATCAGGAACAAGACAAGGGTGTCCACTTTCACCACTACTATTCAACATAGTCTTGGAAGTTCTAGCAACAGCAATAAGAGAAGAGAAAGAAATCAAAGGAATCCAGATTGGAAAAGAAGAAGTCAAACTCTTTCTATTTTCAGATGACATGATATTATACATAGAAAGTCCCAAAGACACTATTACAAAACTACTAGAGTTAATCAGCGAATTCAGCAAAGTCGCAGGATACAAAATCAATACACAGAAATCACTGGCATTCCTATACACAAACAATGAAAAATTAGAAAACAAAATCAAAGAGGCAATCCCCTTCACCATCGCAACCATAAGAATCAAATATCTAGGAATAAACCTACCCAAAGAAACAAAAGAACAGAAAATTACAAGACACCCATGAGAGACATTAAAGAAGACTTAAACAGATGGAGAGATATTCCATGTTCCTGGGTCGGAAGAATCAATATTGTGAAAATGACCATACTACCAAATGTCATCTATAGATTCAATGTGATCCTTATCAAACTTCCAATAACATTCTTCATAGAACTAGACCAAAGAATAACACAGTTCATATGGAAACACAAAAGACCTCGAATAGCCAAAGCAATCCTGAGGAAGAAGAATGGAGCTGGAGGGATCAGCCTCCACAACTTCAGATTCTACTACAAAGCAACAGTCATCAAGACAGTATGGTACTGGCACAAAAACAGAAATATCGACCAATGGAACAAGGTAGAGAACCCAGAGATCAACCCACGCACCTATGGGTACCTTATTTTTGACAAAGGAGGCGAACATATAAAATGGGACAAAGACAGCCTCTTCAACAAATGGTGCTGGGAAAATTGGACAGCTACATGCAAAAAAATGAAGTTGGAACATACCCTGACACCATACACAAAGATAAACTCAAAATGGATTAAAGACTTAAATGTAAGGCCAGAAACCATCAAACTCTTAGAGGAGAATATAGGCAAAACCCTCAAGGACATCAATCAAGCAAGATCTTCTCTGACCCACCTACTAGAATAGTGGAACTAAAAAGACAAATGAACATGTGGGACCTCGTGAAACTTAAAAGCTTTTGTACAGCTAAAGAAATTACAAAAATGCTGAACAGACAGCCCACAGAGTGGGAGAAAATCATAGCAAATGAAACAACAGACAAAGGATTAATCTCCAAAATCTACAAGCAACTCAGTGAACTCAGCACTGGAGAAACGAACAACCCAATCAAAAAATGGGAAAAGGACCTAAACAGACACCTCTCCAACAATGACATACAGATGGCCCAAAAGCATATGAAACGATGCTCAACTTCACTAATAATTAGAGAAGTGCAAATCAAAACTACAATGAGATATCACCTCACACCCGTCAGAATGGCCGTCATCCATTAATCGACAGACAATAAATGCTGGAGAGGCTGTGGAGAAAAGGGAGCACTCCTGCATTGCTGGTGGGAGTATAAATTGATACAGCCTCTATGGAAGACAGTCTGGAGATTTCTTAAAAAACTAAAAATAGAAGCACCATATGACCCAGCAATCCCACTCTTAGGCTTATACCCTGATGAAATCAAATCTGAAAGAAGCACCTGTACCCCAATGTTCATTGTTGCTCTCTATACAATAGCTAGAACATGGAAGCAACCTAGATGCCCATCGACGAACGAATGGATCCAAAAGCTCTGGTACATATATACAATGGAATACTACACAGCTGTAAAGAGAAATACAGAAGAATCAGTCCTAATGAGGTGGCTGGATCTAGAACGTATCATAAAAAGTGAAATCAATCAGAAAGAGAAGGACAAATACAGTATATTAACACATATATATGGAATCTGGTAGGATGGTGATGATGGCACACGCAGTGAAGCGACAGAAAGACAGACCTGGACAGTGGACATATGGACATTGTGGGGAAGGAACAGAGGGTGGGAGGCGTAAAGGAAGTAGCATGAAGGCCTGTACTATCATAAGTGAAGAAAATAGCTCTAGTCATTGCTCTGTGAGAAAAGGTGATCCTTCAGGGGTGCTGTGTGATGGTCGGGAGGGGTGGGAAGGGGGAGATATACATATGACTAATCTGGAACCATACATATCTGTAAACAACAAAACTCTGTAAAAGTTAAAAGCAAAATAAAGGTTTAAAAAACACACATAAAAAAAAAAAGAAAAGACAATATGTAAACCTATTAGATTATGTAAAATATTGTGAGTAGTGAGTGGATATGGTGAGTAGAATGAAAATCATTTAAAATCTCTTTGAAGACTAAATCACCAGTATATTGTGCCTGTGTGCACACAGTGGCTTAGTCATATCCGACTCTTTGTGACTGTCTGAACTGTAGCCAGCGGGCTCCTCTGCCTGTGGGATTTCTTAGGCAAGAATACTGGAATGGATTGCCATCTCCTCCTAGAGGGGAGGAGGATTGAGCCCACGTCTACTGAATCCCCTCCATTGCAGGCAAATTCTTTACCCCTGAGCCATCAGGAACACCCCCAGCAGTATATTAAGAAAATAATAATAAAAAAAGAACAATTGGTATGTCTGTTGAGGCTAAGAGTTTAAGATGAGTATTAATAGTGACTTCATCTTTGATTGTATAATGGAAATTTAATGGCTCAGTGCATCTTAAGTAATAATGGTGCAATTTGATAATATAATTCAAAGATAAAATACATGAAAAATGTTGACTGAAATAAAGACTATATACCTTATTTTATGGGGAAATTAACTCCTGGGTAAATATGTCAGATTAGTAATTTGGAACATTTAATTGAATGTTAATCAAGTATAACATAGTACATTAGCTTTTGTACACTTTAGATAACTACCCTGAAAGAGAACATTCAAGCAAATCATGTAAAGTTTATTTGGATGGCTCATGGGATTTAGAAACTGAGAACTAAAATTTATTATGTAGGATCTTTAAAGCTAATGCCTGCTTTGAATTGTGTTGATAGAACCATGTAATCTTTAGTCAGAGAATGCTTATTGAATTCCCAGTTTCCAGATGAAATAGAAAGAGGAAATGGAGTGAAATCTATCTCTACATAAACAAATCGTTCCCCCTTATTAATAACACTTCAGCTCTACAAGATAAACTGTAGGGTTTGTAATACTTCAATCCTATTATTTGGTAAAAGACAAGGATAATGCAAGTCATAATCCAGGATTTTTCTTGGATAAATGAGACTATTTGGTTAAAGGGACCTTTGAATAGAAGATGAAGAGGAGAAATAGAATTTCTAAGCAAGAATGTCAGGAATAGGTGGAAGAGTGGAGAGAGAGGGTATACTTTCACCTTATCACATTTAACCTAGGAATACACAGGATAAATGGAGAGCATAGACTAACTGATGGTGTTTTTCTAGCCCTTGCAGACATCTCACCTGCATTTCATCAGGATGAGGGTGAGGTAGCATGTTAGTCTTGGAAATTTCCCAGTGGTTATTTCATTATCTTAGTTTCTAGAAATTCTCAGGTAAGATTTTCAAGAAATATTCTTTTATGAAATTTTCTGATGATGCAGTCTCTGCTAACACAGATCTGTGACTTGATCATTTCTAGTTCTAGTTGATGGACAGGAACGGTCAGGCATCACTCAACTGCTGTAGAATCATCCAGGCCTATAGATATCCATCCTATGATGACAGCACTTCCCAAACATGTCATTTGACCTCTAGTGTAGACCAAATAGCCATCCAATAGTCATTTATCATTTTAACACAAAATTCTCTGACTTTCAGAATCATATAAGCTCTCTTTTACACTTCTCTAATCACCCCCTTCTTGCTCACACTTCAGAAATTGTCAGAAAACTTCAGAGAGTTAAGTAAATAAGCAAAGGAGATGCTCATAATCAGTAAATGCCTACTGAGAACATAGTGGCAGCAATAGAATGATGCTGAAATATTGTTTTAATTCTTCAAAAAACTTCTAAAAGCCATGCCTCAAAGATTCATGATGGAGGGAGAATTTCTGTGCAAAAGGTCATGAAATCCACACCCAATCTGACTCACCTTGTTGGGAAGAAAACCAACGACAATGCACATAAAACTAAAGCAAATTTATCAGATGTCCAACAGAAATGGAATTTTGTCTATGTTTTCCAATATTCCAATATTTCAGTCTAATCAGTCCACATTTTAAGTAAATCTCTGTCAGTTCTTTTGTTTGTTTCTCAGGGAAATCTTTATATTTTTTATTTATAAAAAGCATGTTATTTTTTTGGCTTCCCCCCTCAAAAACTTCTGTTTCTCCTTTCATCTTCTATGCAACTGTCCCTTTAACCAAACAGTCTCTTTTTTTTTTTTTTTTTTTTAAAGATTTATTTATTTCTTTATTTTGGGTGAGGGTCAGGTTGGGGAGGGAGGGGGCAGATGGGCCACTTCTATTGGTCTTTCATTTCTCCGTTTTCATCCGTCTTTGTTCTTTGGTTCCTGCGGGCCTCCCATCACGGTGGCGTTTGTTGTCGCAGAGCACCAGCTCTGGGCGCATGCTCTCCAGAGCTCCGGCTTGGTGATTGGACACATCAGTCCAGCTGCTCCGCGGCACGTGGGATCATCCCAGGCCAGGGATCGAACCGGCGCCCCTTCCACTGCAAGGTGGTGTCCTTATCCACTGGACCACCAGGGGAAGCCCCAAACAGTCTCTTTTATCCAGGAAACATCCTGGATTATGACTTGCATTATCCTTGTTTTTACCGAATGATAGGACTGAAGTATTGCAATACTTTAATATGCTGAAGTATCACAAACTCTACTAGTTTATCTTGTAGAGCTGAAGTGTTGTTAATAAGGGGGATGATTTGTTCATGTAGAGATAGATTTCACTCCATTTCTTCTTTCTATTTCATCTGGAAACTGGTGGCACTAATGGTAAAGAACTCACCTGCCAATACAGGAAACATACGAGGCATGAGTTCAGTCCCTGGATCAGGAAGATCCCCTGCAGGGGAGCTCACTCCAGTATTCTTGCCTGGAGAATCCCCATGGACAGAGGAGCCTGGCAGGCTACAGTTCATGGGTTGCAAAGAGTCGGACACAACGGAGCGACTGAGCATAAATTGGTCCTTTTATGTGTTTTTATTCTCTCAGGCTGTTTTAATATTCCGGTGCTGAGAACTATTGCTTTGTTCATTCATTTATTTACTCATTCATTCATTCCACAAATTGATGCCAAATGGAACTGTCTGGTCTTTGTTTTCCTCTAAGGCTTCCTCTGCTTATACTCCACCAGAGAATCTAGGCCAGGGACCAATGAAAGCAGGCTTTGCAAGCATAGAGAAAACTGCAACACTTAAAGCCCTTCTGCAAATCTCTTTATATTATTTTGTGGGGGCTGAACAAGTAAACAGAGAGGAAAAAAAAAAAGAGATGGCCAGAGAGGGACCAAGCAGAGATGGAGACAGTCGTGACTGCATTCAGACACCAGATTCCGGCTGGACCTAAGACCAAAATCTGGTTCCACTCTTGTAATTGTAACATATTCCCCCATACTTTCTGTAAATATGAATCCCTTGCATTTAACTTTGTCTCAGTGTTGAGCCTCTTGCTTGTAAATAATTCACTTCCAGCTATTCCAATTCAGTATTACTAAGTGGGCAGGAGGAAAAGAGGGTGACAGAGAATGAGATGGTTGCATGGCATCATTGACTCAATGGTGGCTTGAACATTGCTAGTTGAACAAACTTTGGGAGATAGTGAAGGACAGGGAAGCCTGGCATGCTGCAGTCCATGGTGTCACAAAGAGCTGGACACCACTGAACAACGACAATAACAAAATGGACATTATTGAGCTGCTAATATTGACTGGACTTTGTCATAGGCACTAGGAAACAAAGACAGATCAGTCACGATGACCAGTCTGTAGATCTCAAGTGCCTTTGATTTATACAAACATGAGCACCAGGGCATGCAGAAAAGTACTATCCTAGCGATGAGTTTATCATAATACATCAAAAGGTCAATAGGGGTCTCACCTGATTCACTGAACCACTTTTTACTATGACTTACAAAGCATTGGATATTTATGCACTTACCATTTTCTTTTCATGATCTTGGGAACAAATTATAGCAAGCAACTGTAGATGGATAAATGAGATGGATTTGCCTTTACAGAGCTAAAACAGCTTTTACAGAGCTCACTCCAGTATTCTTGCCTGGAGAATCCCCATGGACAGAGGAGCCTGGCAGGCTACAGTTCATGGGTTGCAAAGAGTCGGACACAACGGAGCGACTGAGCATAAATTGGTCCTTTTATGTGTTTTTATTCTCTCAGGCTGTTTTAATATTCCGGTGCTGAGAACTATTGCTTTGTTCATTCATTTATTTACTCATTCATTCATTCCACAAATTGATGCCAAATGGAACTGTCTGGTCTTTGTTTTCCTCTAAGGCTTCCTCTGCTTATACTCCACCAGAGAATCTAGGCCAGGGACCAATGAAAGCAGGCTTTGCAAGCATAGAGAAAAACTGCAACACTTAAAGCCCTTCTGCAAATCTCTTTATATTATTTTGTGGGGGCTGAACAAGTAAACAGAGAGGAAAAAAAAAAAGAGATGGCCAGAGAGGGACCAAGCAGAGATGGAGACAGTCGTGACTGCATTCAGACACCAGATTCCGGCTGGACCTAAGACCAAAATCTGGTTCCACTCTTGTAATTGTAACATATTCCCCCATACTTTCTGTAAATATGAATCCCTTGCATTTAACTTTGTCTCAGTGTTGAGCCTCTTGCTTGTAAATAATTCACTTCCAGCTATTCCAATTCAGTATTACTAAGTGGGCAGGAGGAAAAGAGGGTGACAGAGGATGAGATGGTTGCATGGCATCATTGACTCAATGGTGGCTTGAACATTGCTAGTTGAACAAACTTTGGGAGATAGTGAAGGACAGGGAAGCCTGGCATGCTGCAGTCCATGGTGTCACAAAGAGCTGGACACCACTGAACAACGACAATAACAAAATGGACATTATTGAGCTGCTAATATTGACTGGACTTTGTCATAGGCACTAGGAAACAAAGACAGATCAGCCACGATGACCAGTCTGTAGATCTCAAGTGCCTTTGATTTATACAAACATGAGCACCAGGGCATGCAGAAAAGTACTATCCTAGCGATGAGTTTATCATAATACATCAAAAGGTCAATAGGGGTCTCACCTGATTCACTGAACCACTTTTTACTATGACTTACAAAGCATTGGATATTTATGCACTTACCATTTTCTTTTCATGATCTTGGGAACAAATTATAGCAAGCAACTGTAGATGGATAAATGAGATGGATTTGCCTTTACAGAGCTAAAACAGCTTTTACAGTCCCATGCCATTCTGAAGGTATTTTCTTAATAATTAAAGAGTCAAAGTTTCCATTTCAAAGACAGTTATTAAAACCAGTGTCTTAGTCATTCCTGGTGGGATTGCAGTGGAAACGGGGCACAAGAAGGCACGGTTAAGATGAGAGACTCTCTCACACAAGGTTCTTATCAAGATGAGGGAAAAAATAATCCGTAAGAAATAGAAAACAGAGATGAAAATGAAAATGTTGCCAATATTGCTGTTGACAATATGCTCACTGGAAATAAGATGAATTCTTTTTCTTGTTTCCCTCTTCATGTGGTTTTTAACTGGAGTTATATGATTCTTAACTACTGAAGAGAGAGCTTAATCTTTGATTTTCAAAAATATTTTGCTGATTCCTCTTAATAAGTTAGTTCCTGTTGTCTGCTGTGTGTATGCTGTGGGCTCAAAGTTATCTTGAGTGTGTTGCCTTCTACAGATGACTAACTGGGTAGGTGATGAAAGAAAATAGATAATGAGACTGGTTGTGTGATGGTCTGGGCTAGTACTGCAGGGAAGCAGACCAGTATCTGTATCAGTCTTCTTATGTGTGTGTTAGTTGCTCAGTCATGTTTGACTCTTCGTGACTCCATGGACTGTAACTTGTCAGGTTTCTCTGTCCATGGAATTCTCAAGCAAGGATGCAGGAGTGGGTTCTCATTCCCTTCTCTAGGAGATCATCTTGACCCAGGGATCAAACCTGGATCTCCTGCAGCAGGCAGATTTTTTACCATCTGTGCCACCCGGGAAAAGTCCCAATCTTCTTGGGCTGTCATAGCAAAGAACCATAGACCAGGTGTCTTACACAACAGGTTATCTCACAATTCTATAGGCAGAAAGTCTGTAGATCTCAAGGTGATACAAATACTAAAAAAGCGATGAGTTTATCATAATACATCAAAAGGTCAATAGGGTCTCACCTGATTCACTGAACCACTTTTACTATGACTTACAAAGCATTGGATATTTATGCACTTACCATTTTCTTTTCATGATCTTGGGAACAAATTATAGCAAGCAACTGTAGATGGATAAATGAGATGGATTTGCCTTTACAGAGCTAAAACAGCTTTTACAGTCCCATGCCATTCTGAAGGTATTTTCTTAATAATTAAAGAGTCAAAGTTTCCATTTCAAAGACAGTTATTAAAACCAGTGTCTTAGTCATTCCTGGTGGGATTGCAGTGGAAACGGGGCACAAGAAGGCACGGTTAAGATGAGAGACTCTCTCACACAAGGTTCTTATCAAGATGAGGGAACAAATAATCTGTAAGAAATAGAAAACAGAGATGAAAATGAAAATGTTGCCAATATTGCTGTTGACAATATGCTCACTGGAAATAAGATGAATTCTTTTTCTTGTTTCCCTCTTCATGTGGTTTTTAACTGGAGTTATATGATTCTTAACTACTGAAGAGAGAGCTTAATCTTTGATTTTCAAAAATATTTTGCTGATTCCTCTTAATAAGTTAGTTCCTGTTGTCTGCTGTGTGTATGCTGTGGGCTCAAAGTTATCTTGAGTGTGTTGCCTTCTACAGATGACTAACTGGGTAGGTGATGAAAGAAAATAGATAATGAGACTGGTTGTGTGATGGTCTGGGCTAGTACTGCAGGGAAGCAGACCAGTATCTGTATCAGTCTTCTTATGTGTGTGTTAGTTGCTCAGTCATGTTTGACTCTTCGTGACTCCATGGACTGTAACTTGTCAGGTTTCTCTGTCCATGGAATTCTCAAGCAAGGATGCAGGAGTGGGTTCTCATTCCCTTCTCTAGGAGATCATCTTGACCCAGGGATCAAACCTGGATCTCCTGCAGCAGGCAGATTTTTTACCATCTGTGCCACCCGGGAAAAGTCCCAATCTTCTTGGGCTGTCATAGCAAAGAACCATAGACCAGGTGTCTTACACAACAGGTTATCTCACAATTCTATAGGCAGAAAGTCTGAGATCTAGGTATTGGGAGGGTTGGTTTCTTCAGAGACCTGGCTCCTTGCTATGTAAATGACTGTCTGCTCCCTGTGTCCTCACATGGCCTTCTCTCTGTGTTGTCTGATGTCTAAATCTTAATCCTCTTCTTCATACAAAGAGGCCAGTCATATTGGATTAGAGCCCACTGAAAGGACCTCATTGTCTCAGTTATTTCCAATTCTAGTCACATTCTGAGGTCCTAGGGGCTAGGATTTCCACATGTGAATTTGGTGGGGGGTGGAGGTGGGGGTGGGTAGGGGGCACGATTTAGTCCATGATGGGAATTTAGCTCTTCTGCCATCTGTGGATGATAACAGAGAGGTGATTAAAGAAAACTGGCTAATGAGGCTGGTTATGTGATGTACACTGGAGCAAGAACCCTGTACATCAGCACTGACCTGTTGCTGCATTAAAAAGAGAGTCAGTAACTGAACCTGTGGTTACCCTGGCCTGGACGTAGGCTTTGAAGCTGTTTGGGAATATTGGGTTTTTTTTGGGGGGGGAGGGAAGGGGCGGGTGGGCCACTTCTATTGGTCTTTCATTTTTTTCATCCATGTTTGTTCTTCGGCCCGTGTGGGCCTCCCATCGCGGTGGCGTCTGTTGTTGCAGAGCACCGGCTCTGGGCGCATGCGCTCCAGAGTTCCAGCTCGGTAATTGGACACATCCGTCCAGCCGCTCCGCGGCACGTGGGATGTTCCCAGTCTAGGGATCGAACTGGCGCCCCTTGCACTGCAAGGAGGTGTCCTTACCCACTGGACCACCAGGGAAGCTCCGGAATATTGGTTTTTATAAGATATGGCCCTGTTTTAACTCACAGGTTATAATGTATTTCTTAATCTGTTCACATGTAAAAAAATTATTGACAAGCCTAATTAATGTCATAGATTAATGTCATAGATTAAGGTGTGTGTGTGTGTGTGTGTCTAACTTCTAAACTATTTATTGGACATTCATTAACAAATACTCTTCAGACTTCAGCAAATATAGAATTTACTACTAAAATACACATAGGTAGCTTTTGTCTTTCTCTATAAGCATGGATCCTTGGAGAATTATATTCTCTGTTAAACACTAAAAGCAGTCCACTCAATAGAGGGACTGCTAACCTCAGCTATTAAGTAGTACTGCCTCTAAAAAATGAAAAGGAGAGAAAGGCACCATCTGGGATACAAGAGCAAGTTTTTATGGGTCTCCATAGGATCCTTCCAAGAGTGCACATAATAAGAGAGGAGTCCAAAGTTTTGGAAACCAAAGAACAATTTAGAAAAATTGAAAAATATTTTTCTGAAAAGAAGGCAGACAAAAATCATGCAATACTCTATATGTGATAGATATTTTGAAGTTAAAACTGTTTTTTTTTCATCTCTTTGTATATCTAATGTTTATTTCACTAGAGAAATATTTAATTTTAAACATTTATTTTCAGGTTTCCAGTGCTTTTTCACAAATTATTCAATGCAGTATGTCATGGATGAATATTAAAATTGTAGTTGTCAGGCAGTGGGTGAATTTATACTGATTGAGCGGTAAGGTGACGCTGTCACAATCCTCTGACTGGAGTGGGTTGCCATTCCCTTCTCCAGGGGTTCTTTATGATCCATTGATTGAACCCAAGTTTCCTGCACTGCAGGTGGATTCTTTACTCTCTGAACCACCGAAAAGTGCTTTATAATTTCTAAGATCTTTGGTAGTTTTGCTACAAAACTATACTACATCAACAAGCATTTTAAGGAATAGAATATCTTCCATTAATATTGGAAGATAATATGCAGGGCATTATTAATGCAATACAGATTTTACAAATCTGCCATAGAAGTGGAATGCCTTCCATTTAAGCAGTCATTAAATGTGTATCTGGAAAATACTGCATGAGCTTTCTTATGTTGAAAGGTAAAAATAATGGTCAAAAGCCATTTCTTTGAAATAGTAACTCTTCATCATTTGTACAGAGACTTGAAGAAAATTTAATGTAGAATCTTAGAAGTTGGACTAGTTGCTTAGAAAGATTGTCTATTCTTGTTGGCTTTCTAAGAGTGTTCATGTCTTCTGCCTTGACTCACTCATCAGGGAGAAGGGGACGGCTGAGTATTCGTCTGAACACAGCTCTTGGAGAGCTCTAAGTAATAACAGGTACTTAGTATGTTACCTGGTAGGAAAGAAAGAGGCCAGCCTCAGCTCCCTGTTGAGTACTTCATACTTGTTTCTTAGACACTCCTTACTTTAACTTTTGGCTGTTCTGAGGATGAAAAAGGACGCTTTCACCACTGCATTTCTAAGCTGGTTCTTGATTTGTGTGTGGGTGTGTGTGTTTTGTTTGGCTCTGTTATGAACAAATATGAAATAAAAATAATTTATGCAAAGAGCTGTGGAAATCAGTAATGTATAGTGATTCCATATGAATGGATGTCAGTAAAAGAGACATGTGGGAAGTGATGAGAAGCATGGGCTGCAAAGCTAGACTGTCTAGGTTAAGCCCTCCCACCAGCCCTGCCAGTACTAGAAGAAATATTTAATTTTAAACATTTATTTTCAGGTTTCCAGTGCTTTTTCACAAATTATTCAATGCAGTATGTCATGGATGAATATTAAAATTGTAGTTGTCAGGCAGTGGGTGAATTTATACTGATTGAGCGGTAAGGTGATGCTGTCACAATCCTCTGACTGGAGTGGGTTGCCATTCCCTTCTCCAGGGGTTCTTTATGATCCATTGATTGAACCCAAGTTTCCTGCACTGCAGGTGGATTCTTTACTCTCTGAACCACCGAAAAGTGCTTTATAATTTCTAAGATCTTTGGTAGTTTTGCTACAAAACTATACTACATCAACAAGCATTTTAAGGAATAGAATATCTTCCATTAATATTGGAAGATAATATGCAGGGCATTATTAATGCAATACAGATTTTACAAATCTGCCATAGAAGTGGAATGCCTTCCATTTAAGCAGTCATTAAATGTGTATCTGGAAAATACTGCATGAGCTTTCTTATGTTGAAAGGTAAAAATAATGGTCAAAAGCCATTTCTTTGAAATAGTAACTCTTCATCATTTGTACAGAGACTTGAAGAAAATTTAATGTAGAATCTTAGAAGTTGGACTAGTTGCTTAGAAAGATTGTCTATTCTTGTTGGCTTTCTAAGAGTGTTCATGTCTTCTGCCTTGACTCACTCATCAGGGAGAAGGGGACGGCTGAGTATTCGTCTGAACACAGCTCTTGGAGAGCTCTAAGTAATAACAGGTACTTAGTATGTTACCTGGTAGGAAAGAAAGAGGCCAGCCTCAGCTCCCTGTTGAGTACTTCATACTTGTTTCTTAGACACTCCTTACTTTAACTTTTGGCTGTTCTGAGGATGAAAAAGGACGCTTTCACCACTGCATTTCTAAGCTGGTTCTTGATTTGTGTGTGGGTGTGTGTGTTTTGTTTGGCTCTGTTATGAACAAATATGAAATAAAAATAATTTATGCAAAGAGCTGTGGAAATCAGTAATGTATAGTGATTCCATATGAATGGATGTCAGTAAAAGAGACATGTGGGAAGTGATGAGAAGCATGGGCTGCAAAGCTAGACTGTCTAGGTTAAGCCCTCCCACCAGCCCTGCCAGTGTGATCTGATCAGGTTGTGTTATTTCTCCTTGTCTGCAGTTTTCCCTCTACAAAATGAGTGTCATAATCTTATGGTTGCCTTGTGTGGTTGTAAGAATCAAATTGATTAATACACATAAGAGGCTTGGAGTAGTATTTATCACACTGTGAATGTGATAAAAGTGGTAGTACTCTTTGCCAAATAAAATATGTTTAATTAGCTATCCTAGTAGACATTTTGGGATTCATGTACTAAATCTTTATGGTGTTGCTGATTTCTCCTGCTGGTTTTAATGAGGGCCTCTGTGGTCTGATCCATTTGCAAAGACCTTTGGGAATATCTCCAGACCTCTGCTGTTCCAGATAGCCAGGCTCCTCCCTCCTTCCTTCCTTCTTTTTCTCTTTTCTACCTTCATTATCAAATATTTCTCTACCAAATGTTAGGCATGATTCTACAGTTACATGAGTCAAGCCAAATCATGACTTAAAGGCACTAACACTTTAGGCTGAAAGGGGGTGGAGTTTGTAGCACTGCACTAGAATTAAGTACAAGATACTAGAGGGCATCTGACCCTCAGTGGAGAAGCGATTTTAGATAGGAGAGGAGATGGGCTTGGAGAAAAGCTTTCTAAAAAGGTCAAATCTGATTCAGTCTGAGTGCTGAAGCATCTCTCAGGAATTAGTCAGACTTGGATGGAAGAGAGACTGAAAATGAAAAGAAACACATGTTAATCTGTTGAAAAGTCTAGAGGTGGCACTTTGGAGAGTATAAGTAGACCCCTTAGTCTAGTGAGGTAAGAAGGGAATCAACCAATAAAGGCCTTTAAGTTCATCCTAAAGAGTTTGGAAGTTTCTCTAGAACTTGGAAGAGCCATTAGAGATTTGAAGCAGGAAAATGGTAGGAACTGATGTGGGTTTTAGCATCCTCCTAGCACCATGGGGAATGGATTAGAAAGAGCCAAGGTCAGAAGTAAGGAGGCTGGTCATGATGTTTTTGTAGAAAGGCATGTGAAAACTGTGTTAGCATTGAAAAATTCAGTTCTTAGAACTAGGTTGCTGCTCAGGTTTGGAAAATGAAGAAAGAGGGAACACCGCAGGATGCTGTTTATCTATTAGACTTGAATAGCTGAATGGTGGTGAAGCCTGTCACTGAGATAAATGGCTATAGGTGGGGGACTGGATAGATTCATTTCTCAGGCAGTCTGAGCTGCCTGCAGATGTTTCAATGGAGACATCTATAGTGTCGAAGAATCACAGTAGATGAAACAGAGAAACAAATTCAGCGGCCTGGAGATGGTCATGTTCTCAGGCAGTCTAGCTGCAGATTTAGGAGAGCGTTCTGATTATCTTGCATAAATCTTTATGGTGTTGCTGATTTCTCCTGCTGGTTTTAATGAGGGCCTCTGTGGTCTGATCCATTTGCAAAGACCTTTGGGAATATCTCCAGACCTCTGCTGTTCCAGATAGCCAGGCTCCTCCCTCCTTCCTTCCTTCTTTTTCTCTTTTCTACCTTCATTATCAAATATTTCTCTACCAAATGTTAGGCATGATTCTACAGTTACATGAGTCAAGCCAAATCATGACTTAAAGGCACTAACACTTTAGGCTGAAAGGGGGTGGAGTTTGTAGCACTGCACTAGAATTAAGTACAAGATACTAGAGGGCATCTGACCCTCAGTGGAGAAGCGATTTTAGATAGGAGAGGAGATGGGCTTGGAGAAAAGCTTTCTAAAAAGGTCAAATCTGATTCAGTCTGAGTGCTGAAGCATCTCTCAGGAATTAGTCAGACTTGGATGGAAGAGAGACTGAAAATGAAAAGAAACACATGTTAATCTGTTGAAAAGTCTAGAGGTGGCACTTTGGAGAGTATAAGTAGACCCCTTAGTCTAGTGAGGTAAGAAGGGAATCAACCAATAAAGGCCTTTAAGTTCATCCTAAAGAGTTTGGAAGTTTCTCTAGAA
The DNA here is from genome assembly GCA_022376925.1 of Tragulus kanchil. NCBI lineage: Eukaryota > Metazoa > Chordata > Mammalia > Artiodactyla > Tragulidae > Tragulus > Tragulus kanchil. The sequence goes on along the minus strand of JAIOJX010000005.1, from coordinate 73,091,924 downwards.
CTTGGAAGAGCCATTAGAGATTTGAAGCAGGAAAATGGTAGGAACTGATGTGGGTTTTAGCATCCTCCTAGCACCATGGGGAATGGATTAGAAAGAGCCAAGGTCAGAAGTAAGGAGGCTGGTCATGATGTTTTTGTAGAAAGGCATGTGAAAACTGTGTTAGCATTGAAAAATTCAGTTCTTAGAACTAGGTTGCTGCTCAGGTTTGGAAAATGAAGAAAGAGGGAACACCGCAGGATGCTGTTTATCTATTAGACTTGAATAGCTGAATGGTGGTGAAGCCTGTCACTGAGATAAATGGCTATAGGTGGGGGACTGGATAGATTCATTTCTCAGGCAGTCTGAGCTGCCTGCAGATGTTTCAATGGAGACATCTATAGTGTCGAAGAATCACAGTAGATGAAACAGAGAAACAAATTCAGCGGCCTGGAGAGTTGTAACTGGCGACCTGGCATTGTATGCCAGCCAGCAAAACAAGAGTACAGAGCAAGATGCAAATAGACTCAAGACAGATTTAGGAGCATCAGCATTTACAGTGTGGTGGACTCAGCACTTGAAAGGTGGGAAGGAAGAGAAGTACTATGAGTTTGATGGCAAAATGTCTGGGAGAGGAGAATTCCCTGGTGGCTCCGTGATAAAGAATTTGCCTGCCAATGCAGGAGACAGGGGTTTGATCCCTGGTCTAGGAAGATCCATATGTCATGGAGAAATGAAGCTCATGCACCACAGCTATTGAGCCTGTGCTCTAGAGTCTGGAAGCTGCAACTAATGAAGCCTCCTGCACCCTAGAGCTACAAGAGGAAAGAAGCAACCACAATAACTAGCCTGCACACTAAACCTAGAGAGTAGCCTCACTCTCAACAACTAGAGAAAAGCCTGAGCAGCTCAAAGACACAGCACAGCCAAAAATTAAGATGAATAAATATTAAAAAAATATAACTGGGAGAATATGAGACTGTCCTGGTCAGATGATTAGGAAAGAAGCTGTAAGTGTCAAAGGAGGAGAGATTTTGTACATGAACATGCAGCAGCAAAGAACTAGGATGTGGAAAGGAAGTCACCACCCAGAGAGAGGCTGTGGCACGAACTACGGAGAAAGTTGGGTTTTACTTAAAGGAGGCCAGTGCACTGCCTGCCGAGAAGAGCTGATGAAGATGCACTGTTCAAACCTGTGTTGTCGCAGGGATAACTGTAGTTGACTATGAAGAGAATAGTGGAAAAATGGATTTGGGGTAAGGTATATAACAATGTATAAATGACCACACAGGAAGAGAAAATATGGTAAAAGAGGTGGGCATTTACCAGTGACCCAGGATCAGCAGAGGTTTGATATGAAGATGCTTTCAGGGAGCACAGGCTAAGGAGAACGTGGTGCACTTTATTTTGTCTTTTTTTTAAGTTTAAGCTTTTGTTATTTCAGCTATTGCACATTAGTTATTGACTATATTCCAGATGGGTTTAAACATCTATAGTGTCGAAGAATCACAGTAGATGAAACAGAGAAACAAATTCAGCGGCCTGGAGAGTTGTAACTGGCGACCTGGCATTGTATGCCAGCCAGCAAAACAAGAGTACAGAGCAAGATGCAAATAGACTCAAGACAGATTTAGGAGCATCAGCATTTACAGTGTGGTGGACTCAGCACTTGAAAGGTGGGAAGGAAGAGAAGTACTATGAGTTTGATGGCAAAATGTCTGGGAGAGGAGAATTCCCTGGTGGCTCCGTGATAAAGAATTTGCCTGCCAATGCAGGAGACAGGGGTTTGATCCCTGGTCTAGGAAGATCCATATGTCATGGAGAAATGAAGCTCATGCACCACAGCTATTGAGCCTGTGCTCTAGAGTCTGGAAGCTGCAACTAATGAAGCCTCCTGCACCCTAGAGCTACAAGAGGAAAGAAGCAACCACAATAACTAGCCTGCACACTAAACCTAGAGAGTAGCCTCACTCTCAACAACTAGAGAAAAGCCTGAGCAGCTCAAAGACACAGCACAGCCAAAAATTAAGATGAATAAATATTAAAAAAATATAACTGGGAGAATATGAGACTGTCCTGGTCAGATGATTAGGAAAGAAGCTGTAAGTGTCAAAGGAGGAGAGATTTTGTACATGAACATGCAGCAGCAAAGAACTAGGATGTGGAAAGGAAGTCACCACCCAGAGAGAGGCTGTGGCACGAACTACGGAGAAAGTTGGGTTTTACTTAAAGGAGGCCAGTGCACTGCCTGCCGAGAAGAGCTGATGAAGATGCACTGTTCAAACCTGTGTTGTCGCAGGGATAACTGTAGTTGACTATGAAGAGAATAGTGGAAAAATGGATTTGGGGTAAGGTATATAACAATGTATAAATGACCACACAGGAAGAGAAAATATGGTAAAAGAGGTGGGCATTTACCAGTGACCCAGGATCAGCAGAGGTTTGATATGAAGATGCTTTCAGGGAGCACAGGCTAAGGAGAACGTGGTGCACTTTATTTTGTCTTTTTTTTTTTAAGTTTAAGCTTTTGTTATTTCAGCTATTGCACATTAGTTATTGACTATATTCCATGCATTTAAAAAATTTTTAATTAAAAATTTATTTTATTGTGTTAGTTTCAGGTATAGCAAAGTGATTCAGTTATACATATATTCTTTTTCAAATTCTTGTCCCATTTAGATTGTTACAGAATATTGAGCAGAGTTCCCTGTTCTATACAGATAGATGCTGGTTGGTTACCTATTTTAAATAAAGAAGTGTGAGGTGGGTGCATTTTGACAACAGCAGTGTGAGCCTTGGCATCTTGGCACTAAAGACTTCTCTCCTGGCACTAGGGACTTAGTTTAATCAAATGTTCTTGTTACTGGATTGAATTACACGCCTTTCCTTCTGTTTTACTGTTGAGAAGCTTGGCAAAGAGTGACTGTAATAGATTCATTCTGCCTCTGCCTGGTCCTCACCTGTTTAGGGATGAGAGTTGTTCCTTTCTATGGTACAATTAAAAGGAGGAAGCAAACTTTTTTTGAACATCCACTATAATCCCAGCACTTTAAGTCTCTTGTGTTACCTCATTATTTTACACATAGGAAACAGATTCATCAGGTGTAAAATGCTCAGACCCACCAAGTATGAGGTCACAGAGCAAGAATGGTGCCCTGAGGATGTCTTTTACTAAATCTTGCTCATTCTCAATTGCATTCTGGGCAAACACACAGTGTTCTAGTGTTTCCTGGATGTCTTGAGAGTCACTGAAAGCATCTTAGAATGCATGTGCACAGAACTAGAAACTGAATTGTTAAAACTCAACCTGGATTGGGCTTGAGAGTTTCACTTTGTTCAAACGCTGTGTTGGGTCGCTAGGAAATTTAAAGGAGGCCAGTGCACTGCCTGCCGAGAAGAGCTGATGAAGATGCACTGTTCAAACCTGTTGTAGGGATAACTGTAGTTGACTATGAAGAGAATAGTGGAAAAATGGATTTGGGGTAAGGTATATAACAATGTATAAATGACCACACAGGAAGAGAAAATATGGTAAAAGAGGTGGGCATTTACCAGTGACCCAGGATCAGCAGAGGTTTGATATGAAGATGCTTTCAGGGAGCACAGGCTAAGGAGAACGTGGTGCACTTTATTTTGTCTTTTTTTTTTTAAGTTTAAGCTTTTGTTATTTCAGCTATTGCACATTAGTTATTGACTATATTCCATGCATTTAAAAAATTTTTAATTAAAAATTTATTTTATTGTGTTAGTTTCAGGTATAGCAAAGTGATTCAGTTATACATATATTCTTTTTCAAATTCTTGTCCCATTTAGATTGTTACAGAATATTGAGCAGAGTTCCCTGTTCTATACAGATAGATGCTGGTTGGTTACCTATTTTAAATAAAGAAGTGTGAGGTGGGTGCATTTTGACAACAGCAGTGTGAGCCTTGGCATCTTGGCACTAAAGACTTCTCTCCTGGCACTAGGGACTTAGTTTAATCAAATGTTCTTGTTACTGGATTGAATTACACGCCTTTCCTTCTGTTTTACTGTTGAGAAGCTTGGCAAAGAGTGACTGTAATAGATTCATTCTGCCTCTGCCTGGTCCTCACCTGTTTAGGGATGAGAGTTGTTCCTTTCTATGGTACAATTAAAAGGAGGAAGCAAACTTTTTTTGAACATCCACTATAATCCCAGCACTTTAAGTCTCTTGTGTTACCTCATTATTTTACACATAGGAAACAGATTCATCAGGTGTAAAATGCTCAGACCCACCAAGTATGAGGTCACAGAGCAAGAATGGTGCCCTGAGGATGTCTTTTACTAAATCTTGCTCATTCTCAATTGCATTCTGGGCAAACACACAGTGTTCTAGTGTTTCCTGGATGTCTTGAGAGTCACTGAAAGCATCTTAGAATGCATGTGCACAGAACTAGAAACTGAATTGTTAAAACTCAACCTCTAGATGGTCAGAATTCTGGGTCAAGCTGGGGGCCACCCTGACACTTCTGAGAATTATCATTATTAACAAAGAACTAAATGACTCACGACCAGCCTGTTTCTCATTAAACTGTGAATTCAGTGAACATTTCGTTAAGTGCCTATTTGGTTCAGGAACCACTGGCAATACTTGTGACAATTAGCATTTATTGAACAGTTACTAAATTCTTGACATTGTTTTAACTCACTGAATACTCTCAGCTGCCTTTGAAGCAGGTCCCCTAACAACCTGTATTATATTAAAAGTGAGGATACTCATTTTTTAATATTATATTGATGCATAGTACTTTATATATTATTTTCATTTTCTATAATAAGCATGTGCTAACTTCGTAAAGAGAGAAAAAAAAAGCAAGCAAATGGTAAAGTGATCATTCAGTAAATATTGTTAGATCTCAACTCATGAGCTCAAGGCTTATGTGTCTGCCCAGGAGGAAGGAGGGTCTGGAGGAGCTTTTCCACCAGGTGCATTTTATCACATAATTGGCACTTCACTAAGCCCATTAAACACCTTGTTGATTGGCCCAATAGTCCCTAACTAGAATACCAGGTACTAGCTGTAAAAATAATGCTAAGACAAAATATTCACTTTTTTCTTTAGATTATTGGCATTCATTATTGTAATTGTGCTACTCATCGTACCTTCTTGTAGGAGTAAGCCTGTATTTCTAGGAAATAATAGTCTACTTTCTGGTTTCTTGGTTTTATGGGCTTATATTCAAAGTCATAAATGATACTACAATGGATTTTACAGCTGTTAGTTAAACATTCTGGGAACCTGTTTAGGGATGAGAGTTGTTCCTTTCTATGGCAATTGAAGCAAACTTTTTTTGAACATCCACTATAATCCCAGCACTTTAAGTCTCTTGTGTTACCTCATTATTTTACACATAGGAAACAGATTCATCAGGTGTAAAATGCTCAGACCCACCAAGTATGAGGTCACAGAGCAAGAATGGTGCCCTGAGGATGTCTTTTACTAAATCTTGCTCATTCTCAATTGCATTCTGGGCAAACACACAGTGTTCTAGTGTTTCCTGGATGTCTTGAGAGTCACTGAAAGCATCTTAGAATGCATGTGCACAGAACTAGAAACTGAATTGTTAAAACTCAACCTCTAGATGGTCAGAATTCTGGGTCAAGCTGGGGGCCACCCTGACACTTCTGAGAATTATCATTATTAACAAAGAACTAAATGACTCACGACCAGCCTGTTTCTCATTAAACTGTGAATTCAGTGAACATTTCGTTAAGTGCCTATTTGGTTCAGGAACCACTGGCAATACTTGTGACAATTAGCATTTATTGAACAGTTACTAAATTCTTGACATTGTTTTAACTCACTGAATACTCTCAGCTGCCTTTGAAGCAGGTCCCCTAACAACCTGTATTATATTAAAAGTGAGGATACTCATTTTTTAATATTATATTGATGCATAGTACTTTATATATTATTTTCATTTTCTATAATAAGCATGTGCTAACTTCGTAAAGAGAGAAAAAAAGCAAGCAAATGGTAAAGTGATCATTCAGTAAATATTGTTAGATCTCAACTCATGAGCTCAAGGCTTATGTGTCTGCCCAGGAGGAAGGAGGGTCTGGAGGAGCTTTTCCACCAGGTGCATTTTATCACATAATTGGCACTTCACTAAGCCCATTAAACACCTTGTTGATTGGCCCAATAGTCCCTAACTAGAATACCAGGTACTAGCTGTAAAAATAATGCTAAGACAAAATATTCACTTTTTTCTTTAGATTATTGGCATTCATTATTGTAATTGTGCTACTCATCGTACCTTCTTGTAGGAGTAAGCCTGTATTTCTAGGAAATAATAGTCTACTTTCTGGTTTCTTGGTTTTATGGGCTTATATTCAAAGTCATAAATGATACTACAATGGATTTTACAGCTGTTAGTTAAACATTCTGGGAAGGGACCAGTGTGTTCAAAAGATAGGAAAACTGGAGCAGGAAAAATATTTACCTAAACATAAAATAAGAAGTGTTAAGGGTAATGTGAAGCTGCAGAAAATTTTAGAAAAGGTATTCAAGTTATAGGGACTTCTTCCAAATCTTGGAAGTCACAGGTGAAGTAGAGTGTTTCTCACTTAAATGCATTGTTGTATCTGATATTCTAGTCTATTATTTCTTTATTTGCACTAGAGTTCCATATCATTGTTAATATTTTGAGCTTTACTTTGTTATTAATTGTAAAAGTAAGGTTTCTGTTTCCTCTTAAAATATGAGATCTAAAAAGATTTCCTATGTTCTTCAACATGGTTTACTTAAATTTAGAAGTCATAATATTTAGTAGAATATATTTCTGGTTTGCCTTTACATATGAAACTTGTTTTTATGGAAGTAGCCTGGAGAATATATAATCAGGAAATAATTCAAAGTCTATCCGATGTACTGAGAAACAGAAGGAGTTGTTAATGAAGGTTATATCCTGATGAGTAAAGGAAAAGGACAGATAACCCAGTAAGTGCAGATAGAGAATATGGATTACTTAGGAACTCCAAAATCTGCTTGCATTCTCTATCATATATTAGCTGTTAATTATCTTAATAATTTAGTTCTACCATATAACCTTAATTTAAATATCATTTATGCAGTTTAAACATTAATTTAAGTTGCATTTATACAGTATCTTCTATTAACCAAAATCTTTACCTTTTTTAGGACAACTTTACATGTATTACCTTATTTGATACTCACAAAAATATTTTTTAAGACTGGGAATGTACTATTAGTTCAGAATTATGATAAGCATGTAATTATGACTACTTAAAGTTCTAAAGTTTATTTCTGGCCTCTGTATTCTATTCCATTAATTTATGTGTTTGTTTTTATGCCGATGCCATACTGTTTTGATTACCATAGCTTTATAATATAGATGGAAATTAGAAAGTGTCAATACCTTGAACTTTTTTCTTCTTTCTCAAAACCATTGTGGTTGTATTACTGTGTTACTGTGGCTTGTGTTACTGTCTATTTCTCCCTTTATGTTTGTTAGTATTTGCCTTATATATTGAGATACTCCTATGTTGAGTTCATATGTATTTGCAATTGTATCTTCTTCTTGCATTGAGCCCTTGTCATGTAGTGTTCTTCTTTCTTTTTTAATTTAATTTAATTTTATTTCATTTTGTTTTTACAGAGTTTTGTTGTTTACTGCTCTATATAATCCCAAACCCATCATAGTCATATCTTTGGTCCTTTCTCACCTGAGCCCCACCTCTCACTCCCCTCATCCCATCCCTGCACATTGTTGCCTAGACTCCATGTAAGATCCCTTAGTTCCACAGTGCATTAACAATAGTTATCACTTTTATATATAATAATGAACATCACCATGCTACTTTTTCCAAACTTCTCACTCATTCTTTCATCTCCACAATGTCCATAGGTCTGTTCTCTATGTCTGTTTCTCCATCACTGTTCTGCGTCTGTATTTACCAGTACCATCTCACTAGATTCCATATATATGTGTTAGTATACTGTCTTTAAAAATATGTAATGTTTCATGAATTTGCGTGTCATCCTTGTGCAGGGGCTATGTTAATGTATTCTGTGTCATCCCAATTTTAGAATATGTGCTGCCAAAGTGAGCACATAGTGTTTTCCTTTGTCTCTCTCTCTTTTTTAAAAAGATTTATTTATTTATTTATTTTGGGCGGGTCAGGTTGGGGAGGGAGGGGAGTGGGCGGGCCACTTCTATTGGTCTTTCATTTCTCTGTTTTCATCCGTCTTTGTTCTTTGGCTCCTGTGGGCCTCCCATCGCGGTGGCGTCTGTTGTCGCAGAGCGCCGGCTCTGGGCGCATGCGCTCCAGAGCTCCGGCTCGGTGATTGGACACATCAGTCCAGCCGCCCTGTGGCAAGTGGGATCTTCCCAGGCCAGGGATTGAACCGGCGCCCCTTGCACTGCAAGGCAGTGTCCTTATCCACTGGACCACCAGGGGAAGCCCTCTTTGTCTCTTTTAACAGTCTTTGTTTTAAAGTCTATTTTGTCTTCCATGAGTATTGCTACTCCAGCTTTTCTATGATTTCCATTTGGATGAAATACTTTCTTCTGGCCCCTTACTTTCAGTCTGTAAGTGTCCCTAGTAGACAGCATATATATATATATGTATATGTGTGTGTGTGTGTGTGTGTATGCACACATACACACGTCTTGTTTTTGTATCCAGCCAGTCTGTGTCTTTTGTTGGTGCATTTGATCCATTTACATTTAAGATGATTATCAATATGTATGATCCTATTACCATTTTGTTAATTGTTTTGAATTTACTTTTTGTACACCCTTCTCTTATGTTTCCTGCCTAGAGAAGTTCCTTTAGCATTTGTTATAAAACTGGTTCAGTGATGCTGAATTCTCTTAACTTTTGCTTGTCTGGAAAGCTCTTGATTCTTCCATCAAATCTGAATGAGAGTCTTGCTGGGTAGAGTATTCCTGGTTGTAGGTTCTTCCCTTTCATCACTTGGAATATATCATGCCATTCTCTTTGGGTTTGTAGAGCTTATTTTGAGAAACAGGCTGATAACCTTATGGATTTTCATTTGTATGTTGTCTTTTTTCTCCATGTAGCTTTTAATACCTTATCTTTGTCTTTAATTTTTATCATTCGATTATTATGTGTCTTCATGTATCCTTCATTGGATTTATCCTGCATGAGACCCTCTGGGCTTCCTGGACATGGTTGACTACTTCCTTTCCCATGTTGGGGAAGTTTCCAGCTATTATCTCTTCAAATATTTTCTTGAGCCTTTTCTTGCTCTCCTCTCCTTCTGGGATCCATATAATGTGAATATTGATGAGTTTAATGTTGCTCCAGAGGTCTGTTAGGTTGTATTTATTTCTTTTCATTCTTTTTCCTATATTCTGCTTTGCAACATTGATTTTCACCATTCTGTCTTCCAGATCACTTATCTACTTTTCTGCCTCAGTTATTTTGTATTGATCCATTCTAATGTATTGTTTATCTCTGTTTGTTTGTTCTTTAATTCTTCCAGATCCTTGGTAAACATTTCTTGCATTTTCCCAATCTTTGCCTCCATTCTTTTTCCAAAATTCTGAATCATCTTCACTATCATTATTCTGAATTATTTTTCTGGGAAATTGTCTAGCTCCACTTCATTTGGTTGTTTTTCAGGGGATTTATCTTGTTCCTTCATCTGGTACACAATCTTATTATTATTATTATTATTTTTCATTTTGGATAGCTTTCTGTGATTGTGGTAATAATTCTGGAAGCTGATGGAATTGTAGTTCTTATTTATTCTCTGCCCTCTGATTGATGAACGTAAAAGGTTTGTGCAAGCTTCCTTATGGGAGGAACTGGATGTAGGGAAAACAACTGATGGGTGGAACTGTGTTCCCTCCCTGTTAGTTGTTTGACCTGGAGTTTATAGGCTTTTACTGTAGGAATGTTGGTGACCCCCACCCCCAATAGGGCTTATGCTGTGACACAGGTTCAAAGACTGCTGTTGTCAATGCCCCCGTGCCCATGGCAGCCACTGCCAACAAATGCCTCTGCAGGAGACCCCCAAACAGCTGGTTCAGTCACCTGTGGGGTCACTGCTCCTTTCCCCTGAGCCTCGGTCTACACAAGATTTTGTTTATGCCCTCCAAGAATCTCTATTTTGAGAAACAGGCTGATAACCTTATGGATTTTCATTTGTATGTTGTCTTTTTTCTCCATGTAGCTTTTAATACCTTATCTTTGTCTTTAATTTTTATCATTCGATTATTATGTGTCTTCATGTATCCTTCATTGGATTTATCCTGCATGAGACCCTCTGGGCTTCCTGGACATGGTTGACTACTTCCTTTCCCATGTTGGGGAAGTTTCCAGCTATTATCTCTTCAAATATTTTCTTGAGCCTTTTCTTGCTCTCCTCTCCTTCTGGGATCCATATAATGTGAATATTGATGAGTTTAATGTTGCTCCAGAGGTCTGTTAGGTTGTATTTATTTCTTTTCATTCTTTTTCCTATATTCTGCTTTGCAACATTGATTTTCACCATTCTGTCTTCCAGATCACTTATCTACTTTTCTGCCTCAGTTATTTTGTATTGATCCATTCTAATGTATTGTTTATCTCTGTTTGTTTGTTCTTTAATTCTTCCAGATCCTTGGTAAACATTTCTTGCATTTTCCCAATCTTTGCCTCCATTCTTTTTCCAAAATTCTGAATCATCTTCACTATCATTATTCTGAATTATTTTTCTGGGAAATTGTCTAGCTCCACTTCATTTGGTTGTTTTTCAGGGGATTTATCTTGTTCCTTCATCTGGTACACAATCTTATTATTATTATTATTATTTTTCATTTTGGATAGCTTTCTGTGATTGTGGTAATAATTCTGGAAGCTGATGGAATTGTAGTTCTTATTTATTCTCTGCCCTCTGATTGATGAACGTAAAAGGTTTGTGCAAGCTTCCTTATGGGAGGAACTGGATGTAGGGAAAACAACTGATGGGTGGAACTGTGTTCCCTCCCTGTTAGTTGTTTGACCTGGAGTTTATAGGCTTTTACTGTAGGAATGTTGGTGACCCCCACCCCCAATAGGGCTTATGCTGTGACACAGGTTCAAAGACTGCTGTTGTCAATGCCCCCGTGCCCATGGCAGCCACTGCCAACAAATGCCTCTGCAGGAGACCCCCAAACAGCTGGTTCAGTCACCTGTGGGGTCACTGCTCCTTTCCCCTGAGCCTCGGTCTACACAAGATTTTGTTTATGCCCTCCAAGAATCTCTATTTACCCCAGTCTTATGGAAGCTCTCTAATCAAATTCCACTGAGTTTCAAAGTCAGATTCCCTGGGGATCTCCATCCAGTCCCTTGGCTGAATCTCCAGGCTGGGGAGCCTTATATGGGGCTTAGAATCTTCAGAACAGTGTGAGAACTTCTTTTTTATTATTGTTCTCCCGTTTATGATCACTCACTCAGTAGGCATAGGATTTGATTTTATCGTGATTGTTATCATTTCATTGTGGTTTCTGCTTTGTCCTTGAATGTGGGTTATCTTTTTTTTGATGGGTCCCAGTGTCTTCCTGTCAATAATTGTTCAATAACTAGTTGTGATTTTGGTGCTCTGGCAAGAGTTCACATATATTTTAATGTTCTCCAATTTTTTGACCATATATTTGTATAATATGTGGTCTTTCTAGGAATATATAGTTTAGTTCATATATTTGAAAAATGTTTCTTGGGTGCTATAAATGTAGAAGAACAAGACATATTATGTTTCTGCCTTCATGAAGCATATGTTCCAGCAGGTAAGATAATATATAATGTAAAAGTCTTAGATAATGTAACACATTTATATCTATTATGTTAAGTAATAATAGACGCTTTGAAGAAAAATAAAAGAGGCAAGAGGGAACAGATTGAAGGGAGGTTCTGTTTTATACAATGTGATAAAAAAAGATTTTCTGATGGGCTAATGTTCATGCTTTTTGAGCAGAAACCTGAGTGAAGGGAGTATGATAATTCTGTGATATATAGGGTGGATTGAGAGCATTTCAGGCAAAAATAACAGTATTTGAAAAGGCCTTGAGGGAGCTGTTTTTTTTTTGTTTTTTTTTTTTTGAGAAAAATCAAAAATGCCCAAATGGTTGGAGAGAACTGAAGGTTAAGACATTTCTAAGGTAAACTGTTTATCTAGCTTTGCTGCCACCAGCCGCCAAAATTTTGATTCTAGCCATCAGATCTATGTACCCAATTTAAGTATTTAATTATAAACATATTTAAAGAGGGCATTTACCTTATATTTTCAAAGACTTCTAGATACATTGAAAATGATTGAACCTACCCTCTATATTTATATAAATTTTATTAAATCCTCTAAAATTATAAAAGGGGGTACATAATGAGTTCTTTTCCTCATAAAAGATTTACTGCCCTTATATTATTATGCATAAGAAACTAATTTCTGTAATAATTTATTCATGTGTTTCTTCCATCTGTCCCACTTCTATTTGTCTTAACATTGTAAACTAGCATCTGATCTCTTTAATCAAATTAACTGAGGAGCTGCTCAGAGTAGTCTGTAGTTTGGGACTTTATGATATGTTCACCTCACCTCTATGAACATGGGAGAAGTAGGTATCCATTTCCCTTGAAAAGATGATACTAGTGTTTGGCTTGTTCTCCAAGTTTAGTGTAACTCAGATTGGGATTTCAATCCATGAAGCTGGGACTCAGACCTAGGCAAAAGTCAGACTGGGACTTGAATGTACAGTCTTTTAACTGTAATGTGCAGACATTGCACATCTGGTTTCAGGATTTAAGGAAGTTCAAGTTCTTGATGTCTCTTAGCAGAAAGAATTCAGTGAGAGACAAAGTGCTAGGTAAGAAGTGAATTTACTTAGAGAGAAATACTCCACAGACAGAGTGTGGACCTTCTCAGAAGGTGAGAATAGGTCTCAAATAAGGCCTGGCTAGTTTTTATAGGCTGGGTAATTTCATAGACTAATGAGTGTGAGGATTATTTCAGCTGTTTTGGGAAAGGATGGAGATTTTCAGGAATTGGGCTATTTTTCACTTTTTGGTCTTTGATGGTTGGTCTTAGAATTGTCATGGAGCTGGTGAATATATCATTTAGTTGCTAATGTATTACAGTCAGTGTATAATAAAGCTCATGGTCCACCAGAAGTGGAAAACTCCACTGTCTTGGACCTACTTGGTATAAGAAATTTTTCTCATGTCCTGTGGCCATGTTATTCTTTTAAAGGCTGTATCTTGTTCCCTTCCCTCCTATTTCAGAACCATGAAGTCTCTCCTGCCAGAGAGAAGAGTCCTCAGTATTTGTTACCTTCTTTCTTCTGAAACCCATTAAATACTCTGCATTAAGGCACATTTGCATTTAAGAATATATCATCAGGAAAATTCTTATCTTACAGGCAAGGAAAATGGAAGTCCCAACCCCTGCATGGTGGTGAGACTGGAAGGAAAGAGATGGAGGGTGAGAATTAAGTCAGTTAAGTCCCTGGGCGAGGAGACAAAATACAGGAAAATCTTGGAAAAGCAAAGTTGCTGTTCCTCTCTGGATAGATCTTGGGAAATTCTGAGCTCTCTACTCAGTATCATTTGTCTTAACATTGTAAACTAGCATCTGATCTCTTTAATCAAATTAACTGAGGAGCTGCTCAGAGTAGTCTGTAGTTTGGGACTTTATGATATGTTCACCTCACCTCTATGAACATGGGAGAAGTAGGTATCCATTTCCCTTGAAAAGATGATACTAGTGTTTGGCTTGTTCTCCAAGTTTAGTGTAACTCAGATTGGGATTTCAATCCATGAAGCTGGGACTCAGACCTAGGCAAAAGTCAGACTGGGACTTGAATGTACAGTCTTTTAACTGTAATGTGCAGACATTGCACATCTGGTTTCAGGATTTAAGGAAGTTCAAGTTCTTGATGTCTCTTAGCAGAAAGAATTCAGTGAGAGACAAAGTGCTAGGTAAGAAGTGAATTTACTTAGAGAGAAATACTCCACAGACAGAGTGTGGACCTTCTCAGAAGGTGAGAATAGGTCTCAAATAAGGCCTGGCTAGTTTTTATAGGCTGGGTAATTTCATAGACTAATGAGTGTGAGGATTATTTCAGCTGTTTTGGGAAAGGATGGAGATTTTCAGGAATTGGGCTATTTTTCACTTTTTGGTCTTTGATGGTTGGTCTTAGAATTGTCATGGAGCTGGTGAATATATCATTTAGTTGCTAATGTATTACAGTCAGTGTATAATAAAGCTCATGGTCCACCAGAAGTGGAAAACTCCACTGTCTTGGACCTACTTGGTATAAGAAATTTTTCTCATGTCCTGTGGCCATGTTATTCTTTTAAAGGCTGTATCTTGTTCCCTTCTCTCCTATTTCAGAACCATGAAGTCTCTCCTGCCAGAGAGAAGAGTCCTCAGTATTTGTTACCTTCTTTCTTCTGAAACCCATTAAATACTCTGCATTAAGGCACATTTGCATTTAAGAATATATCATCAGGAAAATTCTTATCTTACAGGCAAGGAAAATGGAAGTCCCAACCCCTGCATGGTGGTGAGACTGGAAGGAAAGAGATGGAGGGTGAGAATTAAGTCAGTTAAGTCCCTGGGCGAGGAGACAAAATACAGGAAAATCTTGGAAAAGCAAAGTTGCTGTTCCTCTCTGGATAGATCTTGGGAAATTCTGAGCTCTCTACTCAGTATCGTTTGAGAATGATGAGAAAGGGCAGCGCATTAGAAATGGCCAAGGTGAATGTGTAGGTTTGGACTGAAATGATGTCTCATGGCTTCAGAAATTGAGCATGGTGTCCCAGCCACCCACAAGTGCTCTGTGTTTCCTGCCAGTTGACACACAAGTGCTTAAAAGAGTCAGATTATATGAGAAATTGCTGAAAATTTTTCTTGGTGCTATGGTAGCTGATGGCAGCACAAAGATCAAATGATCAAATGAAGCAGGTAGGACTAAGCACATCTCGGCAGATGTTCGCAGAAATTTCTCAGTGACATGACTCTTTGGGTTAAGCGTGATTGTAGGGGGGAGGTAGCTTAAACTCATGGAATCATAGGTTCTCTTGTGATGGAAACAGGAAGAATGAAGAAAGGACTATTAAAAACTCAATGAGTTTGTATAATCATCATCATCATCATCATCATCTGAGTTACTAATACCTTATAGAGTCTGATGAGCTACAAGGATCAAGGTTTCTAAACAGTATTTGAAAGATTTTTTTTTTTTTATCTACTGAGTTGAAATGGAAAATTGAGAAGATGACATCATCTTTGAATTTTAAAAGTGCAGCTTTTGTGTATCTGAATTAGAGTGCACAGAGTTCAACTCTGGTCAGATTAGTATATTTGACACACCACACTCTAAAGGACTTGCCATAAGGAGTATGAGTTGCCTTGAGTTCAAATGGATGCATCTGTAGCTGTGAAACAAAAACCATCCTCAAGAGAAGAGACAGCACTTCTATATGTCTTCAAAATTTTTCCATTTTCACCATAATGTGATCAAATTATGACATAGATACCTCTCAGGACACCCATAGGGATCTTCATAAATCCTGAAGTTTCCAGAATGTAGCAACATCTATGTTGTTTGCCTTGATCCTCTAAATGTCTACTACAGCTCAGTTGATCCCAGATATTGTGGTAACCTCCTATATATCATAAAGCTGTCCCAACCAGTATCAATATATCACCCATGACCTGCTTTTACCTTCAAAGGGTATGATAATTTAGAATTACATATTCAGTACAGGGCAGTCACTTCGGTGTTCCATAGCTGCCCCGGCACTCCTCTCCTTGCTTCTGTTTCTCTAAGGCTGATACATCATTTGCCTTTATCAGGCCATTGATCCTCTGAAAGAAAGTTGTAAGTTCATTACTGCTTTATTTGCACTCACTTTTGCCCTCAGAAACAGTCTTCTAAAAGTTTGGTGTTTATGGTAGATCATACTTTGCTGGTTCAGTTATAAGATATGACCTGGTTTAGGAGGAGCCAAAGAACCTGCTTTGTATTTTTGAGTGAATAGCATCAACTGCTCTGTCAAGTCTTAGTGATTTATTTTTCATTGCAGACTAAGGCCAACTGACTGACAGTCTTCACAGTGGTCACTCAGGGACTGTGCCTCCAGACAGCCATGACTCCATCTCAGAAACTTTTGGTCCCATGAAGATAAAGTTGAGTGGATTCAAGAGACATTCTGAGTTAGACTTAGAAGCAACATCAATTCCACATATATGGGCAAGAGTCTGCCCTCTCTCTCAAGAGATGACACAACTTTTTCAAGTCCATGTGTAAAGAAAGGGTGGGGAATGGATAGCAACACATGGGTATGGATGAGACTACCACTGTCTGTCCACTGTACACCAAAGTTCAGGTGGATTCCCCAATTTCACACAGACCACACTCACTCTCTTCTTTAGGGGCACAGCGTGGAATCCTAGGCAGTGACTGTATCATCCCAAAGCCCAGGTCCATGGGACTCTGTGGTCCTTTCCCTTAAGTCGTCATATCCCTCCTCTTGATCCTTGTGTGTGTGCGAAGTTGGTTCAGTCATGTCTGATTCTTTGCAACACCATTGACTGTAACCCTCAAGGCTCCTCAGTCCAAGGGATTCTCCAGGCAAGAATACTGGAGTGGGTTACTCTCCTCTAGGGGATGTTCCTGACCAAGGTATTGGACCCCCATCTCTTTACATCTCCTGCATGGGCAGGTGGGTTCTTTACCACTAGTGCTACCTAGAAAGCACTTCTTAGTCCTCCTCTATACACTAACACAACACATCATCCCTCTCTCTCCTCACCTCCATGCCTTATGAACATAGCAATCAGAATAAGATAAACTCAGTATACCTCATATTAGGAAAAGAGGAGAAAGGAAGAGCCCCAAAAGTCACTGGAATCCTGTGCAGAAGGCTCTCTTTGTGAAGTGTGCTTATCCACATCCTCCCTGCTCAAGTCTGAAGTGACTGCTTTAAAGGTGGCTGTCTATCTTTAAAACCATTGATCCTCTGAAAGAAAGTTGTAAGTTCATTACTGCTTTATTTGCACTCACTTTTGCCCTCAGAAACAGTCTTCTAAAAGTTTGGTGTTTATGGTAGATCATACTTTGCTGGTTCAGTTATAAGATATGACCTGGTTTAGGAGGAGCCAAAGAACCTGCTTTGTATTTTTGAGTGAATAGCATCAACTGCTCTGTCAAGTCTTAGTGATTTATTTTCATTGCAGACTAAGGCCAACTGACTGACAGTCTTCACAGTGGTCACTCAGGGACTGTGCCTCCAGACAGCCATGACTCCATCTCAGAAACTTTTGGTCCCATGAAGATAAAGTTGAGTGGATTCAAGAGACATTCTGAGTTAGACTTAGAAGCAACATCAATTCCACATATATGGGCAAGAGTCTGCCCTCTCTCAAGAGATGACACAACTTTTTCAAGTCCATGTGTAAAGAAAGGGTGGGGAATGGATAGCAACACATGGGTATGGATGAGACTACCACTGTCTGTCCACTGTACACCAAAGTTCAGGTGGATTCCCCAATTTCACACAGACCACACTCACTCTCTTCTTTAGGGGCACAGCGTGGAATCCTAGGCAGTGACTGTATCATCCCAAAGCCCAGGTCCATGGGACTCTGTGGTCCTTTCCCTTAAGTCGTCATATCCCTCCTCTTGATCCTTGTGTGTGTGCGAAGTTGGTTCAGTCATGTCTGATTCTTTGCAACACCATTGACTGTAACCCTCAAGGCTCCTCAGTCCAAGGGATTCTCCAGGCAAGAATACTGGAGTGGGTTACTCTCCTCTAGGGGATGTTCCTGACCAAGGTATTGGACCCCCATCTCTTTACATCTCCTGCATGGGCAGGTGGGTTCTTTACCACTAGTGCTACCTAGAAAGCACTTCTTAGTCCTCCTCTATACACTAACACAACACATCATCCCTCTCTCTCCTCACCTCCATGCCTTATGAACATAGCAATCAGAATAAGATAAACTCAGTATACCTCATATTAGGAAAAGAGGAGAAAGGAAGAGCCCCAAAAGTCACTGGAATCCTGTGCAGAAGGCTCTCTTTGTGAAGTGTGCTTATCCACATCCTCCCTGCTCAAGTCTGAAGTGACTGCTTTAAAGGTGGCTGTCTATCTTTAAAACCTGACCCCAGTGAGATTTTAGGAACTTTTTTTTAAGGTGGAATATAGCTGATTTACAATGTTGTGTTAGTTTCAGGTGTGCAGCAGAGCAAATCAGTTATACATCTACGTTTATCATGTATATATGACTTTTTTTTAACATTCTTTTCCCATATAGGCTTTTACAGAATATTGAGTAGAGTTTCCTGTGCTTTATAGTAGGTTCTTATTATTAATCTGTTTTGTTATATATATATTAGTGTGTACATGTCACTTTCAACCTTCCAATTTATCACTCTCCTCCTTTATTCTCTGGTAACCATAAGTTTGTTTCCTACATCCATGACTCTACTTCTGTTTTGTAAACAAGTTATTTTGCACTCCATTTTTAAAGATTCCATAGATAATCAATATCATATAATTGTCTTTCTGTCTGACATACTCACCCAGTATGACAATCTCTAAGTCCATCCATGTTGCTGAAAATAGCATTATTTTATTCTTTTTATGCCTGAGTGATATTCTGTTGTTTACATGTACCACATCTTCTTTATCCATTCATCTGTCAATGGATATTTAGGATTCTTTCACGTTCTGGCTATTGTAAATAGTGTTGCAATGAACACTAGGATGCATGTATGTTTTCAAATTATGGTTTTCTCCATACATATGTCCAGGATAGTATTGCTGGGTCATATGGTAGTTCTATTGTTAAATTTTTAAAGGAAACTCCATAGTGTTCTTCATAGTAGTTGTACCAATTTACATACCCACCAAGAGAGTAGGAGGGTTCCCTTTCTTCCACAACATCATCAAACAGTTCATGAAGCTGAAAAAACAAACAAACAAATGACCCTATAAAAACGAGTGGTGTATTTAAATAGACATTTCTCTAAAGAAGAGAGAGCCAAAAGGCACATGTAAAGATGCTTGAGATCACTAATTGTTAGAGAAATGCAAACCAAATTACAATGTGTTTATCTCCTCACACCAGTCAGAATTGCCATCATCGAAAATTCTACAAACAATAAATCCCACAGGAAGTTTTAATCGCAGTCAACACTTCCCCCCCACCCCATCATCAGGACTCTTTTTTGTTTAGCTAACACATTTTGCTCAAAATCTCTTGGACTTCTGACCTCCTTGCTTCCAGCCCTTTCCTTCTGCTCACCACCATACTCAGGGTTCTTTTCTGTACCTAATTTTCAATCTGATTTATTTTTTTGCTTTCTTACTCACCTTCCTGACAACTTAGTGGGAGCATGCTTGACGCTCTCTCAAATATTGTGTATGGGCAGGGACGTCATGCTTTTAATATGATCATTGCACTAGATTTAAAAATTACTTGGTTAAAACTTGTTTCTCAAAACTACTTTCAGTCTTATCGCTTATTGTTTGGAGTCCAAAAAGCAAAGGATTTTCCGACTCTTAGTTTGGACCTTTTCCTAATTAATTCAGAGTTAGGGAGAACATTTGGATGTATGAACCCGGAATCTGAATGGTGGCTTCACAGACTTAAGAAAAATACTGATGGAATTGTTGTGGGTTGACATGCAGGCATTGTCTTTTCCCTGAGGATACATGCCTGAAAAGTTTATAGAAGCTTCTGGAATCTGAATGTGAAAGAGAGGCAGTGTCTTGAAAAGCATGACAGGAGAATGGGGTACCTTATTAGGTACCTGAGGTACCAGCATCCTTAGTCACTTCCATTCACAAATCTGCTAGGACTGATTCTGAAGTCGAAACAAAGCAGGACACTAAGACCTTCTCTAATTAGTTATATAAGTTAAGAAAATTTCTAGCAAAAAGTAGTGATACATTGTGTCTTGTGGTTTGTTTTAAAATGCTCATTTCCTTCCCACCTCCGTGGATTCAAGCTCTTTGTGCATTAAGGAAGCTCACATCAAAAAGTTACCAAATGTAAAATAAAACAAATTGTCAACATGGAAAGGTAAATGGCGACAGCAACAAATTAGATTGTCAAGGACCTAACATTAACTGTGAAGAAATAAAAGACAAAACAGAAAATCAGGAAGGAAAAAAAACCAGCAAAAATAAAAAAGCATGAATGTGTTACTGAATTTGCAAGCACATGTGCTCTACTCAGAGTGAGGCCCATCAATACTAAACATTAGTTTATTACAGTTTTATACAAGAAGGTGGGTGGCTCATGTCTTAAGAACCCCAAAGTCATTGAAAGCTTCCAGCAAGTCCCTTTAAAAGCAAAAGGTGAAGGATGGATATGGTTAGTTGCAGATTTCTCAGTGTCAGATCCTTTGTTCTTGAAGTCAGGGCATGGTCAGGTAATGATGTTCCTGTAAATCTCTACCAGATGAATGTTATTCTCTGTCCTGACAAGATAGGGCAAAATTCCAAGGCACAATTTTCACCCTTGATGGTCCCAGTCCTGACTAAGAGGAGGCAGATCTCAGTTGGCAGCTCCTTCAGGGGCAGGTCCCCATATCCCGGCCAGCTGTCATCCCTGAGAGAGTCAAGCATCCAACCCAACTGGCTCTCAGTCTCTTCAAGCTGCCCAAAGAGGGAGATCAGGTCTCACAGCCTGACCAGACAAACGGCACTGCTATTAGGTCACACAGATGATGATGGGAGAGAGGTTCTCTGCTCCTCAAGGCTAGGGCCACGGCCAGTGGAGGGCCTTAGTGAGGGCTCTGGAGCCCTGAAGGATGTAGTCCCCCATCTGTTTCCTGAACCCGCCAGCTCACCCATTGGCCCAAGTTGGGTAAGCTGGAAGGCCTCCAGGAGAAGGCCTGAATCTGCCTCTAACCTCACTCTCCACCTGATGACCACTACACCACTGACTTTCAACTGAATCACTTCCCCAGTGGTCCCTCATGGACAGTTACCAGTAAGCTGGTAACTGTTCAATTTGTGGTGCTGACCAATAGCTGAGCAGAACAACTAATGGACTTAGTAGTTTATAAAAGTTAAGAAAATTTCTAGCAAAAGTAGTGATACATTGTGTCTTGTGGTTTGTTTTAAAATGCTCATTTCCTTCCCACCTCCGTGGATTCAAGCTCTTTGTGCATTAAGGAAGCTCACATCAAAAAGTTACCAAATGTAAAATAAAACAAATTGTCAACATGGAAAGGTAAATGGCGACAGCAACAAATTAGATTGTCAAGGACCTAACATTAACTGTGAAGAAATAAAAGACAAAACAGAAAATCAGGAAGGAAAAACCAGCAAAAATAAAAAAGCATGAATGTGTTACTGAATTTGCAAGCACATGTGCTCTACTCAGAGTGAGGCCCATCAATACTAAACATTAGTTTATTACAGTTTTATACAAGAAGGTGGGTGGCTCATGTCTTAAGAACCCCAAAGTCATTGAAAGCTTCCAGCAAGTCCCTTTAAAAGCAAAAGGTGAAGGATGGATATGGTTAGTTGCAGATTTCTCAGTGTCAGATCCTTTGTTCTTGAAGTCAGGGCATGGTCAGGTAATGATGTTCCTGTAAATCTCTACCAGATGAATGTTATTCTCTGTCCTGACAAGATAGGGCAAAATTCCAAGGCACAATTTTCACCCTTGATGGTCCCAGTCCTGACTAAGAGGAGGCAGATCTCAGTTGGCAGCTCCTTCAGGGGCAGGTCCCCATATCCCGGCCAGCTGTCATCCCTGAGAGAGTCAAGCATCCAACCCAACTGGCTCTCAGTCTCTTCAAGCTGCCCAAAGAGGGAGATCAGGTCTCACAGCCTGACCAGACAAACGGCACTGCTATTAGGTCACACAGATGATGATGGGAGAGAGGTTCTCTGCTCCTCAAGGCTAGGGCCACGGCCAGTGGAGGGCCTTAGTGAGGGCTCTGGAGCCCTGAAGGATGTAGTCCCCCATCTGTTTCCTGAACCCGCCAGCTCACCCATTGGCCCAAGTTGGGTAAGCTGGAAGGCCTCCAGGAGAAGGCCTGAATCTGCCTCTAACCTCACTCTCCACCTGATGACCACTACACCACTGACTTTCAACTGAATCACTTCCCCAGTGGTCCCTCATGGACAGTTACCAGTAAGCTGGTAACTGTTCAATTTGTGGTGCTGACCAATAGCTGAGCAGAACAACTAATGGTCATTCATTGCCAGTTAGTTGCTTGTGGACATTGTGCCCACCTGAGGCACCAAGCAATGACTGAGCAAGACCTGTTGCCTAGTAACAGGGTTCAGAGTAATGAGGCACAGCAATGAATACCTGCTAAGAGCTGTGCTCATTCTGATCTCTTATAGCAAGAGCATCCCTAAAATGAAATTTTTGAAGTTGAAAATTCAATAAATGGGTTATAAAGCATGTAGAGGCATAGTTAAGGCAACAGTGACTGAACTTACAACGTCACTAACAGTTGCACTGAGTATGCTGCAACTAATATGTTTACACTGAATATTACCATCATTAAAATATTACCATATTAAAAATATTTACTGTATGTATCTATATATACCATGTGGGCTTCCCTGGTGACTCAGACAGTAAATGCAGAAGACCCACATCTGATCCCTGGGTCAGGAAGATACCCTGGAGAAGAGATGGCCACCCACTTCAGTAATATTTCCTGGAGAATTCTATGGACAGAGGAACCTGGAGGGCTACAGTCCTTGGGTTTGCAAAGAGTCAGACTCGACAAAGTGAGTAACATATAGACAAAGAATATTATTTAGCAATTTAGAAAGGAAGAATACAAGTGACCATTAAAGAAAGTTGAAAATTATAAACTCACTGGTTTTTAAAGAAATGCAAATTAAATAATAGCATATTTTATTACCTTAACAAGGATTAAAGGATGATATTCAGTGTGGACATAATTATAGGGAAATGCTCACTGCTTTTAGGGTAAAAATTGTCAGGTTTCTGAAAGACACTTGTTTCAAAGGGTTTAATGGGTAAAACCTTTGACTTTTCACTTCAAAAAAATTTCTGTTGGGAAATAATTATATAGAAACCTATTCCTTAAAAGATTCTTTGTAATAGGAACAAAATTGTAACAATTATAAGCAGTTAAAATATCCCAAAGAGTTTTTGATAAATATATTTGGTTTTTACATTGTGATAGTAAATGGCTAATTCACCAGATGTTTTTATGTTCATACATATGTAGATATGGTATATTAAGTGAAAATATATGTGATGTTTTGGGAAAACGTATGTGATACTTCTGTGTATTACTGAATATAGGCATACATTTATACTTGTGTGTACAGAGGAAAAATTTGAAAGTAGATACAGCAAAAAAACTATATGATGTTTTAAAGCGTAGAGGCATAGTTTAAGGCAAACAGTGAATACCTGCTAAGAGCTGTGCTCATTCTGATCTCTTATAGCAAGAGCATCCCTAAAATGAAATTTTTGAAGTTGAAAATTCAATAAATGGGTTATAAAGCATGTAGAGGCATAGTTAAGGCAACAGTGACTGAACTTACAACGTCACTAACAGTTGCACTGAGTATGCTGCAACTAATATGTTTACACTGAATATTACCATCATTAAAATATTACCATATTAAAAATATTTACTGTATGTATCTATATATACCATGTGGGTTTCCCCTGGTGACTCAGACAGTAAATGCAGAAGACCCACATCTGATCCCTGGGTCAGGAAGATACCCTGGAGAAGAGATGGCCACCCACTTCAGTAATATTTCCTGGAGAATTCTATGGACAGAGGAACCTGGAGGGCTACAGTCCTTGGGTTTGCAAAGAGTCAGACTCGACAAAGTGAGTAACATATAGACAAAGAATATTATTTAGCAATTTAGAAAGGAAGAATACAAGTGACCATTAAAGAAAGTTGAAAATTATAAACTCACTGGTTTTTAAAGAAATGCAAATTAAATAATAGCATATTTTATTACCTTAACAAGGATTAAAGGATGATATTCAGTGTGGACATAATTATAGGGAAATGCTCACTGCTTTTAGGGTAAAAATTGTCAGGTTTCTGAAAGACACTTGTTTCAAAGGGTTTAATGGGTAAAACCTTTGACTTTTCACTTCAAAAAAATTTCTGTTGGGAAATAATTATATAGAAACCTATTCCTTAAAAGATTCTTTGTAATAGGAACAAAATTGTAACAATTATAAGCAGTTAAAATATCCCAAAGAGTTTTTGATAAATATATTTGGTTTTTACATTGTGATAGTAAATGGCTAATTCACCAGATGTTTTTATGTTCATACATATGTAGATATGGTATATTAAGTGAAAATATATGTGATGTTTTGGGAAAACGTATGTGATACTTCTGTGTATTACTGAATATAGGCATACATTTATACTTGTGTGTACAGAGGAAAAATTTGAAAGCAGATACAGCAAAACATAAACATTGACTATCTCCATGTGTTGAATTAAAATGTTTTCTTTCCTTTTTTTTTTTAAATGGTTTTGAATTATTTTTTTCTTTGTGGATTTTTTAATTTTATTATTTTTTATTAGATGAACATATATTATTCACATGGTCATTTTTTTTTTTTTTTTAATTTTGGGAAAGGGAGCGGGTTGGGGAGGGAGGGGGGCGGGCCACTTCTATTGGTCTTTCATTTCTCCATTTTCATCCGTCCTTGCTCCTTGGCTCCTGTGGGCCTCCCATCGCGGTGGCGTCTGTCGCTGCAGAGCGCCGGCTCTGGGCGCATGCGCTCCAGAGCTCCGGCTCGGTGATTGGACACATCGGTCCTGCCGATCCGCGGCACATGGGATCTTCCCAGGCCAGGGATCGAACCGGCGCCCCTTGGACTGCAAGGCGGTGTCCTTACCCAGTGGACCACCAGGGAAGCCCCACATGGTCATTTTTACAGAAGAAAAGAACTTGCTGATTTGAAAGACAGAAATAGTTTGCTAACTTATATTATTAGATTTCTGCTTAGTTGAAGAAATGTCCCCACTTTTCTTGTTTCTCTTTTTTCTTTTATGATTTGTATGCTCACAGGTTTTTACAAATTTACTGTTTTAGTATTATTCTTTTCTTGTACAATTTAGAGTTCTTCCTATGTTTAAATTAATAAACTTGGATTGTCATCACAGTTCTATTTATATTACATTGTGTGACCACATTTTCATATATGGAATTAAGAACTTAAGTTAGTGTATCTGTCTGGCTTCATAATGTAGAAAGTCCTTTCACTTACTAATCTTAAATAGCCTAATGCCTCACTGGAGTCAGACTGTGTCCCTTCCTCTTGTCACACTCAGAAGATAATCTGCCTTATTTATGGATTGAAACTCCTTTAAATTCCTTCCTGTCACCCTCCTCCACTCTTCCCACTCAGTCACGGAGACCCTTGCCTGCATCTACACATGTCATTATCTTCATCATGCCTTCCTTCCATGGAAAAAATTTTCCTTCTATCTCGGCCCCAGATCCCATCCTCTGTCACTTCCTTGGTGATCTTAGGCTGTCAGCAATCTCCCCTTTTCTTCTGTGTTTCTCTTGGTTGTTTCATTTCCATGTTTCTTTTTGTTGTTTCATTGTTGTATATAAGCAAGTTAAATTGCCATCTGTCTAAAATAAACAATCCTCAAACCTTTCTTTGAGCCTTTTTTTTTTTTTTAAGAAAACAGTGATATAAAGGAGTTGTGAAGATGTTGAGTCCTAAGCATTTCCTGAACATTCAAAAATGACACTATAAGTGCCTCCAAAGCTACAGAGGTGAGTAAGTTGCATACCTTTGATGAGTTTACTGTTATTCTTTATGTACTTAGAGTTCTGTGTGTGATTGACATAACTGTGTAACAGTGGAGCTTTATGCAGGTTGGGGCACCTTCTACAAATCCTGTTAGGGAACTTTGAATAAAAATAGGAAATGACTAATTAATTAATTAAGTGAAGATCCCAAATCCCCTTCCATTCTTCAGAAGATAACTGTAGAAGTCAGTTTGCTCACAGATACCATTCCTTCTCTTTCTTTCACATTCAAAATTCTGAAAACAACCATGTACTGATGGTCACCTCCACTGCCATCAGACATTTCTCTCTTTACGGAACTAAAATGACAGCTGATGATTTGTATACTCTTCTGCTTCCTCACTTCTCAGAGAAAGTCTCTCTCCTTTTCTACCTCCTCTTCAGGGTAGCCTCCTCTATCTCTCTAGCTGCTTTCCCCCAGAGATCATCTGTGGATTTGTCTGCTTTCCCTCTGCCCTGTTCAACCTGTGTTATTTCCCTGGCCTTTGTCTTCATCTATGAATTCTACTCTCACATGCATTTTAAATGTACTGAAGAAAGAATAAAGACTGATTTAATCAACACATAAATCTTAAGGAAACTGAAGAAAGGGGAACCCAAGTGTCATTTCCAAGATTTCCTGTTCATTAAGAGCTGGAAAGATCCACCCTAGATTCTCAACCTCTAAATTCCATCCAGGTGTTCCTATTCAGTTCTTCTGGAAACAGTGACAGAACCATTATCTTCATCATGCCTTCCTTCCATGGAAAAAATTTTCCTTCTATCTCGGCCCCAGATCCCATCCTCTGTCACTTCCTTGGTGATCTTAGGCTGTCAGCAATCTCCCCTTTTCTTCTGTGTTTCTCTTGGTTGTTTCATTTCCATGTTTCTTTTTGTTGTTTCATTGTTGTATATAAGCAAGTTAAATTGCCATCTGTCTAAAATAAACAATCCTCAAACCTTTCTTTGAGCCTTTTTTTTTTTTTTAAGAAAACAGTGATATAAAGGAGTTGTGAAGATGTTGAGTCCTAAGCATTTCCTGAACATTCAAAAATGACACTATAAGTGCCTCCAAAGCTACAGAGGTGAGTAAGTTGCATACCTTTGATGAGTTTACTGTTATTCTTTATGTACTTAGAGTTCTGTGTGTGATTGACATAACTGTGTAACAGTGGAGCTTTATGCAGGTTGGGGCACCTTCTACAAATCCTGTTAGGGAACTTTGAATAAAAATAGGAAATGACTAATTAATTAATTAAGTGAAGATCCCAAATCCCCTTCCATTCTTCAGAAGATAACTGTAGAAGTCAGTTTGCTCACAGATACCATTCCTTCTCTTTCTTTCACATTCAAAATTCTGAAAACAACCATGTACTGATGGTCACCTCCACTGCCATCAGACATTTCTCTCTTGACGGAACTAAAATGACAGCTGATGATTTGTATACTCTTCTGCTTCCTCACTTCTCAGAGAAAGTCTCTCTCCTTTTCTACCTCCTCTTCAGGGTAGCCTCCTCTATCTCTCTAGCTGCTTTCCCCCAGAGATCATCTGTGGATTTGTCTGCTTTCCCTCTGCCCTGTTCAACCTGTGTTATTTCCCTGGCCTTTGTCTTCATCTATGAATTCTACTCTCACATGCATTTTAAATGTACTGAAGAAAGAATAAAGACTGATTTAATCAACACATAAATCTTAAGGAAACTGAAGAAAGGGGAACCCAAGTGTCATTTCCAAGATTTCCTGTTCATTAAGAGCTGGAAAGATCCACCCTAGATTCTCAACCTCTAAATTCCATCCAGGTGTTCCTATTCAGTTCTTCTGGAAACAGTGACAGAACCATTCAGCCCAACCACGTCCTAGGATGTTACATCAGGAATATTTAATTGGGCACTTTCATCTTCCTCAAGAGTTCTTCTGGCTCTTTAAAAATGTGTTATGCTTTCTAAATTATAGGAAAAAAATTCAGATGACTGTTGTATCTACTTCTGTTGGCAAGAGTTCCTTAGAAGAAATGGAGTAGCCCTCATGGTCAACAAAAGAGTCCAAAATGTAATACTTGGGTGCAGTCTCAAAAATGAAAGAATGATCTCAGTTCATTTCTAAGATAAACTATTCAATATGACTGTAATCCAACTATATGCCCCAACCACTGATGCCAAAGAAACAGAAGTCGACCAGTTCTATGAAGACCTACAACACTTTCTAGAATTAACAAACACACACAAAGATGTACTTTCCATTGGAATACAAAAGTAGTGAGTCAAGAGATACCTGAAATAACAGGCAAGTTTGTTCTTGGTGTTAAAAATTAAGCAGGACAAATCTTAATAGAATTTTGCCAAGAAAGCATGCTGATCATAGCAAATACAGTTTTTCTAACAACTCAAGGGAGGACTCTACATAGCCAATACTGAAATCAGATTGATTATGGTTTTTGCAGCCAAAGATGGAGAAACTCTATGTGATAAGCAAAGGAAAAACCAGAAGCTGACTCTGGCTTAGATCCTAACATCTTTATTGCAAAATTCAGACTTAAATTGAAGAATATAGGGAAAACCACTAGGCCGTACAGGTATGACCTAAATCGCAGCCCTTACGATTATATAGTGGAGGTGATAAATAGGTTCAAGGGATTAGATATGGTAGGCAGAGTGCCTTAAGAACTATGAATTGAGGATTGAAGCATTGTACAGGAGTGACCAAAACCATTCCAAAGGAAAAGAAATGCAAGGAGGCAAAGTGGTTGTCTGAGTGGTTGCCATCACCTTGACTAGCTTTGTTCATAGTAATGCTTCCTAAGGTCCACTTGGTTTCACAGTTCAAGATATTTGGCTCTAAGTGAGTGACCACAACATCACACCATCATGATCATCTGAGTCTATCAGATCTGATCCCTTTAAACTATTCATCACCTCCACTGCATAGTCATAAGTGTTTGATTTAGGTCATAACTCAATGCCCTAATGGTTTCTCCTAGTTTCTTCAGTTTAAGTCTGAATTTTGCAAGAACAAGTTGATGATCTGTCGGTTCCAGTTCTTGTTTCTGCTGACTGCATAGAGCTTCTCTACCTTCCACTGCCAAGAATGTAATCAATCTGATTTAAGTATTGACCATCTGGTGATGTCCACATGTAAAGTTTTCTCTTGTGTTATTGGAAGAGGGTGTTTGTTATGACAGGTGCATTCTCTTTGCAAAACTCTGTAGCCTTTGCCCTGCTTCACTTTGTACTCCAAGTCCAAACTTGTCTGTTATTTCAGTTATTTCTTGACTTCCTACTCTGGCATTCCAGTCCCCTATGATCAAAAGGACATCTTTTTTTTTTTATTTTGGTGTATCAAGACATGAAGCAACAGTTAAAACTGAGCATGAAACAATAGCCTGATTAAAAATTGGGAAAGGATTAAGGAAAGGCTACATATTGTCATCTTGCTTAAATAACATTTATGCAGATTACATCATGCAGAATGCTGGGCTGGATGAAGCACAAGCTGGAATCAAGATTGCTGGGAGAAATATCAATACAGGTTACACCACCCCAATGGCAGAAATTGAAGAGGAACTAAAGAGTCTCTTGATGAAGGTGAAAGAGGAGAATGAAAAAGCTGGCTTAAAACCCAATATTCAATAAACTAGCATCATGCTGTTTGGTTCCATCATTTCATGTCACATAGATGGTGAAAAATGGAAACTGGGCTTCCCCTGGTGGCGCAGTGGGTAAGGACACCGCCTCGCAGTCCAAGGGGCGCCGGTTCGATCCCTGGCCTGGGAAGATCCCACGTGTCGGGGGGAGCGCAAGGGATTAGATATGGTAGGCAGAGTGCCTTAAGAACTATGAATTGAGGATTGAAGCATTGTACAGGAGTGACCAAAACCATTCCAAAGGAAAAGAAATGCAAGGAGGCAAAGTGGTTGTCTGAGTGGTTGCCATCACCTTGACTAGCTTTGTTCATAGTAATGCTTCCTAAGGTCCACTTGGTTTCACAGTTCAAGATATTTGGCTCTAAGTGAGTGACCACAACATCACACCATCATGATCATCTGAGTCTATCAGATCTGATCCCTTTAAACTATTCATCACCTCCACTGCATAGTCATAAGTGTTTGATTTAGGTCATAACTCAATGCCCTAATGGTTTCTCCTAGTTTCTTCAGTTTAAGTCTGAATTTTGCAAGAACAAGTTGATGATCTGTCGGTTCCAGTTCTTGTTTCTGCTGACTGCATAGAGCTTCTCTACCTTCCACTGCCAAGAATGTAATCAATCTGATTTAAGTATTGACCATCTGGTGATGTCCACATGTAAAGTTTTCTCTTGTGTTATTGGAAGAGGGTGTTTGTTATGACAGGTGCATTCTCTTTGCAAAACTCTGTAGCCTTTGCCCTGCTTCACTTTGTACTCCAAGTCCAAACTTGTCTGTTATTTCAGTTATTTCTTGACTTCCTACTCTGGCATTCCAGTCCCCTATGATCAAAAGGACATCTTTTTTTTTTTATTTTGGTGTATCAAGACATGAAGCAACAGTTAAAACTGAGCATGAAACAATAGCCTGATTAAAAATTGGGAAAGGATTAAGGAAAGGCTACATATTGTCATCTTGCTTAAATAACATTTATGCAGATTACATCATGCAGAATGCTGGGCTGGATGAAGCACAAGCTGGAATCAAGATTGCTGGGAGAAATATCAATACAGGTTACACCACCCCAATGGCAGAAATTGAAGAGGAACTAAAGAGTCTCTTGATGAAGGTGAAAGAGGAGAATGAAAAAGCTGGCTTAAAACCCAATATTCAATAAACTAGCATCATGCTGTTTGGTTCCATCATTTCATGTCACATAGATGGTGAAAAATGGAAACTGGGCTTCCCCTGGTGGCGCAGTGGGTAAGGACACCGCCTCGCAGTCCAAGGGGCGCCGGTTTGATCCCTGGCCTGGGAAGATCCCACGTGTCGCGGAGCGGCTGGACCCATGTGTCCAATTACCAAGCCGGAGCGCTGGAGCTCTGGAGCACATGCACCCAGAGCCGGCGCTCTGCAGCGACAGACGCCACCGCGATGGGAGGCCCACAGGAGCGGAAGAACAAAGATGGATGAAAATAGAGAAATGAAAGACCAATAGACGTGGCCCGCCCTCTCCCCTCCCTCCGCAACACGACCCCCGCCCAAAATAAATAAATAAATCTTTAAAAAAAAAAAAATGGAAACAGTGACAGACTATCTCCTGAGCTCCAAAATCGCAGTGGATGGTGACTGTAGCCATGAAATTAAAAGATGCTTGCTCCTTGGAAGAAAAGCTATGACAAAACTAGACAGAGTATTATAAAACAGAGAGGTCACTTTGCTGACATAAGTCCATATAGTCAAAGTTTTCCCTGGTAGTTATGTACTGATATGAGAGTTGGAGTATAAAGAAGGCTAAGCGTCAAAGAACTGATGCTTTCAAACTGTAGTGCCAGAGAAGACTCTTGAGAGTCCCTTGGACTGCAAAGAGATTATACCAGTCAGTCGTAAAGGAAATCAACACTGAATATTTATTGCAAGAACTAATGCTGAGGTGAAGTTCCAATACTTTGGCCTCCTGATTTAATGAACCAATTTATTTGAAAAGACCTTGATGCTGTGAATGATTGAGAGCAAGAGTAGATGGGTGACAGAGGATGAGATGATTCGATGGCATAACTGACTCAGTGGATATGAATTTGTGCAAAGTCCAGGAAATAGTGAAGGACAGGGAAGCCTGGCATGCTGCTGTCACAGGGTCACAAAAAGTCAGACAGGACTTAGCAACTGAGCAACAATATTTTATTCTATATATGTTCGAACAACAAACTGTACCACATTCTCTTTATCCATTCATCTCTCTATAGACATTTAGATTGCTTCTATATCTTGGCTATTGTAATTTGTGCTGCTGTGAATATTTGGTTCTTATAAGTTTTGAATTAAGTACTATCTGATATATGCCTATTGTAGATTTGTGACTTGCTAGTGAATATTGCAGTCCAAGGGCGCGGTTTGATCCTGGCCTGGGAAGATCCCACGTGTCGCGGAGCGGCTGGACTGATGTGTCCAATTACCGAGCCAGAGCTCTGGAGCACATGCACCCAGAGCCGGCGCTCTGCAGCGACAGACGCCACCGCGATGGGAGGCCCACAGGAGCGGAAGAACAAAGATGGATGAAAATAGAGAAATGAAAGACCAATAGACGTGGCCCGCCCTCTCCCCTCCCTCCGCAACACGACCCCCGCCCAAAATAAATAAATAAATCTTTAAAAAAAAAAAAATGGAAACAGTGACAGACTATCTCCTGAGCTCCAAAATCACAGTGGATGGTGACTGTAGCCATGAAATTAAAAGATGCTTGCTCCTTGGAAGAAAAGCTATGACAAAACTAGACAGAGTATTATAAAACAGAGAGGTCACTTTGCTGACATAAGTCCATATAGTCAAAGTTTTCCCTGGTAGTTATGTACTGATATGAGAGTTGGAGTATAAAGAAGGCTAAGCGTCAAAGAACTGATGCTTTCAAACTGTAGTGCCAGAGAAGACTCTTGAGAGTCCCTTGGACTGCAAAGAGATTATACCAGTCAGTCGTAAAGGAAATCAACACTGAATATTTATTGCAAGAACTAATGCTGAGGTGAAGTTCCAATACTTTGGCCTCCTGATTTAATGAACCAATTTATTTGAAAAGACCTTGATGCTGTGAATGATTGAGAGCAAGAGTAGATGGGTGACAGAGGATGAGATGATTCGATGGCATAACTGACTCAGTGGATATGAATTTGTGCAAAGTCCAGGAAATAGTGAAGGACAGGGAAGCCTGGCATGCTGCTGTCACAGGGTCACAAAAAGTCAGACAGGACTTAGCAACTGAGCAACAATATTTTATTCTATATATGTTCGAACAACAAACTGTACCACATTCTCTTTATCCATTCATCTCTCTATAGACATTTAGATTGCTTCTATATCTTGGCTATTGTAATTTGTGCTGCTGTGAATATTTGGTTCTTATAAGTTTTAGAGTCAAGTAATATCTGATATATGCCAGAGAGTGTGATTGTTAGATAATCTGATAGTTCTACCTTTATGTTTTTGAGGAAACTCCATACTGTTCTCCATAGTGGCACATCAATTTACATTCCCATCAACAGTGTAAGAGGGTTTCCTTTTCTCTATACCCTGAAAAGATAAAATTCTTAATATAAATGAGAGTAACAATATAATGAGCATCATAAGGAACACATATTTTAAAAAGTAAGCTCATATAATCCAGTGTTATAATCAAACATATATAAATATACAGATGTGCATGTATAAATATATTAACATACAGGCCTATTTATTACATGATATTTCTTCAGCATGCACATTATATGATTAATGTACACCTATAGTTTTGTTTATTTTTAAAGTGAGAAGAAAGTAAAGTTTATTAGAGTGGGAGAAGGAAGAGTTGCTGCCAGTACAGTGGACTGGCTTAAGGGAGAAAGTGGGAGACACTGTGAGAACAGCCTCATAGCGGGCTGGCTCAAGGGAGAGCTGACTCCAAGCAGGGATCTTTGATCCATTTTAAAGTTAGGTTCTAAGGAGTGGCATAGGACTCTTAAGGATCATGGTTGATTGGGTGGTCTACTGGGTGGGGAAGAGTTATGACTACAGCATGAGGGAAAGACAGTAGGGTCCAAGGAGTGACATAGGGGTCTTAAGAATCAGGTGGTGTATTATAGCCCAGAGGAGGGAAGAGTCTGGTTTATCTCTTTTTGCATTCCAGGATCCTCCTTGTTTGCCTTGTTCTTTCATCTTTGGCCTCCTGATTTAATGAACCAATTTATTTGAAAAGACCTTGATGCTGTGAATGATTGAGAGCAAGAGTAGATGGGTGACAGAGGATGAGATGATTCGATGGCATAACTGACTCAGTGGATATGAATTTGTGCAAAGTCCAGGAAATAGTGAAGGACAGGGAAGCCTGGCATGCTGCTGTCACAGGGTCACAAAAAGTCAGACAGGACTTAGCAACTGAGCAACAATATTTTATTCTATATATGTTCGAACAACAAACTGTACCACATTCTCTTTATCCATTCATCTCTCTATAGACATTTAGATTGCTTCTATATCTTGGCTATTGTAATTTGTGCTGCTGTGAATATTTGGTTCTTATAAGTTTTTGAATTAAGTACTATCTGATATATGCCAGAGAGTGTGATTGTAAGATAATATGATAGTTCTACCTTTAGTTTTTTAAGGAAACTCCATACTGTTCTCCTTAGTGACAGCATCAATTTACATTCCCATCAATAGTGTAGAAGGGTTTCCTTTTCTCTATACCCTGAAAAGATAAAATTCTTAATATAAATGAGAGTAACAATATAATGAGCATCATAAGGAACACATATTTTAAAAAGTAAGCTCATATAATCCAGTGTTATAATCAAACATATATAAATATACAGATGTGCATGTATAAATATATTAACATACAGGCCTATTTATTACATGATATTTCTTCAGCATGCACATTATATGATTAATGTACACCTATAGTTTTGTTTATTTTTAAAGTGAGAAGAAAGTAAAGTTTATTAGAGTGGGAGAAGGAAGAGTTGCTGCCAGTACAGTGGACTGGCTTAAGGGAGAAAGTGGGAGACACTGTGAGAACAGCCTCATAGCGGGCTGGCTCAAGGGAGAGCTGACTCCAAGCAGGGATCTTTGATCCATTTTAAAGTTAGGTTCTAAGGAGTGGCATAGGACTCTTAAGGATCATGGTTGATTGGGTGGTCTACTGGGTGGGGAAGAGTTATGACTACAGCATGAGGGAAAGACAGTAGGGTCCAAGGAGTGACATAGGGGTCTTAAGAATCAGGTGGTGTATTATAGCCCAGAGGAGGGAAGAGTCTGGTTTATCTCTTTTTGCATTCCAGGATCCTCCTTGTTTGCCTTGTTCTTTCATCTTTGGGCACCACATTCCTCCCTCTGTTTATTTTTAGGGCCAATTCTTTGGTCCCTTTGGACCAAAGAATACCCTTTGGATATCCTGTTCATGACTAGCTATCTACCTATTTCCCTTCTCAGGCGTTTGGGTACCCAGTCTCAAGGGAAAAGGGGCGATGACCGCTCTGGCATTTTCAGACTGTACCGGGCATTGTGGGACTCTGGGTTCTGAATGCCTGCTCTCTGTCAGGTAATGTACACCTATAGTTTTTAGAGAGGTGATTTTTGCAGAATACTTTTAAGATCTTCCATAGAAGGATGCCAAGAAAAGGCAGGTGGGCCACACACTTGTAAAAGCATTTTGGTTGGTCCTTGGTGCTATTGTCCCCATTGTCTTGCAGAAAGAGTCTTGATTCAATCTGTGGTGTTGTCCTGCTTTTTCATGCTTCCATCTGATTTGCTAAGGGAGCTCCATGAAGCCAACTACTATCTGAAGAGATGACTCAAGCTTAGCTCCTACTGTACCTGTTTCTTGTGCTGTGGAGTCAGGGCAGGATGAGGGTAGGCTGAGTGGCATATGGTCTTGGGTTTTCTTGTACAGGCAGCTGAGTTGGGAAACTCATGTTGATGATCACAACATGCAAGGTTGGCTGAGATCCATTAGGTCAAAGTGTGTACAGCCTCTTTTCCCCACCACGCATCCAGTCACACAGCTTATCCAGGCTTGGAGGGTGAGGAGCTACTGCTTTTGACCCTGTAGAAGGACTGGTGCAGGGAAAGGCCAGCTCTAGACAATAGTATGTAGATCTTCTTGGAGGTCGCTGTGTGCTGTCATCTTCTCTTCCTGGGCCCATCTGAACTGTAATAGGGAGGCTTTGCAACGTGTGTGAGGTATACATGTGTATAGATATGGATTTAATTATTTGTAAATATGACCTGATCTATTTACACATACTATTTAAAATTTTGATTATTTTAGGTTTCTAAATTTTAAATACATTTCCAGGAAAGAGACACATGTAAATGGAAGACTTCCTAGACATGTATAGAAAAAAAAATACTGACAGGATCTAATAGCAAAAATATAGTAGATTTTTAAAGGAGCATTATGAATGTTTATTATATTCTTTTACTCTTTCTGTTTTTCTAAATTTTAAAAGTCATCAAGCATTATTTTTACAGTCAGGAAACATGTCTTGAATACAAAACTTCAGTCTACTGACAGACTAGTGGCCTCGGGTCGGCAATAATTAGCTATTAGTTAGTTGGCTTGTATTATCAGTGATTCTTACTACAGGGATTTGATCTTTCAGCATTACTAAGATTGGTTTTGCTTTCCTTCTTTAGTAATTTTGCTGAATTTCTACAAGATTTGTTTTTAAAATAAAAATTTTATAGGCAAATACTTTCGGTATTGCTCAGTCAGTACACTTCATTTCATTAAATTCTCAAGCTCTTAACGAAAGGATGAAATCACAGTGAGATCATTAAAAAGGCAATTTGTCAATTGAGAAACACTATTGAAAAATGACTTTTATCTCTGCCGAAAAAATTACCATAATTAAAAGTTCCAACATTGGTATTAGTAGGCTGCATTAAAGTTCCTATCTAATTATAACATATCAATATTTCAGCATGATTTACAAATTATATCTTATCAGAGAATTTATTGTCTTCATTTGTCAAATGGGAAAATAAAGAAGTTAAATGATTTACTCAAGGACACATATCAACATTTTAAACATACGGAAATGGGTATCTGGTCTCTGACATCAGTGTTCTATTCATTATAGGGTATTTCCCATCAACTATGCCATTTTGATTAAATAATACTTATTGAATTAGTTTATTTAAAATATGCTTTGTAAATAGTAATCATTATCTATATACTTTATTAAGTATGATTATTAAGTAATCATTTATTTATTGGTTTGAATTTTGAAAATTACCCGAATCTTCTTTTGGAGAAGTAATGAAAAGGAACATTCAGGTATTGATAGGTATCACATAATACTAAGAAATAAATTCGGATATCTGTGGAATAAAATTTCCCTTATAAGATATTTTTTCAGATTTTAATTATATCAAATTCTGGTCTCTCCAATTTTATAACAGGTGAGACAGACAAACAGGAGCTTTCTCCTAGGCTTTTAATATTTGCTTCGGATTTGTGTTGTCAATATTGCAAAATTTCTTCCTTACTATATTTTAATTCCATTTTATTTTCATTGTCTTGAAACCATGAGAGAAAAAAAACAAAATATTTTAATATTTTTCAATTTGTGGGTAAAGTTTAGGATACATGGAGGTCTCATTTTATATTGGCTTTGAGTTACTTTGTTCACTTTTAGTTTTAATAAAATGTGAAACAAAACAAAACTCTCTAGTGTATATGACTGTTTATTTTACTGTGCTCTGTTTGGTTATTCAAGAAAAAAGTTACAGAAGTGTAATTGTTGCCATCTGTTGTATTTGAAGTAAAATCTAGCCCCAAAGTCAAAAACGTCATAGCAACAACTTCTAAAAACAACTGCAATAATATCAACTCACTATGGTTACTGGTGAAACTTTATTTTTCTCCCAAATGAAGTAAGTTTCCTTAGAGGATTATTTTAACTTTTGATTTGTGTCATTATTAAATTTTTCTCCAAAATCATCAAAGTATCTAATAACGTTGTTATTTAACTCTGCCTGATAGGAGATTAACAGAATTTTCTGTCACTCTGACTCAAACCTCATTAGAACTCCCTCTTTCAAGAATATTATTTTTAAGAACTTCTTAGGATCTTGTTTTAAGGAGAAATGCATGTATATATACATGTGTACATTATTCCATAGTATTAAATGACTACCATTACAGGCAAATACAAAAAGCATGAAATTTGGTCAAGTGTAGAATATTCACTGTGACTTAGGAACATTTGTTCATAAAATGGTACAGCCTCAGGCCATATTTTTGTCATGTTTTTCTTTAGAAACTGTAGCTGTAAAACATTAGGTGGTCTTCAAGGCAGACAAGTCTTATATGAGGGTGCTCTCTCTTGAGAGAGAGAGCATATTTTAAAGGTAAAATCAGGAACTTTTGAAATTAGCAGGGCTTCTTTTGAAATTAGCAGGGCTAGTGTTTAAAGACACTCATTGGAATTGCTAATGTATTTATTCATCTTTTTATTTTCTAAAAGGGAACTCTAATTACTCTACCAAAAGAAAAAAGGACTTTCTGCTACATCCATATGCACACATTTTAAAATCATTTTAACACCTCTAAACATTTTGCAGAATAAGCCATAATCAAAAGCATTGTGGACATTCAAGAACATAACATATTTTAGAGAAATTAGCATAAAAATTATTTTTAAGTTATTTAATTCAATTTTTCTTCTAGTTCAATTCCAAGCATGAAATAGATAAATTAAAAGAAATACTTTAAATGATTGATACTAAACTTTCATTTATAATATGAAATTAACAATCACTATTTTTACTACTCGAGAAAAGTTTAATGATTTTCAATTAGAAAATAAATTTGAAAGCTTTTCAGTTTGTTTAGGACAAAATATTATTAAACTCTGTTATAATTTCTACATTGGTGAAGTTTGAATAATATGATTTATGGTGTTGGCAGATTTTTTGTATGTGTGTGTGTGTTTGGAAGAAAAGAAAATGTATAAAAGTAAAAGGTGTTCACTTATTTAGCAAACATCTTGCTCACCTATTATGTATGAGGCACTGTGCTAGATGTTGTGTGGAATTTATACCTGAGCCTTAAGGAATTTATAGGCTGGATTAGATGGGAAGATAGTATACATTCATACCACTGTTGGATGCCAATTTCTTGTTTACTCTTAACGCCAAGCCACAAAAGCCTGGAAATAGATACCAGGTCATATTTTTAATTAATATTGTTTCTAAGAGTATATTCTCCAACATGAAAACTATTTCTAGGATACCTTAGGGGGCCTAAATACTATCTAAGATTAGGGTGTTTTGGGTATAGTAACCAATTGCCAGTTTCTCTCCTGAAGCGACTTGTTACATTTGCTCAAAAAAAAAAAAAAAAAAAGACAAATGCCTAGAGTTACTGAATCTCAACAAATGTTTCACCTGTATGTTTGTGTACACCTTGTTGCCTTATTTTTACTTTTTAAAAAAATGTTTAATTTTTATTTTATATTCAGGACAGTTGATACACAGTATTGTGTTAGTTTCAGGTGTACAGCAAAGTGATTTGGTTTTACATATACATATATCCATTCTTTTTCAGATTCTTTTCCCATATAGGTTATTACAGAATGAGCTCCTTTTGCTATACGGTAGGTCCTTGCTGATGATATGTTTTGCCTTTGTGGCCTATTTTTTCTTTTCTTTTTTTTTAAATTATGGTATAGTTGCTTTACAATGTTGTGTTAGTTTCTGTTATACAATGAAGTGAATCAGCGATATGTGTATCTTCTCCTTCCTATATACTAACAAGGAAAGAAGAGAGAGAAATTAAGGAAAAAGTTCCATTTACCATTGCAACAGAAAGAAAAAATACTTGAGAGTAAACCTACCTAAGGAGGCAGAAAACCTGTACTCAGAAAACTGTAAGACACCGATGAAAAAAAAATCAAAGGTGACACAAACATATGAAGAGATATATCATGTTCTTGGATTGAAGAATCAGTATTTCGAAAACTCCTCAAAGCATTCTGTGAAATCCCTATCAAATTACCAAAGATGGGGCTTCCCCTAGTGGTCCAGTGGGTAAGGACACCGCCTTGCAGTGCAGGGGGTGCCGGTTTGATTCCTGGCCTGGGAAGATCCCACGTGCCGCGGAGAGGCTGGACCGATGTGTCCAATTACCAAGCCAGAGCTCTGGGGAGCATGCGCCCAGAGCCGTCGCTCTGCAATAACAAGAGGCCACCGCGATGGGAGGCCCACAGGAGCCAAAGAATAAAGACGAATGAAAACAGAGAAACGAAAGACCAATAGAAGTGGCCCACCCGTCCGCCTTCCTCCCCACCCCGCCAAAAAAAAGATAAAAAAAAATTACCAATGACATTTTTTATAGCATTAGAATAAAAATTTTATAATTTGTATGGAAACACAAAAGATCTTGAATAGCCAGAGCACTCTTTAGAAAGAAAAACAGAGTTAGAGGAATCACGCTCCCTGACCTTAGACTATACTATAAAGCCAGAGTAATCAAAGCAGCATAATACTGGCACAGAAAAAGAAATATAGATCAATGAAATAAGTCAGAAAGTCCAGAGATAAACCCACATATCTATGGTCACCTAATCTAGGACAAAGAAGGCAAGAATATACAATTGTTGTCTCTTATCATCCTCAAAGATACCAGATTTATTTTCTGCCTTGGGATGACTTTTCTCTCCTGACCACTGAAACTCTAAGCAGCAAAGTCATCAGCATGACCCACAGCATTAGTGTTTTAGGTCCTTGCTGATGATATGTTTTGCCTTTGTGGCCTATTTTTCTTTTTTTTTAAATTATGGTATAGTTGCTTTACAATGTTGTGTTAGTTTCTGTTATACAATGAAGTGAATCAGCGATATGTGTATCTTCTCCTTCCTATATACTAACAAGGAAAGAAGAGAGAGAAATTAAGGAAAAAGTTCCATTTACCATTGCAACAGAAAGAAAAAATACTTGAGAGTAAACCTACCTAAGGAGGCAGAAAACCTGTACTCAGAAAACTGTAAGACACCGATGAAAAAAAAATCAAAGGTGACACAAACATATGAAGAGATATATCATGTTCTTGGATTGAAGAATCAGTATTTCGAAAACTCCTCAAAGCATTCTGTGAAATCCCTATCAAATTACCAAAGATGGGGCTTCCCCTAGTGGTCCAGTGGGTAAGGACACCGCCTTGCAGTGCAGGGGGTGCCGGTTTGATTCCTGGCCTGGGAAGATCCCACGTGCCGCGGAGAGGCTGGACCGATGTGTCCAATTACCAAGCCAGAGCTCTGGGGAGCATGCGCCCAGAGCCGTCGCTCTGCAATAACAAGAGGCCACCGCGATGGGAGGCCCACAGGAGCCAAAGAATAAAGACGAATGAAAACAGAGAAACGAAAGACCAATAGAAGTGGCCCACCCGTCCGCCTTCCTCCCCACCCCGCCAAAAAAAAGATAAAAAAAAATTACCAATGACATTTTTTATAGCATTAGAATAAAAATTTTATAATTTGTATGGAAACACAAAAGACCTTGAATAGCCAGAGCACTCTTTAGAAAGAAAAACAGAGTTAGAGGAATCACGCTCCCTGACCTTAGACTATACTATAAAGCCAGAGTAATCAAAGCAGCATAATACTGGCACAGAAAAAGAAATATAGATCAATGAAATAAGTCAGAAAGTCCAGAGATAAACCCACATATCTATGGTCACCTAATCTAGGACAAAGAAGGCAAGAATATACAATTGTTGTCTCTTATCATCCTCAAAGATACCAGATTTATTTTCTGCCTTGGGATGACTTTTCTCTCCTGACCACTGAAACTCTAAGCAGCAAAGTCATCAGCATGACCCACAGCATTTTCCTGGATCTGCCAAACACACTGTTTAACCACCCTGCTGAAGATTCTGTGCCAAAGAACTACAGTGGCACCTGCTTTGTGAGCTATGGAAATCTTTCACGTACTGGAGTGCTGATGGTCCTCTGGCTCTACAGCTCTCATGTATAACTTAAAATATGGAAAATTCTTTCTCCCTACCTTTACGGTGTGCACAACAATAGTCAAAATTTTAGCAGTGCCCTCAGTTATCTTTGCTTTCCAGTAGCTCCCTCTCTCCCTGGAATCAGACATAAATCCTCTGAGGTAGGGAAGGAAGTCTGTATCAGAATCACTGGAATCTTTAAATAATGAGTGTGTTGTTATTGGCCAAATCTAGGGTGCTTATCATTGCTTGGATTAACATTCTTCCCACATACTGTTTTTATCCCAATGTAAGTATTACTGTGGCAACATAATCTGTCCTGAATTTGTCTAAATCCTAAGATGAGGACAATATATACACGACTGGGTTTCCTATAACATAAAAACAGACAGCAACTTATCAAACTTCAGGGAAAGGAAAGGAAGTCTTTGTCTAAGAAGATTTACAAATCAATATCAGAGCTGCTATTTATATAACTGAGGAGACAATATGGCCAGATCTGCAGAGTTAAGAATTTCACGTTCTACATGGGAA
The DNA here is from genome assembly GCA_022376925.1 of Tragulus kanchil. Taxonomy (NCBI): domain Eukaryota; kingdom Metazoa; phylum Chordata; class Mammalia; order Artiodactyla; family Tragulidae; genus Tragulus; species Tragulus kanchil. The sequence goes on along the minus strand of JAIOJX010000005.1, from coordinate 73,050,033 downwards.
CCTACAGGAAATACAGTTTATGTGGCAAACATTAGACATAAAGGGCTTAACAGGGCTTCTCCAGTGGTCCAGTAGGTAAAGAGTCCACGCTGCAGTGCAAGGGACACCAGTTCGATCCCTGGCCTGGGAAGATCCCACGTGCTGCGGAGCGGCTGGACCACTGTGTCCAGTTACCAACCATGGCTCTGGTGCATGTGCCCAAAGCTGGTGCTCTGCAATGGGAGAAGCCACTGCGATGGGAGGCCCACACAGGGCAACGAATAAAGATGGATGAAAATAAATAAATAAAAAGCAAATAAAAGAGGCCAAAATCTTTTTTTTTAAAAAGAAGGGCTTAACAGAGGGAATTAAGGATTTACCCAATGCATGGAAGGGCTGAAGGGGTGGACCCTGTGCTGGTCCTTCAGGAAAACCTCATAGAGCATCACATAATTGACTCACATTTTCCTGGATCTGCCAAACACACTGTTTAACCACCCTGCTGAAGATTCTGTGCCAAAGAACTACAGTGGCACCTGCTTTGTGAGCTATGGAAATCTTTCACGTACTGGAGTGCTGATGGTCCTCTGGCTCTACAGCTCTCATGTATAACTTAAAATATGGAAAATTCTTTCTCCCTACCTTTACGGTGTGCACAACAATAGTCAAAATTTTAGCAGTGCCCTCAGTTATCTTTGCTTTCCAGTAGCTCCCTCTCTCCCTGGAATCAGACATAAATCCTCTGAGGTAGGGAAGGAAGTCTGTATCAGAATCACTGGAATCTTTAAATAATGAGTGTGTTGTTATTGGCCAAATCTAGGGTGCTTATCATTGCTTGGATTAACATTCTTCCCACATACTGTTTTTATCCCAATGTAAGTATTACTGTGGCAACATAATCTGTCCTGAATTTGTCTAAATCCTAAGATGAGGACAATATATACACGACTGGGTTTCCTATAACATAAAAACAGACAGCAACTTATCAAACTTCAGGGAAAGGAAAGGAAGTCTTTGTCTAAGAAGATTTACAAATCAATATCAGAGCTGCTATTTATATAACTGAGGAGACAATATGGCCAGATCTGCAGAGTTAAGAATTTCACGTTCTACATGGGAACCTACAGGAAATACAGTTTATGTGGCAAACATTAGACATAAAGGGCTTAACAGGGCTTCTCCAGTGGTCCAGTAGGTAAAGAGTCCACGCTGCAGTGCAAGGGACACCAGTTCGATCCCTGGCCTGGGAAGATCCCACGTGCTGCGGAGCGGCTGGACCACTGTGTCCAGTTACCAACCATGGCTCTGGTGCATGTGCGTCCAAAGCTGGTGCTCTGCAATGGGAGAAGCCACTGCGATGGGAGGCCCACACAGGGCAACGAATAAAGATGGATGAAAATAAATAAATAAAAAGCAAATAAAAGAGGCCAAAATCTTTTTTTTTAAAAAGAAGGGCTTAACAGAGGGAATTAAGGATTTACCCAATGCATGGAAGGGCTGAAGGGGTGGACCCTGTGCTGGTCCTTCAGGAAAACCTCATAGAGCATCACATAATTGACTCACCAGAATCTTCTCATGCTTCCTTTAAGATTGCTGTGGGTATTACAAAGTTCTTGAAGACCCCAAGAGGAATGGAATCCAGGGATTAGAGATCTGGGACCACAGACGGCTCTAGCCTCCCAACAAGTGCAGAAGGGACAGTGGAATGATTTGCAGAAACATCTCACACTCTTACAAAGCAGTTTTTCAGTGGAGGAATTTTGGCCTCTGGTTCAATATTCCTATTCTAAATACAAGTTCATCTAACTGGTGTCATCTATTTTGCACCCTGGTTGAAAGAAAGATCCAGAAATATTTACACCATAACAATTGGCAGACAATATGTTTCAGAGTTTCCCTTCCCTTGGTGCCTAAGAAAACTGATTTTAAGTAACTCTTGGCACATCATTGGCCTGTTGACTCTGTCCACCATGTTTTACATATTTTGCAGAGGATATGTAATACATAAATGAAAGTAAAATAAAATTACAATTTTATGACAGTATAAAATTAGCACTTTCATGAAAGAATTGATGTTGACAGATTCAAATCAAGACCTTTCATGACTTTTGGTAAAGATTCTTCAAAATGAAAGCACAAGACTTCATACTACCATTTTGGCTGGAGGAGGAAATGACAACGCGCTCCAGAATTCTTGCCTGGAAAATCCCATGGACAGAGCAGCCTTGCAAGCTACAGTCCATGGAGTCACAAAAGAGTTGGACATGACTTGGTGAGTAGACAACAACAATAACAACAAAACATTGAAAATTAAAGTAACTGCTGGTACTGTGAGACCACTTATATCAGTAAACCTATTTATATGTTCCTGTTTTTTAACAATACATTTTTAATAACTGATTTTCCCTATCCTGATGCAGTTTTACAGTTTCAAGCTATCTAAAAATAAAGATAGTGTATACATGTAATGTGATATAAAGAGAAACTTTTTCCACCTTCCCAAAATCATAGACTTTATCATGTTCAGTTCAAATTAAAACTATCATTATGGCTAAAGCAGTTTATTTGCATAAATATAGACATTTTCCATTTATAACAAGATGGGAAATACTCTAAAGTTAGTCTTTTTACACAAATGAAATTATCTACAAAACAGAAACAGACTCACAGATGTAGAGAACAGATTTGTGGTTGCAAAGGGGGAGGGCGTGGGAGGAGAAAAAGATTGGAGTTTGTAATAAGCTGATGCAAACTATCATATATAGGATGGATAAACAGTAAGAACCTACTGCATAGCACAGGAAACTATCTTATGGTAAACCATAATGGAAAAGAAAAGTTAAACTGAATTAGCCATTTTAAACAATTATTTGTAGGTTGAGAGAAAGGATTTCAAAAGGCCCTTGGCATTTTCTTTATACTTAGTTTATATTCATTAGATTCATTCTGAGTCAAGCTTAAGTTATCCTCTTTTATTTATTTATTTATTTATTGGGCTGCATGGGGTCTTAGTTGCAGCATGTGAGATTTAGTTCCCTGACCAGGGACAGAACCCGGGTCCTCTGCATTGGGAGCATGCAGTTTAGCCACTGGACCACGAGGAAAGTCCCTAAAGTTATCCTTTTTTGTAATTTTAAATTTTAGAAATGTTATTAAGCACCATGTGGTAAAAAAATCAAATTGATTGTTTTTGTAAAATCAAGGTTAGACCTTGGATGGGAAGGCATTCCTCCTTCCCACACCCTTAAATTACATTTAAGGACACTGATGAGATAGAACTTTAAAGAAGAATGGCATTGACTGTGTCTTTGGTAGAGTTAATGATGGGAAGCAACTGTGATTGTGTGTATTCTGGATAACTATAGAGCACTTGAAAGGAGGCTGACATTACACTGGATTCTAGAGCTGCACAGATGAAAATATCATGTAATTTGAAGTAATTATAGTTGTCCCTTTGTTTATGTCTGAAGGTGTGTGACACATTACTGAATATTGAGCTTCTTTCAGGCAGAGGTAGCTTTTTGTGGGTTATGTTGGGAAATGTTAGAAGGAAGGGAAAATGACTAATTAGTCCTATAATGATCTTAGATGGTCATGAGTCTATAGAAGAGAACAGTGGATGTACGCAGTGATCCTAGTTGACTTTGGGGAGTTCCTTTGTCACAGGGTCTTTCCTGTCAAGTGTAAATAAATATTGTGTGGCTCACTTTTATAATCATCATGGAAAATCCTCATGATTGAGCTTTTTAGATGACTTCATTTCCCAAATCTTGTGAGTGAGAAACTTATCCAAGAGAGGGCTGATACCCCTAAATATAACTGATTTTTGATGACACTGGTTGTTTTTCATGCTGGAGTTATAACGTAGAAGAAAGAAACCAATGTCAATGACATGAACTTCTTATAAATCAAATTTTACTCTCCCCTGCTCTGCAAAACATTTAATTGAAAATCTATTTAAAAGGTTTTCAAAATGATTAGAACACTGATTTCTAGTTTTGCCTCTTATATTCTGATTATACTGAAAATAATACAGAAAGCCAGAATTGTAGCCATTTTAAACAATTATTTGTAGGTTGAGAGAAAGGATTTCAAAAGGCCCTTGGCATTTTCTTTATACTTAGTTTATATTCATTAGATTCATTCTGAGTCAAGCTTAAGTTATCCTCTTTTATTTATTTATTTATTTATTGGGCTGCATGGGGTCTTAGTTGCAGCATGTGAGATTTAGTTCCCTGACCAGGGACAGAACCCGGGTCCTCTGCATTGGGAGCATGCAGTTTAGCCACTGGACCACGAGGAAAGTCCCTAAAGTTATCCTTTTTTGTAATTTTAAATTTTAGAAATGTTATTAAGCACCATGTGGTAAAAAAATCAAATTGATTGTTTTTGTAAAATCAAGGTTAGACCTTGGATGGGAAGGCATTCCTCCTTCCCACACCCTTAAATTACATTTAAGGACACTGATGAGATAGAACTTTAAAGAAGAATGGCATTGACTGTGTCTTTGGTAGAGTTAATGATGGGAAGCAACTGTGATTGTGTGTATTCTGGATAACTATAGAGCACTTGAAAGGAGGCTGACATTACACTGGATTCTAGAGCTGCACAGATGAAAATATCATGTAATTTGAAGTAATTATAGTTGTCCCTTTGTTTATGTCTGAAGGTGTGTGACACATTACTGAATATTGAGCTTCTTTCAGGCAGAGGTAGCTTTTTGTGGGTTATGTTGGGAAATGTTAGAAGGAAGGGAAAATGACTAATTAGTCCTATAATGATCTTAGATGGTCATGAGTCTATAGAAGAGAACAGTGGATGTACGCAGTGATCCTAGTTGACTTTGGGGAGTTCCTTTGTCACAGGGTCTTTCCTGTCAAGTGTAAATAAATATTGTGTGGCTCACTTTTATAATCATCATGGAAAATCCTCATGATTGAGCTTTTTAGATGACTTCATTTCCCAAATCTTGTGAGTGAGAAACTTATCCAAGAGAGGGCTGATACCCCTAAATATAACTGATTTTTGATGACACTGGTTGTTTTTCATGCTGGAGTTATAACGTAGAAGAAAGAAACCAATGTCAATGACATGAACTTCTTATAAATCAAATTTTACTCTCCCCTGCTCTGCAAAACATTTAATTGAAAATCTATTTAAAAGGTTTTCAGATAAAATGATTACCTGAACACTGATTTCTAGTTTTGCCTCTTATATTCTGATTATACTGAAAATAATACAGAAAGCCAGAATTAATGCTGGAAGCTAGGAAAAAGATAAAGTTGGCCATAACATTTCAGGAATAAGAGCCAAATTCAAAAATTTTCCTTTTGATGAAGTAGGTTAGCATAGAGAAATCTGGAAAACCCCTTCAGAAGGTAAGAACAACCTTCAGAGGGAGATACACATTCCACTTGAACACTTACTATTGAAACTTAAGGCATTTAAAAGGACCTGCATCCAAGGACCCACAGATCCCAGGTAACTCTAGATCTGCCAGTATGATAGGAACATCACTTATACTAATAGTTTTATGCTAATAAGATAGCTTTAAAAGTAATGAAAGACAAAAAGTTAATAATTCAAGTCAAAATCTAGTAAAGTATTTGAATTTGGATATCAGAGAAACAATCATATAGTGTTTGGTCAGGTTAATGAAAAAAACTATTAGCTTCAAAGTAAGTTAAGCCAGATCAACCCAAAATCTACAACACTTTTAAGTACAAGGAGGTAATGGAACAGTACTTTTAAGGGAAAGCTTGTGATCTATAATTTTGCTACTAGCTTAACTGATATTCATTTAAATTAAAAATATATACATTATTTTTAAAAGTAAGCAGTGAAAACTGAAATAAAAAAGTTAAATGAGGGCTTCCCTGGTGGTCCAGTGGATAAGGACACCGTCTTGCAGTGCAAGGGGTGCTGGTTCGATCCCTGGCCTGGGAAGATCCCATGTGCCGCAGAGCGGCTGGACGGATATGTCCGATTACCGAGCCGGAGCTCTGGAGTGCATGCGCCTAGAGCCGGCGCTCTGCGACAACAGAGGCCACCGCGATGGGAGGCCCACACGGGCCAAGGAACAAAGATGAATGAAAATAGATAAATGAAAGACCAATAGAAGTGGCCCGCCCCCCCTCCCCAATCCCAACCCCCCCCCAAAAAAAAGTTAAATGAAATTTAAATCATTGTAATTGTCTTTTCCTAAAGATGCATAGATGGCCAACAGACACATGAAAAGTTGAAAATGCAAGTCAGAACTACAAGGAAATATCACATCACACCTGTCAGAATGACTGTTATCAGAAAACAACAAATAACAAGTGTTGGTGTGGATGTGGAGATAAAGGAATCCTTGTGCACCACTGGTGGGAATGTAAATTAGAGCGACTATTATGGAGAACAGTATGAAGCTCCTCAAAAAATTAAAAATAGACCTGTCATAGCATCTAGCATTTCCACTTCTGAGTGATGTTCCAAAAGAAAGAAAAATACTAACTTGAAAAGATTCAAGTTCATTGAATAACACAACATTCATTGCAGCATTATTTACAATAGCCAAGATATGGACACAGCATTATTTACAATAGCCAAGATATGGACATAAGATATGGATATACATGTAGGCTTTGGAAAAATGAAAAAGTAAAGTAGGGAAAAGGCAATTGGAATTACAGGTTGCAACTCTATATTGGATGGTCTGAAAGCTCTTGGTAAGAAGGTGACATTTGGGAAAACACTTGAAGAAGATAAAAAATTTCATCTTAATGTTTTGAGAAGCAGTGACCCAGACAGAGGATAGAGCTGGTACCCAATCCTCATGGAAATATAGCTATATTAGTGTTCCCTGTATCCTGGGAAGAGACACAAAATTAATTTTTGCCAACAGAAATGACTTTATCTTTGTCTGTGTATCCTACTGGCCAGTTGTATGGAGGAGATACAGCAGAGCACTCCAAGATGGCCGTAGAGAACAGTAAATGAGGGCTTCCCTGGTGGTCCAGTGGATAAGGACACCGTCTTGCAGTGCAAGGGGTGCTGGTTCGATCCCTGGCCTGGGAAGATCCCATGTGCCGCAGAGCGGCTGGACGGATATGTCCGATTACCGAGCCGGAGCTCTGGAGTGCATGCGCCTAGAGCCGGCGCTCTGCGACAACAGAGGCCACCGCGATGGGAGGCCCACACGGGCCAAGGAACAAAGATGAATGAAAATAGATAAATGAAAGACCAATAGAAGTGGCCCGCCCTCTCCCTCCCCAACCCGACCCCAAAAAAAAGTTAAATGAAATTTAAATCATTGTAATTGTCTTTTCCTAAAGATGCATAGATGGCCAACAGACACATGAAAAGTTGAAAATGCAAGTCAGAACTACAAGGAAATATCACATCACACCTGTCAGAATGACTGTTATCAGAAAACAACAAATAACAAGTGTTGGTGTGGATGTGGAGATAAAGGAATCCTTGTGCACCACTGGTGGGAATGTAAATTAGAGCGACTATTATGGAGAACAGTATGAAGCTCCTCAAAAAATTAAAAATAGACCTGTCATAGCATCTAGCATTTCCACTTCTGAGTGATGTTCCAAAAGAAAGAAAAATACTAACTTGAAAAGATTCAAGTTCATTGAATAACACAACATTCATTGCAGCATTATTTACAATAGCCAAGATATGGACACAGCATTATTTACAATAGCCAAGATATGGACATAAGATATGGATATACATGTAGGCTTTGGAAAAATGAAAAAGTAAAGTAGGGAAAAGGCAATTGGAATTACAGGTTGCAACTCTATATTGGATGGTCTGAAAGCTCTTGGTAAGAAGGTGACATTTGGGAAAACACTTGAAGAAGATAAAAAATTTCATCTTAATGTTTTGAGAAGCAGTGACCCAGACAGAGGATAGAGCTGGTACCCAATCCTCATGGAAATATAGCTATATTAGTGTTCCCTGTATCCTGGGAAGAGACACAAAATTAATTTTTGCCAACAGAAATGACTTTATCTTTGTCTGTGTATCCTACTGGCCAGTTGTATGGAGGAGATACAGCAGAGCACTCCAAGATGGCCGTAGAGAACAGTAGAATCCCTTGATAGAAGGAGACTAGGTTCCTTGGGAGGAGGAACATCTAAGAGAACCGCTCAACTTCCATCACACTGTGACATTTATGCCATCAAGATTTCCTTTATGACAGAAAACTATCATTGCTTACTCTGAATAATGCAGAAGCAAATATAGGGACTTTGCCTTTGAAGGTGAGTGGAATGAGTAGCCAGGGAAGGGTTTTGAGCAGGGGAGTGATTTGATCTGACATATATTTTAAGAGTTTTACTCAGGTTGCTCCGTTGGCACCAGACTTTAGAGGCGCAAGAGTAGAAACAGAGAAACTGGGTAAGAGGCGACTGTAATTACACTAATAAGAAATGATAGTGGCTTGAACATCCCACCAGCAGTGGTAATGAAGAGAAATTGTAAGCACATGGTAGACTTTGAGAGGAGAGCCAACAGAATTTCTTTTCGTATTGAAATAAGAGAGTGTATAAGGGAGTGAAATAAGGAATGATGACAAGGTTTTTGACCTGAGAACTGGCAGGACTGGGTATCTACATACTTACTGAGGTGGGGAAAATTGTGGGTAGAGAAGACATGATTGAAAGATAGAAAGTCAAGAGGATGATTATTTTCCAGTTTCATTTGCTTCTCTAATTTGGATATTTATAAAACTATGTTTTCCTTTAAACTATTTTAAGATACTGCCTTACATTTTCCAAAATAATCTGAATTTTAAAATCCCATGTAATTTGAGAGTTGAGACTAGTGGAAACTGAGGTCTAAAGAGTTACGTATGGTTGATAGTTTTACGTTATGATCTGAGATTTTGTTGGAGAGCATCATCCATCAATGAGTGACCATGATGGGGACCACAAGAATCTTCCAAGGATCCTCTAAAAACCATGACCCCAGGATGACTTTGAGGTCGAGCACAGTCAGTAATTAGGAGACTGGAATGTGAATTAGAAGCAGAGGAGATTCAAAAAAGGGCCTGTTTTTATTGAAATAAAAATTTCATCTTAATTTTTAAGCAGTGACCCAGACAGAGGATAGAGCTGGTACCCAATCCTCATGGAAATATAGCTATATTAGTGTTCCCTGTATCCTGGGAAGAGACACAAAATTAATTTTTGCCAACAGAAATGACTTTATCTTTGTCTGTGTATCCTACTGGCCAGTTGTATGGAGGAGATACAGCAGAGCACTCCAAGATGGCCGTAGAGAACAGTAGAATCCCTTGATAGAAGGAGACTAGGTTCCTTGGGAGGAGGAACATCTAAGAGAACCGCTCAACTTCCATCACACTGTGACATTTATGCCATCAAGATTTCCTTTATGACAGAAAACTATCATTGCTTACTCTGAATAATGCAGAAGCAAATATAGGGACTTTGCCTTTGAAGGTGAGTGGAATGAGTAGCCAGGGAAGGGTTTTGAGCAGGGGAGTGATTTGATCTGACATATATTTTAAGAGTTTTACTCAGGTTGCTCCGTTGGCACCAGACTTTAGAGGCGCAAGAGTAGAAACAGAGAAACTGGGTAAGAGGCGACTGTAATTACACTAATAAGAAATGATAGTGGCTTGAACATCCCACCAGCAGTGGTAATGAAGAGAAATTGTAAGCACATGGTAGACTTTGAGAGGAGAGCCAACAGAATTTCTTTTCGTATTGAAATAAGAGAGTGTATAAGGGAGTGAAATAAGGAATGATGACAAGGTTTTTGACCTGAGAACTGGCAGGACTGGGTATCTACATACTTACTGAGGTGGGGAAAATTGTGGGTAGAGAAGACATGATTGAAAGATAGAAAGTCAAGAGGATGATTATTTTCCAGTTTCATTTGCTTCTCTAATTTGGATATTTATAAAACTATGTTTTCCTTTAAACTATTTTAAGATACTGCCTTACATTTTCCAAAATAATCTGAATTTTAAAATCCCATGTAATTTGAGAGTTGAGACTAGTGGAAACTGAGGTCTAAAGAGTTACGTATGGTTGATAGTTTTACGTTATGATCTGAGATTTTGTTGGAGAGCATCATCCATCAATGAGTGACCATGATGGGGACCACAAGAATCTTCCAAGGATCCTCTAAAAACCATGACCCCAGGATGACTTTGAGGTCGAGCACAGTCAGTAATTAGGAGACTGGAATGTGAATTAGAAGCAGAGGAGATTCAAAGGATTTTTGATGAACAGCATTCTTTTTCCTGACCTGTTTTTATGGTGACATATTTACCACAGGTAACCCTTGCCTTATTGTGAAGCTGGCACTTGACATGTGCCTGTTGATATGTTTTTTATCACTGATTTTCAATCTGGAGTGGTTTCTGCATTCAGCATATCTCTTTTGTGACTTGTGTCTGCCCCCCCTTGAACAGCTTAACCTTCCATCTCTCCCTTCTTCCTTCATTTCCTTTTTAACTCTATTGCTAGCTCCTTTTATCTCCTATTTGTCCTCTTTCTTTCTGTCTTCCAGATTAAATTTTCTTTCTGGCACTCCTATTTCATCTTTTTATCTTTATGGTTTACAGGTGATTTATTTGCTATCTAGTCTTTTAATTAATATCCTAGAAATTATAACATACAAGCCTAAAATACAGTGAATTTTAAAGTGAATTAGCATCTTTACTCTCTCAGGCTTTTGTTATCTAATACTAGCTTGCTTTCTTTCCTTCCTTCCTTCTTCGCTTTCATCATCAACAAGACTTATTTGTATATATTCACACTTTCACCAGTTTCTCTGCTCATTTCTTCCTGTGTCACAAGCCTTGCTTCTGGAATCTTTTCCTTTCCTTTTAAATCATTCCTAAGAATTTCCCCCCACCTCCCCCCCATAAAAGTCTGCTTCTGTATGAAAACCCTTTCTTTTAACATTGCCCTTGAAAAATTTTTGTTGAAAACAGTTGTGCACTGAAATATTCAGAGAAATTTCTTCATTATTTTATTGTTTCCTGTCTTGCTATTGAACATTTCAGTTGATAGTTTAGTTTTTGTTCCTTTGTAGGTAATTTTTCATTTCCTTCTCCCTGCTTTAAAGTTCTATTTATTTTGACCATAATGTTTCTAGTAGTGTGTATGAGAGCACAGCGAGGGCAGCCCATAGCAGGCAACTATTGTTGTGCCTCATTATTCTGCACCCTGTTACCAGGCAATGGGTCCTGCTTAGCTGTTGGTCAGTGCCACAGTAGGCCCCACTCACCAGCAACCATCAGTGAGTGACCTTTAGTGGTCCTGCTTAACTATTGGGTGGTGCTGCAGTGGGCCCTGCCCACAAGCAACCAAATGTCAGTGAGGGACCATTAGAGAACTTTGACCAAAGATAGGTGGAGTGCTGGTCTTCAGATGGAGAGTGAGGTAAGAGGTGGCTTTTTGTCCAGGGCCCTCCAGCCTGTTCCTTGGCCTTGGGCCAGTGGTTGAGCTGGGCGAGTCTGAGGGAACAGGCTGGGTTCTGTTTCCTGTAGGGTTCCAGAGCTCTCACCAAGGCTACCCACTGACGTTGGCCCAAGCCTTGAGGCAGCAGTGAGCCTCTCTGACTTCCATGTCTCTGTGATGTAATGGCAACAGCAGTCTGCCTGTGTCACAGTCTGCAAGTGCTGCCTGCACCAACCTCCACTATGGGCAACCTGAAGAAGCTGAGGACCAGTTGGGCCCTCAGCGATGACAGCTGGGCAGGGTCAGGGAGCCTGGCACTGAGGGAGCCACCAGCTGAGATCTGCCTCCTCTTAACAAGGACCAGGACCTTGTAGGGTGAAAATTGTGCCTTGGTACCTTTCCTTTTCTTGTCAGAGAGTAACATTTGTTTGATAGAGATTTATGGTACCTGACCATGACCTGACCTCAAGAACAAAGGATCTAAGGAACAAAGGACAAAGGGACAAAAATGAAGTTGTTGTTTGCAACAACTAACCACACCTCTCCTTCACCTTCTTATAAAAGGGCTTTGCTGAAAACTTTCAGAGTCTGGGATTTTTATGGCATGAGTTGCTTATCTCCTTGCATGCCTTGCAATAAACCTTTCTCTATTCCAAGCTCCAACACTTTAATATTGTTTGCTCTCACTGTGTGTTGGGCATGCAGACTTGCTTTTCAGTGACAGTAGCTTTCCTTTTTTTTTTAATTCTGGGATTTACTCAGTTTCCCAAATCTGAGTTTTAATAAGTTCTATTTCTCTTACTTCCCTGAACAAAATGAAAATACTATGGTGTCTTTATAATTGTTTATATTGTATTATCTGGTATATTATTGTTGAGAGACTACTTCGTAAGACATCACTGAGAAATAAATTCTTTGCCTATAATTTTATACATCATGATTGAGAAAATTTCCATGAAAATACTTCTCAGTTCCTTTCCTTTATGAGGTTTAATTTTCTGGGGTAACTTCCCACCATTCTATCATACGTAATTACATTTATCAGATATTTGAAATTCCTTAGAGATTAGGTGAGCTACACATTTTAAAGAAATATATTTATGACTATGTAACTATTTTACCGGTCACTTTTTAAAGAGGTGCTTTCTAAAAATTCCTTAATTTAATAAAAATTCCATTATGATTGCTTCCTCAAGTATCACTTTTTTAAAGGGAAATTTTAAATAATTGATTCTTTAATCATTAGTTTGCCATTTTAAAGTTTTGACTCTTTCTTAAACTCCCAACATTTGCTTCATTTTTTCTTTCTAAGATTAAAAGTCTTTTACTTATTTTTAAAAAATATTTTGTATTGGAGTATAGATGATAGTGATCATCTCAGGTGGACAGCAAAGGGACTCAGCAATACATATACATGTATCCATTTTCCCTCAAACTCCCCTCCCATTCAAGCTACCACCTAACATTGAACACGTTTTCCTGTGCTTTAACAGTAAGACCCTGTTGGTAATCGTTTTAAAAAATAGCAGTGTGTACACGTTGCTCCCAAACCCCCCAACCACCCATTCCCCCACCCAACCCCTACCTTGCAACCAGAAGTTCTTTCTTTAACTCTGGGAATCTGTTTCTGTTTTGTGAATAATTTCATTTGTACCGCTTCATTTTAGATTCTACATATAAGGAATATCAGAAGATACTTCTCCTTCTCTGTCTGATTTACTTTACTCAGTATGACAATCTCCTTGCATGCCTTGCAATAAACCTTTCTCTATTCCAAGCTCCAACACTTTAATATTGTTTGCTCTCACTGTGTGTTGGGCATGCAGACTTGCTTTTCAGTGACAGTAGCTTTCCTTTTTTTTTTAATTCTGGGATTTACTCAGTTTCCCAAATCTGAGTTTTAATAATTTTTATTTCTCTTACTTCCTGAACAAAATGAAAATACTATGGTGTCTTTATAATTGTTTATATTGTATTATCTGGTATATTATTGTTGAGAGACTACTTCGTAAGACATCACTGAGAAATAAATTCTTTGCCTATAATTTTATACATCATGATTGAGAAAATTTCCATGAAAATACTTCTCAGTTCCTTTCCTTTATGAGGTTTAATTTTCTGGGGTAACTTCCCACCATTCTATCATACGTAATTACATTTATCAGATATTTGAAATTCCTTAGAGATTAGGTGAGCTACACATTTTAAAGAAATATATTTATGACTATGTAACTATTTTACCGGTCACTTTTTAAAGAGGTGCTTTCTAAAAATTCCTTAATTTAATAAAAATTCCATTATGATTGCTTCCTCAAGTATCACTTTTTAAGGCAAATTTTAAATAATTGATTCTTTAATCATTAGTTTGCCATTTTAAAGTTTTGACTCTTTCTTAAACTCCCAACATTTGCTTCATTTTTTCTTTCTAAGATTAAAAGTCTTTTACTTATTTTTTAAAAACTATTTTGTATTGGAGTATAGATGATAGTGATCATCTCAGGTGGACAGCAAAGGGACTCAGCAATACATATACATGTATCCATTTTCCCTCAAACTCCCCTCCCATTCAAGCTACCACCTAACATTGAACACGTTTTCCTGTGCTTTAACAGTAAGACCCTGTTGGTAATCGTTTTAAAAAATAGCAGTGTGTACACGTTGCTCCCAAACCCCCCAACCACCCATTCCCCCACCCAACCCCTACCTTGCAACCAGAAGTTCTTTCTTTAACTCTGGGAATCTGTTTCTGTTTTGTGAATAATTTCATTTGTACCGCTTCATTTTAGATTCTACATATAAGGAATATCAGAAGATACTTCTCCTTCTCTGTCTGATTTACTTTACTCAGTATGACAATCTCCAGGTTCATCTGTATTGCCACACATGGCATTATCTCTTTCTTTTCATGACCATGTAGTATTTCATTATATATAAACCATATCTTCTTTATCCATTCCTCTGGTGATGGACATTTTAGGTTTCTCCCATGTCTTGATTATTGTAAATAGCACTGCAATGAGCACTAAGGTGCATGTATTTGTTGAACCCATGGTTTTCTGTGGCTATTTGCCTGTGAGTGGGACTGCTGGATCATATAGTACCTCTGTTTTTAGTTTTTTAAAGCATCTCCATACTGTTCTTCATAGTGCCTGAATAATTTGCCTTCCCACTGACAGTGTAGAAGAGTTTCCTTTTATATTTTATATTTTAATATTTTTTCCTAAAAAAAAATACTTCACTTTCCACTTCAGACAGACTAAATGTTCTTACATGGAAAGCAAGATCACTTACATGTTGGCCGCATCCCACCTTCCAACTTCGTTTCTTTCTGTGCTTCAAAACTTGCCCTACATTTAGCCACTTACAGGTCTTGGGGAACACAAAGTGAATATTCTTATCTTAAACTTTTGTGTAAGTTTGGGGAACTTCATACTTTCCCTTATCAAATTCTTATAGACCAGTTTTGAGAGGCAGGACAAAATGTCTACAAAATCTGTTGTGAAAATTCATTTATCTAGTGACTAAAGAGATTTCCTAATTTTTCCCGTTCCAATTCTGGTTCCAGTATGAGGTTGAAGAGCAACCTTTTCAGGTAAAGAAAAATCATCCTGTGATAAAGATAAAGCCTCTCTTGAGGATTCGGATCAAATTAGGAAAAATTACTGATGATATGCATGGGCTCCAACAGTGGTTAGTTGGATATTGGTTTCATTAAGTTAATACATGTACCAAACATCACTCACAAGTGTTCTCTTCCAGATTCAACCTTCTCCCCTGACGCCAAAAAAAAGAAAAACAAAAAAACCAACCAGAGTTCTTTCTTTAACCGGGAATCTGTTTCTGTTTTGTGAATAATTTCATTTGTACCGCTTCATTTTAGATTCTACATATAAGGAATATCAGAAGATACTTCTCCTTCTCTGTCTGATTTACTTTACTCAGTATGACAATCTCCAGGTTCATCTGTATTGCCACACATGGCATTATCTCTTTCTTTTCATGACCATGTAGTATTTCATTATATATAAACCATATCTTCTTTATCCATTCCTCTGGTGATGGACATTTTAGGTTTCTCCCATGTCTTGATTATTGTAAATAGCACTGCAATGAGCACTAAGGTGCATGTATTTGTTGAACCCATGGTTTTCTGTGGCTATTTGCCTGTGAGTGGGACTGCTGGATCATATAGTACCTCTGTTTTTAGTTTTTTAAAGCATCTCCATACTGTTCTTCATAGTGCCTGAATAATTTGCCTTCCCACTGACAGTGTAGAAGAGTTTCCTTTTATATTTTATATTTTAATATTTTTTCCTAAAAAAAAATACTTCACTTTCCACTTCAGACAGACTAAATGTTCTTACATGGAAAGCAAGATCACTTACATGTTGGCCGCATCCCACCTTCCAACTTCGTTTCTTTCTGTGCTTCAAAACTTGCCCTACATTTAGCCACTTACAGGTCTTGGGGAACACAAAGTGAATATTCTTATCTTAAACTTTTGTGTAAGTTTGGGGAACTTCATACTTTCCCTTATCAAATTCTTATAGACCAGTTTTGAGAGGCAGGACAAAATGTCTACAAAATCTGTTGTGAAAATTCATTTATCTAGTGACTAAAGAGATTTCCTAATTTTTCCCGTTCCAATTCTGGTTCCAGTATGAGGTTGAAGAGCAACCTTTTCAGGTAAAGAAAAATCATCCTGTGATAAAGATAAAGCCTCTCTTGAGGATTCGGATCAAATTAGGAAAAATTACTGATGATATGCATGGGCTCCAACAGTGGTTAGTTGGATATTGGTTTCATTAAGTTAATACATGTACCAAACATCACTCACAAGTGTTCTCTTCCAGATTCAACCTTCTCCCCTGACGCCAAAAAAAAAAGAACAGAAACAACAAAGTGCCTAGAGAGAAGTTTAAATATACCCATTAGCTCCTATTGGTCAGGATCTTGGAGGTTTGGGTTGGGCTTAGTCTTTGCCCTTCATTATTCCTTGGAGATTGAACCTAGTGCCTGGGTGTTTAATAGATGGAAAAAAAATGAATAAGTGTCTTAAAGACACTTTATACATATAGATATAGATATATATATATAGATATAGATATATTTAATAGATTATTTCTAAGTCTGTGGGAAAAGATCGATTTCAAATTTTGGTTGGAGCAAGATTAAATTACTAGTTCTCTTTCTTGGGACCCTTAATAAGTTGCTTTAACATTTTTTAAAAACAATTCTCTTTAGATACTTGCTATTAATTGTCTTTAAGAGGAATAATTTTCTTCTGGGTAAAATGTTTTCATTGCTTATATTTATCTTCATTCCATTTGGATTAGGCACCGAATGTAACTTTTCCTAGAGTCAGAGGTCTTGGTATCATCCCTTCTCATTGCTTACATTTATTTTCTGCCTCTCATTTGCTTCTCTTCTGCTGTTACACACTTAAGAGTGTAGTGCCAAGATACAACTTTGCTTTTGTCTCATGTTTCCCCCCACCTCATAAGACAACACAAATTTGTATCTTAAATGTTGTTTATTTGGGTCTGTGTACTTTTTAAACCTCCATCTTATATCTACTGGTAAGTGCTGAATATTCTAGTTGGCTGCTGTCTAGTTGGGAAATGAGAGTGTATCATTCTCTGTTGTCATGGGCTCCCTGACCAATTCTGAATTATTTTCTTGGTTTATAAGCTCTCCTTGCCATCAGAATCTCTACTTGGCATTTTTGCTGTAATAGACACTTATTGCCATGGCTTTTCAAAACCCAGACCCCTTCTGGGCCCCTTCTCTGTTGCCCTGGTCCTCAGGGCTGCTTCTTTCACTTTATCTCTTTGGAATTCAACCTCTTTCTCTGAACAAATGAGTCACGTTTATCTGAACCTTACCTTTCAACTCTTCTTTTCTTTTTTCCTTCTTTTGCTTATGTTTGGGGTCTCTGGAAATCTGAGCCTGGGGAAAAGAAAAACAAACACTCTGAACTTTTCCTAAGAATGCCTGGCTCCTACCCATTCTGTGTTTCTACAGCAGACACAAAGCCTTCATATCCATTTGACATAGATCCTTCTCCCCAAAGCTCTTTTATTTCAAAGTACAGCAAAGAATTTATAGTCATCTGGGGAATTCCAACATAGTAACTCAACTTTTTAAATAGAAATTTTACTGCTTAATGTTTTGACTAGTTGTGTCTTAATCAATAATACTAACTATATTTGTAATAATGACCACTATCAACTGCTTTTTAAGTGCCTACTGCTATATGTAAATCGTATCTGTAGATATAAGAAATCTAGATTTATCAAATAATAACCAGCTGTTTATATTAGTCAATGTTGCAATTTTATGAACCATGCTGCAATCTTTAGGACTGTGGTCCTTAGATTAAAGACCTGGGTTCAGTTTTATGTCTGCTAAGTAGTATATATATGGCCTTTCGTATATGATTAAATATTTTTATATAACAAATATTTTTGAAACATACATGCTATTTATTTATTTTTAAGTTCTTTTCAGATTTTAGATAACTTGCTGAATGTGAACATTTCAGAGCTGAAACTCCAACATTAATGTAAAGAAATGATATCTAACCCATAGAATTATTTTGGGGAGTAAATAAGGTTGTATAAGCAAAACACTTTGCTTAGTGTTTGGCACATATCAGTGGTCAATAAACTGTACTCTCTCCCCTCTCTCTATCAAGCTGCTAAATTCCTGGGGACAGGAATCTGCTAGAAGTTCATTCTCTACATATTACAATATTTCATAGCAATTTCTAATAGTAAATGGATTAGGATAGGAACAACATTAAAGTGATAACAAAATGGAAAAATAATAGTTTAGATATATATTTAGATTACTTTTAAAGCAACTTCTATATTTTTATACTTCTTCATTTTGTTTTTTTATTGCCCAGATCAAATTATTATTTTCTGGATAAATTATCTTATCTCAGGAAATAAGTGGCTAATAATGGTCCTGATTCTCTTGTTTCAGATAAAATTTGAAAGACAAAGACACTCAAGATGTGATAGGACTATTGACTAGTCCCTAAGAGAATTACTTTCTCAGAACACAATAGAAAGCTTAGACAAATTTTGGGAAAAGTAGCCTAGAAAAGTGTGGTACATGCTAATTTGTAACAACATTAGGCAGTTCTTACCTGTCAAAGATCAAAGATAAGGAAGCAATTCTATTTTGACATCCTACACATAACTATCAAGATCGACCAAACACAAGTCTTGAATTCAAATTTCCGGGCTGCTTTACATATATTTCTATATTTTGCTGCACAAAACACCCAGAGCTGGACCACTTACTCCTCCATGAATGCATTATGTAACTTGAACATTTTACTCACGTGATCCATCTGATAAGATCTCCGCCCAACCTGGGGAAAGCCTAGAGATAGTTCTCTTTCACATCCATTTCTCTTTTAAACCATAGTTCAGGATTGCAACCTCTTCTTTTTTTTGTATCCTTAGTGATCTTCATTATGATGTTCCCATAGCAGTTAGGTTTGCATTTTTAGTGCAGCATTTATTTCAGTCAGTCTTTTCTTATGAATTTTTTAAAATAGAAAATCTGAATAAAGAAACGGAATCATTAATCTTCCCACAAAAGAAAAGTTCAGACCGAGGCAATTTTATAAAGTGAGTTCTATAGATTTTTAAGTGAATAGATCATTTTAGTCATATAAAAATTTGCAGATAATAGAAAACTAGGAAATAATCTGACCCACATTTTATAAGGCTAAAATAACCTTGATGTCAAAAAACATCTCCTCCTAAACATATATGTCAAAAACCCCAAGTCAAATATTGGAAAACCAAATTTAGATGATATACAACTCCTCCTCCCTCCAAAAAAAGTTTTAAAAAAAATCCAAACCAAGAAACAAACATTCTAAAATTCTAATATTTCTTAAATTCAATTTTGGCTTGATATTATAAAATCTGTTATTAAATTGGTCACATTAATAGATTTAGAAAGGTAAAAAATCTAGATGCTTTTCTTAATAGGGACATTCATGAATTATTTGTTAAGATTTAAAACCCACTGATGATTTTAAAAGACCTTAGAAAGTTAGGAATAGAAGAATCAGGAATAAAAGGAATATTCTGTTTTATTGTTTGTATTAAGTATTCTTTAGGATGTCCAGGTCTTAAAGAAAAGCGTGTGTGATATTTACCACTGTCAGATCTCAGAGGACCACATGCCCCTGCCAGAATCCAGTAATTGGGCTTGTCAAGGGTGGGCAAGGAAGATAGCCACAATCTTGAGTATATTTTCCTACCTCAATCGACCCATGGATATCAAATGTCTAGAACTGAACTCTGCAGTATGGTGGTTACTATGTACATGTGGCCAAAGTCTCATTAGTCTACATTGGAATGTATTGTCAGTGTAAAATACAATACCACTTCAAAGACTACAAAAAGAGTAAAATACCTTATTGAAGAATTTTTGACTACATGATGAAATGCCAATATGTTGGACATATTGGGATAAATGAGCATATTACTAAAATTAATTTTACTAGTTTCACTGTACCTTTTAAAATTATAGCTAGTAGCAGATTTAAAATTATATATGTGGGTCACTGAGGTGCATTTGGGCTTTCTAGATGGTGCTAGTGATAAAAGCAGCCATCAATACAGGAGATACAAGAGACATAGGTTCAATGCCTTGGTCAGGAAGATCCCCTGGAGGGAGGACAAGGCACTCCACTCCAGTATTCTTGCCTGGAGAATCCATGGTCAGAGGAACCTGGCAGGTACTCATCCATAGAGTTTCACAGAGCTAGACATGACTGAAGTGACTTAGCATGCATGCACCATACACATGAGTTGCATTCTGTTTCTACTGGACCTCTAAGGTTTACAATAAATCTGAGTTAAAGGACATTGGTTCGAGATGAGGGGGGAGGAGACAACATAAACACTGATAAGATGAAGGAAGAAGGATGGAGGATGGCCCAGCTATGGCCATCACCCCTGGGATGCAGCCATCACTCATTGGAGGCCTGCACTACACGGGGTGAAAAGCCATAGTTGAGCTGCAGAGGCTGTCCAGTGGGGAGTTTCCTTTTCCAGACTGTACTGGTCAAGGTGCTCAGATGGCAGCCATTTGGGTACCACAGTGGGATCTGTGATCCCTGGGGATCTTCCTGAGACCGGGATTCCTGATGACCACCGCAGACGTCTTAAGTTTGACACTGGACCTTTGAGACTAGAGCAATAAGCTCCCACTGTTAACTTTCTGTCTGTCTTATTAGACTATAAGATTCTTTAGGACGTCCTATATTTTTACCATCTTTTAAATTATATGCTATGTTAATGCAAAATGTTTTGGATGGAAAATAGCTACAAACTTCTTTTCTGAATCAAGTGGGAATTATGTCTTCAGCCAGCTACTTTCCATGGGACCTTTATTCTTAATCATCTCTTTCACTATTAAACTCCTTTAGGATAAAAACCAAACACTTCCCAAAAGGCATAGAATTCCTTCATAGAGCACAGTTTCATGGTGTTCTAGTGTATGTTGGAGACCCTATTATTAATATCATGATTTATGCATATGGAATTCCTTTTTAAAGCTATTTTTCACAGCCTTCGTTAAGAAGTCTTTGTTAATATGATCCCTGAAATTTCAAAACAATAGCAAATATAATAGAGGTAGTTGAATGCTGCAGTTACGAAATAGTAACCCTGAATATTCATTGGAATAACTGATATTGAACCTGAAGCTCCAATACTTTGGCCATCTGATGTGAAGAAACAACTCATTGGAAAAGACACTGATGCTGCAAAGAATTGAAGGCAAAGGAGAAGAAGATGGCAGAGGATGAGATGGCTAGATATCATCAGCAACTCAATGGATATGAATCAGAGCAAACTCCAGGAGATAGTGAAGGACAGGTAAGCCTGGTATTCTGCAGTCCATGAGGTCGCAAAGAGTCAGACACGACTTACTGACTGAACAAAAACAAAATTATTCTATTCCTCTCTTCTTCACCTGATCTTTTCCCTCGTTCTTACTGCATTAACATTATGTACAGATGAATCCACATATTTCTGGGTGTTATTAACACCTGTTGTCTAAAACTCTGTGAGGGATTAGATGTACACAAGCTGCGTTCTTGATTTGCAAGCTCTTACTATCTGATAGAGTTTAACACACCAATAACTTTAGCACATATGGTGTGTGAAAAGTGTGATGGAAGCTGTCAAAACCCAGGACTGCTGAACTGACTGGGAAAGAGAAATCACTCCTTCACTTGAGATCAAATCCAGTATCTTTGTTGAAGTGACATCTGGCCTGAGCCTTAGATAGTGAGTGGAGTTTGGATAAGTGGAGAAAAAAGAGAGGATGTTATCTCCAGGCAGAAGAAATGACATGAAAACTAGCAACTCGTAGAAATGGTTATGAATAAGCAATAATTTTTAGGTTTTTACTTTCTCTCCATAAATAAAAGTAGTGCTTGCTTCATTTGATAGGCAATAGAAAAGCACTAAAAAAAAGATTATTAAGATATATGATTTGACCAAAGCAAGACGTTAATAAGATAATGTGCTATTGTATAAGGTGCCTAAGGAATATGGAAGGCTTTCATGCTTTAAAGAAGTGTTGATAAGATAATGAAATAAGCAAATATGGAAACTGCTACCTAGAAAGAACTCATGGTATTTAACAAGTGATTTTGTTATAGATGATATAGATAAGAGAATGAAGAAAAAGATTATCACCAGAGATCTGAGACTAATTGAATTGGGTATTGAAAAGAATTATGTTTTGCAATTCTAAAGGCAACCAAATATCCAACTTCTTTTTGCTCTTTCTCCTTCAGTAGAAAACTTAGGTCTATTCTTCTTTTTTTCCTTTCCAGATCCTTCATAAAATGGTTGTTTTCATTTATTATTTTAATTATTTTACTTTCCATACACTTTGAAATGTAGTTTCCATCAAAGCCACCTCACTGAAAATTTATAGGTAAAAGTCTTTGGTGATCAATCTGTGGCTTAAAAAAATACATGATTTCTATTACCTATCTTAATTTATCTCCCTAAACTATTTGAGAATTGTGTCTAATCCACCCTTTTGTATTCTCTTCTGCCTTGGGTTCTGTGACATCACTATATTTTTGTTTTGTTTTGTTTTGTTTCTTTCACTATGTATCTGGCTATTTAAAGATCAAGGTATATTGGTGCTTCCTAACCTTCTGTTTTCAACCATTGCACCATATTATTATGCACTTGCATTCACATGGTTTCCACTATCACTTCTAATTCTTTACAGACGAGTGTTTATTGAGAAACTATCCTTCCCAGACATGACACTGATGAGTCCCACAGCACTATCTTGGCTCTTTCTTCTGAGATCAAATCCAGTATCTTTGTTGAAGTGACATCTGGCCTGAGCCTTAGATAGTGAGTGGAGTTTGGATAAGTGGAGAAAAAAGAGAGGATGTTATCTCCAGGCAGAAGAAATGACATGAAAACTAGCAACTCGTAGAAATGGTTATGAATAAGCAATAATTTTAGGTTTTACTTTCTCTCCATAAATAAAAGTAGTGCTTGCTTCATTTGATAGGCAATAGAAAAGCACTAAAAAAAAGATTATTAAGATATATGATTTGACCAAAGCAAGACGTTAATAAGATAATGTGCTATTGTATAAGGTGCCTAAGGAATATGGAAGGCTTTCATGCTTTAAAGAAGTGTTGATAAGATAATGAAATAAGCAAATATGGAAACTGCTACCTAGAAAGAACTCATGGTATTTAACAAGTGATTTTGTTATAGATGATATAGATAAGAGAATGAAGAAAAAGATTATCACCAGAGATCTGAGACTAATTGAATTGGGTATTGAAAAGAATTATGTTTTGCAATTCTAAAGGCAACCAAATATCCAACTTCTTTTTGCTCTTTCTCCTTCAGTAGAAAACTTAGGTCTATTCTTCTTTTTTTCCTTTCCAGATCCTTCATAAAATGGTTGTTTTCATTTATTATTTTAATTATTTTACTTTCCATACACTTTGAAATGTAGTTTCCATCAAAGCCACCTCACTGAAAATTTATAGGTAAAAGTCTTTGGTGATCAATCTGTGGCTTAAAAAGATACATGATTTCTATTACCTATCTTAATTTATCTCCCTAAACTATTTGAGAATTGTGTCTAATCCACCCTTTTGTATTCTCTTCTGCCTTGGGTTCTGTGACATCACTATATTTTTGTTTTGTTTTGTTTTGTTTCTTTCACTATGTATCTGGCTATTTAAAGATCAAGGTATATTGGTGCTTCCTAACCTTCTGTTTTCAACCATTGCACCATATTATTATGCACTTGCATTCACATGGTTTCCACTATCACTTCTAATTCTTTACAGACGAGTGTTTATTGAGAAACTATCCTTCCCAGACATGACACTGATGAGTCCCACAGCACTATCTTGGCTCTTTCTTCTGAGCTCAACTCCAGATGACCACCTGCCTGCATGAGTTAATTAATCTCTTGTCTCCCTGGTTCTGCAAAGATAGCATTCTCTATTCTAGTCTCTCCTCAGACCTGTTCTTATTCCTCTGTCCTCTTTCTTGGTATATGGTAATATATATATCAACTCATCAAGTTGATCCAATTAGAACCCCAGGAGCCATGCTTGACTGCATTTCAGTAGGCGACAGCTTGGACAGGTAACAATGGCAGAGACGAGATTCCTTCTCTTCATGACACATAGTTAAATACCTATGAAGAGAAAGAAGAGTGGAAGGAAATTTTTGAGTAGAAAGTATTTAAATTAAGAATAATTATGTTTTGATAGAATTGACTAATGATATAATAATGTAGATTAAAAATTAAGATTGAGTTTATAGAGAAATGATGCTAAATTTTGCCTACCTGAGTATCAATAGCTTTAAATTATGGTTTTAAATCTTTAATTACAATGTACTTAAAAACATTTTTCAGAGGTTCCTCATATGCTTTAGGATAAAGTGCCAAAATTGTAGTATGTGATCCAAGACCATTTATAACCTGGATCATACTCCCCTCCCCAGCCTTATGCCTGGCCACAAACATCCTTACATCCTACCCTTGAATGCACATGTTTTTCTGATCTCCAGGACTCTATATTTGCTCTTACATTTTCCTATAATATTTCATAGCCAGTGTTCATTTGGTTAATTTCCATTAATTAATTAATTTATAAATATTTCAGGAAAAAGCAAAACTCCTTGCTCTCAAGGAACTCATTATCTATTGGAAGAAGCAAGCTTAAGAGATAAGATATCTCTTATTGATATTGATACAGCTATATCGCAGGTGGTATTCACTAAAATTGAGCAAAAGGTTCTAGAAGGTTTTGTCTAAGGGGAACTTTTCAGGGCATTCTTCTAGTTTTTGTGATCAGGTGCTTTTCTGTTTTCAAAGGAAACTTCCTTTTGGTAGATCCTGGTTCTTTCCAATGATGAGTGATAGTCTAAATGAGTATAAAGATTCAAAGCGGGAGAATTTGGAAAAATATAATGGTTTTAGCACAATTCTTACCCTGCTAATTACAATTTTCACTTGCAGTCCAGGCATTCAAATTTTGAAAAACAGTTTTAGAGGTTGTTGTGACACACACACACAAGGTTGAGTACTGTTGTTAAGTAATCTCAATGAAAAAAAACAAGAAGATCTGTTTTTGGTGGTATACATCTTGTTCAGAACATAACTTAGAGACTGTCCTGTCAGGAGTTCTAGGATGATATAAAGTCTGAGATAGGCACACTCAGCCATCTGGGCTTAGCTCTATGAACTACACTAGGTACATTGCTATCTTCTCCACTAAACCTAAGATAGAAACTATGCTATTCTTCTTTTTTTTTTAACTTTTATTTTACTTTTAACATTTACAGAGTTTTGTTGTTTACAGATATGTATGTTCTCAGATTAGTCATATGTATATCCCTCCCATTCCACCCCTCCAGACCATCATACAGCACCCATGAAGGATCTGCTTTTCTCACAGAGCAATGACTATAGCTATTTGCTTTACATATGACAGTACAGCCCTTCATGCTACTTCCTTTACGCCTCTCAAGTTAGGCTTCAACAGTATGTGAACTGAGAACTTCCAAATGTATGAGCTAGATGTAGAAAAGACAGAGAAACTAGAGAACAAATTGCCAACATCCGGTGGATTATCAAAATAGCAAAGGAATTCCAGAAAAACATCTACATCTCCTTCACTGACTGCACCAAAGCTTTTGAATGTGTAGATCACAAAAATATGTTGAAAATTCTTAAAGAAATGGGAATACTAGACCACTTTATCTCCTGAGAAACCTGTATGCTGGACAAGAAGCAACAGTTACAACTAGACATAGAACAACAGACTGGTTCCAAATTGGAAAAGAAGTATGTCAAGGCTGTATAATGTCACCCTGCTTATTTAACTTATATGCAGAGTAAATCATGCAATATACCAGACTGGATGAAGCACAAGTTGGAGTCAGTATTAATGCGAGAAATATCAACAACCTCAGGTATGCAGATGACACCACCCTTATGGCAGAAAGTGAAGAGGAACTAAAGAGCCTCTTGATGAAGGTGAAAGAGGAGAGTGACAAAGCTGGCCTAAAACTCAACATTCAAAACACAAAGATCATGGCATCCAGTCCCATCACTTCATGATAAATAAGTGGAGAAACAATGGAAACAGTGACAGACTTTATTTTCTTGGGCTCCAAAATCACTGAAGACGGTGACTGCAACAATGATATTGAAAGATGCTTGTTCCTTGGAAGAACAGCGATGAGAAACCTAGATAGAGTATTAAAAATCAGAGACATCACTTTGCCAACAAAAGTCCATATAGTCAAAGCTATTGTTTTCCCAATAGTCATGTATGGAAGTGAGAGTTGGACTGAGTGCTGAGTGCTGAAGAATTGATGCTTTTGAACTGCGGTATTGAAGAAGACTCTTAAGTCTCCCTTGTACTGCAAGAAGATTGAACCAGTCAATCCTAAGAGAAATCAACCATGAATATGCATTGGAAGAACCAAATGCTGAGCCTGAAGCTCCAATACTTTGTCTACCTGGTGTGAAGATGACTCATTGTCAAAGATCCTGGGGCTGGAAAAAATAGAAGGCAGAAGGAGGAGGGAACAACAGAGGGTGAGATGGTGGGATGACATCACTGAGCCAATAGACATGAGTTTGAGCAAGCTCTGGGAGACTGTGAAGGACAGGGAAGCCTGGCATCCTGCAGGCCATGGAGTAGCAAAAAGTCAGACATGACACGGTGACTGAACTGAACATTATCTTCAGGATGGTATTTGCTGACACAAGAGAAGTAGACTATCTCTTTGGCAAAGTTAGTCTGAAAGAGGCCAAATCACAGAAGTTCAAGATTATATATATATATATATATATATATATATATATATATATATATACAATATATATATATGGCATCTTATTAAGTTATAAATGTTACATATAACATTATATTATTATATTATAAAATTGTATATAGAATTATACTATTTTACTATAAAAATATATGACTGAATATAAGTAAAATTGCATATATTGTATATTAATATACTATGAAATTCCATATAAATGCATACTGGATGAAGCACAAGTTGAGTCAGTATTAATGCGAGAAATATCAACAACCTCAGGTATGCAGATGACACCACCCTTATGGCAGAAAGTGAAGAGGAACTAAAGAGCCTCTTGATGAAGGTGAAAGAGGAGAGTGACAAAGCTGGCCTAAAACTCAACATTCAAAACACAAAGATCATGGCATCCAGTCCCATCACTTCATGATAAATAAGTGGAGAAACAATGGAAACAGTGACAGACTTTATTTTCTTGGGCTCCAAAATCACTGAAGACGGTGACTGCAACAATGATATTGAAAGATGCTTGTTCCTTGGAAGAACAGCGATGAGAAACCTAGATAGAGTATTAAAAATCAGAGACATCACTTTGCCAACAAAAGTCCATATAGTCAAAGCTATTGTTTTCCCAATAGTCATGTATGGAAGTGAGAGTTGGACTGAGTGCTGAGTGCTGAAGAATTGATGCTTTTGAACTGCGGTATTGAAGAAGACTCTTAAGTCTCCCTTGTACTGCAAGAAGATTGAACCAGTCAATCCTAAGAGAAATCAACCATGAATATGCATTGGAAGAACCAAATGCTGAGCCTGAAGCTCCAATACTTTGTCTACCTGGTGTGAAGATGACTCATTGTCAAAGATCCTGGGGCTGGAAAAAATAGAAGGCAGAAGGAGGAGGGAACAACAGAGGGTGAGATGGTGGGATGACATCACTGAGCCAATAGACATGAGTTTGAGCAAGCTCTGGGAGACTGTGAAGGACAGGGAAGCCTGGCATCCTGCAGGCCATGGAGTAGCAAAAAGTCAGACATGACACGGTGACTGAACTGAACATTATCTTCAGGATGGTATTTGCTGACACAAGAGAAGTAGACTATCTCTTTGGCAAAGTTAGTCTGAAAGAGGCCAAATCACAGAAGTTCAAGATTATATATATATATATATATATATATATATATATATATATATACACATATATATATATATGGCATCTTATTAAGTTATAAATGTTACATATAACATTATATTATTATATTATAAAATTGTATATAGAATTATACTATTTTACTATAAAAATATATGACTGAATATAAGTAAAATTGCATATATTGTATATTAATATACTATGAAATTCCATATAAATGCATACAAATATGTGTATTGTTTACAGAAGCATTGAAAGGCAATGAGGTGGGCTTCTCCTGGTGGTCCAGTGGATAAGGACACCGCCTTGCAGTGCAAGCGACGCCAGTTCGAGCCCTGGCCTGGGAAGATCCCACATGCCCTGGAACGGCTGGACTGATGTGTCCAATCACCGAGCCGGAGCTCTGGAGCGCATGCGCCCAGAGCCGGCGCTCTGCAACAACAGACGCCACCGCGATGGGAGGCCCACAGGAGCCAAAGAACGAAGACGAATGAAAATAGAGAAATGAAAGACCAATAGAAGTGGCCCGCCCACTCCCCTCCCTCCCCAACCCGACCCCCGCCCAAAGTAAATAAATGAATAAATCTTTAAAAAAACAACAACAACAACAACAACAAAAACCCTAAAGCTTAAAAAAAAAAAAAAAGAAAGGCAATGAGGTAGTAAAAAAAGGCACAGCAGAAACTTTTCTAAAAAAGAGAGGAGAATGAGCCCCATATAGTTCAGCAGAATAAAAAATGTTAGGTTGTAATGATTTGTCAACATTGTTAAATACTATATTTATAGTTTCAAATGCTGTTTACAGATATGTATGATTAATGCTTTTGAACTGTAGTGTTGGAGAAAACTCTTGAGGCTCCCTTGTACTGCAAGGAGATTGAACCAGTCAATCCTAAGAGAAATCAACCATGAATATGCATTGGAAGAACCAAATGCTGAGCCTGAAGCTCCAATACTTTGTCTACCTGGTGTGAAGATGACTCATTGTCAAAGATCCTGGGGCTGGAAAAAATAGAAGGCAGAAGGAGAAGGGGACAACAGAGGGCGAGATGGTGGAGTGACATCACTGAGCCAATAGACATGAGTTTGAGCAAACTCTGGGAGACTGTGAAGGACAGGGAAGCCTGGCATCCTGGCACCATCAGAGAGGTCAAGAATGCAGAAAACTCATTATTTAGTGTAATTAAGTTATCAGAGTTGACATGTAAAGAAACAATTTCAGCTGAGTAGTGAGGACAAAATCTTAATACAGTTTCTAAATGCAAGGTGATAGAACTGTGGAAGTCTGAATTCTACCCCAAGAGAAGGGTTGAATGATTAGGTGTTGGCAGGTGAAAGCAAAGAGTTTGTATTATATTGAGAACAATATGTATTTGGAAGGGACATGTATTTGCCCAATGACTGACAATGTCTGAGGACGGAAAATCATCAAAATGGAATGAGTAGTAGAGGATGGCATTGGACGAAGTAGGATGCAAGGGCAAGTGGAGGTGATGGGAGGCATTCAAGGCACCTTTCACAGGACATGGAAAAGAGAAAGAAAGTAGATGGAGGCACAGAATTATCTTGTGGTAAACTAAGGATTCATTTCAATTTTGTTAAAAGTTCTCAGTAAGTTATGAAATCAGGTGAAGATGGGCAGGATGAGTACAGAATTGAAGTGAGAGACGGAAGAGACTAGGCTAGTGGAGAAGCCACTGGGAACACATTAAACACAGAGTCAGCAATCTGGTAATAAATGGCTAGTGGTGCAGTGGTGAGGACCCAATTGATAGAGCATGAGTATGAAGAGATGCAAAAAATATAGGCGGAGGACATGACCTGAGGAAGTAGATGTTTTACATGGGAATGTTAAGAATTTAAAAAGATGTTCCCTTTTTGTGCCAGTACCTTATTGTTTTGAATATTGTCACTTTGTAATATAGCCTGAAGTCAGGAAGCATAATTCTTCCAGCCATGGTGGAAAACAGTAAGAGATCTCTTGATTCAGTTCAGTTCAGCTGCTCAGTCATGTCTGACTTTGCAACCCAATGGACTGAAGAAAGCCAGGCTTCCTTGTCCTTCACCAACTCCTGGAGCCTGTTCAGAATATGCATTGGAAGAACCAAATGCTGAGCCTGAAGCTCCAATACTTTGTCTACCTGGTGTGAAGATGACTCATTGTCAAAGATCCTGGGGCTGGAAAAAATAGAAGGCAGAAGGAGAAGGGGACAACAGAGGGCGAGATGGTGGAGTGACATCACTGAGCCAATAGACATGAGTTTGAGCAAACTCTGGGAGACTGTGAAGGACAGGGAAGCCTGGCATCCTGGCACCATCAGAGAGGTCAAGAATGCAGAAAACTCATTATTTAGTGTAATTAAGTTATCAGAGTTGACATGTAAAGAAACAATTTCAGCTGAGTAGTGAGGACAAAATCTTAATACAGTTTCTAAATGCAAGGTGATAGAACTGTGGAAGTCTGAATTCTACCCCAAGAGAAGGGTTGAATGATTAGGTGTTGGCAGGTGAAAGCAAAGAGTTTGTATTATATTGAGAACAATATGTATTTGGAAGGGACATGTATTTGCCCAATGACTGACAATGTCTGAGGACGGAAAATCATCAAAATGGAATGAGTAGTAGAGGATGGCATTGGACGAAGTAGGATGCAAGGGCAAGTGGAGGTGATGGGAGGCATTCAAGGCACCTTTCACAGGACATGGAAAAGAGAAAGAAAGTAGATGGAGGCACAGAATTATCTTGTGGTAAACTAAGGATTCATTTCAATTTTGTTAAAAGTTCTCAGTAAGTTATGAAATCAGGTGAAGATGGGCAGGATGAGTACAGAATTGAAGTGAGAGACGGAAGAGACTAGGCTAGTGGAGAAGCCACTGGGAACACATTAAACACAGAGTCAGCAATCTGGTAATAAATGGCTAGTGGTGCAGTGGTGAGGACCCAATTGATAGAGCATGAGTATGAAGAGATGCAAAAAATATAGGCGGAGGACATGACCTGAGGAAGTAGATGTTTTACATGGGAATGTTAAGAATTTAAAAAGATGTTCCCTTTTTGTGCCAGTACCTTATTGTTTTGAATATTGTCACTTTGTAATATAGCCTGAAGTCAGGAAGCATAATTCTTCCAGCCATGGTGGAAAACAGTAAGAGATCTCTTGATTCAGTTCAGTTCAGCTGCTCAGTCATGTCTGACTTTGCAACCCAATGGACTGAAGAAAGCCAGGCTTCCTTGTCCTTCACCAACTCCTGGAGCCTGTTCAAATTCATGTCCATTGACTCAGTGATGCCATCCAACCGTCTTGTCCTCTGCTGTCCGTTTCTCCTTGTGCCTTCTATATTTCCCAGCATCAGTGTATTTTCTAATGAGTCATCTCACATTTCACATTGCGTTACGGATTGTGAGATACTAGTTCCAATACCTTTCCTAAGTTAAAAGACACCTTGCTCATATAAGAAATTCTCCATTACTACATAACACATTGCCTCCAAAATCTGAAACTTAAAACAAAAACATTTAATATTTCATAGTTTCCGTGAGTCAGAAATCTGACCTTAGCCCAGACAGATGTCTGTGACTCACCTGGTGGTGTGGCTGTGGTATCCTCTGATGCTTTGATGGTGGTGGGTGAGGGGAGAGATCTGCCTCTAGGCTTGCTCTTATGGTTGCTAGAAGGTCTCCGCTCCTCATTTCATGCCTCCCCCATAGGATGACGGAATGTCCTCACAACAGGACAATTGGTGGTTCAGGGGAGAGAGCCAGAGCACCTGCAGTGGTGCTGTAGTCTTTTAATAACCTGATATTGGAAGTACTATCTCTTTGCTTCTTTAAAAATGAAAAAGACTTTATTAATTTTATCATCTATTCAGAGTTTAAAAGTTTGCCAGAAACAGAAAGAATATTTTCAGTTTGAGATGTTAATCAAAACTGTACATATATATATATATATATATATATATATATATATAACCTTTACCACTAATATAAATTGCTCTTTAGCGTATAACATTTTCTAACATTTTTCAAGATGGTGAACTGAATCTTCTGTACAAAAACAGCATGATCTTATTATTTTATAATGTTGCCTTTGCATAATGTTCACAAAATGATACTGATTACATTTGTTACATAAAACACATAAAGTCATAAAATACATAAAATGTCAGGAGTTTGATTACATTATTCTTGAAAGTATAGTCAGTCTATAAAATGACCAGCTTAAATACAATAGTCCTAAGTTCAAAATGTCTATTTCAGATACCAATTTTGTTTACTCATAAAAACAAGTCAATGCGCTCAAGCCACATTTGCAGTGAGGCTGTTACACTTGAGCACAAATACAAGAGAAGCTATTTTAAAACTGCCTGTCATACTCAAGAGGACCTAGTGGCAAAGCTAGAATTGT
The DNA here is from genome assembly GCA_022376925.1 of Tragulus kanchil. Taxonomy (NCBI): domain Eukaryota; kingdom Metazoa; phylum Chordata; class Mammalia; order Artiodactyla; family Tragulidae; genus Tragulus; species Tragulus kanchil. Next base: position 73,017,684 of record JAIOJX010000005.1, on the reverse strand, counting down.
CTTAAAGAATTCAGATTTCTGCATTGTGCAGCATGTAAAAATTCTTAACCTCATAACTTAGAAAACTTTCATTATTTGGCAATTTGTATGTAAAATTCTTTTATGATCATTTCAAGCAATATTTGGTGATCTCCAAAGTAGTTGTTCCTGAAATCTGCTTATAAATTTTACATTGAGACAATCATCTTAAGCTTATTGAAGAGAAACTTGTCATAATATTTTTCAGAGATTTCCAGCATTTATTTTTTGTATGTCTTTCCCACTTTATATTTTGTAGTGCCTTTGGGTAAACTTCCCAAGTAGATGTTCTAGTTCATTACTTTTCATTCAGTTGTGTCTGGTTGGTTGTTTAAATCATTCATTGAATTTTTTCTTCCTGTATTTCTCCCCCCAGGATGACGGAATGTCCTCACAACAGGACAATTGGTGGTTCAGGGGAGAGAGCCAGAGCACCTGCAGTGGTGCTGTAGTCTTTTAATAACCTGATATTGGAAGTACTATCTCTTTGCTTCTTTAAAAATGAAAAAGACTTTATTAATTTTATCATCTATTCAGAGTTTAAAAGTTTGCCAGAAACAGAAAGAATATTTTCAGTTTGAGATGTTAATCAAAACTGTACATATATATATATATATATATATATATATATATATAACCTTTACCACTAATATAAATTGCTCTTTAGCGTATAACATTTTCTAACATTTTTCAAGATGGTGAACTGAATCTTCTGTACAAAAACAGCATGATCTTATTATTTTATAATGTTGCCTTTGCATAATGTTCACAAAATGATACTGATTACATTTGTTACATAAAACACATAAAGTCATAAAATACATAAAATGTCAGGAGTTTGATTACATTATTCTTGAAAGTATAGTCAGTCTATAAAATGACCAGCTTAAATACAATAGTCCTAAGTTCAAAATGTCTATTTCAGATACCAATTTTGTTTACTCATAAAAACAAGTCAATGCGCTCAAGCCACATTTGCAGTGAGGCTGTTACACTTGAGCACAAATACAAGAGAAGCTATTTTAAAACTGCCTGTCATACTCAAGAGGACCTAGTGGCAAAGCTAGAATTGTCTTAAAGAATTCAGATTTCTGCATTGTGCAGCATGTAAAAATTCTTAACCTCATAACTTAGAAAACTTTCATTATTTGGCAATTTGTATGTAAAATTCTTTTATGATCATTTCAAGCAATATTTGGTGATCTCCAAAGTAGTTGTTCCTGAAATCTGCTTATAAATTTTACATTGAGACAATCATCTTAAGCTTATTGAAGAGAAACTTGTCATAATATTTTTCAGAGATTTCCAGCATTTATTTTTTGTATGTCTTTCCCACTTTATATTTTGTAGTGCCTTTGGGTAAACTTCCCAAGTAGATGTTCTAGTTCATTACTTTTCATTCAGTTGTGTCTGGTTGGTTGTTTAAATCATTCATTGATTTCTTAAAAAATTTTCATAGTTAAAACATTTTTATTAAATTTCCCCCCTAAATCATCATATTCTTTTTTCAATGTCTTGCTTAAAAAAAAATATGACTTCTATTTCTTCTGTTGTCTCTTTCACCATGTTAAGCATTTTTAAAAGCAGTCTACTTCAGATGGTTTCACTGTTTCCAGGCTGATATGGATGAAACCTTTTGCTGTTTCATTTTAGGACTTTTGCTATGTTAGATTTTTTTGCTTGTCCAGTCTGTGATGTATGATTTTTGAGCTTCTCTTCAGTAAAGATTCCCCCGTTGGAATATTGTGCACTCTAAGAGGTGATGCTATGTACTCATGTTTGTTCAACTGGTTTCAGACTAGTTTATTTATAGACTTGAGGATTCTATTATCATTCTTGGAGATTAGTGTTGTGAAGTCTTCATTTTAAGTTTTAAAGGGGAATATTGTTTTCCTACTTAGATCCTCAAGCCAAATCAAATATCCTTGTCAGTTTTCCAGTGTTCTTGTCCCTCTATCCTACCACACAGGAGTCATTCTTCCATTTTCCTAGCTTTTTATAGAGATTGCAGGTCCTTCACCTAAGCTCACATATATCTAAGATCATGCTCTTATCCCAAATAAACATTTAATTCATCCCATCTGGGAACCACTTGAGCTAATAACCCCTTCAACATCTACTGAATCACTTCACAATGTTTTTGTTTTACATTGCTTTGTTGCTGACTCTCAGGAATTCTCTTTTCTTTAAACTCATGAAAGAAAGAGTTAGTCACTTAGTATCTGTTTTACCATCTGAGCCACCAGGGCTCATATGTATATTTTAATTATTATTTTGATTATATATTACTTACTATTTTTCTATTTTTATAGTTAGAGGGTCAGGTAATAAGAACTGGACTGAAAAAAATAGTATAATATGTTTTCAGCCAGCTGTTTTATTTACTTTACTTATTAAGTCTGTCTATTCTTCCATTCTTTATTTTTGTATTTTTTTGCCTTTGGGTAAACTTCCCAAGTAGATGTTCTAGTTCATTACTTTTCATTCAGTTGTGTCTGGTTGGTTGTTTAAATCATTCATTGATTTCTTAAAAAATTTTCATAGTTAAAACATTTTTATTAAATTTCCCCCCTAAATCATCATATTCTTTTTTCAATGTCTTGCTTAAAAAAAAATATGACTTCTATTTCTTCTGTTGTCTCTTTCACCATGTTAAGCATTTTTAAAAGCAGTCTACTTCAGATGGTTTCACTGTTTCCAGGCTGATATGGATGAAACCTTTTGCTGTTTCATTTTAGGACTTTTGCTATGTTAGATTTTTTTGCTTGTCCAGTCTGTGATGTATGATTTTTGAGCTTCTCTTCAGTAAAGATTCCCCCGTTGGAATATTGTGCACTCTAAGAGGTGATGCTATGTACTCATGTTTGTTCAACTGGTTTCAGACTAGTTTATTTATAGACTTGAGGATTCTATTATCATTCTTGGAGATTAGTGTTGTGAAGTCTTCATTTTAAGTTTTAAAGGGGAATATTGTTTTCCTACTTAGATCCTCAAGCCAAATCAAATATCCTTGTCAGTTTTCCAGTGTTCTTGTCCCTCTATCCTACCACACAGGAGTCATTCTTCCATTTTCCTAGCTTTTTATAGAGATTGCAGGTCCTTCACCTAAGCTCACATATATCTAAGATCATGCTCTTATCCCAAATAAACATTTAATTCATCCCATCTGGGAACCACTTGAGCTAATAACCCCTTCAACATCTACTGAATCACTTCACAATGTTTTTGTTTTACATTGCTTTGTTGCTGACTCTCAGGAATTCTCTTTTCTTTAAACTCATGAAAGAAAGAGTTAGTCACTTAGTATCTGCCTTACCATCTGAGCCACCAGGGCTCATATGTATATTTTAATTATTATTTTGATTATATATTACTTACTATTTTTCTATTTTTATAGTTAGAGGGTCAGGTAATAAGAACTGGACTGAAAAAAATAGTATAATATGTTTTCAGCCAGCTGTTTTATTTACTTTACTTATTAAGTCTGTCTATTCTTCCATTCTTTATTTTCCTTGTTTTTTCATGCTTAGAAAAACATCATAATTTCAGATCCTGCCCTGATGAAATCTATGTCTACGTAGCTCATCATTTCTTCTCACCTGCCAATTAGTTCCTATATGCACCTAGGCACCTACTGTATCATTTATTTTACCCTATAATTTAAAATTGTATACATAAAATACTTATGGGTGAGAAGGCATAAATCCTTCTAGCTGAAAGAAATGCAGTTAGTGATTTGGGGAATTTGAGTGTCATTGCAAAATCCTGTTCCATAGAGTAGCGATGTGGTTTGGTATAAAAAGAAAGAAAAGAAATGTTCACAACAGAGCCCTGGGATATAAAAGTCTCTTTGTGTTTTTCATTACTGGGTCATTAGTTACCATTTTTTATGAAATCAACAGGAAGAATTGTTTCCAGGTTTCAAAGTTCAAAAATTTGGGGACAAACTTGCAAAATGGAGACTGAAATGCTTGAAAATGAAGGACCAACGGGACGAAAATCTAAAAATGGATATTTTCATACCAACAGAGACAGGATTACTATTTCTAAAAGCTGAATGTGTTACACATTTTGACTAAATAAGCTGACAGTGAACTTCTGCAACTTTACAATTTATACAACCGAAAGGTGGCAGTGTTCCATTTGGTTTCCTCTGGAACCTCATTTTTCTAGAGGTATAATTTTCAGACGTATTCTGTCTCTAATTTACTTTTAAAACAAACATTAAGCAATATTACTATTATCACATGTGCCAAAATATAATTATGATTGAGAATAAAAGAAAATATTTTGACAACAGAAGCTTTAAAGGATTTATTGTATAGAATGCTTTAATCTTAACAGCCAAAAAAAGAAAAGATTTTAAAAATCAGTCTATTGGTGAGTCATATCGATGATATTTCATTTGTTATTCAATTATCTCTTTGGTCTAGTCTGTCTTAAACATTGATTGTTTTATTTTATAACACTATGGAAGCATTGAATCATTTTCAAGTCGATTTATGAGGGAAGTGATTTGGCTTTTGTGTTTATAGCAGACAATATATTTTCATCAATATGATTAAATTTTTTACAGAAAACAAGTAATAAATATTTATGGTCATAGACAAGTAGGTTGAAAATATATGTAAATATATTCTTAAGCTATTAATATTACAATAAAAGCAACTACAATAAATCACTGAAAAAGATTTCAACCCCAAATCCTAAATCTGCTCCAAAATCTTAAATGAAAGCTTACATGAGGCAAAAATTCTTTTATGAGTGTATCCTGGCAGGAAGTGATCTAACAGTCAATTATTATAAACAAAATTCAGCTCTCTTAATTAAAATACAAAATATTGGCTCCCCTTCTTAGCCTGAAATAAGCTCTGTCTTAAGGAGCCTGCAATTACTGTGGCGCCTTCTATTGCCACTGGTGGTCAGAGCCTGTCAGTATTTGTATAAAACCCCCCTTTTTAGAACTTTGCAACAGTGCTGTGGATTGTTACTTCCTTAACTAAAGTATGGCATCAAAATTCTAAAACAGGAGTTTGGAAATTTTGTTTTGAGTTTGGTCTGAACACCAGGACTTCAATTCTTTTAATTTATTTATTGTCTGAAAAAAATAAAATGTTTTTCATACAAACAGAGACAGGATTACTATTTCTAAAAGCTGAATGTGTTACACATTTTGACTAAATAAGCTGACAGTGAACTTCTGCAACTTTACAATTTATACAACCGAAAGGTGGCAGTGTTCCATTTGGTTTCCTCTGGAACCTCATTTTTCTAGAGGTATAATTTTCAGACGTATTCTGTCTCTAATTTACTTTTAAAACAAACATTAAGCAATATTACTATTATCACATGTGCCAAAATATAATTATGATTGAGAATAAAAGAAAATATTTTGACAACAGAAGCTTTAAAGGATTTATTGTATAGAATGCTTTAATCTTAACAGCCAAAAAAAGAAAAGATTTTAAAAATCAGTCTATTGGTGAGTCATATCGATGATATTTCATTTGTTATTCAATTATCTCTTTGGTCTAGTCTGTCTTAAACATTGATTGTTTTATTTTATAACACTATGGAAGCATTGAATCATTTTCAAGTCGATTTATGAGGGAAGTGATTTGGCTTTTGTGTTTATAGCAGACAATATATTTTCATCAATATGATTAAATTTTTTACAGAAAACAAGTAATAAATATTTATGGTCATAGACAAGTAGGTTGAAAATATATGTAAATATATTCTTAAGCTATTAATATTACAATAAAAGCAACTACAATAAATCACTGAAAAAGATTTCAACCCCAAATCCTAAATCTGCTCCAAAATCTTAAATGAAAGCTTACATGAGGCAAAAATTCTTTTATGAGTGTATCCTGGCAGGAAGTGATCTAACAGTCAATTATTATAAACAAAATTCAGCTCTCTTAATTAAAATACAAAATATTGGCTCCCCTTCTTAGCCTGAAATAAGCTCTGTCTTAAGGAGCCTGCAATTACTGTGGCGCCTTCTATTGCCACTGGTGGTCAGAGCCTGTCAGTATTTGTATAAAACCCCCCTTTTTAGAACTTTGCAACAGTGCTGTGGATTGTTACTTCCTTAACTAAAGTATGGCATCAAAATTCTAAAACAGGAGTTTGGAAATTTTGTTTTGAGTTTGGTCTGAACACCAGAAGACTTTCATTTTTATTCTTATAATGTGGAGAAAAAAATAAACTTTTCCATTTATTGTGGTTACATTTTTCGACTTGGAGATTTTCTCTCTGTCCACCTACTATATATAAAAATTATAATTGGCTACCTTTGGTAGATAATTGTGAATGCAAATTAATGAACCATTCATAGTACTTTTCAGTTTAAAATGAGTTTTAAAGACACTTATTTAAAGGATAGCTATTTTTAGCTGGTGAACCAAGTTAGTTTTTATACTTGATTTTTATCAAAATAAGTAAACATTTCTTTTTCAATATCTGTGTTAGTGGCAAAGTCCTTTCAACTGCCCTTTCAAATGACTTGACTTATTCCTTTAGCTTCCCTTTACCATCTAATCTAAGAAAACTAGGACAGAACAGGTTTGACTTGTTTTTATTCCATCTTTCTTCTGAGTCCTTATTGCCCAATTGAAAGACCAAGTGATAGCCTCCAATTGGTCAGTGAGAGGAAAAGGCATGAAAGTCATGAGGCTGACTTTTTCACCTTGGACTGGTTTTGTGACTTTTTTCCACCCATGGAGTGTTTCTCAAGGTATTTATACAATTAAAAAATGTAAAACTGTCTTTCCAGTTGAAGAAAATCACCATTAAAAGCACCATTAAAATTCCCGAATTCTATTGTTACAGCACATCTGTTGCCTTTGGCTAGTGATGGTACAAGCCACATTGGCACAGGAACACGTTCTTTAGGAGATAGGCATTTGGGCCTTTTGTGTATTCAACTTTGGGATAAACTTTGTCGTGCTGTTTTTTTTTTTTTTTAAAGATTTATTTATTTACTTATTTTGGGCAGGGATCGGGAAGGGAGGGGAGCAGGCGGGCCACTTCTATTGGTCTTTCATTCCTCTATTTTCATCCGTCTTTGTTCTTTGGCTCCTGTGGGCCTCCCATCGCCGTGGCGTCTGTCATTGCAGAGCGCTGGCTCTGGGCGCATGCACTCCAGAGATCCGGCTCGGTGATTGGACACATCGGTCCAGCCGTTCCGCAGCACGTGGGATCTTCCCAGGCCAGGGATCGAACCGGTGCCCCTTGCACTGCAAGGCGGTGTCCTTACCCATTGGACCACCAGGGGAAGCCCCTGTCGTGCTGTTTTATCAGTGTGAAAACACTTTTGTGGACCAGTCACAATCCTGGCCTATACTTAGACTGCTACTAGATGAGCCAGGTAATTGTATATGTAAATACTTACTGATTTTCTGATTGTCATTGTTGTTCAGCTACAGATATATGCTCAGTAAATATTTTTGAAACAGATGAATGAACATTCAATTGGGTATTTATATGCCAAGTGGTGTGTATAGGCTTAGAGGACGTGATTTGGGGTTGAGGGTCTAGTGAGACATGAGAAGAAAGTCCTGTTCTCCTGGTATTATTGGTCGCTAAGCAGTGAAATCTAATGGTAACTGACATTTATTATTTATTATGTGCCAGGCCAATTGCCAAGTTTTTAATCCTTATAAAACCCTATGTGGGAGGAAGTTTAATTAATCCTCTTTTACAGATCAGGAAACTGAGGCAAACCCTGGCTACACAGTTAGGACATAGTGGAGCCTGCATTCACATTCCATTTGGTTTCTAAGCCTAGGCTTTTAATCACTATTCTATCTTGCCTTTCCAACGATGGGCTTACCATGGAGTGTATTCCCTTTCAAGGTATTTATACAATTAAAAAATGTAAAACTGTCTTTCCAGTTGAAGAAAATCACCATTAAAAGCACCATTAAAATTCCCGAATTCTATTGTTACAGCACATCTGTTGCCTTTGGCTAGTGATGGTACAAGCCACATTGGCACAGGAACACGTTCTTTAGGAGATAGGCATTTGGGCCTTTTGTGTATTCAACTTTGGGATAAACTTTGTCGTGCTGTTTTTTTTTTTTTTTAAAGATTTATTTATTTACTTATTTTGGGCAGGGATCGGGAAGGGAGGGGAGCAGGCGGGCCACTTCTATTGGTCTTTCATTCCTCTATTTTCATCCGTCTTTGTTCTTTGGCTCCTGTGGGCCTCCCATCGCCGTGGCGTCTGTCATTGCAGAGCGCTGGCTCTGGGCGAATGCACTCCAGAGATCCGGCTCGGTGATTGGACACATCGGTCCAGCCGTTCCGCAGCACGTGGGATCTTCCCAGGCCAGGGATCGAACCGGTGCCCCTTGCACTGCAAGGCGGTGTCCTTACCCATTGGACCACCAGGGGAAGCCCCTGTCGTGCTGTTTTATCAGTGTGAAAACACTTTTGTGGACCAGTCACAATCCTGGCCTATACTTAGACTGCTACTAGATGAGCCAGGTAATTGTATATGTAAATACTTACTGATTTTCTGATTGTCATTGTTGTTCAGCTACAGATATATGCTCAGTAAATATTTTTGAAACAGATGAATGAACATTCAATTGGGTATTTATATGCCAAGTGGTGTGTATAGGCTTAGAGGACGTGATTTGGGGTTGAGGGTCTAGTGAGACATGAGAAGAAAGTCCTGTTCTCCTGGTATTATTGGTCGCTAAGCAGTGAAATCTAATGGTAACTGACATTTATTATTTATTATGTGCCAGGCCAATTGCCAAGTTTTTAATCCTTATAAAACCCTATGTGGGAGGAAGTTTAATTAATCCTCTTTTACAGATCAGGAAACTGAGGCAAACCCTGGCTACACAGTTAGGACATAGTGGAGCCTGCATTCACATTCCATTTGGTTTCTAAGCCTAGGCTTTTAATCACTATTCTATCTTGCCTTTCCAACGATAACAAGACACAGGTTAATTCTTTCTGGAAATGTAAGGGTTGCAGATCATTCTTAAGATGTGCTTTGCAAAATAGTAATCAGTTCTCATAAAAAGGTAAAATCTGTTTCAAAAACACTACATACTATAACTTCTCTTCATCACCAGCACTATTAGAATATCTTTACTTATTCTATTGCTAAATGGTTTGGGTCATCTCTCTGTAAAAGCGTGAGAGTTGTCAGTTCATCTCTCAATGACAGTATTCTGAGTAATAAATGTAGTGTCTTTTTTTTTTTTAAGATGAAATAACTGAAGGACTTCCCTGGTGGTCCAGTGATTAAGACTCTGAGCTTCTAATGCAAGGGTTGCAGGTTCGATTCTTGGTTGAGGAACTAAGGTACCACAAGCCAAGTGGCACAGCCAATTTAAGTTTTCTTTTCTTTTTTTTTTTTTTTAAAGATGAAGCAACTGAAGCAGAGTTTCAGATGAACTTTCTCACTTGGAACAAAGTGGGTCACACAGGGACCTCTGCTTGAATCAGTTTTCCCAATTCAAAACCTAATGGTCTAGGTTGTGTGGAGCAAGCCTCTCGCCAGTCTTTGCATCTGTGCCTGTGTACGTTGGACGGGCCTTTGTCCCAGTCCTTGGTTACATGTTGCTTATCTGAGTCAAAATTGAGCATGTTAACTCTACCCATCCTTTTATTTACCAGGTTTCCATTAACACAAGCAGAAAAGTCTCAGGGTAGATGCACATTTTACATTTTCTTTCTTGCGCAGTGAAAGAGCAGCTAACCAATCAAAACTTTTTTTTTTTTTGCCAATGCAAAAGTATATAACCGGAATAGAGATAGGTTGATCAAAAGAGGAGGGAAAGAAGACAGCCACAAGGAAAGAGAGGCTTTATGACCTTTGAGATATTAGGAAATTGTGCATAGAGATAACAGTAAAATTCCTGACTTTGTCTATCTTTGCCTTTTTGTGGACATCACAACTTTCATTGGGAGAATGATCTTTCTATAGTAATTCTTAAGTGTTTTTCTCCCCATTCAGTGATTAAACAGGAATACAACCATTGTCTTCCTTTATCAATGTGCATCAATGGAAAAGCTTATACATATCGAATTTTTCAGGGGCATATGGCCATGATGAATTATAAAATACATCAACTTTTATGATGCGTTTATTCATGTAGTCTCTTCTTTCAATAGTTACTGTTTTTTTCTCAATTCACAGATGAAGAAACCTCGATTCCAAAAAGTGACTCCTTCCTGTTTATTCTCTAGTTGGATGATTCCAATATGAGTTTCCCAAGGTCATTCAGACAGTTAAGAGGCAAGATCAAGATGTAAATCTAGTTTCCTAGCTGACAGTCTCTGCACATGAGCTAAGTGGTAAAACATAGCGGATGCCTAGGAAAAGATTCAAGCATTTATTTAAGATGGCATAGGAAACTAGTATACAGATTATGGGCAGTGAGTATTAAGTTTTTCATGCCCTGTAGCCCCCATTTTGAAAATTAAAATAGTAACATCTATAGATTTAGAGAGCAAAACTCAGGGTAACTAAACTGTAACGAGTTTCAGATGAACTTTCTCACTTGGAACAAAGTGGGTCACACAGGGACCTCTGCTTGAATCAGTTTTCCCAATTCAAAACCTAATGGTCTAGGTTGTGTGGAGCAAGCCTCTCGCCAGTCTTTGCATCTGTGCCTGTGTACGTTGGACGGGCCTTTGTCCCAGTCCTTGGTTACATGTTGCTTATCTGAGTCAAAATTGAGCATGTTAACTCTACCCATCCTTTTATTTACCAGGTTTCCATTAACACAAGCAGAAAAGTCTCAGGGTAGATGCACATTTTACATTTTCTTTCTTGCGCAGTGAAAGAGCAGCTAACCAATCAAAACTTTTTTTTTTTTTGCCAATGCAAAAGTATATAACCGGAATAGAGATGGGTTGATCAAAAGAGGAGGGAAAGAAGACAGCCACAAGGAAAGAGAGGCTTTATGACCTTTGAGATATTAGGAAATTGTGCATAGAGATAACAGTAAAATTCCTGACTTTGTCTATCTTTGCCTTTTTGTGGACATCACAACTTTCATTGGGAGAATGATCTTTCTATAGTAATTCTTAAGTGTTTTTCTCCCCATTCAGTGATTAAACAGGAATACAACCATTGTCTTCCTTTATCAATGTGCATCAATGGAAAAGCTTATACATATCGAATTTTTCAGGGGCATATGGCCATGATGAATTATAAAATACATCAACTTTTATGATGCGTTTATTCATGTAGTCTCTTCTTTCAATAGTTACTGTTTTTTTCTCAATTCACAGATGAAGAAACCTCGATTCCAAAAAGTGACTCCTTCCTGTTTATTCTCTAGTTGGATGATTCCAATATGAGTTTCCCAAGGTCATTCAGACAGTTAAGAGGCAAGATCAAGATGTAAATCTAGTTTCCTAGCTGACAGTCTCTGCACATGAGCTAAGTGGTAAAACATAGCGGATGCCTAGGAAAAGATTCAAGCATTTATTTAAGATGGCATAGGAAACTAGTATACAGATTATGGGCAGTGAGTATTAAGTTTCATGCCCTGTAGCTATTGATTTTATCCTTCTAAGTAGTCCCAAATAATTCACTACTTTATTCTGGTAGAGGGAGCATGCCAACAAATTCTCATAGAACCCAGCATCCAGTAACATCTATAGATTTAGAGAGCAAAACTCAGGGTAACTAAACTGCTCCAAACTTCCAAGAAAATAAATTTTGCCACTTGAAAAGCTTAAGCAGTGCTGAATGCTGCATTTAAAGTGGTCTGTATAAGGAAGGTAGCTTATCAGATTGGTCTTTACCTAATGAGTCTTTCACTGATTCAAGAAGCATATTTGAAAATTTATGTAAATAAGATGTAATTTACATATGAGGAATTCTTTTTGGGGTGTGTGGAAGGGAGGGGGGGTGGGCAAGCCACTTCTATTGGTCTTTCATTTATCTATTTTCATCCATCTTTGTTCTTTGGCCCGTGTGGGCCTCCCATCGCGGTGGCCTCTGTTGTCACAGAGCACCGGCTCTGGGCGCATGCACTCCAGAGCTCTGGCTAGGTAATTGGGCACATTGGTCCAGCCGCTCCATGGCATGTGGGATCTTCCCAGGCCAGGGATCAAACCGGTGCCCCTTGCACTGCAAGGCAGTGTCCTTACCCATTGGACCATCAGGGAAGCCCACATATGAGGAATTCTTGAATTACATTACAAATTATAGAGGCTTTGTTTTAACCTTATTTTCTTAAAATAATTGGAAGATAACATACAATTGATAAGCATTATATCTAGATAGTTATTTAGAAAAAGTAATAAAAGACAAGTATTTAGGATATAAAATTAAATCATATTACATATATAATCAAGGTTTCCTATTAAAAGAAATATATCTCATGTTGGAATACATAAAACATTGAGACTAAGAAATTAATGCTTTGAATTCAAAGATAATTATCCATTATATGAGGTAGAGACTGGCAGTAGGATATAATTTCAGTAGCTATTTATGTTGTTTTCTTGTATTTTCACTACAAAACTGCATATCACATTCAAAATTAGAGTTGCTATTATTGCTGTGGTTTTCTTTTTTCTTTTTTTAAAAATTTATTTGTTGGAATATAGTTGATTTACAATGCTGCATTAAATTCAGGCGTATAGTGAAGTTATTGTTATACATTTTTTACAGATTTTTGTTGTTTACGGCTATACATAATCCCAAATCAGTCATAGTCAAATCTCTGCCCCCTACTACCTTAGCCTCCCTCAGCACCCCACCCCATCCCACCCCTCCAGGTTGTTGCATAGCCCACATGTATATTGTGGTTTTTAACATATGAGAAATATTGGAAATTTTAAAATGCTTCAATAGCATTTGTATCTGCATTTAAAAACACTGATGCACTGTTGGACTGACAGGCTACAAATCTGCCTCCATTTCTCCTGAAGCAGTCTAAAAGTAAAAGGAATTTGATGAGAAGAATATTATTATACCACCATTTGACATTATCACTGCCTTGCTAATGAGCATGCAGTGATAGAAAATACAACTCTTCTGGAAGGAAAAAAGTGGAGATTAGGAAGTGGGAGGGCAGGATTAGCCTCCAGGAAGGGAGAGGTAGTGAAAGGTGAGAGATAAGGAAGCAGTTACACACTTGAAAGAGAGTTCTAGATAAGGAAATCAGGCAGGATAAGGCTTTTAAAAATGCAGACACCGAGATAAAGCATTTATTGTCAACTGAAAGAACAAAAGATATCAAGGAAATGCAAGGGTGACAAAGAGAAAATCAATAGCTTTTAAATATAGAAAGTATCTAGGAACTGAAGATGGACAGAAACCCCAGTGCCGGAGGGAGCTTCAGAGCCCATGTGCACTCTGAGGAGCAGGAGTCTTCACACACAAGTACGCACAGATACAAAATACACACAACGTTCTAGCAACCAGAACAGCAGGATATTTTCAGAACTGAGGCTCCTGGGTATAGGCATGAAGGGTATCCGCTGTGTGATTTAAGATGACTATTTTTTTCGGTTGAATTTTAAAGAATTACATAATGGAGCAGACCTTACAATTCACCTTATAATCCGAGAAGGAAGTGGAAATGACAGCAAAGAGGCAGGTGTGATAAACAGATGCTATTTTGAAGAACATATTCTTTCTGTGATGCAGTCACATTGTGTCTAAGAAGCTGCATTTTAAGCACAGCATTTAAATATAAATATTTAAGAAAATCGTCCTAGAAACAACTAATTACTAAATTTGGAGAGTGGAGACTGTTTTGCTGCTATTGGAGGTGCTGTATAAGTTGTATTTAGTATATAAATAGGTGCAAAAGTTTTTCTGGACACAAGCATTGTACATTTCTTTGAAGAATTTATTGCTTACCAGGGAATCATAACAGCAATCAAAGGAAAATCAAAGGTCTTGTTCTAATTTGGAAACTGATGCTAAAACATCCTCAATGTGTGGAGTGAAAATTGGATGTTGCCAGGATCTGACCTTTCCATTGTCTCTTTGTTTTGAGCAGTCTAAAAGTAAAAGGAATTTGATGAGAAGAATATTATTATACCACCATTTGACATTATCACTGCCTTGCTAATGAGCATGCAGTGATAGAAAATACAACTCTTCTGGAAGGAAAAAAGTGGAGATTAGGAAGTGGGAGGGCAGGATTAGCCTCCAGGAAGGGAGAGGTAGTGAAAGGTGAGAGATAAGGAAGCAGTTACACACTTGAAAGAGAGTTCTAGATAAGGAAATCAGGCAGGATAAGGCTTTTAAAAATGCAGACACCGAGATAAAGCATTTATTGTCAACTGAAAGAACAAAAGATATCAAGGAAATGCAAGGGTGACAAAGAGAAAATCAATAGCTTTTAAATATAGAAAGTATCTAGGAACTGAAGATGGACAGAAACCCCAGTGCCGGAGGGAGCTTCAGAGCCCATGTGCACTCTGAGGAGCAGGAGTCTTCACACACAAGTACGCACAGATACAAAATACACACAACGTTCTAGCAACCAGAACAGCAGGATATTTTCAGAACTGAGGCTCCTGGGTATAGGCATGAAGGGTATCCGCTGTGTGATTTAAGATGACTATTTTTTTCGGTTGAATTTTAAAGAATTACATAATGGAGCAGACCTTACAATTCACCTTATAATCCGAGAAGGAAGTGGAAATGACAGCAAAGAGGCAGGTGTGATAAACAGATGCTATTTTGAAGAACATATTCTTTCTGTGATGCAGTCACATTGTGTCTAAGAAGCTGCATTTTAAGCACAGCATTTAAATATAAATATTTAAGAAAATCGTCCTAGAAACAACTAATTACTAAATTTGGAGAGTGGAGACTGTTTTGCTGCTATTGGAGGTGCTGTATAAGTTGTATTTAGTATATAAATAGGTGCAAAAGTTTTTCTGGACACAAGCATTGTACATTTCTTTGAAGAATTTATTGCTTACCAGGGAATCATAACAGCAATCAAAGGAAAATCAAAGGTCTTGTTCTAATTTGGAAACTGATGCTAAAACATCCTCATGTGTGGAGTGAGTTGGATGTTGCCAGGACTATTTGTTAGGAATTCTTAAGTTTGGCTGCTTATTAGTCAGTATTAAAAAAAAAAATACTGATGCCTCCTTAAGAGATACAATTTATTTGGTCTTCTGACCAATTATACTAATGACTAGTGACCTAGTCATTAGGTTTTTTTTGCTTTTTTAAATTGAGGCATAATTGCCATACATTACATACATTATATTAGCTTCTGATACACAACATAATTCAATATTTGTACATACTGCCAAATGATCATAAAGTATCTAGTCTAGTAAGATCTACTCCCTAGTAACATCATTGGCATGTCTCAAATGTTCTCTTTGATTTCCATCTGTGACTATATAACCTGCTCTGAAAACCATTAAATTACAGGGTTAGTAACTTCACCTCATCCCAGTCTGTACCTCAATGCTATACACTTGCTTGAGTCTTGGCAGGTATGGTGTTCATTGATGATGTCTGTTAAACAAAAAGTGGTTCAGGGCTTCTTGCCTTGTTCTTGTAATATGTGCCATAAAACAGCACCAAAATCCAAAGCTAAACAAATAAGCTATTACAAGTCAAAAGAATGAGGTATTAATTGACAGGAACAGAAGTCACTCTTTTGGGTGAAGGATCACTTTAATTCAGTAGGCAATCACCTCCTCAGAGTTCCTGTAATGATAGACCAAGGTATTTTGCAAGTACTAACACAATTCACTGTTGTTATTTTGTCCCTAAATTGTGCCTGATTCTTTTGAAACCCCATGGACTGTAGCCTGCCTGGCTATGGGATTCTCCAGGCAAGAATACTGGAGTGAGTTGTCATTTCCTTCTCCAGGGGATCTTTCCAGCCCAGGGATCCAACCTAGGTCTCTTGCACTGCGGGCATATTCTTTACCCACAGCCACCAGGGAAGCCCTAATGTGACTTATTATATGACACTTTTAGACATTTGCACTCTGATTCATGGCTGTGAGATGGGGCCTATAAATGGCTTTTCCCTTTAGAAAGGAGTCTTTGTTATTTAGTATATAAATAGGTGCAAAAGTTTTCTGGACACAAGCATTGTACATTTCTTTGAAGAATTTATTGCTTACCAGGGAATCATAACAGCAATCAAAGGAAAATCAAAGGTCTTGTTCTAATTTGGAAACTGATGCTAAAACATCCTCATGTGTGGAGTGAGTTGGATGTTGCCAGGACTATTTGTTAGGAATTCTTAAGTTTGGCTGCTTATTAGTCAGTATTAAAAAAAAAAATACTGATGCCTCCTTAAGAGATACAATTTATTTGGTCTTCTGACCAATTATACTAATGACTAGTGACCTAGTCATTAGGTTTTTTTTGCTTTTTTAAATTGAGGCATAATTGCCATACATTACATACATTATATTAGCTTCTGATACACAACATAATTCAATATTTGTACATACTGCCAAATGATCATAAAGTATCTAGTCTAGTAAGATCTACTCCCTAGTAACATCATTGGCATGTCTCAAATGTTCTCTTTGATTTCCATCTGTGACTATATAACCTGCTCTGAAAACCATTAAATTACAGGGTTAGTAACTTCACCTCATCCCAGTCTGTACCTCAATGCTATACACTTGCTTGAGTCTTGGCAGGTATGGTGTTCATTGATGATGTCTGTTAAACAAAAAGTGGTTCAGGGCTTCTTGCCTTGTTCTTGTAATATGTGCCATAAAACAGCACCAAAATCCAAAGCTAAACAAATAAGCTATTACAAGTCAAAAGAATGAGGTATTAATTGACAGGAACAGAAGTCACTCTTTTGGGTGAAGGATCACTTTAATTCAGTAGGCAATCACCTCCTCAGAGTTCCTGTAATGATAGACCAAGGTATTTTGCAAGTACTAACACAATTCACTGTTGTTATTTTGTCCCTAAATTGTGCCTGATTCTTTTGAAACCCCATGGACTGTAGCCTGCCTGGCTATGGGATTCTCCAGGCAAGAATACTGGAGTGAGTTGTCATTTCCTTCTCCAGGGGATCTTTCCAGCCCAGGGATCCAACCTAGGTCTCTTGCACTGCGGGCATATTCTTTACCCACAGCCACCAGGGAAGCCCTAATGTGACTTATTATATGACACTTTTAGACATTTGCACTCTGATTCATGGCTGTGAGATGGGGCCTATAAATGGCTAGTTTCCTTGAGAAAGGAGTCTTTGGTACTATAGATGAGCATTTCTGTTAAGAGATAGAGGAATTTGTCAATGCATGTGCATATGAGTCTTTATAAGTTGTAATGTTTCCAGAGAATATTGCCCTTTAAAAAGTTCTTGGAACTTGCTTGCATTTTAGCTAAACTCTCAAGCAAAAAGTGGAATTATATTTTGATTAACAACCACAATTAAATAATACTTTTATGCTCTTAAATCAACAGAAACTGTATGATTATAAGCTCTTTTAGGACAAGTATGTTGTTTCTTTATACTGTATATGTCAAACACATAGCACATAATAGTAATACATAGGCATTCAATAAATGTTTGTTGAATTAATGTTATTACAAATGCTCAGTTGTTGCAAACAAGTTTTAAAAATTATGAAGTGTGCTGTATAAATGAAATTATTCTTTCATGGTTAACTAAATAGCTATTTAATGCTCAAGCAACCTATTTAATCTGTCAATCACCCGATGGATAAATCATCTGTCCTAATAATTTTATGTATCAATGTCTTAGGGTCAGTTAATTGGAGTCTATTTGTCAGATGACTCCTTAGATTAGTATTTCATTAACAGTGTTTCTTTCCAATGATTAAATATTCGTTCATTATCCCTTAAGTATCTACTAGACTACCTACTCTCATGAAATGAAATTAAAATATCTTAGGAACATGGGATAATACAAACATATTGACACATTTTCTGTTCACTTAGAAATATCCAGTAGTGTCACAATTCATTAAAAATAGCACCACAAGTTTCAAATGTTTTGGGTCACTATCTTTTATTTTTCATTTCCAATGTTTCTTTAACAACTCAAATACCATACTGTGAGAGGTGAATTTTTACAGAGGCCCCTCTTCTTGGAATGTGCTTATCTTTAGAAACAATTCTTGTGATGCCCTGGGTGTTTCTTCTGTTGCAACTTCTTTCATACTGAATATATTTCTTCTATCTGTTCAGTGACTTATGGTACTTTTAAATACATGTGCTGAAAGTTGGAACGTTTATACCTTGCCATGGCAAAATATTTAATCTTTTTAAATTGCTCTTTAGATACGCACAGACCTGGGAATCTCAACGATGTACAACGCCTTTGCTTTTAATTAGAAATTAATCTGAGTTTTTGCTTGGTGGTTAGCATTTCCTCTCTCTTCCTGGTAGTTTTTTCTTCTTCTTCTTCTTCATCTTCTTTATTTTCTCTCTCTCTTTGCACACGTTGATCTTTTGAAAAATGAATGTTTGCCAAATCTAGTCTGAGTTGGAAGGGAAGGTGGGGAGAGTATGGATACGAAAAGTTCTGACCAAGAATGTTAGCAACTGATTTCCAGGCTAGAGGTGGGCTCTGTGCCTGGTGAAGCAATTAAATTGCAATTACACTGATTGATATAATAAATCAGACTTTGGGAAAATGAGTTTGGTGGACTGGTGACACCTAGACTCATTTTTATTTTTCGCTTGCATCTTAGGGAAAAAAATCAGCATGTGTGGAAGATAAGAGTTGTTTCTTCCTCCAGGGTAGCCAATTTTTACTTGTAACTCTAAACTGTGCTCTAGAGACAGGAAGCAAATTCATAATCTTGCTCATCTCTTCTGAAATGTAGAGAGAAAAACTGTAGTATCCTTTATCTGAGTCATGTTTAATAAATGCAGAGGAGAATGGGTTTTTTTTGGTTTTTTTTTATCTCTGACTAATTGATTTGAATCTGCATCAATAACTAAAAATTGTTAGTTTGTTATGGATTTGAAATCAACAATTTCAAGAAGTTTAGTGGCTTCAACCACTTCTTGCCGAAATGGTTTTCTTTTATTCACTTTCAAGCTGTACTACTGCTGTTCATGTGATGGTTGTATTATAGAAGTGTATCATGTATGTCAGATTTTGGATCTGCTACTGTGGCATCCTATTTGGCTGTTAATAAAAGATTGTCAGTAGGGCAGATAGTCAGCAGCATCAACAAGTTTGAATGTAGTAAGTTTGTGTAAGAAAAATGACACAGACAATAAGATTACACAAGCCTTTTGCATATCTTGCCTTCACCAATAAATTGTCAATTTATGAGAAAAATAGCTTTACATTAGACACTCAAAGGAAATTTTTAAAAAGAAATTACATAGGAAACCAGGCACCTCTAGGTAAAGGAAAAAACATTAAAATTTCATAATAGTTCGAGAACTTCCTCGATAAATCTACACTAGTATCAGAATACTCTCCTAGACAATGAAAGCACTGTGAGCCCTAAGGTTAAGGGAGAGCTTGTAAGGAAAATTATAGCTGTACATAAACATTGTAGACTTCAAATTTTAAAGGCATTGAACATTAAGGATAAACACGTACTTTGCTCATTTCCCTGGATTAAGCATCATGTGTTAGAAAGGTGTGTGCTTTCTCCATTATACCCAACAGATTTTGAAAATGCAAATTTCAGTCTGCATGTAGTCAAAAGAATATCTGGCTTCTGTTTATTTGCATGGGTTAAAGCAAATCAAAATACTGAAAACATCTTGCGGGAAATATCTAATTTGTAAGTCTGTTTACATTTCAACTGAAATGATTTGAAAGTTAAGAATCATTACATCATATCTTAGGCTGCTCGTATTTCAAATGCACTGCATTAACTAGAGAAGTATGAATATACATTTTTGCTTAAAATCTTGACATTCAAAGATCACTAAAGCTGGGCTACTTCATCACCATTATAGAATTATATTATTTTTACTGCTTTGGGAAGTAGAATATGTTCACTGAGGATGAATTCCCTACTATATTTTATTCTGAAAAGATCTGGCTGTCATTAACAAACAACAAATTAACCTCTATTTATGAAGCTTCCTTTTATTTTTTTAAGAAATTAACTTTAATAACTTACAACAACCAGGAACAGCCTCGGATACAGGATGGAGACATCGCATGCTAATTCAGCCACAACCTGAGACTTAATATAGAAATGTACTAAATGTGTGCTATTAAAAGAAAGATCTGAAAGAGTCTTGTGTAAAACTGGTGACCAAATTTTGTTTACCGCTTGAAAACTGGAACTTTACTGTGGTATCCTATTTGGCTGTTAATAAAAGATTGTCAGTAGGGCAGATAGTCAGCAGCATCAACAAGTTTGAATGTAGTAAGTTTGTGTAAGAAAAATGACACAGACAATAAGATTACACAAGCCTTTTGCATATCTTGCCTTCACCAATAAATTGTCAATTTATGAGAAAAATAGCTTTACATTAGACACTCAAAGGAAATTTTTAAAAAGAAATTACATAGGAAACCAGGCACCTCTAGGTAAAGGAAAAAACATTAAAATTTCATAATAGTTCGAGAACTTCCTCGATAAATCTACACTAGTATCAGAATACTCTCCTAGACAATGAAA
The DNA here is from genome assembly GCA_022376925.1 of Tragulus kanchil. Taxonomy (NCBI): domain Eukaryota; kingdom Metazoa; phylum Chordata; class Mammalia; order Artiodactyla; family Tragulidae; genus Tragulus; species Tragulus kanchil. The sequence continues at coordinate 72,997,086 of JAIOJX010000005.1, read as the reverse complement.
GCACTGTGAGCCCTAAGGTTAAGGGAGAGCTTGTAAGGAAAATTATAGCTGTACATAAACATTGTAGACTTCCAAATTTTAAAGGCATTGAACATTAAGGATAAACACGTACTTTGCTCATTTCCCTGGATTAAGCATCATGTGTTAGAAAGGTGTGTGCTTTCTCCATTATACCCAACAGATTTTGAAAATGCAAATTTCAGTCTGCATGTAGTCAAAAAGAATATCTGGCTTCTGTTTATTTGCATGGGTTAAAGCAAATCAAAATACTGAAAACATCTTGCGGGAAATATCTAATTTGTAAGTCTGTTTACATTTCAACTGAAATGATTTGAAAGTTAAGAATCATTACATCATATCTTAGGCTGCTCGTATTTCAAATGCACTGCATTAACTAGAGAAGTATGAATATACATTTTTGCTTAAAATCTTGACATTCAAAGATCACTAAAGCTGGGCTACTTCATCACCATTATAGAATTATATTATTTTTACTGCTTTGGGAAGTAGAATATGTTCACTGAGGATGAATTCCCTACTATATTTTATTCTGAAAAGATCTGGCTGTCATTAACAAACAACAAATTAACCTCTATTTATGAAGCTTCCTTTTATTTTTTTAAGAAATTAACTTTAATAACTTACAACAACCAGGAACAGCCTCGGATACAGGATGGAGACATCGCATGCTAATTCAGCCACAACCTGAGACTTAATATAGAAATGTACTAAATGTGTGCTATTAAAAGAAAGATCTGAAAGAGTCTTGTGTAAAACTGGTGACCAAATTTTGTTTACCGCTTGAAAACTGGCTTTTCCCCTGCTAGAACTTATATGCTCCATGCATCCCTGTGCTGTGTGAGATGCGTGCCTATGAAATTGTGAAAAAGGAAGCTTTTCTGGTAGCAAAGGGGTTAAGTTCTTTTTGCTTTACCAGTTTCAAATTACAATGAGAAGCCTCTTCTTTCCCAGCAGGGTTGTGCTTACATTACTCTTTAGATCTCCCTTGAAGAGGGCTGGTATATTTGTGTCTGCTGGAGGTGGAATTAACAGTAAGAAGGAGAAAGAGAGTGAAGGGACTCACAGGAAGGTTTGCAGGTAAATTCAGGAAAACACATTGACTTGAATAGTTCAACCTTGAGTCTTGTTTTACACTAAGACGACACAAAAGATGTTAAAATTATCACCAAGCTGCCGGACAAATATCTATTCCAACATCAAGGTGCAGATCAGCATAGATCTGTGATTCAGAAATCAGGATTTATCTTGGAAAGAGCTCAAGGGTTGAGAAGAACTCAAGAGAAGGTGAAGATCACTGTGGGAACTACAGTTTATTAGAAGATCAACTTTTGCTCATTGTAATACCAAAGGCCTGATTATCATATATTGATATAGGAATGCATAGGTCATCTGATCAAATATTAACCGCCTTCTGCTCCATCCATGCAGCAAAAGCTCTTAACAACTGCGGATAATTGGAAATTCGAGTTTCAGCTTTCTTAGAAATAACTTCTCTTGACATATTCCAAAGTATTGAAAATAGAGCAGGAAAATCAGTGAGGATGTGTGTTCAGAAATGTCATTGTCATGAAGAATAGGTAAATTTGTTTTTCAGCTACTGGGAAAATATACCTCCTAAGAACTTAGAAAAATATTTTTTTTTTTTCTGGTAAGAGGACAAGAAGGACTAAAAATATCAACTTTTTCTTTTGGACAAAAATGCATCTGACTGTATTTTTACTTAGGGGTATTGTGGGTTTCCTCTGGAGCTGCTGGGTTCTAGTGGGTTCTGCGAAAGGAAGTTTGGGAGACAATCATGTTCACTCCAGTTTTATTTATAGAAGACTACGGAACCATGAAAGACGGGAAATCCAGAGGGAAATTCTCTCTATCTTGGGTTTGCCTCACAGACCCAGACCATTTTCACCTGGAAAACAAGCGTCCTCTGCCCCTCTCTTTATGCTGAATCTGTACAACGCCATGGCCAGTGAGGACAACCCGGAGGAGCTGGAGTACTCTGTGAGGGCGCCCCTGGCAGCAGACAGCCAGGGAGCCAGGAAGGGCTCCCCAGCCTCTCCCAATGGGTACCCTCGCCGCATCCAGTTGTCTCGAACGGCTCCCCTGACCACCCAGAGTCCTCCGCTGGCCAGCCTGCATGATGCCAACTTTCTGAATGATGCCGACATGGTCATGAGCTTTGTCAATTTAGGTATGTTGTTCATTTATTTGTTAATCTATGTTATTGGAAAGTGGACGTGTTTTCTTATTGGTAAAGTAGCTGCTTGGTGGGTGGTCATGTTTATGTAAAGTCATTTTCTATAACTCTCCTCTCTAGCTTCTGTTTCCTTTTTTCCATTGAGGTAATATAAGATTTTGCCTTAGGCTACAGAGTCATATATATATATAAGTTTAATATAAATAGTTAGCAATAGTCTAAAATATAACTTATGAGAATAGCTGATCTATGGATATAATAATAGTAATAATAATAATGCAGGTATTTAAAGATAGAAAGGTAAAAGTGACATTTTGAACCATTTTTTTTGCATAATAATTTAAAAAGCATAAGATTGTAACTTATATGCCACCTAAGAACACTCATTTCAGGAAGGAAACTACTGTTAAAATATTGATGTGAAATTAATTAAGATTAAACAATATTGTAAGATATTACTATCAAAGACTTTCAGGGACAGATTCTGAAATTCTGTGAAAAGTAATTCGGAAAAGAAGTTTCAATCTAACAATTTTTAGCTATAACGATTAAAATAGATCATTCTTGATTGTTTTCAGAGGCAAGAGAAATGGAAACATGCTATGATGGTCTTTACCTATACAAAATTTTCCTTGTCATTTAAGATAAAATACTTCAATTGAAAAATTCTTTAGTTAATAGTATTGTTAGAGAGTATTTTTAAAAATTATATTTTATTGAGTGCTGATATTGACAATACCAAAATTTAGATATTGACAATATCATCAAAGAACAAATTAATGCCCAGCATTTCATCTTGTAATAATATTAAATCATCTTCACTTTAAAATGATTGTACAAGGGCTGTAATTTTCTTTAAATTTTTTGGTAGCTACTGAAGGTAAATATTTGCTGTCTTTGGACATGCAAAAGAAAAAAGAAAGAACTTAAATAGAATGTATCTATTTTCAAAGGCAAAACTTAATCAAACAATGTAATCAATTCTTAATGTTAGAGCTTCTAAAACTTTGTTTTAAAAGCACAATCTACTCGGACCTAAAATTGACATGTTTTATTAGTCACTTAATTAAAAACTTTCTCATGTAATACCTCAAAATGTTATTGGAAAGTGGACGTGTTTTCTTATTGGTAAAGTAGCTGCTTGGTGGGTGGTCATGTTTATGTAAAGTCATTTTCTATAACTCTCCTCTCTAGCTTCTGTTTCCTTTTTTCCATTGAGGTAATATAAGATTTTGCCTTAGGCTACAGAGTCATATATATATATAAGTTTAATATAAATAGTTAGCAATAGTCTAAAATATAACTTATGAGAATAGCTGATCTATGGATATAATAATAGTAATAATAATAATGCAGGTATTTAAAGATAGAAAGGTAAAAGTGACATTTTGAACCATTTTTTTTGCATACTAATTTAAAAAGCATAAGATTGTAACTTATATGCCACCTAAGAACACTCATTTCAGGAAGGAAACTACTGTTAAAATATTGATGTGAAATTAATTAAGATTAAACAATATTGTAAGATATTACTATCAAAGACTTTCAGGGACAGATTCTGAAATTCTGTGAAAAGTAATTCGGAAAAGAAGTTTCAATCTAACAATTTTTAGCTATAACGATTAAAATAGATCATTCTTGATTGTTTTCAGAGGCAAGAGAAATGGAAACATGCTATGATGGTCTTTACCTATACAAAATTTTCCTTGTCATTTAAGATAAAATACTTCAATTGAAAAATTCTTTAGTTAATAGTATTGTTAGAGAGTATTTTTAAAAATTATATTTTATTGAGTGCTGATATTGACAATACCAAAATTTAGATATTGACAATATCATCAAAGAACAAATTAATGCCCAGCATTTCATCTTGTAATAATATTAAATCATCTTCACTTTAAAATGATTGTACAAGGGCTGTAATTTTCTTTAAATTTTTTGGTAGCTACTGAAGGTAAATATTTGCTGTCTTTGGACATGCAAAAGAAAAAAGAAAGAACTTAAATAGAATGTATCTATTTTCAAAGGCAAAACTTAATCAAACAATGTAATCAATTCTTAATGTTAGAGCTTCTAAAACTTTGTTTTAAAAGCACAATCTACTCGGACCTAAAATTGACATGTTTTATTAGTCACTTAATTAAAAACTTTCTCATGTAATACCTCAAAAATATTCTTAGAAAAGTCAGAAAGCAACAAATCTTAATAACACATGATGCTTTTGCTCTGAGCAATCCTAGCAGGAAGGATAAGGTGGCTGATAAATCATATGTTTTATGTTACAGGAGACAAAGCTCTCATTATAAGTTGTAGTAAATCATCAGTGGTTGCCTTAATCAAGTGTCCTGGGGGCCTTTTCTTGTCTATGTAATTAGCAGGTTCTGTCTGGAAATTTCAAGGTATTAAAATATGTCTGAATTCTAAATTAGTTTGATTGCTTTTTCCTCATAGGAGTGGCATACATATGTGACTTGTGGTATATTTGAGTTTTTAGTAATTTTTCAAGATTGTTCAATAATTTAAGTTAGTTATACTATTTGCATAGAGAAAGTACAATCTAGGGTGATATGCATATTCATAAAATAAATCACTGAACAAATCAGTTCACATCATTCAAAATCTGATCAAAAGAATGTTCCAATGTTATGTACATTATAAAGCAATAGCTCAGTCTTGAATCTGTCCTAGTAATATATCATATTACAATCGAATACTTTGATCATTCACAAGAGAAATGTATTTGGTTTTTCAGAAAGGAATGAAATATGATTTTTGGACCCTCGCGCTAATGCTTTTTATAAATCTACATAGGATAAGAAAGCCAAAACCAGTAATAAACAGTTTTATTCAGGGACTTATAGGACAATTTTTATCATAAAAGAATACTTACATTTTTAGATCAACAAAGTTTTTCTTACCTGAATTATAATGACAAATCAGTCTTTTAACTGTGCTATGAAATATAAGTATTTATTTTAGAGTAAAGAAACAATATTGGAAATAAGTTTCAAACATTATTTATTCACATCATGCTTAATTTTCTGAGTAGTGACTTATCTTCTATAATAAATTGTATTACTTTTTCTTTAATAATTTCAAATGAAATGTTTCTCATGAAGCTACTGACAAATTAATTGTGATACTAAGTGAGTTTTTCCTAGGAGTCTCTGAGAAAAATTAAACCACAATTTTCTTTTCTTTTCTTTAGACCATACATTCTAATACATCCAAAGCTTGCAGTCAATCAGTACTTAGTAAAAAGTTTTGACTGTTGTATTTCTTCTGTAATAAAATAGGTCAAAGCATACTTAGAAAAGATAAAAGTGTAATATCACTATTAACTGTGCTAAGAATTTTAGTGTTTTTTACTGTAACATTCATTAACAAAGACTCAGGAGGAAATTATTATTATTATTATTTTTAGTGTCTTTAAAGATACGTATATAGCACAGACTGAGGGCAAATGATCAAATTAGCAAGAGGCAAGGGATTTGTACTGAGGAAGTCACCTGATATTTAAATATGTGAAAAGAATCTGCTGACATTTCCCATAATAAGTTGAATTATGTAAGAAGGATCTAGTAGCATCCTTGTTATTAATGCCTGCCTGGGTCATTTTCAAGTCTAATAATTTCTACAATTATGTTGTCATTCAGAAACACATTTTTCTTCCAACATAAGTTTTGCTTACCAAGAACAATTCAATTCAATTCAAACTCTGAATCACATTTAACAAAATATTTATTTTTTAAAATTTAAGATTAGATTAATTTTATGTTCATAAGCAAAAAATAGATCAAATTTACTAGAAAGGAAAATAAAATGTGATAAATTGCCTCAAAGTCAATGCAAACAACTAAATATGAAACTAAACACGATATTCTGACCTTTAAATTATTTTTTGTGATTTGTTCACTTTGAAGAAACATATTAATTATTATTTGTGTGAAGAGAAACTTTCTGCCTTGTTTTATTCGTTATTCTTAGACCAACTTTTGTCAGTCACCTAGCTCATAGCTTTTGCAGATTTTGTCCTTAAAACTATCAAATATCAGTGGAGTTTTGTTTAGTAAATTCCACATTATTTTGTTAGTAACAAAAGTATCTTTCTGGTAATTTTTTTTTTATAACTATTCTTTTTCAAAATGATAAGGGTTAGTTTATATACCAAATATTTTTGCAAATGAAAGGAATAATTGAGTAGCTTGCTTGCAATATTTAAGTATATCTCTCTCTAGTTTACATAAAGATAAACAAGTAGTATATTTCTAAGACCTTTTAGTTAGAAATCAGTTTTGCTTGATTGCCTGGTAGCTGTATAATTAAAATAATGTAGTATTGTAGATGTTGCAGAGGAAGGTACAAAAACAGCAAACACAGGAAATTCACTTTTATATTGCTCTTTATCTACATGTACTTCCCTAATAAAGAACTTCAGGTTTATTAATGGACTTTGATCAGTTGGCTGGGAGTCAAATACAGTTCAAGAATATATGTATACTCATTCTCAAGCACAAAAGTATGAAAATGTGGTACTTATATATATGCTTTTTTTTTCTTTTTGCATTTTATAGCATATTTAGCATGTTAAGGTATTAAATAGAAAAATAGTCTCACAACTTTAAATGAAAGCCTTCTCCTCTTACTGTCCTCAATCATTAAACTCTCCTGGTACTGGGGGAAAAAAATGCTTATACTCTCGGCTGACAGATTTGAAAGACATCATTGATATTTATTGTTGGTTTTGGCTGACTCAAGTGCCCAGTGGAGAGGAATTTATACAGAGATCTACCTAAAGAAGCCTATCTATGTAGTCCCTCAAGCAGGGTTATTAACACTTGTGTAACATAAACACACCTATAAACACACACAAGAATTTTTTTTTTTTTGATGAAAGAGGTATAGGAGGGGAGGAAAAATGATCTAAAACCATTATAGTACATATTCATAGATTATGCCTGGAATAACAAATACTAATATTGAACAAAACAATCATTTTTTACAACGTTTCACTTTTGAAAAGAAGTTGCTGAGGGTGGAGACCTTTATCTTTCTTCTTCATCAACTCTTGGCATTCATGACAGTGCCCTCAGGGGGAAGTCTTGTTCTTCTCTGAAGCTATCTCCTTGCTGATGAATAGACATGGCTGCAGAGATAATTATAATCATAGTCTAATTAGACGTTTTTTGGGCTTGAATGGTCACTCACAAATTGCTAGTTTCAGAAGTTTAATCAGAAGTCAAGGCTGGAGAGGAAAAGGTATTGGGGATAACACACTCCAGCAGAGCTTGGGGCTGCTCACCCACTATCTCAGCGTCTCCCCTTTCATTCTTCCATTTTTCCAGCTCTCTCTAGTTTACATAAAGATAAACAAGTAGTATATTTCTAAGACCTTTTAGTTAGAAATCAGTTTTGCTTGATTGCCTGGTAGCTGTATAATTAAAATAATGTAGTATTGTAGATGTTGCAGAGGAAGGTACAAAAACAGCAAACACAGGAAATTCACTTTTATATTGCTCTTTATCTACATGTACTTCCCTAATAAAGAACTTCAGGTTTATTAATGGACTTTGATCAGTTGGCTGGGAGTCAAATACAGTTCAAGAATATATGTATACTCATTCTCAAGCACAAAAGTATGAAAATGTGGTACTTATATATATGCTTTTTTTTTCTTTTTGCATTTTATAGCATATTTAGCATGTTAAGGTATTAAATAGAAAAATAGTCTCACAACTTTAAATGAAAGCCTTCTCCTCTTACTGTCCTCAATCATTAAACTCTCCTGGTACTGGGGGAAAAATGCTTATACTCGGCTGACAGATTTGAAAGACATCATTGATATTTATTGTTGGTTTTGGCTGACTCAAGTGCCCAGTGGAGAGGAATTTATACAGAGATCTACCTAAAGAAGCCTATCTATGTAGTCCCTCAAGCAGGGTTATTAACACTTGTGTAACATAAACACACCTATAAACACACACAAGAATTTTTTTTTTTTTGATGAAAGAGGTATAGGAGGGGAGGAAAAATGATCTAAAACCATTATAGTACATATTCATAGATTATGCCTGGAATAACAAATACTAATATTGAACAAAACAATCATTTTTTACAACGTTTCACTTTTGAAAAGAAGTTGCTGAGGGTGGAGACCTTTATCTTTCTTCTTCATCAACTCTTGGCATTCATGACAGTGCCCTCAGGGGGAAGTCTTGTTCTTCTCTGAAGCTATCTCCTTGCTGATGAATAGACATGGCTGCAGAGATAATTATAATCATAGTCTAATTAGACGTTTTTTGGGCTTGAATGGTCACTCACAAATTGCTAGTTTCAGAAGTTTAATCAGAAGTCAAGGCTGGAGAGGAAAAGGTATTGGGGATAACACACTCCAGCAGAGCTTGGGGCTGCTCACCCACTATCTCAGCGTCTCCCCTTTCATTCTTCCATTTTTCCAGTGCTACCTCCCTTTCTACTCTGCCTCCTCCCCCCAGCTTTTGGTCTTTCCTCTGTAGTTCTAGGACCTCTCCAGCTCTTGGCTTTCTTGGCATCCCTCTCCTGTCTGCCCCCACCCTTCCTGGGGTCTGCCTTTGGCCCTCATTTCTTCATGGCTAGAGGCTTAGATAAGCTGAAAATCAATTTGTCACAGCTCCATCACTGAGGTACATTCTCCCGTTTTCTCTCTTTGAGAAGCAAAAGGTTATGAAGGGCCCGTTACAATCTCCATGCATCAGGAGAAAAGCTCCCCAGGGCATCAGAACCTCTCCAGCAGGCAGTTGCATCTGCTTTAATTGTTTCTCTACCATCCTGTTCCTCTCTGCCTCCTCACCTCTACTTGAAAATCCCCTGAACTAAATTTAATTGTTTTTGTCTTTCCTAATTTATAATATTTTTAAAATTGAAAAGAGGAAATTCAAGGGCAAGTTTTAAAAAATGGAAAAACACACTATAGAACAAAAATCATACTCATCAAAAACGCAATTCATTTTTGAGTTATAAAACCCTTTGGTTGATAGAATTTTAATGGAATACGCATCACATGCCTGTGAAGAAATGATGTTTTCCTTTTTAAAGTTGAGAAGAGATGTTGAGAAGATATAAAGAGATCAAGAGTTGGAGGCAAAAAGAACAAAAAAGTGGAGGAAAAAGAGATGTTAGGAGCCATCTTCCCAGGGAATATGAAAACTAATATTGATTATGCCTAGAATAACAATTCAAAATATTGAACAAAACAATCATTTTTTACAACGTTTCACTTTTGAAAAGAAGTTGCTGAGGGTGGAGACCTTTATCTTTCTTCTTCATCAACTCTTGGCATTCATGACAGTGCCCTCAGGGGGAAGTCTTGTTCTTCTCTGAAGCTATCTCCTTGCTGATGAATAGACATGGCTGCAGAGATAATTATAATCATAGTCTAATTAGACGTTTTTTGGGCTTGAATGGTCACTCACAAATTGCTAGTTTCAGAAGTTTAATCAGAAGTCAAGGCTGGAGAGGAAAAGGTATTGGGGATAACACACTCCAGCAGAGCTTGGGGCTGCTCACCCACTATCTCAGCGTCTCCCCTTTCATTCTTCCATTTTTCCAGTGCTACCTCCCTTTCTACTCTGCCTCCTCCCCCCAGCTTTTGGTCTTTCCTCTGTAGTTCTAGGACCTCTCCAGCTCTTGGCTTTCTTGGCATCCCTCTCCTGTCTGCCCCCACCCTTCCTGGGGTCTGCCTTTGGCCCTCATTTCTTCATGGCTAGAGGCTTAGATAAGCTGAAAATCAATTTGTCACAGCTCCATCACTGAGGTACATTCTCCCGTTTTCTCTCTCTTTGAGAAGCAAAAGGTTATGAAGGGCCCGTTACAATCTCCATGCATCAGGAGAAAAGCTCCCCAGGGCATCAGAACCTCTCCAGCAGGCAGTTGCATCTGCTTTAATTGTTTCTCTACCATCCTGTTCCTCTCTGCCTCCTCACCTCTACTTGAAAATCCCCTGAACTAAATTTAATTGTTTTTGTCTTTCCTAATTTATAATATTTTTAAAATTGAAAAGAGGAAATTCAAGGGCAAGTTTTAAAAAATGGAAAAACACACTATAGAACAAAAATCATACTCATCAAAAACGCAATTCATTTTTGAGTTATAAAACCCTTTGGTTGATAGAATTTTAATGGAATACGCATCACATGCCTGTGAAGAAATGATGTTTTCCTTTTTAAAGTTGAGAAGAGATGTTGAGAAGATATAAAGAGATCAAGAGTTGGAGGCAGAGAACAGTGAGGATGAGATGGAGACAGAAAAGAATGTTTTAAAGCCCTGGAAAGGAGGAAAATTAATGGAATGAGTGTTAGGAGCCATCTCGGGGCCTTGCAGGTGGAGGCTGTGGGGAAACCCTCTGTCTAGCTCTTCCTGACACGGCAGCTGATGCCACATCCCCAGCCACATCAGTTCCAAGGGAGACACCCTTTCATCCTTGCAGACTGAAATACCAAAGTGTGGCAGAGGGAGGGGGCGCTCAGTATGTGTGTACAAGGAGCACACAGACGGGCCACTCACATTTGCAGTCATAAATAATGTAGCGACTCAGCTTGAAAAAACCACAGGTTCAAGGAAGAGGCTTCCCTGATGCAGAGAGGGGCTGAGATCAGAGGAGTCACTGAAAGGGTGGGAGGGAAACAATGGGTTCCTTGTTCTAGGGAATATTTATGAGTGCTTCTTTGCACCTTTGGTTCATATTTTATTGGCCAGTCTGTGGGGTTTCCCTGTTTGCTCATCCCTTAAAATAATACCCTTGGCTAAGATAGCCTTTAAAATACACCAGTAAGCCCTGACAACTGGCTCATTTATTTGGGGAGGGGGGAAAGGGAGCTGTTGTGATATCCATGTCTAATGGGGATGTTTAAGATCCAACTGTGGATCTTAAAATTATGACAGTGAGATAAAAATCGTAGTGGGAGTATTCACCTGCCTTTTTTGGAGATGTTAACAAGGATCTGCGTAGCCAAGTAGTAAACCAGGTTTGTCTTGTCTAAATGGCTGTGATAAAAGTGAGAATAAGATATAGAAATAGAATCTGTTAAAGTACACAGTGTTTAAAATGAAAGAAAAAGTTTTTTGTAGGTTAGTAAAGGCTCTTTAGTGCTTTCCGGAACAAAAGGATATAGCAAACCTTTATAACCAAAGACAGTACATATCCTACACTTGGAAGGGAGTGAACTACACACATATTTTTATAAAATGTAGAAACACAGGCCTTGTGTGTTATTGAATAGCTTGGTCAATATAGAAATTAAACTAAGGTTTAATTATTTTATAATTTCTAAGATGATGAAGATCCTTGCCTTTGCAACCATTGTGTCCTTTCATTCTATTTTTCCTACCTAAACAATGGAGTCTTGGGGCTAGCATTACAAAAAGAACCCTGTGCTTTAGAAATCCATCTAATTACATTATCTCTTACGTATTGTGTTTAATCTTATTTCTGGAAGTAAAGAACAACTTTTATTGTTCTTTTGGTTTAATAGCTTTCTTGAAGTTGTTTGCAATAAAGAAGATAGTTTAAAGAGGTCAGATGCAAATTTCATTTAGATTTTATGCAGGCCTATGAGACATGTCAACATCAAAAGATTTATAACATTTACAAACCCTTTTGGCTACGCTGTCTTGATATCAGAAATTCAATATTATTTGTAGTACACAGATTTCCTGTCCTTAATGCAACTTTGCAATTAGCCTTCCTATGTAGGGAGAGGCACTCTGTTTTCAGAATCCTAAGTCCATAGCATATTACTGCTCAAAACAGATCTAAGGTTTAATTATAAATGAAACCCAATTGCAGAATAACAAGGAGAAGCCAGCATGCCTGGATTAGAATCTCATCGTCTACATTTTCTATCAGGGTGACCTCAGGCAAATTATCAGTGCTTAATTCTTGAGGTGCCTCTAGTTCCTTGATTATGAAGTTTTAAATAATAGCACCTTCCGCCTTGAGTGATGAGAGAATTAACTGGGTCAATTGCATACAATTTTAAGAAGAGTATTTGGAACATAGAAGTCTTGAATTGAAAGGGAGCTGTTGTGATATCCATGTCTAATGGGGATGTTTAAGATCCAACTGTGGATCTTAAAATTATGACAGTGAGATAAAAATCGTAGTGGGAGTATTCACCTGCCTTTTTTGGAGATGTTAACAAGGATCTGCGTAGCCAAGTAGTAAACCAGGTTTGTCTTGTCTAAATGGCTGTGATAAAAGTGAGAATAAGATATAGAAATAGAATCTGTTAAAGTACACAGTGTTTAAAATGAAAGAAAAAGTTTTTTGTAGGTTAGTAAAGGCTCTTTAGTGCTTTCCGGAACAAAAGGATATAGCAAACCTTTATAACCAAAGACAGTACATATCCTACACTTGGAAGGGAGTGAACTACACACATATTTTTATAAAATGTAGAAACACAGGCCTTGTGTGTTATTGAATAGCTTGGTCAATATAGAAATTAAACTAAGGTTTAATTATTTTATAATTTCTAAGATGATGAAGATCCTTGCCTTTGCAACCATTGTGTCCTTTCATTCTATTTTTCCTACCTAAACAATGGAGTCTTGGGGCTAGCATTACAAAAAGAACCCTGTGCTTTAGAAATCCATCTAATTACATTATCTCTTACGTATTGTGTTTAATCTTATTTCTGGAAGTAAAGAACAACTTTTATTGTTCTTTTGGTTTAATAGCTTTCTTGAAGTTGTTTGCAATAAAGAAGATAGTTTAAAGAGGTCAGATGCAAATTTCATTTAGATTTTATGCAGGCCTATGAGACATGTCAACATCAAAAGATTTATAACATTTACAAACCCTTTTGGCTACGCTGTCTTGATATCAGAAATTCAATATTATTTGTAGTATACAGATTTCCTGTCCTTAATGCAACTTTGCAATTAGCCTTCCTATGTAGGGAGAGGCACTCTGTTTTCAGAATCCTAAGTCCATAGCATATTACTGCTCAAAACAGATCTAAGGTTTAATTATAAATGAAACCCAATTGCAGAATAACAAGGAGAAGCCAGCATGCCTGGATTAGAATCTCATCGTCTACATTTTCTATCAGGGTGACCTCAGGCAAATTATCAGTGCTTAATTCTTGAGGTGCCTCTAGTTCCTTGATTATGAAGTTTTAAATAATAGCACCTTCCGCCTTGAGTGATGAGAGAATTAACTGGGTCAATTGCATACAATTTTAAGAAGAGTATTTGGAACATAGAAGTCTTGAATTGACTGTGATGGTTATTGCAATTGCATTTGTAGCCAACATCTGTATCACATTTACAGGAGCAGCTAAGTAATTTGTGGAGCCAAATGTAAAATGAAACAGTAGGGCCATTTGTTTAAAAGTTATCATGAATTTCAAGATGGTGGTGGCAGGGTATTAGACCCAGCCTGGTGTCCTCCTGAATGTATATTTGATGACATATAACACCAAATCTTATTCATCCTGTTTTATCCCCAATGGAAAGAGACAACATGCACAAACAGTTATTTGAGGAGAATTTAATTAAGGTTATAATATTTCTAATGTGGGGCTTTCTGGAAAAAATGGGGATAATGCATCACCTGGAATGGCAAGAGAGCCTCCCTTCACGACTCCTGAAATGGGATGGGAGCAGAAACAGCTACCAGCAAGTTCAGAGGAGAGCTTTAGGGGAAGGCACTCTGGTGGGACCAGCGGCCTTTGTGAAAGGGATACCAGGCAGCCAATCCCTAGATACTCAGCAGAGAGGGAGGCCTGGGAGTAAACAGCAGCTCTCATGTCTCTGCCATCTTTCCTGCTGGGTGATTCTTTGCTGAGCCCACTGGATCAGCTCCTGAAAAATCAGCCTCTCAGTTGAGCAGAGTGGAGAGTGAATTTTGAGGCATAAACTGAAGATATCTGGGACAAAAGGATAAGTGCATACTGAGTGTTTAGTCAAGAATTCTAGAATCAATTTCAGTGCAAGTTACTCATATGTATGTTAATTCTTATCTAGGGTAATTGATTGCGTATCTTAAGAGATAATAATTTACTGTGAGAGCTGATTACATCACAAGTTTGTTCAGTAGCAAAAACCAGGCATGGGATGCTAAAAATAGTTCTTAAATTATATCTGGATCTGTAATTTTTTTTTTTTTTGGTCACTTCTATTGGTTTTTATTTCATTCATTTTCATCCATACCTGTTCTTTGGCCTGTGTGGGCCTCCCATCGCAGTGGCCTCTTGTCGCAGAGCACCGGCTCTGGGTGCATGAGCTCCAAAGCTCTGGCTCAGTAATTGGACACATCGGTCCAGCCACTCCGTGGCACGTGGGTTCTTCCCAGGCCAGGGATGGAACAGGCTCCCCTTGCATTGCAAGGTGGTGTCTTTACCCACTGGACCACCAGGGAAGCCCTGGATATGTAATTTTATGTAATATGTTAAAACTATTTTAGAGCAAACTGAAATTAAAAACAAAGAGCCATAGGAACTTCCTTGGTGGTTCAGTGGTTAGGATTCTGAGTTTCCAGTGCTTGGGTAATGGATTCCATCCCTGGTTGGGGAACTAAGATCCCACATGCCATGTAGCATAGCCAAAACTTTTTTGTTTTTAAAAATTGAGAAAAGAGTAGTAAACACACACACACACACACACGTACTACAAAAAGCAGACTACCATTGCCAATCAGAAAACTGAGTATAGAAAGTACTAGAATATATGCAAGGCAAATATAAAGAGCAATGTAAATTTTCAATCTCAGGTCTGTTGATTCTCAGTCCTATGTCATTCTTCCTCAAATAGCCCATGAGTATGTGACAGCTTTTTGAATTCTGAGTGGAATCACATGATACTGTCTGCAGTTCATTTGCAGGCAGAAATCTTTTCAGGAGGGGGTAAATTGCAATGATTGTCATTATCTTTGCTACCTTTCCTCTCCCTGGCAGAGTTTCTGTGACTCACAAACATAGAATTTTGTGGGAGAGCAGGTGTGTCTGCTATTTAAAAGTTCTCATAAATAATCAGCCTGTAAGCCTGGAGGCCAGAGCTGCCTCCCTATCCTTTAATCCCAGAGGAGTATGGAGTAGAAGAGTTTCCCCAGTATAGACCCCGTTCCCCTTCAAACCTCTGAAAGGTGATGATTTTAACCTGAGTTTACTTCTATAATTTTTCAAAAGCAGAGGAAGGGAGAGTTCAGCTTGGAAATATAGGCTCCTTGGCAAATAACTTTGAGACAGATCATTGAAAACTAATAATAAATAAATGCAAGTTATGATGATGATAACCTGCATTGATGATTTGTGTAGGCCTTATGGTTAATATTTTATAGATATTTTCTTTGCTCAGAGTGAAGGCGGTCACTTGGTCCTCTAACCATCTCAGGAGGGATTCTCTGTTAAGCGTTTTGGAGTTGAAATGGTTTGAATACCAAATTTGCGTTAACACCTGCCTATCTTGCTTTCCTGGTGGCTCAAATGGTAAAGAATCTGTCTGTAATACAGGAGGCCCAGGTTTGATCCATGGGTCAAGAAGATTGCTTGAAAATGGAATGGCAACCCACTGCAGTATTCTTGACTGGGGAATTCCTTGGACAGAGGAATCTTTGGGGTCCATAGGTCACTAAGAGTTGGACACAACTAAGGGCCTAACTAGTTTTTGAACAAACTAGTTTGTGTTGTTGGGATGATTTCCTTGTCTGTAAAGTGAAGGTCATAATACAGAATCATGTTAAGAATTATATTAATAGTTAAGGCTTAATTAGATGAGATCATAGTTCTTTGAGCTGATATGAGCAAAGGATGCAGTCATCTCCTTCTGCTAAAGTCCGTGTTGTTCTAATGGTCAAGTTGGTGTTCTTCACCCAGTCCATCAGATATTGTAGGATCATTTTCTAGCTGAAACTGTGGAATGTTATGCACATGAATTTTGGACTGTTCAAAAAGAAAAAGGAAAATGAACTTGAATTTCTGAGGCTCTGTTTTCAAGTTTGACAGTTGATGGGTTCTTCTCCCTCCTTGGGGTGTCCAGGGAAAGGTCACTTTACCACTGAGCCTTAAGGTAACTTTGGAGTCTCCCTGTGGTCACCTGAAGGCAACAGTTTCTGGGAGGGGCTACAGAAAAGTGCTTTTTAATTACTTTTGGTCCAATTCCTAGAAGGAACTAAACATTTTACTTTCATTGCAGATGTTACCTGTTCCATTTCCTTGGTTGTTATCATGAAGGAAAAATTGCTGGTAGACCAGAGTAATAATACAAAATTAGAAAACATTTGTGGTGAAGATGTGGGCACTCTCTAAAAGACCCTTTTGGAAGACTGGAAAAAAAATTTGAGTTTGAACGTTTATTTTCAGAAGCCAGCATTTTTGTTGTTGTTGTTTTAATTTTGAAAAAAGTTGACTCATGATGAAAATCTCAGTGAATAAGCTCCTGAACTCTAAAAAGGAAAACTACTCTGTTCAAATAATCATTCAGTCCTGGCGCTAAAAGCCTGGTGTGTTGTCTGTTACTCAGATCATATTTAAATTTATGATTTTCTCATTTGTAGATGTTCTCATTACTATTTGTATCATTGTTATTATTTTGTTTTGACTTCACACAACTCAGTCTGAAGCATTTTGACTTTTATAGACCATGTGTTTGAGCTTTGTTTGTTTTGTTTCAGGTGACAGTTGGATCTTTTTATTAATTTTTCTTGAATTGTCTCTTATTTTAATATTTTAAAGCAAGATGAGTATATATGGGTTTCACTGCAGTATTCTTGACTGGGGAATTCCTTGGACAGAGGAATCTTTGGGGTCCATAGGTCACTAAGAGTTGGACACAACTAAGGGCCTAACTAGTTTTTGAACAAACTAGTTTGTGTTGTTGGGATGATTTCCTTGTCTGTAAAGTGAAGGTCATAATACAGAATCATGTTAAGAATTATATTAATAGTTAAGGCTTAATTAGATGAGATCATAGTTCTTTGAGCTGATATGAGCAAAGGATGCAGTCATCTCCTTCTGCTAAAGTCCGTGTTGTTCTAATGGTCAAGTTGGTGTTCTTCACCCAGTCCATCAGATATTGTAGGATCATTTTCTAGCTGAAACTGTGGAATGTTATGCACATGAATTTTGGACTGTTCAAAAAGAAAAAGGAAAATGAACTTGAATTTCTGAGGCTCTGTTTTCAAGTTTGACAGTTGATGGGTTCTTCTCCCTCCTTGGGGTGTCCAGGGAAAGGTCACTTTACCACTGAGCCTTAAGGTAACTTTGGAGTCTCCCTGTGGTCACCTGAAGGCAACAGTTTCTGGGAGGGGCTACAGAAAAGTGCTTTTTAATTACTTTTGGTCCAATTCCTAGAAGGAACTAAACATTTTACTTTCATTGCAGATGTTACCTGTTCCATTTCCTTGGTTGTTATCATGAAGGAAAAATTGCTGGTAGACCAGAGTAATAATACAAAATTAGAAAACATTTGTGGTGAAGATGTGGGCACTCTCTAAAAGACCCTTTTGGAAGACTGGAAGAAAAATTTGAGTTTGAACGTTTATTTTCAGAAGCCAGCATTATTGTTGTTGTTGTTTTAATTTTGAAAAAAGTTGACTCATGATGAAAATCTCAGTGAATAAGCTCCTGAACTCTAAAAAGGAAAACTACTCTGTTCAAATAATCATTCAGTCCTGGCGCTAAAAGCCTGGTGTGTTGTCTGTTACTCAGATCATATTTAAATTTATGATTTTCTCATTTGTAGATGTTCTCATTACTATTTGTATCATTGTTATTATTTTGTTTTGACTTCACACAACTCAGTCTGAAGCATTTTGACTTTTATAGACCATGTGTTTGAGCTTTGTTTGTTTTGTTTCAGGTGACAGTTGGATCTTTTTATTAATTTTTCTTGAATTGTCTCTTATTTTAATATTTTAAAGCAAGATGAGTATATATGGGTTTTAGCCAAAAAGTCACACAAAAGGCCATGCATGAACTGTGGACCTCTTCTACTTACAGTATCCATATTGTAAAGTCATCATATGGACTTCTGATATTTCCTGATATGTTGAGTGGAAAAATATGGATTTATTGCTTTTTCATTGTTTGATAACATGCTGAAAGATAAGTCATCATGATGCTGTTTTGCTAAGGTCTTCATTGTGAAGAGTTAAGTTCTTAAAATATGGCTTCTGACTATATATATTGACATGTTCAAATCAGCAATTAAGTTTTTTTCTTCTGTATTTCCATATCAAAAATGGTTAGCAAAAATAAATAAATGAAGGACCAGTAAAAGAGTTCAAAATTAAAATTTTTTAAAAAAATTTAAAAAATGGTTAGCATTGGGGCTTCCCTGGTGGTCCAGTGGATAAGGACATCTCCTTGCAGTGCAAGGGGCGCTGGTTTGACACTGGCCTGGGAAGATCCCACTTGCCGTGGAGCAGCTGGACCGATGTGTCCAATTACCGAGACAGAGCTCTGGGGCACTTGCGCCCAGAGCCGGTGCTCTGCGACAACAGAGGCCGCTGCGATGGGTGGCCCACACGGACGGAAGAACAAAGATGGATGAAAATGGACAAATGAAAGACCAATAGAAGTGGCCAGCCTGCTCCCCACCCCCACCCCCCTCAAACAAACAAACAAACAAAAAATGGTTAGCATTTTACAGTTGTTTGCTTGGAGGAAGAAATCAGAATTAAGCAAGCTGATTATCATTGTGTGTGTGTGATACATTTAAAGTGTATGACAGTGTCACATAATTTTATTTTTTAAGAAAACCACATTTATTGCTTATTTGGCTGCACTGGGTCTTAGTTTCAGCATGTGGGATCTTTAGTTGTAGCATGTGAACTCTTAGTTGTTGTAGCACTTGGGATCTGGTTACCCAACCCATGTTCAAATTTGAGCCTCTGCATTGGGAGCATTAGCCACTGGACCAGCAGGAAGTCCCTGTCATGTAATTTTAAGTGATAGTATAGTTGTAGCAGTAGTTGTTAAAGCAGCAATAACAATAATTAAATATAATTCCTGTGCCTTGAACTGGACTAAACTATTCACATGCATTTTTTTTCCCCCGTTAATCTGTGTTTCACTATTATTGGTAAATATTTTTCTATCCTGAGATTTTTTTTTTTTGTGAAAATCGAGACTCATCGGAGATTAACTAACTTACAAAATTCACCCAGCTGGTGAAGGCAGAATCAGTACAAGACCTAACTCTGTCTACCTATACATTTTTTGTTCTTTGCCACTATTCTTTAGCTAGGTTACCTACTTTTGAAATATAAAGACAGCAGTACAACTTCTAAGAACCACAATAATCGTGGTTTACATTTTTGTACATCACCATAGTACCCAGTACTCAGGGAAGTAGATAGGACTTACAGTACATTTCTGTGGGCACTGGAGTTCTGAGAGGTCATTTATTCTGTGGTTGAGCAAATGGAGCTGACTACCTACTATTAGGACAGGCACTGTAGAAAGACTCCACCTATCCCACTGCAAAGTTCACAGGGCAAGCAGAGCCAGGTCCAGGCCCAGAATCCCTGATTCTTGTGCCAGGATGTTTTTTCTTTCTTTCTTTTTTTTCTTATTTTTCTTTCTTTCTTTTCTTAGATTTATTTATTTATTTATTGGGGGGTGGGGTGGGAAGGGAGGGGGTGGGCGGGCCACTTCTATTGGTCTTTCATTTGTCTATTTTCATCCATCTTTGTTCTTTGGCTCTTGTGGGCCTCCCATCGTGGTGGCCTCTGTTGTCACATAGCATCGACTCTGGGCGCATGCACTCCAGAGCTCCGGCTCGGTAATTGGACACATCAGTCCAGCCGCTCCACGGCACGTGGGATCTTCCCAGGCCGGGGAATGAACCAGCGCCCCTTGTACTGCAAGGCAGTGTCCTTACCCACTGGACCACCAGGGAAGCCCTTTTTTTCTTATTTTTCTTAATGTCACCTGCTTTGAAAAAAATCACACATAAATTCCAACACCAAATTCAAAGAAAAGCACTAACAAACATTCTCTAAAATAAACTGTCCCTTGTTATTGAAATAGCCAGAGAGAATTAACCCCTTGTGCCCAGAGAAAATAATTTTCAAATCTCCATCCCTTTAAAGAATTTTTTTTTAAAGAAGAAAAGCCCTTCTTACCAGCAGACAGAACTTAAGGAAGACTTTTAGTCCAGAAGCATGAGACAGAGGTAGAACCAGGCTTCAGCGAAGCATAGAGGCTCTATCTGAAACTTGCTGTGTAGCGGGTAGAACTTTACTAACAGGAAAGTCCAGGAGTCTTAGGGGAAATACTTCAAAAGAAGATTCATATTTTGCACTGCATACTTACTGTATGCTCCAGAGCATAAGTGTGGCTTAAATATTCATTATTTACTTGTACTGGGCTTATGGGTAAAGATCACACAGTTTTTCAACATTATTTGATCTGTCTGAATCTTCACCCCAGACCCTAGCTTACTTCTTCATAGGTATGCTAATAAGTTTGTGTTTGCTATCTGCTCTTTTACTGTACCCACTGCACATGGTGTGGATTCAGGATATAATAAGAGTCTTTGAAAACATATTTTGTCATGTGGGGAATAACAGAGAATTCCAAAACTGGAATGCAGAACTGTGCTCAGGAACCTGGGCATGAGACCATTATTGCTTCAGTTTGCTTACTGAGAAATATTGCCCAATATTTTACTATCATTTGATCTTGAAATGAGCACATACAGCGAAACATGGATCTAAGTATTCTGGGACACCATCCTGGTGACTGGTCTTTGCCCATGAATTCATATCAACAAAACACCAGATCATCAAAGTGAAATCATAGAGAAAGGACTTAAGACTTGTTCTGATTTCTGTTCTAGTGGACTATGCTGTCTTATGCCAGACAGTGTGCAATCATGTTTCAAGTATGGGCATTTAATTCTCTCAAAATGACCTTATTCTACAGATGAGGGAACTGAGACCCAGAGATGTCATTGTTCCAAAGTCCTACATCTTGTGAGAAGAGGGGCTGGATTCAGAGTACAAGCTGCTGTCTGCTGTGCTGTGTTTCCTTTATAAATACTGTCAGGAAGGCTGTTGGTTGAGACATGGCTTGGACTATATCAACTTCTCTTTATTTTCCCAACATTTCCCATATTGGATTTGGGATATTTTCACTTCATTAGCAATGCTTTAGATTTTAGAGGGAAAAATCCTTAGTAATGAGTTTACCAAAAGTTTTACCCCTGGAGTCGGGGTCCCCGAGGTCTGCGTCTGAATGAGGATGCTATGGCCTTGTGAAGGAGGCAGATCCTCATACGTTCACAAGGCAGAGGGAAGCAAGCACTCTGCCCATCCCAGGGATGCTGATCTTTGTGATCAATCGACCAGCTGACCAGTAAGGAAGGATGGGAAGGGGATCTGAATTGAGTCCTACCTTCAAAAGACAGACTTGGGGTGAACAGGAGCAATGTTTGGTCAAAGAGAAAAGAGGTAGAATATCAGTGGCAAACACTAATAGGCCTCAAGCAGTGATTGGAGATTGGAATAAATAATGGTGAGTTGATTTGGATGCTGAAAAATTACCTAAGTCCTGGCTAGTGTAGAAGGACACATAAAGAGGATGCCCTTCAGCTGAGGATGAGGGCCTTGTGACAGTTTTTCTGACCCAATCCTGGACTGGCTAGAAAAGTCATGAAAAGATTGTTAAACTGGAACTTTGGGCTGTAGGGCCACGTGAACCTACAAGTGAGGAAGTCCCCGCTGTTGCAGATGGAAATCCTGACAGCTAGCCTCTGCTCCATCCTGTTGGCTGAGGTCTCCTCTGTGTTCTGTATTGCTTCAGTTTGCTTACTGAGAAATATTGCCCAATATTTTACTATCATTTGATCTTGAAATGAGCACATACAGCGAAACATGGATCTAAGTATTCTGGGACACCATCCTGGTGACTGGTCTTTGCCCATGAATTCATATCAACAAAACACCAGATCATCAAAGTGAAATCATAGAGAAAGGACTTAAGACTTGTTCTGATTTCTGTTCTAGTGGACTATGCTGTCTTATGCCAGACAGTGTGCAATCATGTTTCAAGTATGGGCATTTAATTCTCTCAAAATGACCTTATTCTACAGATGAGGGAACTGAGACCCAGAGATGTCATTGTTCCAAAGTCCTACATCTTGTGAGAAGAGGGGCTGGATTCAGAGTACAAGCTGCTGTCTGCTGTGCTGTGTTTCCTTTATAAATACTGTCAGGAAGGCTGTTGGTTGAGACATGGCTTGGACTATATCAACTTCTCTTTATTTTCCCAACATTTCCCATATTGGATTTGGGATATTTTCACTTCATTAGCAATGCTTTAGATTTTAGAGGGAAAAATCCTTAGTAATGAGTTTACCAAAAGTTTTACCCCTGGAGTCGGGGTCCTCCAGGTCTTCTTCTGAATGAGGATGCTATGGCCTTGTGAAGGAGGCAGATCCTCATACGTTCACAAGGCAGAGGGAAGCAAGCACTCTGCCCATCCCAGGGATGCTGATCTTTGTGATCAATCGACCAGCTGACCAGTAAGGAAGGATGGGAAGGGGATCTGAATTGAGTCCTACCTTCAAAAGACAGACTTGGGGTGAACAGGAGCAATGTTTGGTCAAAGAGAAAAGAGGTAGAATATCAGTGGCAAACACTAATAGGCCTCAAGCAGTGATTGGAGATTGGAATAAATAATGGTGAGTTGATTTGGATGCTGAAAAATTACCTAAGTCCTGGCTAGTGTAGAAGGACACATAAAGAGGATGCCCTTCAGCTGAGGATGAGGGCCTTGTGACAGTTTTTCTGACCCAATCCTGGACTGGCTAGAAAAGTCATGAAAAGATTGTTAAACTGGAACTTTGGGCTGTAGGGCCACGTGAACCTACAAGTGAGGAAGTCCCCACTGTTGCAGATGGAAATCCTGACAGCTAGCCTCTGCTCCATCCTGCTAGTTATGGCTGAGGTCTCCTCTGTGTTCTGTATAATGATGAACATTCCACATAGAATGCATGTTTCCTGATTTGTAGCAGCTACAGCCTTAATCTCTTGCATGTGTAAAGTAATTGCCCTTCATACCAGCTCATTCATGGCCCCTACATCACACCAAAGGTAAATATATTATTTCTGCTCCTCACACGTCTTATGAATTAAAAGCTGAGGACTTGGGATATTTAGGACTTCTCTGGTGGCTCACGTGGCAAAGAATCTGCCTACAGTTTGGGAGACCCGGGTTCAATTCCTGGGTTGGGAAGGTCCCATGGAGAAGGGAATGGCTACCCACTCCGATATTCTTGCCTAGACAATTACATGGACAGAGAAGCCTGGTGAGCTACAGTTCATGGGGTCACAATGGGATATTAAATATTTTTTTTCCAAGAGAAAATATTCCTGGGACACAGTGCTTGGGGCCTCTTAGCTGCCCTCAGCCCTCAATGGGTTCCCCTGGTGGCTCAGATGGTAAAGAATCTGCCTGAAATGCAGGAAACCTGTGTTCAATCCCTGGGTCTCAGAACCAAGCCAAGAAATCAAAGGAGGACTTGTAAAAAGCAAGGATGATTATTCATGAATCAACTTTTAGCAAAATGTCAGAGGACTAATCTCTGCTTTGAAAGGCAAGAAGCAGCTAAAGCATAATGATGAACATTTAGCTCCTGCTTGTTTTTATTTTTTTTTAATTTTGGCCTCTGTTATTGGTCTTTCATTTATTTATTTTCATCCATCTTTGTTATTTGGCTTGCATGGGCCTCCCATTGCAGTGGCCTCTCTCATTGCAGAGCACCGGCTCTGGGCACATGTGCTCCTGAGTACTGTCTTGTAATTGGCACACTGGACCAGCTGCTCTGCTACATGTGGGATCTTCCCAGGCCAGGGATCGAACTGGCGCCCCTTGCAGTGCAAGGTGGTGTCTTTACCCACTGGACCACCAGGGAAGCTCCACCTGCTTGTTTTCAAAAATTCTATTTTCTTTTTCTCTCTCCCTCCCTTTTCCTGGCCACTCTCACCCAATCAACCCACAGCTGGGTAGTAATGTAAGAGAAAGTATGAACAATCTCAGTATCTGCTTTCTAATTATTTAGACCGAGAGATACTTAGAAAGTCAGAAGATAAAATTATTGCTTATGATTGGGTCAAAAATCATATCTAATTTTAATTCCATTAACTTTATTGGTATAATAGCTCAAGCCTGTGAATCATGATTGTTTAAATCTCTTGGACACCTTCAGTCATTGACTCTTTTAAATCAGAAGTCTTACTATTTGAAAAGATATTTCATTGAAAGTATTTCAAGTCTTTCTATAAGGGGTGGATCTGAAACTTTATGGTCAAATAAATTTGAACTCTGCTGAGAAACAGTCATTAAACATGGTTTGATATTTCCAAGAGAAGACTTCTCAGTGTCTTTATTATGCTAGTGGAGGGGGGGGAAATTTTGTGTACAGAGAAGCCTGGTGAGCTACAGTTCATGGGGTCACAATGGGATATTAAATATTTTTTTTCCAAGAGAAAATATTCCTGGGACACAGTGCTTGGGGCCTCTTAGCTGCCCTCAGCCCTCAATGGGTTCCCCTGGTGGCTCAGATGGTAAAGAATCTGCCTGAAATGCAGGAAACCTGTGTTCAATCCCTGGGTCTCAGAACCAAGCCAAGAAATCAAAGGAGGACTTGTAAAAAGCAAGGATGATTATTCATGAATCAACTTTTAGCAAAATGTCAGAGGACTAATCTCTGCTTTGAAAGGCAAGAAGCAGCTAAAGCATAATGATGAACATTTAGCTCCTGCTTGTTTTTATTTTTTTTTAATTTTGGCCTCTGTTATTGGTCTTTCATTTATTTATTTTCATCCATCTTTGTTATTTGGCTTGCATGGGCCTCCCATTGCAGTGGCCTCTCTCATTGCAGAGCACCGGCTCTGGGCACATGTGCTCCTGAGTACTGTCTTGTAATTGGCACACTGGACCAGCTGCTCTGCTACATGTGGGATCTTCCCAGGCCAGGGATCGAACTGGCGCCCCTTGCAGTGCAAGGTGGTGTCTTTACCCACTGGACCACCAGGGAAGCTCCACCTGCTTGTTTTCAAAAATTCTATTTTCTTTTTCTCTCTCCCTCCCTTTTCCTGGCCACTCTCACCCAATCAACCCACAGCTGGGTAGTAATGTAAGAGAAAGTATGAACAATCTCAGTATCTGCTTTCTAATTATTTAGACCGAGAGATACTTAGAAAGTCAGAAGATAAAATTATTGCTTATGATTGGGTCAAAAATCATATCTAATTTTAATTCCATTAACTTTATTGGTATAATAGCTCAAGCCTGTGAATCATGATTGTTTAAATCTCTTGGACACCTTCAGTCATTGACTCTTTTAAATCAGAAGTCTTACTATTTGAAAAGATATTTCATTGAAAGTATTTCAAGTCTTTCTATAAGGGGTGGATCTGAAACTTTATGGTCAAATAAATTTGAACTCTGCTGAGAAACAGTCATTAAACATGGTTTGATATTTCCAAGAGAAGACTTCTCAGTGTCTTTATTATGCTAGTGAGCATTGTGTGTCTGGACAAGGAGGATGTGGGTTACAAGATTTCCCCAGCACATGAACTCTGGAGCTCTCCTGACAGAGCACTATGGGTACCCAGAATTATATGGAACTCACTCCGGGAAACACTCTTCTATGGAGAAATTTTATTACATAAAAGTCATTTTTGGAAATACAGCAAGAAAAGTACTATGAAAAGCTTATTTGTTGACACCATAGCCACTTTATTTCCAAAATCAAAAAGAATCAGGAAAAAAAATTAAATTCTATTATCTAGAACCACTATTGTTGATATTTTAACATTTATTTTCACATTTTTCAAACATACCTTTTTAGAGTTAAGCAGTGTTTATGCAATGTGCCTTTGGTTGATTCTTGATTTTCTTTTAGTATATAATTATTTTCATTTCTTCATGTGTTCTTTATGAACATTTTTAATGACAGTATTTCAGCTGAATAATTATAGTTAGGCATGCAATTTTTCCAGTTTGTTTGTTTGTTTGTTTGTTTTGGTTGGTTGTTGTTGCTGTTTATTCGCTAGGTCACATCCCACTCTTTTGTGACCCCATGGACTGTAGTCCACCAGGCTTCTCTGTCCATGGGATTTCCCAGGTAAGAACACTGGAATGGGTTGTCATTTCCTTCTCCAGGGATTTTCCTGATCCAGGGACTGAATCTGTCTCCTTCACTGCAGGTGGATTCTTTACCACTAAACCACCAGGGAAGCCCTTTTCCAGTTTTTATTGTTGCATATTTTGTTGTAATGAATATGTTTATTTATGTGTTCATAAACATTTTTGACAATTTCTGATCACTTTCTTAGAGACTGTTCTTTAAAGAAGAAGAGTCTGTTCTTTAGAAATTGAGTTAGTAGAAACATAATGCAGTTATTTAAATCTTCTGAAAAACATTACTGACTTTTTTCAGTAAACTTAATTCAGTTACTGTTTATACCAACCACAGATGCTAGTACTATTTTATCATGTGTGTATGTGTGTGTGTGTGTGTGTGTGTGTTTTAGTCACTTAGTGGTGTCAGATTCTTTGCGACCCCATCGACTGTAGCTCATCAGGCTTTTCTGTCATGGAATTCTCCAGGCAAGCACACTGGAGTGGGTTGCCATTCCATTCTATAGACTATTTTATCATCCTAAAGCCTAAATTAAATGTAATATATTTGCACTCTTAATTTAAACTTTTTTTTTGAATTTGTGTTTCTTCTAAATTCAAATAATTCAGAAAAGCTGGAAAACACTTCCTTTTTAACAGTTTTGAAAATATTTTATCCACATCTCACTCTGTAAATAACTGTTTAAAGGTGCAGTGTAGCTGATTCCTAGAATAGAAATCAAAAGAATGGTGAACACATAATCTTCAAGGAATCATATTTGAGAATTAAAATCAGCTGAAGAAATAGCTTTGGTCTGAATAAACTGATGCCCAAATAATCTTCTGTAATTTAATTATAAAATATACATTGATAGATGGGCTAAGAACAGAGATGTCAGAGGGTTACAATGAGGTAAGTATCTCATTGATTGCACTCTTTAAAGGTGGCATTTGGGGATTGGAGGGAAGAGCACTAAGTAAATACACAAATTAAAAAAAATATGTATTTATTTATTTTGGACTGCACTTGATCTTCATTGCTGCTTAGGGCTTTCTCTAGCTTAGGTGAGCAGGGGGTACTCTTCCTTGAGGTATACAGGTTTCTCAACGTATTGGTTTCTCTTGCTGTGGCTCACAGTTGAGGCATGTAGGATATCCTGCAACCGGTATCAAACTTATGTCTCCTGCATTGACAGATTCTTTACCACTAAACCACCAGGGAAGCCCTTTTCCAGTTTTTATTGTTGCATATTTTGTTGTAATGAATATGTTTATTTATGTGTTCATAAACATTTTTGACAATTTCTGATCACTTTCTTAGAGACTGTTCTTTAAAGAAGAAGAGTCTGTTCTTTAGAAATTGAGTTAGTAGAAACATAATGCAGTTATTTAAATCTTCTGAAAAACATTACTGACTTTTTTCAGTAAACTTAATTCAGTTACTGTTTATACCAACCACAGATGCTAGTACTATTTTATCATGTGTGTATGTGTGTGTGTGTGTGTGTGTGTTTTAGTCACTTAGTGGTGTCAGATTCTTTGCGACCCCATCGACTGTAGCTCATCAGGCTTTTCTGTCATGGAATTCTCCAGGCAAGCACACTGGAGTGGGTTGCCATTCCATTCTATAGACTATTTTATCATCCTAAAGCCTAAATTAAATGTAATATATTTGCACTCTTAATTTAAACTTTTTTTTTGAATTTGTGTTTCTTCTAAATTCAAATAATTCAGAAAAGCTGGAAAACACTTCCTTTTTAACAGTTTTGAAAATATTTTATCCACATCTCACTCTGTAAATAACTGTTTAAAGGTGCAGTGTAGCTGATTCCTAGAATAGAAATCAAAAGAATGGTGAACACATAATCTTCAAGGAATCATATTTGAGAATTAAAATCAGCTGAAGAAATAGCTTTGGTCTGAATAAACTGATGCCCAAATAATCTTCTGTAATTTAATTATAAAATATACATTGATAGATGGGCTAAGAACAGAGATGTCAGAGGGTTACAATGAGGTAAGTATCTCATTGATTGCACTCTTTAAAGGTGGCATTTGGGGATTGGAGGGAAGAGCACTAAGTAAATACACAAATTAAAAAAAATATGTATTTATTTATTTTGGACTGCACTTGATCTTCATTGCTGCTTAGGGCTTTCTCTAGCTTAGGTGAGCAGGGGGTACTCTTCCTTGAGGTATACAGGTTTCTCAACGTATTGGTTTCTCTTGCTGTGGCTCACAGTTGAGGCATGTAGGATATCCTGCAACCGGTATCAAACTTATGTCTCCTGCATTGACAGATTCTTAACCACTGGACCACCAAAGAAGTCCCTACACAAATTGTTTTTTAATTGATTATTCAGTGCTTGCATTTACCCACAAATTACATACCTTCTAGCTTAGTATCAAGTTTGATTATTGGTCTAAATTTTTTTTCACAGGCTCCCAAGATGTTTTGAAATCCCATCTTGCTGTCAGCTGTTGTTTGCATGATCACATTAATGTGGAATATTTATGACCCACTTTCATCACCTTGACCTATTTAGCACCTTTTAGGTTAACAAAGAGTGCCAGGATATGCCTTTGCTTTTGTTTTAGCTAAATCTGGTCTCTAAATCACGGTTTTTTATTACACATGTTCATCATCTTATCAACATCTCTTAGCCCTTAAAAATTCAATACTATATCACACTGTAGTTTTTTTAAAAAGATTTATACAATAGTCAGAAATCTGAGTATAATGATGTCTTAACTGAAAAAATAATTCACCTGAAGTAACAGTCAAATAATTAGATAAATTCTGAATCAAGAAGTAAGCTATATCAGAGATGTACAAGCAGAAGAAATCAGCGATCAGAATCTTATGTTAGCAAGTCTAAGATCCAGTGGAAAATTAATGATAATGACATCAAACAGAGCAAGTCACTGTAACACAGACTGTACAAACATGACAAAGCTCCATTTTTGCCAAATCTTTGTATGGGAAATAATCAAAATGCATAAAACCATAATTGTTGAAAGTATAAATAGAACTTAAAGCAAAGTTATAGTATGAAATCTTACCATACAATTAAAACTGCATAATAGAATACATACATGCACAAATATAAAACAATGATGTACTTGAATAGTACAATTAATAAAGCTAAATTAATTGAAATATCTCAAGGATTTACTTTGAAATATATTGACAGATATCAAACAGCATATATACTTTTCTACGATTCAATAGACTGTGCATATATTAAAAAATATGTATTTATTTATTTTGGACTGCACTTGATCTTCATTGCTGCTTAGGGCTTTCTCTAGCTTAGGTGAGCAGGGGGTACTCTTCCTTGAGGTATACAGGTTTCTCAACGTATTGGTTTCTCTTGCTGTGGCTCACAGTTGAGGCATGTAGGATATCCTGCAACCGGTATCAAACTTATGTCTCCTGCATTGACAGATTCTTAACCACTGGACCACCAAAGAAGTCCCTACACAAATTGTTTTTTAATTGATTATTCAGTGCTTGCATTTACCCACAAATTACATACCTTCTAGCTTAGTATCAAGTTTGATTATTGGTCTAAATTTTTTTTCACAGGCTCCCAAGATGTTTTGAAATCCCATCTTGCTGTCAGCTGTTGTTTGCATGATCACATTAATGTGGAATATTTATGACCCACTTTCATCACCTTGACCTATTTAGCACCTTTTAGGTTAACAAAGAGTGCCAGGATATGCCTTTGCTTTTGTTTTAGCTAAATCTGGTCTCTAAATCACGGTTTTTTATTACACATGTTCATCATCTTATCAACATCTCTTAGCCCTTAAAAATTCAATACTATATCACACTGTAGTTTTTTAAAGAGATTTATACAATAGTCAGAAATCTGAGTATAATGATGTCTTAACTGAAAAAATAATTCACCTGAAGTAACAGTCAAATAATTAGATAAATTCTGAATCAAGAAGTAAGCTATATCAGAGATGTACAAGCAGAAGAAATCAGCGATCAGAATCTTATGTTAGCAAGTCTAAGATCCAGTGGAAAATTAATGATAATGACATCAAACAGAGCAAGTCACTGTAACACAGACTGTACAAACATGACAAAGCTCCATTTTTGCCAAATCTTTGTATGGGAAATAATCAAAATGCATAAAACCATAATTGTTGAAAGTATAAATAGAACTTAAAGCAAAGTTATAGTATGAAATCTTACCATACAATTAAAACTGCATAATAGAATACATACATGCACAAATATAAAACAATGATGTACTTGAATAGTACAATTAATAAAGCTAAATTAATTGAAATATCTCAAGGATTTACTTTGAAATATATTGACAGATATCAAACAGCATATATACTTTTTCTACGATTCAATAGACTGTGTACATAAATCACTAATTGGATGATAAATACATTCAAAATATTGCAAAGTTATTGGTATACAATAGGCACATAAAACTATGTTTACCATCATCAGTCATTAGGGAAATGCTAATTAAAAGCATTTAATAAGATAGCACTATATATTATTAAATTAGCTAACATGGAAAAAGGAGAAAACAAAACAATGAAATCTCCCCATGCCTTTGATTGCAAAGATATGGAACTTTCATAAATTGCTGATAGGAATGCAAAATGGCATAGCCACTTTGAAAAAAAAAATATTGGCAGTATCTCATAATGTTACATATATACTAGCCATTGTGACCCAGATATATCACTTTTAGGTATTTATTATAGAGAAATGAAAGTTCAGGTTCACATAAAAATCTGTACATAAATATTTACAGAGACTGTCTTCATAATTGCCCCAAAGTACAAAGAATTTAAATATCTTTCGATGGCTAAATGGTTAAACAGATGGTGGTACACCCATTCACTGGAATTCTCAAAAACTGAGGACTATTTATACATGTGAAAATATAGGGGCTTTCCAGGCGGTGCTAGTGGTAAAGAATCTGCCTGCTAATGCAGAAGGCACAGAGACATTTGATGACTAAGTTGGGAAGATCTTATGTAGGAGGACATGGCAACTCACTCCAGTACTCTTGCCTAGAGAATCCCATGGACAAAGTGGGACATGACTGAGTAACAGTCAAATAATTAGATAAATTCTGAATCAAGAAGTAAGCTATATCAGAGATGTACAAGCAGAAGAAATCAGCGATCAGAATCTTATGTTAGCAAGTCTAAGATCCAGTGGAAAATTAATGATAATGACATCAAACAGAGCAAGTCACTGTAACACAGACTGTACAAACATGACAAAGCTCCATTTTTGCCAAATCTTTGTATGGGAAATAATCAAAATGCATAAAACCATAATTGTTGAAAGTATAAATAGAACTTAAAGCAAAGTTATAGTATGAAATCTTACCATACAATTAAAACTGCATAATAGAATACATACATGCACAAATATAAAACAATGATGTACTTGAATAGTACAATTAATAAAGCTAAATTAATTGAAATATCTCAAGGATTTACTTTGAAATATATTGACAGATATCAAACAGCATATATACTTTTTCTACGATTCAATAGACTGTGTACATAAATCACTAATTGGATGATAAATACATTCAAAATATTGCAAAGTTATTGGTATACAATAGGCACATAAAACTATGTTTACCATCATCAGTCATTAGGGAAATGCTAATTAAAAGCATTTAATAAGATAGCACTATATATTATTAAATTAGCTAACATGGAAAAAGGAGAAAACAAAACAATGAAATCTCCCCATGCCTTTGATTGCAAAGATATGGAACTTTCATAAATTGCTGATAGGAATGCAAAATGGCATAGCCACTTTGAAAAAAAATATTGGCAGTATCTCATAATGTTACATATATACTAGCCATTGTGACCCAGATATATCACTTTTAGGTATTTATTATAGAGAAATGAAAGTTCAGGTTCACATAAAAATCTGTACATAAATATTTACAGAGACTGTCTTCATAATTGCCCCAAAGTACAAAGAATTTAAATATCTTTCGATGGCTAAATGGTTAAACAGATGGTGGTACACCCATTCACTGGAATTCTCAAAAACTGAGGACTATTTATACATGTGAAAATATAGGGGCTTTCCAGGCGGTGCTAGTGGTAAAGAATCTGCCTGCTAATGCAGAAGGCACAGAGACATTTGATGACTAAGTTGGGAAGATCTTATGTAGGAGGACATGGCAACTCACTCCAGTACTCTTGCCTAGAGAATCCCATGGACAAAGTGGGACATGACTGAAACAAGTTAGCACACTTAGATAGAGGTAAGCTTAGATTACATTTTTCTAAGTGCAAAACCATCAGACCCTAAGGCTACATACTGTATGATTTTATTTATATGAAATTCTAAGAAAATCAAAACTAAAGAGATGGAGAAATATAAGCTTCTGCCAGAAATAAAAGATAGGATGGGTTTGATTAGCAATAAGCTATGGAAGAGCAAAGGGACTCTTGTGACTCTAGATTGTAGTGGTGGTCACAAACCTCTGCATTTGTCAAAAGCCATAGAGATGGTAGCAGGTTATTTGTGAAAGTAAAGTACAAATAGGCAGATATTTTACATGCTATATTTACAATTGAATGTTCATAAACCATGTAACTATCTAAAATAAATTTTTGACTAAATTAAGAATAATTAGTTGTTTAAGGAAAAGTTTTTAGAAAACACCATATATGAAAATTTATCAGTACATAAAAATAGTTGCCAAAGCTATACTTGAGGATAAATGCATGCCTTTAGAGCTTTCATACTAAAGTGAAAAGAGAAATGAATATAGATTAATGAATTAAGTATTTTATTCAGCATGCCCCATCAAATCCTAAAAGGATGACATATGGAAATAAAAAGCAAAATTCATTGAATTAGAAGACAAACTATGAACTGATGCATAGTTCATTTGAAAGATGAAGTAATCAGTGAAGTTCTGACAAATACTATAGAAATTAAAATAAAATAAATAGAGAAATTAAATATAATTATAAAAGTTAGCACTTTTTGGAGTACTACACTAATTATATACCAATAAGATGAAAATATTAATGAGATAGAATAAGCAAACTGCATTGATAATTACTGAAAATTTGATCAAAATATTCTTTTTTTCAGAGATTTTAGAGATTTGTCATTTGGGGCAGACAGGTGAAAAAATTAAGAAAGAGAAAAGCAAGTGCTACATAAACTGATCCAGAATGCTGAACAAAAAGATACAAGGTAATTTTGACTAATTTAGCAATTTTAGATAGAAAAATATGAAAATAAATCTTTTTCCCACAGGACAGAAATCTTAATTAGAATTACTTATAAATCAAAATCAAGAATCTTGTTGCAAGGGCGTCCCTGGTGGTGCAGTGGGTAAGGACACCGCCTTGCAGTGCAAGGGGCGCCGGTTCGATCCCTGGCATGGGAAGATCCCACGTGCCACGGAGCGGCTGGACTGATGTGTCCAACTACCAAGCCGGAGCTCTGGAGTGCATGCTCCCAGAGCCAGTACTCTGCAGCGAAACAGGCCCGCTGTGATGGGAGACCCACACAGGCCAAAAGAATAAAGATGAAAAAATGAATGATCAATAGGAGTGGCCAAAATGAATCTTGCTGCAAAGTCTTAATGAAAATATGTGCAAATTGAAATCAACTTAAAATAGCCATATGTCTTTACCAAATGAGTTTGATCCTAAAAATGGATGGATGATTTAGTATCAGAATGAATCTGTCAGTTCAGACTTACGTAATCTTGACTGATGGCATAGATAAAATAATTTTGAGAAAATTTTTTAAAAAAAGTTTATCAGTACATAAAAATAGTTGCCAAAGCTATACTTGAGGATAAATGCATGCCTTTAGAGCTTTCATACTAAAGTGAAAAGAGAAATGAATATAGATTAATGAATTAAGTATTTTATTCAGCATGCCCCATCAAATCCTAAAAGGATGACATATGGAAATAAAAAGCAAAATTCATTGAATTAGAAGACAAACTATGAACTGATGCATAGTTCATTTGAAAGATGAAGTAATCAGTGAAGTTCTGACAAATACTATAGAAATTAAAATAAAATAAATAGAGAAATTAAATATAATTATAAAAGTTAGCACTTTTTGGAGTACTACACTAATTATATACCAATAAGATGAAAATATTAATGAGATAGAATAAGCAAACTGCATTGATAATTACTGAAAATTTGATCAAAATATTCTTTTTTTCAGAGATTTTAGAGATTTGTCATTTGGGGCAGACAGGTGAAAAAATTAAGAAAGAGAAAAGCAAGTGCTACATAAACTGATCCAGAATGCTGAACAAAAAAGCTACAAGGTAATTTTTAATAATTTAGCAATTTTAGATAGAAAAATATGAAAATAAATCTTTTTCCCACAGGACAGAAATCTTAATTAGAATTACTTATAAATCAAAATCAAGAATCTTGTTGCAAGGGCGTCCCTGGTGGTGCAGTGGGTAAGGACACTGCCTTGCAGTATAAAGGGCGCAGGTTCGATCCCTGGCATGGGAAGATCCCACGTGCCACGGAGCGGCTGGACTGATGTGTCCAACTACCAAGCCGGAGCTCT
The DNA here is from genome assembly GCA_022376925.1 of Tragulus kanchil. Classification (NCBI taxonomy): domain Eukaryota; kingdom Metazoa; phylum Chordata; class Mammalia; order Artiodactyla; family Tragulidae; genus Tragulus; species Tragulus kanchil. Next base: position 72,962,174 of record JAIOJX010000005.1, on the reverse strand, counting down.
GGAGTGCATGCTCCCAGAGCCAGTACTCTGCAGCGAAACAGGCCCGCTGTGATGGGAGACCCACACAGGCCAAAAGAATAAAGATGAAAAAATGAATGATCAATAGGAGTGGCCAAAATGAATCTTGCTGCAAAGTCTTAATGAAAATATGTGCAAATTGAAATCAACTTAAAATAGCCATATGTCTTTACCAAATGAGTTTGATCCTAAAAATGGATGGATGATTTAGTATCAGAATGAATCTGTCAGTTCAGACTTACGTAATCTTGACTGATGGCATAGATAGAATATTGACCCTCAGAGTACATAACACCTAGCTCTTCTGACAAAATATCTTCAATAATAATCATGAAATGAATTCAGTAAAATAAGGCCAAAAGGAAAATACAGTCAACAATTTCCTTATTGAATGATATATGTACATATCCACATATGAATCATGGTCAATTAAAAAATTACAGTAATAAGTAAAGTAATAAGAAAAGGGATACTGGATTAACACTCTTAAATGACATCAATTTTTTCTTGAAATAGAGAAAAATACTGACTAATATCAGTTTTATATTTGGTAAAATATTGACTAATATCAGTATTATATTTGGTAAAATCTTCTAAAATTCATAATGATTCAGATGGGCTCTATTTATGTCTCCGAGGCTGTGACGTTATATATTCCTATGTTTAAACACTTGATTTGGTATAAATAAGACAGCACAGTGATTGCAAAGAAAAAAATATAACTGAAATGAACTTCTTACTCACCCATGTGCATTAGGGTTCACTGTATAAACAGTAGTTCTCCACACTAACATCCACAGAATAAAATGTTTATTAAAATATACATAGCAAAAATGTGCTAATTTGAGGCTTACACATGTATTATGAAAATATGACAGCAGTAATAGTAATTTTTTGAACTCTGATCAACACAACATTTTTTATAGGAAGAGTATTTTATCACTGACACTGTTTAGAATTGCTAAGACATAGTTATAGTAAAAAGCAGAATGACTTATAGTTAGTTTTATTATTGTCTTTAATGAATCCCTTTCTTTCCTAGACCCAGTGTGGATTATTCTAACTGCCTATTCTTGGTACGCTAGTGATCTTCATAAAAAATTAATGATGTATAATAAAATTCAATTCCCACACAGGCCCAAAAGAAATAAAGAAAATGAAAAAATGAATGATCAATAGGAGTGGCCAAAATGAATCTTGCTGCAAAGTCTTAATGAAAATATGTGCAAATTGAAATCAACTTAAAATAGCCATATGTCTTTACCAAATGAGTTTGATCCTAAAAATGGATGGATGATTTAGTATCAGAATGAATCTGTCAGTTCAGACTTACGTAATCTTGACTGATGGCATAGATAGAATATTGACCCTCAGAGTACATAACACCTAGCTCTTCTGACAAAATATCTTCAATAATAATCATGAAATGAATTCAGTAAAATAAGGCCAAAAGGAAAATACAGTCAACAATTTCCTTATTGAATGATATATGTACATATCCACATATGAATCATGGTCAATTAAAAAATTACAGTAATAAGTAAAGTAATAAGAAAAGGGATACTGGATTAACACTCTTAAATGACATCAATTTTTTCTTGAAATAGAGAAAAATACTGACTAATATCAGTTTTATATTTGGTAAAATATTGACTAATATCAGTATTATATTTGGTAAAATCTTCTAAAATTCATAATGATTCAGATGGGCTCTATTTATGTCTCCGAGGCTGTGACGTTATATATTCCTATGTTTAAACACTTGATTTGGTATAAATAAGACAGCACAGTGATTGCAAAGAAAAAAATATAACTGAAATGAACTTCTTACTCACCCATGTGCATTAGGGTTCACTGTATAAACAGTAGTTCTCCACACTAACATCCACAGAATAAAATGTTTATTAAAATATACATAGCAAAAGTGTGCTAATTTGAGGCTTACACATGTATTATGAAAATATGACAGCAGTAATAGTAATTTTTTGAACTCTGATCAACACAACATTTTTTATAGGAAGAGTATTTTATCACTGACACTGTTTAGAATTGCTAAGACATAGTTATAGTAAAAAGCAGAATGACTTATAGTTAGTTTTATTATTGTCTTTAATGAATCCCTTTCTTTCCTAGACCCAGTGTGGATTATTCTAACTGCCTATTCTTGGTACGCTAGTGATCTTCATAAAAAATTAATGATGTATAATAAAATTCAATTCCCAATCCTGTTATACAGCAAGAGGGAGAGAGAGAACACTGAGAATAGAAAGCCATTTTATTCACATGATAAAGTCTATCACAAATCAAAAACAAACATTTTAACACCTTAGGCCTATCTATTAAAAAAAAAATTAAAAAGGACAAACTAAACAGGAAAACCATAGAGCTAAAACAAACATTGTGCTGGTTATGGTCTTGAATAATTAACATAAGTCTGGGAGTTCTGGAAAATGCAGCCTTTAATTATGCACCATTAACATTATTATTCACTTTAGGAATCAGTCAAAAAGGTACTAGAATAAACTGCTTTGTCTATATGAACAGAAATAAAACTAAAAATACACAGATATCTTGAAAATAAACAGCAGAGTCTATAATGAACCCCTCTCTTCCCTTCCCTGCCCCTTTTCCTCCAACTTCACCTGTACCCTTTAGAAAGAAAACCAAATCTGGGCTTCCCTGGTGGTCCAGTGGGTAAGGACACTGCCTTGCAGTGCTAAGGGCGCCGGTTCGATCCCTGGCCTGGGAAGATGCCACGTGCCGTGGAGCGACTGGACCGATGTGTCCAAGTACCGAGCCCGAGCTCTGGAGCGCATGCGCCCAGAGCCGGTGCTCCGCGACAACAGAGGCCACCACGATGGGAGGCCCACATGGGCCAAAGAACAAAGATGGATGAAAATGGACAAATGAAAGAGCAATAGAAGTGGCCCGCCCGCCCCCTCCCTCCCTCCCCACCCCACCCTACCAAAATAAGTAAATAAATAAATCTTTAAAAAAAAACAACAAAAACAAATCTATATTAAAAAATTATATCCCAATTACAGAAAAATAAAACCCTCAACAAAAACATGTACAACTTTGTGACTGAAAATCTTTACATAAATAAAAAAAGTATCAAAAAGGTATAAATCAGAGAAAAACTGTTTCCAGAATGAGAAGAGAGAGGTAAAGAATTGTCGTTTTTTATGACTACAGGTTTATTATAATTCTCATTAAAATTCTACACTGGATCTTTTTTCCTGGACCTTGTTAAAATATATTAAAAGTTTTATTATTAATATATTAAAATTATATTCAAAATTGATAAAAATATAATAAAATTTTTCATCTTGAAATGAAAATTATCTAAGACCTAGTTGAATAGGAAGTTTAGGAATCTTTTTATGATGTCTTAATATACAGTATAAAGCTCTATCAAAATTATAAAAGATTCTAAAGTTATGACAGTAAAAGCACTAGAGTATTTCAACACGAAAAGTATTCCATGAAAAGAAAAGTGCTGGTTATGGTCTTGAATAATTAACATAAGTCTGGGAGTTCTGGAAAATGCAGCCTTTAATTATGCACCATTAACATTATTATTCACTTTAGGAATCAGTCAAAAAGGTACTAGAATAAACTGCTTTGTCTATATGAACAGAAATAAAACTAAAAATACACAGATATCTTGAAAATAAACAGCAGAGTCTATAATGAACCCCTCTCTTCCCTTCCCTGCCCCTTTTCCTCCAACTTCACCTGTACCCTTTAGAAAGAAAACCAAATCTGGGCTTCCCTGGTGGTCCAGTGGGTAAGGACACTGCCTTGCAGTGCTAAGGGCGCCGGTTCGATCCCTGGCCTGGGAAGATGCCACGTGCCGTGGAGCGACTGGACCGATGTGTCCAAGTACCGAGCCCGAGCTCTGGAGCGCATGCGCCCAGAGCCGGTGCTCCGCGACAACAGAGGCCACCACGATGGGAGGCCCACATGGGCCAAAGAACAAAGATGGATGAAAATGGACAAATGAAAGAGCAATAGAAGTGGCCCGCCCGCCCCCTCCCTCCCTCCCCACCCCACCCTACCAAAATAAGTAAATAAATAAATCTTTAAAAAAAAACAACAAAAACAAATCTATATTAAAAAATTATATCCCAATTACAGAAAAATAAAACCCTCAACAAAAACATGTACAACTTTGTGACTGAAAATCTTTACATAAATAAAAAAAGTATCAAAAAGGTATAAATCAGAGAAAAACTGTTTCCAGAATGAGAAGAGAGAGGTAAAGAATTGTCGTTTTTTATGACTACAGGTTTATTATAATTCTCATTAAAATTCTACACTGGATCTTTTTTCCTGGACCTTGTTAAAATATATTAAAAGTTTTATTATTAATATATTAAAATTATATTCAAAATTGATAAAAATATAATAAAATTTTTCATCTTGAAATGAAAATTATCTAAGACCTAGTTGAATAGGAAGTTTAGGAATCTTTTTATGATGTCTTAATATACAGTATAAAGCTCTATCAAAAATTATAAAAGATTCTAAAGTTATGACAGTAAAAGCACTAGAGTATTTCAACACGAGTATATATATATGTATATCCATGAAACAGGATAGCTGAGAAACAAACACTACCATACATCAAAATTTAATATACGATAAATGCATACTTAAGTCAGTTTGGAATTAATGCCTAATTTATTCATTTTTCTTTATTTTTATATAACATTGTATCAGTTTGGAATTAATACCTAATTTATTCATTTGTCTTTATTTTTATATAACATTGTATTCACTTGGTATATAATATAAGAATTGTATATATCATGAAACTGTTACTGTAATACATTTAGTTAACATTAATCATCACGCATAGCTGCAAATTTTTTTTTCTCATGGCAAGAACTTTTAAGGTCTACTCTCTTTACAACTTTCAAATATATAATACAGTGTTAGTAAATGTAGTCACTATGTTGTACATATTAATATTTACTTTGAAGGAGAAAATTCTACTCTTAATGGAAGTGGAAAGATCTTGAAAAAAAGAGTTAGATATAATTATATCATAGCAATTTCTCCACCTAACAAAGGGGAATAGAAATAGAATATCAACAATCATCTGGATAAAAAAATTGTTCAGAATCAATATATAGTGTGTTATATGCCAGCTGTTTGATGAGCTTATATAAATAAAAATAAGCACCAAAACTCTAATTGAAAGAAGAGGGAATGCAATACAGATATGGATCATACTACTGTTAAGGACTATATAACTACTTATGCATTGGCCTAAAAAATATGTCACAGGATGCTTGAGAAAAAGTTTTATAAAAAAATTTAAAAATTCATGACTACAGGTTTATTATAATTCTCATTAAAATTCTACACTGGATCTTTTTTCCTGGACCTTGTTAAAATATATTAAAAGTTTTATTATTAATATATTAAAATTATATTCAAAATTGATAAAAATATAATAAAATTTTTCATCTTGAAATGAAAATTATCTAAGACCTAGTTGAATAGGAAGTTTAGGAATCTTTTTATGATGTCTTAATATACAGTATAAAGCTCTATCAAAAATTATAAAAGATTCTAAAGTTATGACAGTAAAAGCACTAGAGTATTTCAACACGAGTATATATATATGTATATCCATGAAACAGGATAGCTGAGAAACAAACACTACCATACATCAAAATTTAATATACGATAAATGCATACTTAAGTCAGTTTGGAATTAATGCCTAATTTATTCATTTTTCTTTATTTTATATAACATTGTATCAGTTTGGAATTAATACCTAATTTATTCATTTGTCTTTATTTTTATATAACATTGTATTCACTTGGTATATAATATAAGAATTGTATATATCATGAAACTGTTACTGTAATACATTTAGTTAACATTAATCATCACGCATAGCTGCAAATTTTTTTTTCTCATGGCAAGAACTTTTAAGGTCTACTCTCTTTACAACTTTCAAATATATAATACAGTGTTAGTAAATGTAGTCACTATGTTGTACATATTAATATTTACTTTGAAGGAGAAAATTCTACTCTTAATGGAAGTGGAAAGATCTTGAAAAAAAGAGTTAGATATAATTATATCATAGCAATTTCTCCACCTAACAAAGGGGAATAGAAATAGAATATCAACAATCATCTGGATAAAAAAATTGTTCAGAATCAATATATAGTGTGTTATATGCCAGCTGTTTGATGAGCTTATATAAATAAAAATAAGCACCAAAACTCTAATTGAAAGAAGAGGGAATGCAATACAGATATGGATCATACTACTGTTAAGGACTATATAACTACTTATGCATTGGCCTAAAAAATATGTCACAGGATGCTTGAGAAAAAAGTGAACAAAACTCTTACTTATCTTAATCTCTAGAAATTAGATTAGTGATATTCTAGTTTATTTTTTATATACTTTGTTGCTGTTTTTTCCAAATATAATGAATATGTATTTTTATCATGAGAAATAGATTTTATAAAAAATACCTAAACCAAAATCTCTTTACTTTTGCTATTTTCTAGTAATTTCAGAGCTTACTGCATTTTTTTTCCTTCTTTTTCAATGAGCACCTATTGTTTTGCAAAGCAAGATTTTGTATAGAATACTTCCTGGATTAGATCAATTTTAGTACAGTGAGGGCAGATATATAAACATAAAAATTTCCTAGCTTTTATTTTTATATTAAAGATGCTGGTATTTAAAGTTTATTTAACATTTTTGATAATGAGAGATATGAAAATCTGGGAGAGTGTTCCAATATCCATGTATCCTTTATGAATGTATGCATGTATACATGTGTATATGTATGTATGTATATGTAACCCATAAGTTGCATTTATCATTATCTGATGCTATTTCTGGATCCATCAATTCTTAGTCAATGCCATTGCTGTTTTCACCAGTAGACTATGAATCCCCTAAGGACTGGGTATTTTTCCTTGCTCCACTCGCATTCCCCAGAACTAAGTGTGACCCACAGTAGGCTCACAGTATTTCCTGAAGGAATAAATGACGAATTCAATGATCAGCCTGGAGAAGAGAAAATGCAGCGAGGCTAATCACTATCCTCAAATATCTGAGTTGATTTTGCACAGAGGTGTAATGTGACATAATCAACATTAGCACTAAATGATTGGTAAGCCCAGTTGAGCTCAAAATGAGGAAAGACTTTGTAACAGTCCCAGCTGTCAAAGATGAAGTACAGTCTATATAACTTGAAAAAAAATTTTGAGGGAATTGGGCATATTTCCACTACAAGGAATAGTAGATTCAACAATCATCTGGATAAAAATTGTTCAGAATCAATATATAGTGTGTTATATGCCAGCTGTTTGATGAGCTTATATAAATAAAAATAAGCACCAAAACTCTAATTGAAAGAAGAGGAATGCAATACAGATATGGATCATACTACTGTTAAGGACTATATAACTACTTATGCATTGGCCTAAAAAATATGTCACAGGATGCTTGAGAAAAAAGTGAACAAAACTCTTACTTATCTTAATCTCTAGAAATTAGATTAGTGATATTCTAGTTTATTTTTTATATACTTTGTTGCTGTTTTTTCCAAATATAATGAATATGTATTTTTATCATGAGAAATAGATTTTATAAAAAATACCTAAACCAAAATCTCTTTACTTTTGCTATTTTCTAGTAATTTCAGAGCTTACTGCATTTTTTTCCTTCTTTTTCAATGAGCACCTATTGTTTTGCAAAGCAAGATTTTGTATAGAATACTTCCTGGATTAGATCAATTTTAGTACAGTGAGGGCAGATATATAAACATAAAAATTTCCTAGCTTTTATTTTTATATTAAAGATGCTGGTATTTAAAGTTTATTTAACATTTTTGATAATGAGAGATATGAAAATCTGGGAGAGTGTTCCAATATCCATGTATCCTTTATGAATGTATGCATGTATACATGTGTATATGTATGTATGTATATGTAACCCATAAGTTGCATTTATCATTATCTGATGCTATTTCTGGATCCATCAATTCTTAGTCAATGCCATTGCTGTTTTCACCAGTAGACTATGAATCCCCTAAGGACTGGGTATTTTTCCTTGCTCCACTCGCATTCCCCAGAACTAAGTGTGACCCACAGTAGGCTCACAGTATTTCCTGAAGGAATAAATGACGAATTCAATGATCAGCCTGGAGAAGAGAAAATGCAGCGAGGCTAATCACTATCCTCAAATATCTGAGTTGATTTTGCACAGAGGTGTAATGTGACATAATCAACATTAGCACTAAATGATTGGTAAGCCCAGTTGAGCTCAAAATGAGGAAAGACTTTGTAACAGTCCCAGCTGTCAAAGATGAAGTGGACTGTTAGGGATGTGTTTGTTCCCTGTTACCCAGGACATTCAAGTACCGTCTGCCTAATTTCTTAGTTAAGATTTACATGCAATTGTGCTCAGAGTAGAGAAAATTTAAAAACTCATTTAATCCCCAGTCTCTTATGACCAGATAGAAGAGGAAAATGCATTCCACAACACAGTCAGAATCATAACAATTTAGGGCGAGAGATCTGATAAAAAATGAAGTTGCAATCCCTTTGTGGCCATCTACCAACCACAGATAAAGTCCTTACTCAACAACAAATATTTATTAAGCTCCAGTTATGTGAGTCAGTGCTTTCAATCCTGGGGTTACAGCAGGGAATGAGGTAAGCAAGAATTTTCTTTTCATTGGAGTCCTATCCATCATTTGGTAGCCAGATTTACATATGTGTGCCTAAATGTATGTGTATAATTATACTGAGCTTTTGAACTGGATGAATAGATCAGACTATGAGTGGTAGACAAATTAGCTCAACTTTGTGTGTTATGATTAAATGACAAAAGATAGGGAATGACTGGGATATTCTCTGTTTACAGGTTTGCATTCTTTTGGCCTTTGAATGATTACACCAAACTGACAGCAGTTGGTCAACCAGACTCTAGGAGTCAGTTGAATTTTTGCAGGATATTTATTCATACATTAGGGTGGTCTTCCAGGAAACAGAACAAGAAACAGAACATTTTACAAGCAGCATTATAGAAATATATACAAAGAAGCATTCTGGATGGAAAATTGAAACTTGGTTTCACACAGGGAAGTCTAAACAGAATTTAGGCTACCCCAGAAAATTTGACTAAGAAAGTAAATAAGTGTCTTTAAAAATTTGTTTTAAAAATAATGGCTTGGGGCTTTCCTGTTGCTCCAGTGGGTAAAGACACCACCTTGCAGTGCAAGAGGTGCGGGTTCGATCCCTGGCCTGCGAAGATCCCACGTGCTGCGAAGCGGTTGGATCGATGTGTCCGACTACTGAGCCGGAGCCCTGGAGCACATGTGCCCAGAGCCAGTGCTCTGCAATGAGAGAGGCCACTGCGATAGGAGGTCCACACAGGGCAAATAACAAAGATGGAAATAAAAAATAAAAGACCAATAGAAGTGGCCAAAAAATAAAAAAATAAATAAATAAAAATAATGGCTTAAGAATCCAACCTCACATAATAGAGTCATTTATCTTTTTAAGGAAAATTAATTGGAATAATATTAAATGTACTTTTTGTTAAGAATACTAGTGATTATTAGTGAATATTAGTGAAAATACTATAGGAGTGGATTTTAAAATGAAGTTGCAATCCCTTTGTGGCCATCTACCAACCACAGATAAAGTCCTTACTCAACAACAAATATTTATTAAGCTCCAGTTATGTGAGTCAGTGCTTTCAATCCTGGGGTTACAGCAGGGAATGAGGTAAGCAAGAATTTTCTTTTCATTGGAGTCCTATCCATCATTTGGTAGCCAGATTTACATATGTGTGCCTAAATGTATGTGTATAATTATACTGAGCTTTTGAACTGGATGAATAGATCAGACTATGAGTGGTAGACAAATTAGCTCAACTTTGTGTGTTATGATTAAATGACAAAAGATAGGGAATGACTGGGATATTCTCTGTTTACAGGTTTGCATTCTTTTGGCCTTTGAATGATTACACCAAACTGACAGCAGTTGGTCAACCAGACTCTAGGAGTCAGTTGAATTTTTGCAGGATATTTATTCATACATTAGGGTGGTCTTCCAGGAAACAGAACAAGAAACAGAACATTTTACAAGCAGCATTATAGAAATATATACAAAGAAGCATTCTGGATGGAAAATTGAAACTTGGTTTCACACAGGGAAGTCTAAACAGAATTTAGGCTACCCCAGAAAATTTGACTAAGAAAGTAAATAAGTGTCTTTAAAAATTTGTTTTAAAAATAATGGCTTGGGGCTTTCCTGTTGCTCCAGTGGGTAAAGACACCACCTTGCAGTGCAAGAGGTGCGGGTTCGATCCCTGGCCTGCGAAGATCCCACGTGCTGCGAAGCGGTTGGATCGATGTGTCCGACTACTGAGCCGGAGCCCTGGAGCACATGTGCCCAGAGCCAGTGCTCTGCAATGAGAGAGGCCACTGCGATAGGAGGTCCACACAGGGCAAATAACAAAGATGGAAATAAAAAATAAAAGACCAATAGAAGTGGCCAAAAAATAAAAAAATAAATAAATAAAAATAATGGCTTAAGAATCCAACCTCACATAATAGAGTCATTTATCTTTTTAAGGAAAATTAATTGGAATAATATTAAATGTACTTTTTGTTAAGAATACTAGTGATTATTAGTGAATATTAGTGAAAATACTATAGGAGTGATGTAATTTGTCCAGGGAATCCCTTGTTAAATTTTAGAGTGCAGTTTTTATTTTCACAAGGTTTATTTGTATTGTTATTACTGGTATTTTGTAAGCACGGATGCTAAACACCATATAATAATGAACATTCCACACAGCTTAAAATTTTCTGCTTCTTACACAAATTTCTAATTCCCTACTGAACATTCCTGTCAGAGAAAAACCAAAACCTAGATTCTAAACGCATTTATCATAAAAACACCAAATATTTTGACATTTTTGCACATCCTGATTTCTTCCTGTTATATTTATTTTGTAAGTCCAACGATGATGGTACATTTTTTTTGTTGTTTTTGTCCAAGATTTTAAGAGGTGCCCTTTTCCATTTTGATAGATAATATGACTGATGGCAGTGAATTGTACATTTTAAGCTGTTGTATTTCTAGTGTTGTAAACTTCTGACCATTTTTGCTGAATCTATTAATTACTTTATAATATTGATTTTATACTGATGTTTTGAAAACTATGAAGGTGGGTTGTATGCATTATCTAAGATTTTTATTTCAAGATATAAAAATACACATTAAAAAATATCTAGCAAGAAAGTGTTGAATCTGCCTGGGTTGAGAATGACAGGCCAAGATGGGAAGTTGTGTTTATGAATCCTGGGTTTGGTGAAAATCATTAGAAGGGCTTGGATGCATTTTATTCTGTATCTTTACTTTTTGCAGCACTATGCAACTTGAAGGATCTCAGTTCCACAACTGAGGACCAAACCCTTGGCAGTAAAAGGGCAAAATACTAACCATTGGATCACCGTGGGAATTCCTATGGGTGTACTTTAGAATGCATTGACTTTGCATCCCAGCTCCAGGAATTTCTTGTGCAAGCTTGTATAAATAAATCTCTTGGAACCTCAGATTCTACATCTATAAAATAGAAATGTAATTCCCACTATTGGAGACTACTGGAGATAATGGAATTGTGATTACACAAGGTTAGGGACATGCTTGGTCCATAGTTAGCTATCACAGGTCACTTCTCCTCCTTGCCTTAGAGCAAAGATTTCATCTTGAAATTACCTTTTAACTCTGTTTACTTTTCTGGGATGAAAAGGATCTCAAAAAATAATCTGCCTGCACCTAATTATAAAGTGTCAACTCATGTTTAAATATGATGTATAGAAAGAATAAAATGAAAACTATGTAAATGATTATATATTTAGATATATAAATCCTTGAGTCTTGCTTCAGTAAATAAAACAATAAAATAGTTGCTCAAACTTACTAGAAATGAAAATATGGGAATTGAAGTGACCTAATGTCAGAAGCTAGTCCATGGAAAAAAGAGAAGAAAGAAAAAAACTCCACTGAAATAAAAGAGAAGACACTCAGGGAGCATGTAAAGTAGTGTAAGGTGATAAGAAACTGAACCATGTGCACATGGTCAGAGAAAGAGGATGGTCCTAAGCATGTGAATAAGAGTTCAAGTTTAACTGAAGCCAGAATACACAAGGAAATTTACCAACTATCGATATTCAGTAAACGAAGGTAAACAATGCTCCTGTGAGCTTCTTGGGTTGCCATTTGCTTTAGACTGCCTATGTTGGGCAACATTTCTCTCTAATAATGTAGTGAGGACCCGCCCAAAAAGCTACTGTTATGTCCTTAGTAATAATAAGTAAAATATGAACAAAGCATATCCAATCAGTACTTGCATTTTCCTTTCTATTTTATTTTACCATCAATGCTCCTCATACCTTGGGTACAGAACAGAGTTGCAAGTCAATATTTAATTTCAAGACAGTACCCTTATTCCACCTAAAAAACCCTGTCCATGTGGCACTTTTGCTGAATTACTGGCATTTTTCGTGTGAAGTGAAAGTTATTCAGTTGTGTCTAACTTTTTGTAACTCTGTGGACTGTAGCCTACCAGGCTCCTCTGTCCATAGAATTCTCCAGGCAAGAACACCAGAACACAAGAGTGGGTAGTCATTTTCTCCACTACTCTGGATAGTTTAATAAAAGAAATGTAATTCCCACTATTGGAGACTACTGGAGATAATGGAATTGTGATTACACAAGGTTAGGGACATGCTTGGTCCATAGTTAGCTATCACAGGTCACTTCTCCTCCTTGCCTTAGAGCAAAGATTTCATCTTGAAATTACCTTTTAACTCTGTTTACTTTTCTGGGATGAAAAGGATCTCAAAAAATAATCTGCCTGCACCTAATTATAAAGTGTCAACTCATGTTTAAATATGATGTATAGAAAGAATAAAATGAAAACTATGTAAATGATTATATATTTAGATATATAAATCCTTGAGTCTTGCTTCAGTAAATAAAACAATAAAATAGTTGCTCAAACTTACTAGAAATGAAAATATGGGAATTGAAGTGACCTAATGTCAGAAGCTAGTCCATGGAAAAAAGAGAAGAAAGAAAAAAACTCCACTGAAATAAAAGAGAAGACACTCAGGGAGCATGTAAAGTAGTGTAAGGTGATAAGAAACTGAACCATGTGCACATGGTCAGAGAAAGAGGATGGTCCTAAGCATGTGAATAAGAGTTCAAGTTTAACTGAAGCCAGAATACACAAGGAAATTTACCAACTATCGATATTCAGTAAACGAAGGTAAACAATGCTCCTGTGAGCTTCTTGGGTTGCCATTTGCTTTAGACTGCCTATGTTGGGCAACATTTCTCTCTAATAATGTAGTGAGGACCCGCCCAAAAAGCTACTGTTATGTCCTTAGTAATAATAAGTAAAATATGAACAAAGCATATCCAATCAGTACTTGCATTTTCCTTTCTATTTTATTTTACCATCAATGCTCCTCATACCTTGGGTACAGAACAGAGTTGCAAGTCAATATTTAATTTCAAGACAGTACCCTTATTCCACCTAAAAATCCCTGTCCATGTGGCACTTTTGCTGAATTACTGGCATTTTTCGTGTGAAGTGAAAGTTATTCAGTTGTGTCTAACTTTTTGTAACTCTGTGGACTGTAGCCTACCAGGCTCCTCTGTCCATAGAATTCTCCAGGCAAGAACACCAGAACACCAGAGTGGGTAGTCATTTCCTTCTCCACAGGATCTTCCCAATCCAGGGATTAAACTCAGGTCTTCTGCATTCTAGGCAGATTCTTTACTGTCTAAATAAGTTATTGCAACAAATATTCAGTATTATTATGTGTTGAAAAGTGTTCGGTTTGTATTTAGGGAAGTTGAGTTTGGTGGTCATTCAAAGGTGATGTTGGGCTCAAGTCTGTTCTTCCCTGGGAGAGATTCCTGTGTGGTTCTTCCCCATAACTGTCACACCTCTGAAAATTTCCAAAATGCCCCAACTGCCCATGCATACAGTTGGTTTTAGCCCCTTATAATTTTTTTCATATGTTGTTGCTGGAGGAGATGTTTGTCCAAGTGCAAGCACTACAGCAAAGGGCCCCAGGTCCCAGGCCTGTCTCATTAGAACATTGGAGGAGGATGTCAGGGAGGAGAAAGAATTGAATTTCACATCCTTCTTCCCAAATAGTTGATTCTATAAAAGTATGAGAAAGATGAGTTAAAATAGCTATTTGATGATACTCCATATGTTTTCCAAGAAGACCGGCAATGGGAAGTTCAACCAATTGAGCCAAGAGAGTACATAGTTTACCTTCCAGATTACAGAAGGATGGAAGTAATGTAGCCTTGTCCCTGTATGAAAGAAAAATCAATTCTCACTTCCTTGAGGTTCTCTGAAAGTCTTCTCTCTGTGTTTTTGTGATATGACCCACCTTATATTTTAACCCAAATAAGTACATTGGCTATTTAACTAATTTTCAAGTAGCAATACACTATTGCTATCATCCAAAGCTCTGCTCAGTACATAAACATCATCTTAAGCTGGTAGAAGACACTCATCTTTGCAGTTAATGAAGCATTAAATATTCACACATTTATGGAAATCCCTCCATCTTCTAACTGTATCTCTCCATCAAAGCATCTGGACCATAATTTAGTTTCAAGAGTTGCTCTACAGACTCATTTAACTTTTCAGGTGAATTTGCTGCAGAATGATTCAGTTCAGATGTCAAGTAATTTGTATGGTTAAATCATATCTTGGAATAATTCATAAAGTTTCATGTTTAATTTTTCATTGTCTCAGCATATCTGATTTGTTGTGAAACTTAGATTTCTTGGTGAAAATGTAAATCTCATTATAGATGTCCATTGAAGTAAGTATGACAGCTCTGTTTCTCATTACATGCATGTGCAGTGTAAGGACATTAACCATAAAATTTGGTGAATGTCCCCTAGGGATTTTAAAGTTTAGTATGTTTCAAATAACTTGAAGAATGGCATTTGTTTATAGTTTTTCATGTGCATAGGAAATAATAAATACAACTGACAGTCATGTACATGGTGAATTAAACTGAAGTTATGTGATATATACAAGGTGTCATGTTTTGGCTTTTGAAAAAAACTGAAAATGAAATTAGCATGTCAAAATCAATATTTCAAAATATATCTTTTTAGCTAAAGATTTAAGTCTTTTGGAAAATATTTTGGTAGATGTTAAACAGTATTATGACTTTTTTTAAGGTAAGTTTCATACCAATTTTATTTGGTATGAAATTACAGGTGCTTGTAGAATTTCAAAATTAATTATAGCAAAATTTAAACTGCACATTTAATAGATTTTAAAGGGCAAGAAAGCAAAATTTACGTGGATTATGTAAATTATAAAATTATTAACAAAAAGTACTGCTATTCCATTTATTGAATAGCCACTGAATTATAACAATCTGCTGTGACCTTGTTTTTGGTGTTTGAAGTTTGGAAAATAATGTAATCTCCAATTTGAACAACTCATTATATCACTCTCAAAGAAAATTTTAACCCAAATAAGTACATTGGCTTTCAAGTAGCAATACACTATTGCTATCATCCAAAGCTCTGCTCAGTACATAAACATCATCTTAAGCTGGTAGAAGACACTCATCTTTGCAGTTAATGAAGCATTAAATATTCACACATTTATGGAAATCCCTCCATCTTCTAACTGTATCTCTCCATCAAAGCATCTGGACCATAATTTAGTTTCAAGAGTTGCTCTACAGACTCATTTAACTTTTCAGGTGAATTTGCTGCAGAATGATTCAGTTCAGATGTCAAGTAATTTGTATGGTTAAATCATATCTTGGAATAATTCATAAAGTTTCATGTTTAATTTTTCATTGTCTCAGCATATCTGATTTGTTGTGAAACTTAGATTTCTTGGTGAAAATGTAAATCTCATTATAGATGTCCATTGAAGTAAGTATGACAGCTCTGTTTCTCATTACATGCATGTGCAGTGTAAGGACATTAACCATAAAATTTGGTGAATGTCCCCTAGGGATTTTAAAGTTTAGTATGTTTCAAATAACTTGAAGAATGGCATTTGTTTATAGTTTTTCATGTGCATAGGAAATAATAAATACAACTGACAGTCATGTACATGGTGAATTAAACTGAAGTTATGTGATATATACAAGGTGTCATGTTTTGGCTTTTGAAAAAAACTGAAAATGAAATTAGCATGTCAAAATCAATATTTCAAAATATATCTTTTTAGCTAAAGATTTAAGTCTTTTGGAAAATATTTTGGTAGATGTTAAACAGTATTATGACTTTTTTTAAGGTAAGTTTCATACCAATTTTATTTGGTATGAAATTACAGGTGCTTGTAGAATTTCAAAATTAATTATAGCAAAATTTAAACTGCACATTTAATAGATTTTAAAGGGCAAGAAAGCAAAATTTACGTGGATTATGTAAATTATAAAATTATTAACAAAAAGTACTGCTATTCCATTTATTGAATAGCCACTGAATTATAACAATCTGCTGTGACCTTGTTTTTGGTGTTTGAAGTTTGGAAAATAATGTAATCTCCAATTTGAACAACTCATTATATCACTCTCAAAGAAAAAAGGCTACCATAAAAAGGAAATTACTTCTAGTTTAAATATGTAACCCTAAAAATGAATTCACAAATATGTGTAGTCTGTTGTAGGTATGAAATTATATAACTTCATGATACTGTATCTTCCCTCATCTGATAGTTTTTGTATTTTGAATTTTAAAAGAAGTTTGCTTTTTTTTAGATACTTGCTTTTTTAGATAGATGTCACAGAGAAAAAACCTGATGATATTTTTATTCAGTTATTCAAATCAACATTAGATTGATGAGACATGGTGACAGAAATGCAGTTAAAATAATTGATAAATTATCACTGGACCATTTCCAAACTCTGCTCACAAGGCTTATGAATGCAAAATCTTAATGGGGAAAGTAATTTAATGGAGAAGACAGAGCAATCAGCTCCTTGACTCCTGCTGAATGCAGATAAATAATATGATGTTTTATCCAAAAAGCGGATGGAAACTTCATTAAACTAAAAGCAACTCATCTTGTAGCGTAAATACTGATTCCTTTATAGACTCCTCTCTCTTCCCTTTTCCCTCATTGAATGTGTTGGTAGAGACATGAAAGGAGCTACCTAGAGCCAAGTTTGATTTTTCATGAAAAAACTGGTAATTAATACCTAAGTATTTTCAAGGATATGTGTTTTTTACTTAAAGAAAATTACAATAACTTGAATTTTAAAAATATTCAGAAAATTCAAGTTTCTTGCAAGATATTATTCAGGCAAGATACAGAGTCATGCAAACCTTCATTTGAACCTTGGCTCAGGCAAAATTGAAAAACTTTGTTAATTTATTCAATATTCATTTATTAAGTGAATACTATGTATCAAAGATTGTCTTTGATTTGATAGAATACTGAATAAATAGTTCCTATTTAAAATTAGCCTTTTTTTTCATGCTGTATATCAGATTACTCCACTGTATGATGTGAATAATAATTTCGCCATTTTATTAAATAAAATAATTATATAAATTATAATTATATAAAACCTCAGTTCAAAACTAGTGCCTAAATTTTGTTATTATTAGAGTAAAAAAAAATCACCAAATTAGAAACTAATCTAGTATTCATTTCTTTTTCTTCAGTTAGTAATGTTGAAATAACAAAATCTGGAAGACAAATACTATGTAACAAATTCTTCAAATGCTCAAATGCTCAAAATATTTCAGTAGCTACTTGACTTGTTACAAACCCTTTTATCTAAACACGATTATATTTAAAATTTATCAGTTCAGTCCCTCAGTCATGTCCGACTCTTTTTGACCCCATGGACTGGAGCACGCCAGGCTTCCCTTTGCTCCCAGAGCTTGCTTAAACTCATGTCCACTAACTCAGTGATGCCATCTAGCCATCTCGTCCTCTGCAATCCCCTTCTCCTTCTGTGTTGTATTTTTACCAGCATTGGAATCTTTTCCAATGAGTTTGTCTCTTTGCATTAGTTGCTCAAATTATTGGAGCTTCAGCATCAGTCCTTCCAATGAATATTCAGGGTGGATTTCCTTTAGGATTGACTGGTCTGATCTTCTCACAGTCCAAGGGACTTTCAAGAATCTTGTCCAACACCACAGTTCAACGGCGTCAATTCTTTAGCACTCAGCTTTCTTTATGATCCAACTCTCAAATGACATGACTATCAGAAAAACCATATGGACTATATGAACTTTTGTCAGCAAAGTGATGTCTTTGTGTTTTAATACACTGTCTAGCCCTGTCATAGTTTTTATTCCAAGATGCTTGTCTTTTAATCTCATGGCTGTGGTCACCATCCACAGTGATTTTGGAGCCCAAGAAAATAAAGCCTGTCACTGTTTCCATTGTTTGCCCATCTAGTTATCATGAAGTGATGGGACCAGATACCCTGATCTTCATTTTTTGTATGTTGAGTTTTAGGTCAGCTTTTTCACTCTCCTCTTTTACCTTTATCAAGAGACTCTTTAGTTCCTCTTCATTTTCTGCTATTAGAGTGATATTATCTGCAGTTGGTATTTCTCTTGACTCCAGCTTGTGATTCATCCAGCCTTGAATTTCACATGATGCACTCTGCATTGAAGTTAAATAAGCAAAGTGACAATATATAGCCTTGTTGTAGTTATGTAAATCACTTTCTTTTTTAAATTTAATAAGCCTCTGGTAAAGAAAATTTGGAAAAATATGTTTTAAATTTTTTTGGCTTAAAATTTTCATAAGAAATGATATCAAATCAAAAAAGCAAAATAAAAAACTTGTGATTGTGGAAAAAAAAATGATATCAGTGCCAGGGGATATATTTAATGATATATATTCTTAGGAGACTATATCTTATTCAGGCAAGCAGTTTGGTTCTTTTCAGTCTCATAACAAAGAAGCAAAGAGTGACAAAAAAATAACTCATTGATACATATTATTGATGTTGATACATATTAATAATGTTGATACATATCATTTTAGCTCAGACATTTAAAAAATACATAAATAATGTATTATCTCTTTAACTATGACAGACTAATTGGTCTTAGACTTAGATCTTAGCCAAAATGATCTTAGGGAAAGAAGAACAAATATGGAAAACTTGTATCATCTAACTGAGAGTTTAATATGAAGTTCCAATGATCATGATTATGTGGTATTGGTGTAAGAACTGACAAACTATATTAAAGGAACAATAGATGCTAAAATAAATCCACAGGGTTACATTCAAAGAATTTTTGACAAAGGTGCCAAGGAAAAAAAATGGGGATAATCTTGTCACCACAGTTCACGTCAATTCTTTAGCACTGATGCCCTCTCTGACTGATTCAGAAAAACCATATGGACTATATGAACTTTTGTCAGCAAAGTGATGTCTTTGTGTTTTAATACACTGTCTAGCCCTGTCATAGTTTTTATTCCAAGATGCTTGTCTTTTAATCTCATGGCTGTGGTCACCATCCACAGTGATTTTGGAGCCCAAGAAAATAAAGCCTGTCACTGTTTCCATTGTTTGCCCATCTAGTTATCATGAAGTGATGGGACCAGATACCCTGATCTTCATTTTTTGTATGTTGAGTTTTAGGTCAGCTTTTTCACTCTCCTCTTTTACCTTTATCAAGAGACTCTTTAGTTCCTCTTCATTTTCTGCTATTAGAGTGATATTATCTGCAGTTGGTATTTCTCTTGACTCCAGCTTGTGATTCATCCAGCCTTGAATTTCACATGATGCACTCTGCATTGAAGTTAAATAAGCAAAGTGACAATATATAGCCTTGTTGTAGTTATGTAAATCACTTTCTTTTTTAAATTTAATAAGCCTCTGGTAAAGAAAATTTGGAAAAATATGTTTTAAATTTTTTTGGCTTAAAATTTTCATAAGAAATGATATCAAATCAAAAAAGCAAAATAAAAAACTTGTGATTGTGGAAAAAAAAATGATATCAGTGCCAGGGGATATA
Organism: Tragulus kanchil; assembly: GCA_022376925.1. Taxonomy (NCBI): domain Eukaryota; kingdom Metazoa; phylum Chordata; class Mammalia; order Artiodactyla; family Tragulidae; genus Tragulus; species Tragulus kanchil. The sequence continues at coordinate 72,942,089 of JAIOJX010000005.1, read as the reverse complement.
TTTAATGATATATATTCTTAGGAGACTATATCTTATTCAGGCAAGCAGTTTGGTTCTTTTCAGTCTCATAACAAAGAAGCAAAGAGTGACAAAAAAATAACTCATTGATACATATTATTGATGTTGATACATATTAATAATGTTGATACATATCATTTTAGCTCAGACATTTAAAAAATACATAAATAATGTATTATCTCTTTAACTATGACAGACTAATTGGTCTTAGACTTAGATCTTAGCCAAAATGATCTTAGGGAAAGAAGAACAAATATGGAAAACTTGTATCATCTAACTGAGAGTTTAATATGAAGTTCCAATGATCATGATTATGTGGTATTGGTGTAAGAACTGACAAACTATATTAAAGGAACAATAGATGCTAAAATAAATCCACAGGGTTACATTCAAAGAATTTTTGACAAAGGTGCCAAGGAGAAAATGATATTTAATGAGAAGCATAATCTTCTCAACAAACAGGACTGAAACAAGTGGACAAGCATTTGCAAAAAATGAACTTCAATTCCTATCTCACATTATATATAACACTAATGGATGATTAGATACAATCCTAAAATTAAAAGAAGTTAAATTATTGTGCTTCTAGCCAAAAATAAGACACTATTTTAATGTCTCTTAAAGAACTAAATAACTAACCCCCCATCTCTCTCTCATGCAATCGCATTAGATTATTGTGAATGAGAGGTTAAATCCCTGGCTACCATTGTTTAAAACAAACATGTTGCTAAGAGTACAATTACTCATGTGTTTAGAACAAAAGTTTTTAAAATGAAACCATCAATATGTGAGATTTTGAAATATGTTTTTCTACAAAAGAGATTTCCTCTGTGTGTGTGCGCGTGTGTGTGTGTGTGTGTGTGTTTAGAGAGACAGAGAGGGAGTTGGGAGGATGTATGGAAGAGGAGTGGAGAGAGGGGGAGAGGGAAGCAAAGAGAATTTTGAGGAGTTGATAGCCTAATAGGAGCCTGTGAATGAATGAATGAAAATGAGTGTTCGTTGCTCAGTTATGTTGACTCTTGGGTCCCCATAGACTGTAGCCCACCAGGCTCCTCTGTCCATGGAATTCTCTAGGCAAGAATACTGTAATGGATAGCAATTCCTTTCTCTAGGGAATCTTCCCAACTCAGGGATTGAACTCAGGTCATCCACATTGGAGGCAGATTCCTCATCGTTTGAGCCAAAACAGAAACTGGATAGTAGTCTTTAGTAGGTGTCATTTTAATCTATTCTAAGTTTGTTGAGCTACCAGCAACTCTTTAACTTGCCAAAATGATCTTAGCCAAAATGATCTTAGGGAAAGAAGAACAAATATGGAAAACTTGTATCATCTAACTGAGAGTTTAATATGAAGTTCCAATGATCATGATTATGTGGTATTGGTGTAAGAACTGACAAACTATATTAAAGGAACAATAGATGCTAAAATAAATCCACAGGGTTACATTCAAAGAATTTTTGACAAAGGTGCCAAGGAGAAAATGATATTTAATGAGAAGCATAATCTTCTCAACAAACAGGACTGAAACAAGTGGACAAGCATTTGCAAAAAATGAACTTCAATTCCTATCTCACATTATATATAACACTAATGGATGATTAGATACAATCCTAAAATTAAAAGAAGTTAAATTATTGTGCTTCTAGCCAAAAATAAGACACTATTTTAATGTCTCTTAAAGAACTAAATAACTAACCCCCCATCTCTCTCATGCAATCGCATTAGATTATTGTGAATGAGAGGTTAAATCCCTGGCTACCATTGTTTAAAACAAACATGTTGCTAAGAGTACAATTACTCATGTGTTTAGAACAAAAGTTTTTAAAATGAAACCATCAATATGTGAGATTTTGAAATATGTTTTTCTACAAAAGAGATTTCCTCTGTGTGTGTGCGTGTGTGTGTGTGTGTGTGTGTGTTTAGAGAGACAGAGAGGGAGTTGGGAGGATGTATGGAAGAGGAGTGGAGAGAGGGGGAGAGGGAAGCAAAGAGAATTTTGAGGAGTTGATAGCCTAATAGGAGCCTGTGAATGAATGAATGAAAATGAGTGTTCGTTGCTCAGTTATGTTGACTCTTGGGTCCCCATAGACTGTAGCCCACCAGGCTCCTCTGTCCATGGAATTCTCTAGGCAAGAATACTGTAATGGATAGCAATTCCTTTCTCTAGGGAATCTTCCCAACTCAGGGATTGAACTCAGGTCATCCACATTGGAGGCAGATTCCTCATCGTTTGAGCCAAAACAGAAACTGGATAGTAGTCTTTAGTAGGTGTCATTTTAATCTATTCTAAGTTTGTTGAGCTACCAGCAACCTTTATGTCTTAAAGTCCCCTATCCTTTTGTTGTCCCTTTCTGTCAACATTTCAGTTCGTTACAGAGCACTATAAAGATACTGCCACAGAAATAAAAAATAAAAGAATCTTTTACACAATATGTGATACTCAGCATGTTCTAAATGTCATCTAGGAGCTGGAATAGAAAGAAAATGGAACATTTATCAGTGACCAGGATGAAAACAAAAGATTGTTCTTGCGATTATTTCATGTTTTCATATTTTTTGTATTTGAAAATATTTTAGGCAGTTTAATTTAGGAGATAGGTTAAAACATCAAATGGAATAATAAATGTTAAAGAACCTATGGTGAACAGGTTACACTGGAAAAATTAGTCAAATATTTTCACTAATCCTATAGTACATTTCAGTCATTGAAACATTTTGCTTTTCAAAATAGTTCAATCTAATATTACTACTCTCAGTGTATCCTTGTTGTTGTTTCTATACACTTATTTGTTAAAGCTTTTTATTTATTTGTTATTACTATTATTTTTAAATTTTTGGCCTCTTTTTTTATTGGTCCTTCATTTATTTATTTTCATCCATCTTAATTCTTTGGCCTGTGTGGATCTCCTATCGCAGTGGCCTCTCTTGTTGCAGAGCACTGGCTCTGGGTGCATGTGCTCCAGAGTACTGGCTGGTAATTGGACACACCAGTCCAGCTGATCCATGGCATATAGAATCTTCCTTTGCCAGGGATCGAACCGGTGCCCCTTGCACTGCAAGGTAGACTCTTTACCCACTGGACCACCAAGGAAGCCCTTATTTATTTTTGTTTTTTGAGTTGTGTGAAATTACAAAATGCAATTAAAAGGAAAGAGGATATGGAACAAATTGTTATTTATAATTTGTAAAGTTCCACAGAGGTAAAAGCACCATTAAACATGTGATTCTATAGATATTTCTCTGAGGTAATAAAGAGACAAAGAAATATATTTTTTAAACAATATGAATAACTTGGAGTTCCAAATAGGGAGGAAACCTCCAGAAATATTTAAAGCATTACTTAATGTGGCAACTTAAAAAGGCTGGACTGATTTAGTTCAAAATAACTATCTTATCTATCTTTCCATCCATTTATTTACCCATTCATCTATCTAACATCTATCTCTTTATGTATTTACATTAGTTTTATGTATAAGATATAAATGATTAAATTTTTTGTAGTTACAGAATTTTCAATATTTGCTCCCATACCTTTAATAACAAAAAAGCACATTTGATAACATTATACTTTATTGATTTAAGGAATTTGCTTATAGTATATTTATTTTAGTCTTCCACAATATTTCTTCTGATTTGAATTTTTATATCTCTCAAGTTTCAACGGAAAAAGTACCTTTTAAATTGTACTGTGAGATAGTATTTAAGATAGTCTATGAACATCATAACACTGTTTCACAATGAAATAAGAAATTACCAAAATACAGCCATGCAAGTCCAGAACTAACATTTTGCTTTTCAAAATAGTTCAATCTAATATTACTACTCTCAGTGTATCCTTGTTGTTGTTTCTATACACTTATTTGTTAAAGCTTTTTATTTATTTGTTATTACTATTATTTTTAAATTTTTGGCCTCTTTTTTTATTGGTCCTTCATTTATTTATTTTCATCCATCTTAATTCTTTGGCCTGTGTGGATCTCCTATCGCAGTGGCCTCTCTTGTTGCAGAGCACTGGCTCTGGGTGCATGTGCTCCAGAGTACTGGCTGGTAATTGGACACACCAGTCCAGCTGATCCATGGCATATAGAATCTTCCTTTGCCAGGGATCGAACCGGTGCCCCTTGCACTGCAAGGTAGACTCTTTACCCACTGGACCACCAGGGAAGCCCTTATTTATTTTTGTTTTTTGAGTTGTGTGAAATTACAAAATGCAATTAAAAGGAAAGAGGATATGGAACAAATTGTTATTTATAATTTGTAAAGTTCCACAGAGGTAAAAGCACCATTAAACATGTGATTCTATAGATATTTCTCTGAGGTAATAAAGAGACAAAGAAATATATTTTTTAAACAATATGAATAACTTGGAGTTCCAAATAGGGAGGAAACCTCCAGAAATATTTAAAGCATTACTTAATGTGGCAACTTAAAAAGGCTGGACTGATTTAGTTCAAAATAACTATCTTATCTATCTTTCCATCCATTTATTTACCCATTCATCTATCTAACATCTATCTCTTTATGTATTTACATTAGTTTTATGTATAAGATATAAATGATTAAATTTTTTGTAGTTACAGAATTTTCAATATTTGCTCCCATACCTTTAATAACAAAAAAGCACATTTGATAACATTATACTTTATTGATTTAAGGAATTTGCTTATAGTATATTTATTTTAGTCTTCCACAATATTTCTTCTGATTTGAATTTTTATATCTCTCAAGTTTCAACGGAAAAAGTACCTTTTAAATTGTACTGTGAGATAGTATTTAAGATAGTCTATGAACATCATAACACTGTTTCACAATGAAATAAGAAATTACCAAAATACAGCCATGCAAGTCCAGAACTAACAGTGCTTTCTGAAATGTTGGGGCTTCTCTAGTGGCTCAAATCATAACAAATCTGCCTGCAAAGTGACAAACCTTTGACCCTTGGGATCCCCTGGAGAAGGGAAAGGCAACCCAGTCCAGTATTTTTGCAGGGAAAATTCCACAGACAGAGGAACTTGGCAAGCTATAGTCCATGGGGTTGCTAAGAGTAGGAAACGACTGAGCGACTGACACTTCCACTTTTCTGCAATGTAAACTGGCATTTACAAAGGGGAAAGTGCAAACTAGATCATCTAGGAGGTCTTCCATTGATGGTACCTACTTGTGTGTATTTGTGGGGAGAGGGTTAGGTCTCTACAGCCTAGAGCCTGTCAACAGGGAATCTAGGGTTAGTAGACAAAAATCTCATTCTTAGCACTGATTCATGACATTACTTCATTTACCATAATTAGACTACAAAATCAGGTTGAACATTGGTCCTCTGACTTCTACGAGCTAAATCCCACTGGATTGAAGGTAGAAGGTGCTTATCGTTTTTGCTTTTGAAAAGGACACTCTGGTCCTTGCAAAAAGTTCTATGTGTATACAAGGTCTAGGATCTGGTTAATGTTTATTCTTTAACAATTTTGCTGCAAAAATTTAATAGGAATCGATTTTGAGTTATTATTAATTTTATAGATTTTTATACAGTGTTTAAGGGTTTTATAGCCTTTAATTCATTGTGTAGCATACTTTAAATGCTCAATAATACTTGCAATTATTCATTCTCTGATATTTTTATGAGCTTCGCTAGACATCAAAATCAACTTCACTAGTGTGTTAATTGACTTTTTTTGGCTTTCTTTTGATTTTGTTGGAAATATTGAGCTCTATAGCCTATACTTAAATAATAAGACAGTGTTAGTATTCCATTTACTATTGAAGGAAGAAAGGACAAAATCAGTACTTTGTGTTAAATCAGAATGTATTGCAAACACGACAATATTTCTTCTGATTTGAATTTTTATATCTCTCAAGTTTCAACGGAAAAAGTACCTTTTAAATTGTACTGTGAGATAGTATTTAAGATAGTCTATGAACATCATAACACTGTTTCACAATGAAATAAGAAATTACCAAAATACAGCCATGCAAGTCCAGAACTAACAGTGCTTTCTGAAATGTTGGGGCTTCTCTAGTGGCTCAAATCATAACAAATCTGCCTGCAAAGTGACAAACCTTTGACCCTTGGGATCCCCTGGAGAAGGGAAAGGCAACCCAGTCCAGTATTTTTGCAGGGAAAATTCCACAGACAGAGGAACTTGGCAAGCTATAGTCCATGGGGTTGCTAAGAGTAGGAAACGACTGAGCGACTGACACTTCCACTTTTCTGCAATGTAAACTGGCATTTACAAAGGGGAAAGTGCAAACTAGATCATCTAGGAGGTCTTCCATTGATGGTACCTACTTGTGTGTATTTGTGGGGAGAGGGTTAGGTCTCTACAGCCTAGAGCCTGTCAACAGGGAATCTAGGGTTAGTAGACAAAAATCTCATTCTTAGCACTGATTCATGACATTACTTCATTTACCATAATTAGACTACAAAATCAGGTTGAACATTGGTCCTCTGACTTCTACGAGCTAAATCCCACTGGATTGAAGGTAGAAGGTGCTTATCGTTTTTGCTTTTGAAAAGGACACTCTGGTCCTTGCAAAAAGTTCTATGTGTATACAAGGTCTAGGATCTGGTTAATGTTTATTCTTTAACAATTTTGCTGCAAAAATTTAATAGGAATCGATTTTGAGTTATTATTAATTTTATAGATTTTTATACAGTGTTTAAGGGTTTTATAGCCTTTAATTCATTGTGTAGCATACTTTAAATGCTCAATAATACTTGCAATTATTCATTCTCTGATATTTTTATGAGCTTCGCTAGACATCAAAATCAACTTCACTAGTGTGTTAATTGACTTTTTTTGGCTTTCTTTTGATTTTGTTGGAAATATTGAGCTCTATAGCCTATACTTAAATAATAAGACAGTGTTAGTATTCCATTTACTATTGAAGGAAGAAAGGACAAAATCAGTACTTTGTGTTAAATCAGAATGTATTGCAAACACGACAACAGTGGTGTAGATGAAATGTCTATTTTATTTCCAAACTAGTGCCGTTTAACTTAAAATTCAGCTCTCAGTTTGGCTTTAAATTTAAATTGAGAACTGTTTGTAACACTTTCCTCTAAATAGTTTCTGACAGAAAATTCCTTTCTCAGTCCCTTGCCACTGAAGTGTTTTTCAAGTGTTGCAAATCTGCTCTCTGTGCTGCTTTTCCTCTTGAACACAATGAAGACTAGAGTTGGCATTCTGGAAAGAAAAAATAGGTTCCTGAAAACTGGACAGAAGCCAAGCCTCAGACAGAGGGCGATGGAAAAATAGAACTATATACCCTTGAGCCCTGAGCAATGTAGTTTAGTTTCAAACACAAAAGTAGTGTTTATAACACACATTCTGCTGGCCCTTCCAGAACTTCCAGTTGAGAACCTGGTATAAAATAGGTGCTTAGTAAATATTGAATGAAATGCACTTTCCCATTTATTTTCAACGTAGTAAGCAGTGCAAAAGGTAAAATAGCATACCTTAACCAAGTCCAGGTTGTCCTGTACATGTGCGTGTGCAGTCAGAGAGACCACCCCTGCTCAATTAGGAAGTTTTGATTTAATCAGGATACATTTGTTTTTGATGAAATCCTGCATTTTCTTATCTTTTCATTGTTTAGAATTTGGTGAAGGGAATTTGGGATAGGGTCTTGGTTCTCATACAATTATTTGTTTTAGATGGTAAATTAAGTAGAAGGTGGCCATGTCCCTGTCAAAAGGCAGACCACCTTCTGTGCCAGTGACAGGAGACTAATCAGGTTAAGCAGAGGATGTAGCTTCACTTATCTAATGTTGATAACATCAATAATACTTGCAATTATTCATTCTCTGATATTTTTATGAGCTTCGCTAGACATCAAAATCAACTTCACTAGTGTGTTAATTGACTTTTTTTGGCTTTCTTTTGATTTTGTTGGAAATATTGAGCTCTATAGCCTATACTTAAATAATAAGACAGTGTTAGTATTCCATTTACTATTGAAGGAAGAAAGGACAAAATCAGTACTTTGTGTTAAATCAGAATGTATTGCAAACACGACAACAGTGGTGTAGATGAAATGTCTATTTTATTTCCAAACTAGTGCCGTTTAACTTAAAATTCAGCTCTCAGTTTGGCTTTAAATTTAAATTGAGAACTGTTTGTAACACTTTCCTCTAAATAGTTTCTGACAGAAAATTCCTTTCTCAGTCCCTTGCCACTGAAGTGTTTTTCAAGTGTTGCAAATCTGCTCTCTGTGCTGCTTTTCCTCTTGAACACAATGAAGACTAGAGTTGGCATTCTGGAAAGAAAAAATAGGTTCCTGAAAACTGGACAGAAGCCAAGCCTCAGACAGAGGGCGATGGAAAAATAGAACTATATACCCTTGAGCCCTGAGCAATGTAGTTTAGTTTCAAACACAAAAGTAGTGTTTATAACACACATTCTGCTGGCCCTTCCAGAACTTCCAGTTGAGAACCTGGTATAAAATAGGTGCTTAGTAAATATTGAATGAAATGCACTTTCCCATTTATTTTCAACGTAGTAAGCAGTGCAAAAGGTAAAATAGCATACCTTAACCAAGTCCAGGTTGTCCTGTACATGTGCGTGTGCAGTCAGAGAGACCACCCCTGCTCAATTAGGAAGTTTTGATTTAATCAGGATACATTTGTTTTTGATGAAATCCTGCATTTTCTTATCTTTTCATTGTTTAGAATTTGGTGAAGGGAATTTGGGATAGGGTCTTGGTTCTCATACAATTATTTGTTTTAGATGGTAAATTAAGTAGAAGGTGGCCATGTCCCTGTCAAAAGGCAGACCACCTTCTGTGCCAGTGACAGGAGACTAATCAGGTTAAGCAGAGGATGTAGCTTCACTTATCTAATGTTGATAACATCAATTATACTTACTTTTATTGAATTATTTTCTTAGAATGTAGCTAAGAGTTAAAGAAAAGCAGAATTTGAGAACAAAATAGAGAGTCAGTGCCTGAGAAGTGGCCCTAAGAGGACATATAATTCCATATTACAGCAATCAAGACATTCATCACAGATGGAAAAAATGCTCTGATTTAATTTACATGAATTTCCTGTTACTTTTTGTGATCTTGGGGTATACTTCAAGGTAGTTTTGACTAGAAGTAATAAAGACACTTGAAGGTAGATAACTTTTAATAAAACTTTCTTTTATTAACATTCAGTTTATTTACAGTGTTGTGTTAATTTCTGTTGCACAGCAAGGTGACTCAGTTATACACATATACAAGGTGATTCAGTTATACACATATGTATATATATACACATATATTCTTTTTATGCCTTTCTATTATGGTTTATCACATGATATTGAATATAATTCTCTGTGTACTACAGTGGGACTTTGTTGTTTATCCATTCTGTATATAATAGTTTGCATCTGCTAATCTCAAACTGCTGCATTCCTCTTCCATTTCCTGTCCCCCTTGGCAACAGGTCTGTTCTCCATGTCCACAAGTCTTTTTCTGTTGATAACTTTTTGTTTCTACACTTCTGTTCCTTAAACTTCTCTGCTAAAAACGATGGCTGAATAATAAACATTCAAAAAATGTTAACTGATTTTTCTCTTCTCTCACTAAATACAAATTACATTAAATAAGATCATGTGCATTTAGTATAAAGTCTCATAAATGTTACTTATAAGTTTATAATTATTATTACTACAGAGTCTGAACATTACAAGGCTTTGAATAACTAATTGTATCAGAGTCTGATGCAGTCAGAGAGACCACCCTGCTCAATTAGGAAGTTTTGATTTAATCAGGATACATTTGTTTTGATGAAATCCTGCATTTTCTTATCTTTTCATTGTTTAGAATTTGGTGAAGGGAATTTGGGATAGGGTCTTGGTTCTCATACAATTATTTGTTTTAGATGGTAAATTAAGTAGAAGGTGGCCATGTCCCTGTCAAAAGGCAGACCACCTTCTGTGCCAGTGACAGGAGACTAATCAGGTTAAGCAGAGGATGTAGCTTCACTTATCTAATGTTGATAACATCAATTATACTTACTTTTATTGAATTATTTTCTTAGAATGTAGCTAAGAGTTAAAGAAAAGCAGAATTTGAGAACAAAATAGAGAGTCAGTGCCTGAGAAGTGGCCCTAAGAGGACATATAATTCCATATTACAGCAATCAAGACATTCATCACAGATGGAAAAAATGCTCTGATTTAATTTACATGAATTTCCTGTTACTTTTTGTGATCTTGGGGTATACTTCAAGGTAGTTTTGACTAGAAGTAATAAAGACACTTGAAGGTAGATAACTTTTAATAAAACTTTCTTTTATTAACATTCAGTTTATTTACAGTGTTGTGTTAATTTCTGTTGCACAGCAAGGTGACTCAGTTATACACATATACAAGGTGATTCAGTTATACACATATGTATATATATACACATATATTCTTTTTATGCCTTTCTATTATGGTTTATCACATGATATTGAATATAATTCTCTGTGTACTACAGTGGGACTTTGTTGTTTATCCATTCTGTATATAATAGTTTGCATCTGCTAATCTCAAACTGCTGCATTCCTCTTCCATTTCCTGTCCCCCTTGGCAACAGGTCTGTTCTCCATGTCCACAAGTCTTTTTCTGTTGATAACTTTTTGTTTCTACACTTCTGTTCCTTAAACTTCTCTGCTAAAAACGATGGCTGAATAATAAACATTCAAAAAATGTTAACTGATTTTTCTCTTCTCTCACTAAATACAAATTACATTAAATAAGATCATGTGCATTTAGTATAAAGTCTCATAAATGTTACTTATAAGTTTATAATTATTATTACTACAGAGTCTGAACATTACAAGGCTTTGAAACTAAGCTTCATTATCTCTAAGGATTCCATTATTGAATACAGAGTGTCCTGTATGATTTGAGTAAGAAGAAAGGAGATCCATAGCTTCTAACTTTTTTGCTCCATCATTGAGATGGTTAATAACACAGACTCTGCTTTATTCTTTTGAGGTTGCTATTGGTTAACATATTCTTTTGACTTCCTTGCTTGAAGGTATCAGGTCATGGATATTAATAACCTTTATTAACCCCTTACTGTCTCACATGCATTCAGTTTCTCTTTCAAGTGGATTCCTCAACCATTTTCATGACCATTGTTGGCTCTCTTTAGATGAATGATTCTTTCTGCAGATATTTTCAGCTTTAACCGGTTTCCTTCAAAACCAGCTAGTTTAACTAGAGATGTTTAAAACATTACTTTTGTTTCCACTGTGTGAAAAAAAAACTGTGGTGACGTTTCTATGCTTTCAGAATTATGCTTTGTTTGCCCTTGTGAATGTACGTCTAAGGATGAGAAAACAAAACAAAACTTCTTTCTGTTTGCACATAAGAATCACTCTTGGTGTACTTAAGTGTGATTGTAGGAATAGCACTTGTATTTTGCAGAGTCTAAAATTTCTGTACTGTGACCAGTTCATGAGGATGGCTGAAAAATCTTTCCTAGTGTTAGATATTCCAAATATCCCTATGGTTTCTTTATAAAGGAAAGATGTTCAAAGGAAAAGTGAGGAACAGTAGAATTTTGGAGTTATATAAACATGAATGCAGAGGATAAAGATAAAATTTTAGAAAGAAATTCTGTAACCTCTTGGAACTTTTGTTAAGAAGTGCTGTTGTGGTTAGACCTGGCTTTGAATCCATGCTTCAAGGATCACTGTATATGTGAACTTTAATTGTTTTTTTCTACCTTAATGACATTTTATATTTTATTTGGATATATTTCAAATACTAGTAAATGTAAAACTGATTACTATTAAAATTGTAGGATACACAAAGCTCCTTATTTAAGTTGAAGTGTTTTGGTGAATGTTGTCAGAATATGAGCTAAATATAGCCTGTGAATAAATTCTGGTTCAGTTCACTTGGCAGTTTTTAAATGCTCTTCTTAGGCAGGTGGTATCCTGGGAATTTGGGGCCTGTATGGTGGTGAGGTCAAGTATGACCCAGTCTGTTGAAATGCATGAGGACATGTGGGCTGTGTTGTCATCTCAGCTTCTGGGATTAGTGTCAACAGCCAATTTGGAGTAATGCGGCAAAAAAAAGAAAAAAGAAAAAAATGGAAAACAAAATATTTCTATGGGAAAAGTGAGTATTCTCAGATGACAGGGGCAGGAGGACTTTGAAGAGAGAGCAGGAGCTTTATAAATACATGTCAGGAAGGCTGCTTCTGTGTCCAAGTGTGACTCAGAATCACTTAGACTTTACCAAGGTCAAAGGCTGATGCAAATGGGAAATGAGATCTTTAGCCTTAAAGTATCTTTCTGTGAAGTCACATGGCTCCAATATGGGCTGCTTGTCTCTGGGCCCAGAGCACAACTGTCATCCTGGGATCTCCTTCATCATCATTCTGAGAATTCTCTTTGCTTCTCCCATGTCACACCTCCTTTTTTCTGGAGCCTATGCCTTCATTTTTCTGGTTGATACTTATCTATTGTTTGCTTTTGTTTTTAAAACTTTTCACTTGTAAATAGCTTATTTATTTAAGTTTATTTTGTATTTTATTCAAGGACAGTAGGTCTTTGTTGGTTATCTGTTTCAAATATAGGAGTATGTACCTATTAATCCAGAACACCCAATCTACCTCTTCCCACTCACTTTTCCCCTCTGGTAACCATAGCTTGTTTTTTTTTAATCTCTGAGTCCATTTCTATTTTTGTAAATAAGTTCATCTGTATCCTTTTTTTCTTCAAGATTTCACATGTAAGCAATATTATATGATACTTGTCTTTCTTTGTCCAACTTCATTTAGTATGAAGTTTTTGGTGGAGCATTCTTCAGGTAATTCCTAAAAAATGATTTTTGAGAATCAAGTTTCTATACTCTGCATGTCTGGCAGCATTCTTGTTATACCTTTATGTTTGATGGGTACTTGAGTTGAATATGAAATTTGGATATATTTCAAATACTAGTAAATGTAAAACTGATTACTATTAAAATTGTAGGATACACAAAGCTCCTTATTTAAGTTGAAGTGTTTTGGTGAATGTTGTCAGAATATGAGCTAAATATAGCCTGTGAATAAATTCTGGTTCAGTTCACTTGGCAGTTTTTAAATGCTCTTCTTAGGCAGGTGGTATCCTGGGAATTTGGGGCCTGTATGGTGGTGAGGTCAAGTATGACCCAGTCTGTTGAAATGCATGAGGACATGTGGGCTGTGTTGTCATCTCAGCTTCTGGGATTAGTGTCAACAGCCAATTTGGAGTAATGCGGCAAAAAAAAGAAAAAAGAAAAAAATGGAAAACAAAATATTTCTATGGGAAAAGTGAGTATTCTCAGATGACAGGGGCAGGAGGACTTTGAAGAGAGAGCAGGAGCTTTATAAATACATGTCAGGAAGGCTGCTTCTGTGTCCAAGTGTGACTCAGAATCACTTAGACTTTACCAAGGTCAAAGGCTGATGCAAATGGGAAATGAGATCTTTAGCCTTAAAGTATCTTTCTGTGAAGTCACATGGCTCCAATATGGGCTGCTTGTCTCTGGGCCCAGAGCACAACTGTCATCCTGGGATCTCCTTCATCATCATTCTGAGAATTCTCTTTGCTTCTCCCATGTCACACCTCCTTTTTTCTGGAGCCTATGCCTTCATTTTTCTGGTTGATACTTATCTATTGTTTGCTTTTGTTTTTAAAACTTTTCACTTGTAAATAGCTTATTTATTTAAGTTTATTTTGTATTTTATTCAAGGACAGTAGGTCTTTGTTGGTTATCTGTTTCAAATATAGGAGTATGTACCTATTAATCCAGAACACCCAATCTACCTCTTCCCACTCACTTTTCCCCTCTGGTAACCATAGCTTGTTTTTTTTTAATCTCTGAGTCCATTTCTATTTTTGTAAATAAGTTCATCTGTATCCTTTTTTTCTTCAAGATTTCACATGTAAGCAATATTATATGATACTTGTCTTTCTTTGTCCAACTTCATTTAGTATGAAGTTTTTGGTGGAGCATTCTTCAGGTAATTCCTAAAAAATGATTTTTGAGAATCAAGTTTCTATACTCTGCATGTCTGGCAGCATTCTTGTTATACCTTTATGTTTGATGGGTACTTGAGTTGAATATGAAATTCTAGGATGGAAATATATCTTCATTGTAATCTTAAAGCCATTGTCTCCTTGTCTTGTTGGCACTGTTGTTTTTGAGAAGTCTAAGTCTTTTTTGATTCCAGACTTCTGTGTATGAAGATTGTATTTATGGAAACTTGGAGAAACTTTTTGTTCAAAAGAAGACATCGTCAATCTTGAAACTTTCACATTTGGCTCAGTGAATGGAATTATTTCTTTAAAGATTTCTTCCTTGTTTACTGATCTCTTTTTATAGAGCCACTATTATTAGGGCTAATTCTGAACTACTCCTCTTTTCTCCCCCCTTTCTTAATTTATTCCCTCCTTCCTTTCTCACCTATTTTCCATTCCTTTCACTAACTGTTCTCCCTTTTGAAAATTTCTTCAACTTAATCTTTCAAACTGAGATTGATTTTCAACTTCATTTTCAAGGGATACTTTAGCACTGAATATTTGTCTTTTATGGCATCTTGTTTCATGAGCGTTAAAGTTTCTCTTAACTCTCAAAGGCTATTATGGTATTTTTTTTAGTAATATTTTTTCTTTTTTTCTTCAAATACCTGCAAGTTCCTTTTAAAATTTCCCTTTTGTCTATACATTTAAAGGGAGATAATTTTCTTAGGTAGCTAGCGATCTTTGCTGCTTAGTTCTTATTTCACTTCAAAGAGATGTAAAAGCTGATTACAGGCTCTTGGTATATGGGTGAACTTGGTATTTTCTAAGATTTTTTTTTATTGCACTGCTGTTTTGTAGAGAGATTATTTCTGCGGGAAAGGGTCAATTTTCAATGAGAAGACCTTTTCTTTCTCTTGTCTGGAAGGCACAGACTTGACTATCAACATTCTGGAAATGGAGTGAGGAAAGAAGCCCAGAACTCAGCATTTAGTCTGCATGGTTTGGACTAGTTCCTCTGTTTCTGAACTACTCCTCTTTATATATGTGTGTGTGTATATATATATATACATATATATATATATTTGTATATGTATATGTACATTTGTATTTGTATTTGTATATGTATATTTGTATATGTATATACATGTGTGTGTGTGTGTGTGTGTGTGTGTGTATATTTCCTCTTTTAATTTCTTTCCTCCTTCCTTTCTTGGTGATTCCAGTTTTCCAGAAAACTTCCAAACTTCAGCTTAGGTGGCCAGAGAACTAAGTAGCACAGATGTGGATGGTGATCTAAGACTTCACCAACTCCTTGAACATTGAATACTGAAACATTCTTGCTTTGACCCCACAGCTGCACTTCATACTCATTTCTAGGTACTAGGTCTCACCAGGTCCTGTCATTTAGAGTAATATGTAGATTAAATGAGGCTAGTATCCAGCTTTTCTCATTGCTGAATTTGGTTTTATGATAGTACATATGGATTATTTGGATGAATTCTGAAATACCATCAAGAATAAGTCAAAATATTAGCAATAAAAGCGTCAGAAAACAGGTCATCTGATAATTAATATAAAATTGAATTGGGGACTCAGGAAGTTATTAAATTTGAATCTAGAATAAGATCATCTGAGCTGGATCTCAGAAGACTTATTGTTATTTCCAGGTGTGCATCTTAAGAATCTTGGAGGATTTGTATAGTCTGAGCTCAAAACCAGATACTGCTCAATGATTCTTCTCTGAATTTTGTTCTGAGTTTTGTGATTGACCTGAAATCCCAATACAAAGGAAAAACCCAGGAGTGTGAAACAAGATCAACCAAAATATGAGACTGTTCATATGAAAACTCTGTGACTTGAGACCACTAAGAATCCCTTGACTCTAACTGCAATGTGGTTTAATTCCATAAATGTAGGAAGGTCATGTGATTTCTTTATTGATTCTGGCACCTGTTACATCTTTATTAAATTTAGCACATGTTCTTAACTAGGTCTTCAATTATAGAAAACATTTTTAATACAATGTATTGATTCATGTAACTCACAATTTTAATAATGTGCTGTAAAGAAATGTTTAAACAGGTCACATATTCCAGCTTCTATGTCTAAATGCTCAGACCGATAAAATGAACTTCCACTTTCAAGGATGATGTTTTAAGAAGATACCAAATAAAAGCAATTCTAATAAATTTTTTTAATGAAAAAGAAACTAAAAAAACAATGTATATTTCTGAAAGGAGCAACTATTTTCAATATTTTGGGAATAATATTAAAAGTATTATGAACATGTTACCAAAAATTTGTTTATATTGCACATTGCAGAGAAATGAAATTCATGCTTTCATGTAAATAGAGAAAAAGAAAGAGAATATATAAGTTATTACATTAAACTGTGGAAATATTTTCTACAACATATGATTCATTTTGCACATTATTTTAAGTACAGTTCTATTAATAACTATAAAATAGGCTAATGTTAATTTTTCTATTACCGTTTTCTCCTTCCCCAAGAGTGATATAAATTCATTAAAGAATCAGTGATTCTATTATTCCAGCATTTGTGGAAACAAATAAATGTAAAATATTAGGATTCTAAGTTATTCTTATGTATTTGAATCCTTTGCAAAGAAGAATGGGGAAAAGAAATACACCATTAGGAAGAATACTATTTTGAAACATGGGCAGGACTCATTTCAGAATAAATGGTTAACTTGTGAATCAACTAGACTTCAACTTTTTTTTTAAACAAAATAAATGGTGGAGGGTCTTTTGGTTAAGTTGATTCAATGGGGTCTGTATTTATTTTCCCACCTGAAACAAACAAAATCAGAATCAGAAAAGTATGCCTATATTCTCATATTCATTCACGTCTGGTATATACTGCTCATCTACTGTGTATGAGAGTGCACGTTAATAAGCCAATCAGAGCTGTTGTTGTCAAGCTTAAAATCTGGTTCTGGGGGTATGCAGCAATAGCAATTTGTAGGAACCTGTCTTTGGCCACTGTGACCACTTGTGGGCCTTGCCTAAGCAGAACAGATGAATCAGTACCTCTGTATTATTTATAGAGCATATAGGTAATGTATTTACATACACCATTTTATTCCTTTACCTAAAAACCTATAAAGCCATGTAATTGTGCTTCTGATAACTTGATATGACTTTAAGTCCAATCGCATTTCTCTGTGGCCTCCTTCCTGTACCAAAATTCACAGATGCAACCCATTGGGCAGAAAATGTAGAATTTGCTTTTGTTTCAAAATGATAGATTTAACTGGAGATTGAACTTGAGTGACCCCAAAACCAAAAATTTTTGGGCAGTTATTTTTTTTTTAAAAAAAAAAAATTTTCTAGAATTTGCTTTTGTTTCAAAATGATGTTTCTGAGATTATGAACATGTTACCAAAAATTTGTTTATATTGCACATTGCAGAGAAATGAAATTCATGCGTTCATGTAAAGAGAGAAAAAGAAAGAGAAGATATAATTTATTACATTAAACTGGGGAAATATTTACTACAACATATGAGTCATTTGGCACATTATTTTAAGTACAGTTCTATTAATAACTATAAAATAGGCTAATGTTAATTTTTCTATTACCTTTTTCTCCTTCCCCAAGAGTGATATAAATTCATTAAAGAATCAGTGATTCTATTATTCCAGCATTTGTGGAAACAAATAAATGTAAAATATTAGGATTCTAAGTTATTCTTATGTATTTGAATCCTTTGCAAAGAAGAATGGGGAAAAGAAATACACCATTAGGAAGAATACTATTTTGAAACATGGGCAGGACTCATTTCAGAATAAATGGTTAACTTGTGAATCAACTAGACTTCAACTTTTTTTTTAAACAAAATAAATGGTGGAGGGTCTTTTGGTTAAGTTGATTCAATGGGGTCTGTATTTATTTTCCCACCTGAAACAAACAAAATCAGAATCAGAAAAGTATGCCTATATTCTCATATTCATTCACGTCTGGTATATACTGCTCATCTACTGTGTATGAGAGTGCACGTTAATAAGCCAATCAGAGCTGTTGTTGTCAAGCTTAAAATCTGGTTCGGGGGGTATGCAGCAATAGCAATTTGTAGGAACCTGTCTTTGGCCACTGTGACCACTTGTGGGCCTTGCCTAAGCAGAACAGATGAATCAGTACCTCTGTATTATTTATAGAGCATATAGGTAATGTATTTACATACACCATTTTATTCCTTTACCTAAAAACCTATAAAGCCATGTAATTGTGCTTCTGATAACTTGATATGACTTTAAGTCCAATCGCATTTCTCTGTGGCCTCCTTCCTGTACCAAAATTCACAGATGCAACCCATTGGGCAGAAAAATGTAGAATTTGCTTTTGTTTCAAAATGATAGATTTAACTGGAGATTGAACTTGAGTGAACTCTATAAAAATTATCATACTAAATTCCAATTTAAAGTAGTTCACTTGAGAAGGACATTTATTTGTTTGGTGACAGAAATTCTCATATCCTTTATACAATACAAACTCTCTTAAACTTCCTTCATTTCCCCCCATAGAGAAATTCTGAACATACTTAATGGCAAGTTTTTAGTTTTCCTTTTTTTTCCATTAAGGATTTTTTTTCCTGTACAAGATGTTTCTGAAATTCTGCAAAATGAGCACAGAGTACACTAAAAAGGTGATATGAAAACAATCTTTACTGTATAAGCAAGCACTTGCAAACACTAGCAACTGACATACTTATGGTGAGAGGTTTCACTTTGACATCACATTCATCATGACAGCGAGGCATCTCTCAATTATAACCAAAAGTAGTTGAGAACGGATTTCAGGCCTGAAGAAGCGCTCTTAAGGGGGTAATAGACCTTTGATGTCTGCCTTTTCACAGAAGCACTATGGCTAATTTCTGTGACCCCTGACCTTGTAATGTCTCTTAACCAAGTTATTGACATTAATCTACTGCTCATCTGTCACCCGTCACATTTGGGAGTCCCAGCCTCTGTTTCCAATTATCAGTCATTAGGGAAGGCCCTGAGCAATTTCAGAGAAAACTCACAAAACCTTTGACCTGTTTTTGTCAGATAGTCACAAGTATTTGCTGTAGATAAACTATCATTTCATGGTAACCAACACACACACAAGTTGTAAAGGAAGGCTCTTTGCTGTATATCATTTACTGTGACCTCCATCACTTTCAGGTGGTTAAAAATGGACTATTTCATTTTACCAATGGGGGTGGGATTAAGTTCATGATTACCCGTGACCCTTTTCCATCACTTTCAGGTGGTTAAAATGAACTATAAAGCTACATTTTATTCCTTTACCTAAAAACCTATAAAGCCATGTAATTGTGCTTCTGATAACTTGATATGACTTTAAGTCCAATCGCATTTCTCTGTGGCCTCCTTCCTGTACCAAAATTCACAGATGCAACCCATTGGGCAGAAAAATGTAGAATTTGCTTTTGTTTCAAAATGATAGATTTAACTGGAGATTGAACTTGAGTGAACTCTATAAAAATTATCATACTAAATTCCAATTTAAAGTAGTTCACTTGAGAAGGACATTTATTTGTTTGGTGACAGAAATTCTCATATCCTTTATACAATACAAACTCTCTTAAACTTCCTTCATTTCCCCATAGAGAATTCTGAACATACTTAATGGCAAGTTTTAGTTTTCCTTTTTTTTCCATTAAGGCTTTTTTTTCCTGTACAAGATGTTTCAGAAATTCTGCAAAATGAGCACAGAGTACACTAAAAAGGTGATATGAAAACAATCTTTACTGTATAAGCAAGCACTTGCAAACACTAGCAACTGACATACTTATGGTGAGAGGTTTCACTTTGACATCACATTCATCATGACAGCGAGGCATCTCTCAATTATAACCAAAAGTAGTTGAGAACGGATTTCAGGCCTGAAGAAGCGCTCTTAAGGGGGTAATAGACCTTTGATGTCTGCCTTTTCACAGAAGCACTATGGCTAATTCCTGTGACCCCTGACCTTGTAATGTCTCTTAACCAAGTTATTGACATTAATCTACTGCTCATCTGTCACCCGTCACATTTGGGAGTCCCAGCCTCTGTTTCCAATTATCAGTCATTAGGGAAGGCCCTGAGCAATTTCAGAGAAAACTCACAAAACCTTTGACCTGTTTTTGTCAGATAGTCACAAGTATTTGCTGTAGATAAACTATCATTTCATGGTAACCAACACACACACAAGTTGTAAAGGAAGGCTCTTTGCTGTATATCATTTACTGTGACCTCCATCACTTTCAGGTGGTTAAAAATGGACTATTTCATTTTACCAATGGAGCAGAAGGACTCACGAGGTCATTCGGTGAAATCTGGTTCTACTGGGATGATTGACCTCTAGTTGCCAGGCAATTTACAAACCCCACAGATTTTTCCACTAAAGAACACTTGAGATAAATATTTATCAAAAGGTTATTATCAGACAGTTGTGTTTTTACACTGACTTCTTGTAGGTTAGCACAAACTTTTTCAAATATCTGTACACAGTTTAACTGAAATCTATTTACATACTAAGTATATTCACTCATCATTAAGTGATCATTTTTATTATACAGAATGAATTAATCAGGCACCATCTTCTGTGGATATTAATTTTAAACTGACTTTTGAAATTCAATATTAACATCCAACCCACAAAAGAGGAATATTTACTTTAAATTCCAAATAATTATTTCGTACATCAAATGTCTATAATAATAAAAAACAAAACAACATATTTTCTGCACATCAAGATGCATTATTGTCTTGAGGGATAAAAGAGAAAAATTAAGTGACTTTCAGAATCCTTTAAAGAGGAAGTATTTCAATACTAGCTAATTTGACTGAATTGATGAGCAATATATGGATGTCAAAATACATGTCACTGTGTTCTGTATCTTGTGGATATAAAATGTTTAAACAAGGAATCAAGTAAATACAATTATTTTCTAACTGCAAACAGTTGTAATTATCTAGCTTGATTTTCTTTTCTTTTCTTTTCTTTTTTTAAATGTTTATTTATTTGACTGTGCTGGGTCTTAGTTGTAGTATGTGGGATCTAGCTTCCTGATTAGGGCTTGAACCCAGGCCTCCTGCATTGGAGACAGGAGTCTTAGCCACTGGGCCACCAGAGAAGTCCCATAGCTTGATTTTCTTAATGCCACTATAACACTGTATGAAAATTGTATAACTAAACAAATAACAAAAATAAAAAAGTATGACACTATAACAAAATCATACAGTGAACTTCAAAAAACAAAAATGTTTGTCTTTTTAATTTTGTTATAACAAAGTTTAAACAATACAACAAAATTAAAACATGATAATAGCTGTCATCTTTACTAATATGCCTATATTTCAGATAAAGAAATAGACATTTTGATCATCAGCATAACTGTTCAGGCCAGGTAGCAATTTTGTACAGTTAAAATTTTGTTGACCATTTATTGTATAAAAAGTCCTGCTTGTGAAATATGTAGAAATACAAAGAAAAGGGACAGAACACAATGGATATTCCTCTGAAATATCTTGCTCAGTATAAAATGACATAATAGTTATATTGCAAATGGGAAGTAATTCACACAATAGTTACTGCTTTTTGAAAACTTGTTGTGCTTCAGACTATGCTATGATCCCCTTTCAAATTATTTAACCTCTATAGCACACGGAGGAGAAAGCCTTTCATGGTCGACCACATATTAAAGATAGATAAATAAAGGTTCAGGGGTGTTGAAAATCTCTTGTAACATTGCTCTCTTTTGATAGGTTAGGAAACTAACGTGCAAGTTCAGTTGCTCAGTCATGTCTGACTGTTTGCAACATCATGACTGTACCCTGCCAGGCTTCTCTATCCATGGAATTCTCCAGGCAAGACACTGGAGTGGGTAGGCATTTCCTGGGAAGTATTTCAATACTAGCTAATTTGACTGAATTGATGAGCAATATATGGATGTCAAAATACATGTCACTGTGTTCTGTATCTTGTGGATATAAAATGTTTAAACAAGGAATCAAGTAAATACAATTATTTTCTAACTGCAAACAGTTGTAATTATCTAGCTTGATTTTCTTTTCTTTTCTTTTTTTAAATGTTTATTTATTTGACTGTGCTGGGTCTTAGTTGTAGTATGTGGGATCTAGCTTCCTGATTAGGGCTTGAACCCAGGCCTCCTGCATTGGAGACAGGAGTCTTAGCCACTGGGCCACCAGAGAAGTCCCATAGCTTGATTTTCTTAATGCCACTATAACACTGTATGAAAATTGTATAACTAAACAAATAACAAAAATAAAAAAGTATGACACTATAACAAAATCATACAGTGAACTTCAAAAAACAAAAATGTTTGTCTTTTTAATTTTGTTATAACAAAGTTTAAACAATACAACAAAATTAAAACATGATAATAGCTGTCATCTTTACTAATATGCCTATATTTCAGATAAAGAAATAGACATTTTGATCATCAGCATAACTGTTCAGGCCAGGTAGCAATTTTGTACAGTTAAAATTTTGTTGACCATTTATTGTATAAAAAGTCCTGCTTGTGAAATATGTAGAAATACAAAGAAAAGGGACAGAACACAATGGATATTCCTCTGAAATATCTTGCTCAGTATAAAATGACATAATAGTTATATTGCAAATGGGAAGTAATTCACACAATAGTTACTGCTTTTTGAAAACTTGTTGTGCTTCAGACTATGCTATGATCCCCTTTCAAATTATTTAACCTCTATAGCACACGGAGGAGAAAGCCTTTCATGGTCGACCACATATTAAAGATAGATAAATAAAGGTTCAGGGGTGTTGAAAATCTCTTGTAACATTGCTCTCTTTTGATAGGTTAGGAAACTAACGTGCAAGTTCAGTTGCTCAGTCATGTCTGACTGTTTGCAACATCATGACTGTACCCTGCCAGGCTTCTCTATCCATGGAATTCTCCAGGCAAGACACTGGAGTGGGTAGGCATTTCCTGGGATCTTCCTGACCCAGCCTCTTTACCATCTGAGTTACCAGGGAAGCCCTAGGGAACTAAGGTTCTCGGTAGGAGAAATGAATTTGGGAGAGAATTTTCAAAGTAGTCTTTATAGAATTCAAAGTGGAGATTTTAAGAGAAGTGAGGTTTGAACCTTGGACATGTGGGAAACATCTTAGTTAGAGGATCTTAGGTCTATGATCTAGGACCACTTTCAATCCACCATGTGCAATGACAATGAATTATATAGTATTCACTCTTTGGTCCCAAGTTTCACATCTTTTTCTATCTACAAACTGCTTTCTCTACCTGGTGATAATTTTTAAAGACAAGTTCAAAGGGATGTCAAGACTTCAAGGGGAGCTTCCTGCAAGATGTTTGTTCCTTCCTTCCTTATTCTGTCCCCACATGTGTCTCCCTTACACCCCCACAAGATTGTGCCACATGATACTTCACCTGTCCTTCTCATCCTGAGCTGAGAAAAAAATTGAAATTATTACTTTGATGAAATCAATACCTTATTGCTATTATTGTTTATTATAAACATATGCTCTTTTATACCGTTTCTTGATATGTATAGCTATTATTATTGAATCCTAATAACCTCTTAGGGCTGAATGGTATGCCCACACAGTCTGAGGAGATAGGGGAAACCTATGATCTTCCTCCCAGTTCCAAAGCTCTTTTTGTACAAGATTTAATTCTTAATTAAAAACTTTATTGAATATAGTTGATTTACAAAGTTATATTTAATCTCTGCTATATAGCAAAGTGGCTCAATTATACATATATATTCTTCCTATTATTTTCCATATGATTTATTGCAGGATACTGAGTGTTATTCTGTTTGTATTCAATTATACCTTATCCACCTAGGAGAAAGCCTTTCATGGTCGACCACATATTAAAGATAGATAAATAAAGGTTCAGGGGTGTTGAAAATCTCTTGTAACATTGCTCTCTTTTGATAGGTTAGGAAACTAACGTGCAAGTTCAGTTGCTCAGTCATGTCTGACTGTTTGCAACATCATGACTGTACCCTGCCAGGCTTCTCTATCCATGGAATTCTCCAGGCAAGACACTGGAGTGGGTAGGCATTTCCTGGGATCTTCCTGACCCAGCCTCTTTACCATCTGAGTTACCAGGGAAGCCCTAGGGAACTAAGGTTCTCGGTAGGAGAAATGAATTTGGGAGAGAATTTTCAAAGTAGTCTTTATAGAATTCAAAGTGGAGATTTTAAGAGAAGTGAGGTTTGAACCTTGGACATGTGGGAAACATCTTAGTTAGAGGATCTTAGGTCTATGATCTAGGACCACTTTCAATCCACCATGTGCAATGACAATGAATTATATAGTATTCACTCTTTGGTCCCAAGTTTCACATCTTTTTCTATCTACAAACTGCTTTCTCTACCTGGTGATAATTTTTAAAGACAAGTTCAAAGGGATGTCAAGACTTCAAGGGGAGCTTCCTGCAAGATGTTTGTTCCTTCCTTCCTTATTCTGTCCCCACATGTGTCTCCCTTACACCCCCACAAGATTGTGCCACATGATACTTCACCTGTCCTTCTCATCCTGAGCTGAGAAAAAAATTGAAATTATTACTTTGATGAAATCAATACCTTATTGCTATTATTGTTTATTATAAACATATGCTCTTTTATACCGTTTCTTGATATGTATAGCTATTATTATTGAATCCTAATAACCTCTTAGGGCTGAATGGTATGCCCACACAGTCTGAGGAGATAGGGGAAACCTATGATCTTCCTCCCAGTTCCAAAGCTCTTTTTGTACAAGATTTAATTCTTAATTAAAAACTTTATTGAATATAGTTGATTTACAAAGTTATATTTAATCTCTGCTATATAGCAAAGTGGCTCAATTATACATATATATTCTTCCTATTATTTTCCATATGATTTATTGCAGGATACTGAGTGTTATTCCCTGTGTTATATAGTAGTACCTTGTTGTTTTTCCATTCTCTATATAATAGTTTGTTCTTGCTAATCCTAAAGTCACTCCTTCCCTCTTACACCCTTCCTCGCCCTTGGCAGTCACAAGTCTGTTCTCTGTATCTAACGTTGTGTCCCTGAATTGCTCATATATATTTTTAATTTTTTTCTTTTTTGACTTCTTTTATTGAATTTTTATTTATTTATTTTCATTCATCTTTATTGTTAGATCTGTGTGGGCCTCTCATTACAGAGCACCGGCTCTGAGCACATGTGCTCCAGAGCGCTGGTTGGACACAATGGTCCAGCCACTCCGCGTCATGTGGGATCTTCCCTACTCAGGGATTGAACCAGTGCCCCTTGCATTTCAAGGTGGACTCTTTTACCCAGCGGACCACCAGGGAAGCCCTGCTCATATATTATTAAAGCAAAATAATATATAAATATTGGATCATTAATTAAATTTTGTAAATTTCAAAATCATGTGCATTGTTTTTAATTGATTCAGAAAATTAATTTCTTTAAGTATCACAGGACGATATTTATAGTTTTTAAGCATCTCACCTTTTTTTTTTTTTTGACAACTTTTATTCCTTATAAAACTATTCATGCAGAATTTTTAAATACCAGTATGAAGGCTTCAATTATAAAACATTTGAGAGTCAACTGAAATTGTTCTTTGAAACAGACCATTAAGGGGGACAGTTTTCATCACACATGGCTATGGTATTAAGAGGCTCTTAGGGTTTCTGGAATCTGGAGTTTACCACACTCTCTGGGATGGTTATCCTTTCAAAGAAACATGTAACATGTGCATTCACTGACCAATGAATAGGCCTTTATAGGACCAAGTTTATGTTTCTCAGTGGACTAGTCAGTGAAGAATTCCTTGCAGGGTGAGACATCTCAGTGTCACATGACAGCTTTGCTTTATTTCACTTTAAAATGTAACACAGATAAGTAATAATTCTATGAGTAATCTCTTAATGATTTTTTGCACTCAGCAGCAAACAATGATCTGTATTCTTTCAACAGCTGGTTATGCTCCTGGGAAAATGCTATCTTTGCCTTGCAGCTACTGATTCTGTTTGCATCTTCCAAGTTACAGCCCTTATGTGGGAGATTAAGACTGATTACCCATGGTTGCATTCCCTTAAAATGGCAGATAAATCACAAAATAGATAAAACTGCAATCCCCTGTTAATTAGTCCTATACTTCAGATACTGTAGACAGCAAAATATTTAGTCAGGACATTTCTACCCAATTTCTATTTATATAAAGTCATTCAGAGAGGTGTCTTTTTGGAAAAAGGAAAGTTATCAGTCATTGACTTCTGTAAAGTTATATCTCCACAATAAAAGACTTCAGTGTACATCGTTTTTAAACACAAGAAGCTTAATCTTCACAGAACTTAGGCAATTTAGGTCATTTAGAATGCAGTTTGGTGCTTATATAAAGGTGATTCTGTTTCTTTTCACTCTCAGCTCATTACTCATGCAATGTGGATCTTCTGATTCATATATTACCTCTTTCATGCTTTGATGTTGGCACTTTTAAACTTAAATATGAAAATAAATTAGTTCTATGGTTCTGTCAGTGTAGGTGACCTTTCAGTTGCTCTAGGTGGGTCATAGATAGAAATGTTTGTAAGACACAAAACCTGCTTTCTGAAAACAGGAGGTACATTCGCACCATCATTATGATCATATTTTTTGAGTAGTAAACTGTATTAATTTTGCTAACTTTTTGATTTTTTTTCCCCTGTGAGTTGATATGTATGTATATACAGGAAGCAACTCTTTAATTTCTGTAGAGAGCACTGTGGGTCACCATCAGTTCAAATACTAATAAACAACCCTGTGTTGATGGAATTGTTTAATTTATGGTGATCTTCCCTCGTTTCCATGTAACGATCTTTGAAACAAGCATGTATCACAAACCGCAGTGGGAGAGGAACTTGTGGCATTTGTGTCCTGTTTGCATGACTGATGGGCAAAATTCCTTGCAGGGTGAGACATCTCAGTGTCACATGACAGCTTTGCTTTATTTCACTTTAAAATGTAACACAGATAAGTAATAATTCTATGAGTAATCTCTTAATGATTTTTTGCACTCAGCAGCAAACAATGATCTGTATTCTTTCAACAGCTGGTTATGCTCCTGGGAAAATGCTATCTTTGCCTTGCAGCTACTGATTCTGTTTGCATCTTCCAAGTTACAGCCCTTATGTGGGAGATTAAGACTGATTACCCATGGTTGCATTCCCTTAAAATGGCAGATAAATCACAAAATAGATAAAACTGCAATCCCCTGTTAATTAGTCCTATACTTCAGATACTGTAGACAGCAAAATATTTAGTCAGGACATTTCTACCCAATTTCTATTTATATAAAGTCATTCAGAGAGGTGTCTTTTTGGAAAAAGGAAAGTTATCAGTCATTGACTTCTGTAAAGTTATATCTCCACAATAAAAGACTTCAGTGTACATCGTTTTTAAACACAAGAAGCTTAATCTTCACAGAACTTAGGCAATTTAGGTCATTTAGAATGCAGTTTGGTGCTTATATAAAGGTGATTCTGTTTCTTTTCACTCTCAGCTCATTACTCATGCAATGTGGATCTTCTGATTCATATATTACCTCTTTCATGCTTTGATGTTGGCACTTTTTAAACTTAAATATGAAAATAAATTAGTTCTATGGTTCTGTCAGTGTAGGTGACCTTTCAGTTGCTCTAGGTGGGTCATAGATAGAAATGTTTGTAAGACACAAAACCTGCTTTCTGAAAACAGGAGGTACATTCGCACCATCATTATGATCATATTTTTTGAGTAGTAAACTGTATTAATTTTGCTAACTTTTTGATTTTTTTTCCCCTGTGAGTTGATATGTATGTATATACAGGAAGCAACTCTTTAATTTCTGTAGAGAGCACTGTGGGTCACCATCAGTTCAAATACTAATAAACAACCCTGTGTTGATGGAATTGTTTAATTTATGGTGATCTTCCCTCGTTTCCATGTAACGATCTTTGAAACAAGCATGTATCACAAACCGCAGTGGGAGAGGAACTTGTGGCATTTGTGTCCTGTTTGCATGACTGATGGGCAAAATATAGCCTGTTGATCTGTCTAGATACACAAGCAGAAAGGAAAATAGCAATTTTTGGCAGGTTGTCATGTTCTCTTTTTAAATACAATTTCCCAGAGTGAATCAACTGATAAGGATGTGTGTTTTAAGTCTAGTTATATTTGTTCCTAAACACTCTTTTCTATTTCGTGAGACAGAATCAGTAAAATGGTGTGGGATGAAGGAATGATCCCCACCAGAGGCAAATGTTAACCTCCTGGTCTCAGGTTGTTTCAACCCCTGTGTTATTTTATCCCTGTGGACAAGTCTGGGTGTGGCTTGAGTGAGCTCACCCTTCTTTTTTTGTTTGTTTTGTTTCATTTTTTGTTTTTCTTTGTATTGTCCAGTAATGAGGAAATCTTTTCCACCCCCAAATAGGAATATGTTGATAATTATGGTTTTTATAAGGTCTTTTTTTTTATAAGATCTGGCAGATCTTAATCTGCTAATACAGACTTTGTTAGAAATGGTTTAGAGTTAGGTCTTGGTCACAAAGGGGACCATGGGAAGCTGTGAGCCAGATATACTGGGAAAGAGAGATTATACTGTTCTCTTTGACTCTGAAATTTTCCTCCTGCATTCTTGCATTCTTGTTCATTCATGCTTTGTTTCTATCTCTCTTTTGTTAACCTGAAAAGACCTGTGAGATTACCAAGGTGTATTTTGCTTTTATTCCCCTCCCTCTAAACCTTGTAAGTGCTGGTGTTTTATTCCCAACTTATAACTAGACCAGTTCCAGCTCATTGTCAGTGCCACTGAGGATGTTTTCCATGCAGTTTCTTTCTTTCTTTTCTTTTTTCTTTTTTTAAAATTTTGGGCTCTATTATTGGTCCTTCATTTATTTATTTTCATCCATCTTAATTCTTTGGCCTGTGTGGGCCTCCCATTGCTGTGGCCTCTCTTGCCACAGAGCACCGGCTCTGAGGGCATGCACTCCAGAGTGCTGGTTCGCAATTGGACACACCAGTCCAGCGCTCCAGGGACATGGGATCTTACAATGCCAAGGAACTAACAAGTCCAGCCGCCTCCAGAACTGCATTTGTGTCCTGTTTGCATGACTGATGGGCAAAATATAGCCTGTTGATCTGTCTAGATACACAAGCAGAAAGGAAAATAGCAATTTTTGGCAGGTTGTCATGTTCTCTTTTTAAATACAATTTCCCAGAGTGAATCAACTGATAAGGATGTGTGTTTTAAGTCTAGTTATATTTGTTCCTAAACACTCTTTTCTATTTCGTGAGACAGAATCAGTAAAATGGTGTGGGATGAAGGAATGATCCCCACCAGAGGCAAATGTTAACCTCCTGGTCTCAGGTTGTTTCAACCCCTGTGTTATTTTATCCCTGTGGACAAGTCTGGGTGTGGCTTGAGTGAGCTCACCCTTCTTTTTTTGTTTGTTTTGTTTCATTTTTTGTTTTTCTTTGTATTGTCCAGTAATGAGGAAATCTTTTCCACCCCCAAATAGGAATATGTTGATAATTATGGTTTTTATAAGGTCTTTTTTTTTATAAGATCTGGCAGATCTTAATCTGCTAATACAGACTTTGTTAGAAATGGTTTAGAGTTAGGTCTTGGTCACAAAGGGGACCATGGGAAGCTGTGAGCCAGATATACTGGGAAAGAGAGATTATACTGTTCTCTTTGACTCTGAAATTTTCCTCCTGCATTCTTGCATTCTTGTTCATTCATGCTTTGTTTCTATCTCTCTTTTGTTAACCTGAAAAGACCTGTGAGATTACCAAGGTGTATTTTGCTTTTATTCCCCTCCCTCTAAACCTTGTAAGTGCTGGTGTTTTATTCCCAACTTATAACTAGACCAGTTCCAGCTCATTGTCAGTGCCACTGAGGATGTTTTCCATGCAGTTTCTTTCTTTCTTTTCTTTTTTCTTTTTTTAAAATTTTGGGCTCTATTATTGGTCCTTCATTTATTTATTTTCATCCATCTTAATTCTTTGGCCTGTGTGGGCCTCCCATTGCTGTGGCCTCTCTTGCCACAGAGCACCGGCTCTGAGGGCATGCACTCCAGAGTGCTGGTTCGCAATTGGACACACCAGTCCAGCCGCTCCGCGGCACATGGGATCTTACAATGCCAAGGAACTAACAAGTGCCCCCTGCACTGCAAGGCAGACTCTTTACCCACTGGACCACCAGTGAAACCCATGCAATTTCTTTGTGACAACTTTGGGACACTAACAACCGGTTGGGAGACTACTTTGGAAGGGACAGCATCTAAAACCATTAAATGCAAATCCTGACCAAACTTTGTGGTGGATTTTGATTTAAGGGTAGAAATTTGGAAATTAGAGACTTCTCAGGTTTGCATCTGAAATGGGTCAGGCGGCATCGACCCCAACCAATATGCCCCTGGGTCATATCCTCCAGGATTAGGCAAAACTCAGACTATTGAGATTAAGAAGGAAGAAATTTATTAGGCTGTTTAATCATGTATGGCCACAATATGAGCTAAGAAACCAAGAAAAATGGCCACTAAATGGGCTCCTGAATTATGATACTATATTACACTTAGATTTATATTGTAGAAGCAAATTTAGATGGAGTGAGATTCCATATGTTCAGATCTTCTTGGCCTTGTATTTAGACAATGAAGCTTGAAAGCAATTTAAGGTGTTTGTAGTGTTTGTAACTCAGAGGGATAATTCTAGTGAAGACACAAAAGACTTTTTAACTGATCTGCCCTAAGGAACCATTCAAATGTTAAATCCTCTGCAAGTAGCGGGAGCTACTCCCTGCCTACTGGGAGGAGTCGTTGTCTCGGGGAAGATACAGCTAGGGAACAGAAGAAGCCCCATCCATATTTAGAAACCTCTTTGTGCCCTGAGTTACACAATGGACCCATCCTTAGCTCAACTAGCATTGGCAGTGTTGTAAGTTACCAACCAACTGCTCCTACAGTTTTGCCGCTGAGAAAAGTTCCTGATGGAAATCGAGGAACAGTAAGAGCCTATGTACCTTTCTCAATGCCTGAAGTATAGCAGAAGACAAGTTGGGAAGTTTTTCTGAAGATCCTGAATGTTTTACAAAAGAATTTATCTGACTAGTGATTTTATCCCGTGAAGACTTACTGGCCCTCTGCCAAGGCAGACTCTCAGAGTGCTGGTTCGCAATTGGACACACCAGTCCAGCGCTCCGCGCACATGGGATCTTACAATGCCAAGGAACTAACAAGTGCCCCCTGCACTGCAAGGCAGACTCTTTACCCACTGGACCACCAGTGAAACCCATGCAATTTCTTTGTGACAACTTTGGGACACTAACAACCGGTTGGGAGACTACTTTGGAAGGACAGCATCTAAAACCATTAAATGCAAATCCTGACCAAACTTTGTGGTGGATTTTGATTTAAGGGTAGAAATTTGGAAATTAGAGACTTCTCAGGTTTGCATCTGAAATGGGTCAGGCGGCATCGACCCCAACCAATATGCCCCTGGGTCATATCCTCCAGGATTAGGCAAAACTCAGACTATTGAGATTAAGAAGGAAGAAATTTATTAGGCTGTTTAATCATGTATGGCCACAATATGAGCTAAGAAACCAAGAAAAATGGCCACTAAATGGGCTCCTGAATTATGATACTATATTACACTTAGATTTATATTGTAGAAGCAAATTTAGATGGAGTGAGATTCCATATGTTCAGATCTTCTTGGCCTTGTATTTAGACAATGAAGCTTGAAAGCAATTTAAGGTGTTTGTAGTGTTTGTAACTCAGAGGGATAATTCTAGTGAAGACACAAAAGACTTTTTAACTGATCTGCCCTAAGGAACCATTCAAATGTTAAATCCTCTGCAAGTAGCGGGAGCTACTCCCTGCCTACTGGGAGGAGTCGTTGTCTCGGGGAAGATACAGCTAGGGAACAGAAGAAGCCCCATCCATAT
This sequence comes from Tragulus kanchil, assembly GCA_022376925.1. Lineage (NCBI taxonomy): Eukaryota > Metazoa > Chordata > Mammalia > Artiodactyla > Tragulidae > Tragulus > Tragulus kanchil. The sequence goes on along the minus strand of JAIOJX010000005.1, from coordinate 72,910,137 downwards.
TTAGAAACCTCTTTGTGCCCTGAGTTACACAATGGACCCATCCTTAGCTCAACTAGCATTGGCAGTGTTGTAAGTTACCAACCAACTGCTCCTACAGTTTTGCCGCTGAGAAAAGTTCCTGATGGAAATCGAGGAACAGTAAGAGCCTATGTACCTTTCTCAATGCCTGAAGTATAGCAGAAGACAAGTTGGGAAGTTTTTCTGAAGATCCTGAATGTTTTACAAAAGAATTTATCTGACTAGTGAGGTCTTTTGATCTCACCTGTGAAGACTTACAGATTTTACTCTCCCATTGCTGCACCCCTGAGAAAAAGTAGGGTATAATACTGGCAGCCAGAGCCTATGCAGATCAACTGGCAACCCAAATCCAGACAAGATTATGCAGTACACCAAATGGGGAATGAGGCTATTCTTGAGGCAAACCTGAAATGGTTACCAGCTGAATTCTGTTGATAGAGATAGGTGGGATCATATGATTAACTGTTTAATAGAGAGTATGAAGAAACTTAGATTTTCTGTCTGTGGAGTGTGCTTTTCTCTGCTGAATAAATCCATTTCTTACCTAAAAATACTACTACTACTACTACTAATAATAATAATGCATTGGAAACTCATGCAAAGCATTTTGTTTATATAACAGAGATGAGAGAATAAATTGAAAGGTCCAAATATTTAATATATTATGAATCAAAACCCTCAAATATTTTGTATACATTCTAAAGAGTTTTTCACTTGTTTATCTTTTAAGCTTCCCAAATCATTTGTAACTGCAATGAGTTACATGGCACACTGTGATATGCAGAGAAACACAATACATTTAAAATATATTTTATATAAAATAACTACAATACAAACAAGGTAAAGGTGACTCCTGTAAAAAGCTTACACTTAAGGAATATAAAATGTGTGTATATGTTCTCTTTCGTCTATTTTGGAAGTGTTATTATTAGTAGTAGGTCTGATGGAAATGGTTATAACTGGTGAATTACAATTATTTTAAAATGTAGTTATAGGAAAAAGATGACCTTGCATGCTAATAGAGATATTATATAAGGACTTTCCTGGCAATCCAGTGCTAAACTGTATTGCAGTGAACACAGGTTGGAGAACTGGGGTCTCACAAGCCTTTGTGCAGTTACAAAAATGAAGAAAGAAAGAAAGAAGAGAAAGAGATATTATATAATATTATATAAGAAATGGAATCAGTATTAAACGAGTGAATATAATACAATATTTGCTAATATAAAGGTTGGAGAAAGAGACTTCTAGAACAAGTAGGGTTCAGAATGTATCCTCTATAGGGTAGGAGCATCACATGGAAGAGAATATGACTATTGAAAGATCAACTATCTTGAGGGATAATTAGATAAACAAACAAAATGACATCTAGGAAAAACAGACAGTGTCTTGCTGGGGCTTGGGAAAGTTGAAATTTTGATTTTGGGTTGAAATCTGTTCTCTGGCAATTGTAGCCTGTGGGCTCTTGAGCAAGTAATAGAAACTTATGGACATAAGTAAAGTTGTGAAGATTAAATTAAATATGTGCCCCACCCCCACCAAATGAGAAGCAAATAGATCACAATGCCCCCAGTCAGTGGGAAATGTGGCTAGATGGTGTGAAATGAAAAGACAGACATATTCTTTGATCTGTTCATAGTCTTTCATTGAGTCAAACTTTACTAGGAGACTTCTTTGGATCAGGATTGTGTTGGGTTAGATGTTAGTTATACACTGGTGATCAAGCCCTTGCTTCTCTGCCTTGCCTCCATATTTTTGTGTATTGCTTATAAATATTGCTGAAATATACAGTTGACTCCCAACAACATAGTTGGAACTGGATGGGTCAACTTATATGTGTATTTTTTTCAATAAACATATTGGAAAAATTTTTGGAGATTTGAGGCAAATTGAAAATGTCAGATGTGAATAGAATGACCTAGAAATATCAGAAAAAATTAATAGAAAGTTAAGTATGTCATGAATGCATATGATATACACATAACATACAAAATATGTGTTAATCAACAGTTTATGTTATAAGTAAGGCTTCCAATCAACAGCAGGCTATTATTAGTAGTTATGTTTTCGTGGAGTCAAAGTTATACACAGACTGTTGACTGTTCAGGGGGTCAGTTCTTCTGGCTCCCATATGGTTCAAGAGTACTAACCATGAACTAGTCTTTATGTAGGATGACCGTTATGTAGAACAAAGATTTATAATGAGTGTTAGAAGACAGACATCTGTTACTGCCTAGCTGTCATCACCCAATTTCTTATTCTTAACTTGGGGATATTAGCATTTGACACTTCCCTAGGCAACTGAGATTACCATGTGAATATTTGTGAGCATCATTAGGAGTGCAAGGCTATCTAAAATACTATTTTTATTCCATTACTCAATGCAACATGTCCCATGGAATTTACCAGTGCAATTATAATTCAAAGCAGTAGGATATAGGAATTTGAATCACTGGAGAAATCTTCTATGCAACTTTATTCTATGTGGTATATTTAATATAAAATTTTATTAAACTCTTTGAAAATCTGCCTCCTTAAGGGGTTAGGTTAAAGAGCCTGGATTAGAAAACTGAAATTTTATAATAACAGCTGAAACTCTAGCTTTCTACTTTATTACACTAACATCTCACAGGGGATTCCAGAACAGTAGATGACTTTACATAATATGAATTCAATACTCATCTGCATTGTGCAGGTGCATGCTTTAGACTGGACCCTAACAAATCCATGTCAAAGCTCTGATGCCTAAGATTATAGTTGTTTTTGTCTAAATTTCAAATGTAAAATTGATTGTTAATGAAAAATTGAATAATGATTGTTATCACTGAGCATTTTAAATATTGACTTTCAGAATAGAGACCCTATATTTTTGAATGACTGATGATTTATTAGATGTCAAGTGTGAAATTTCTCAGAGCCTGTGTCAGTGCCACCTAGTCAAACACAAAGAACATTTCTGCAACAAAGCAATAAATACAAAGAGGGGGTAAATAGTGACTTTAAAAATCATTTCGGGCTTCCCTAGTGGTCCAATGAGTAAAGAATCTGCCTAGCAGTGCAGGGGGCACCAGTAATATCCCTGGCCCAGGAAGATCCCTAGTGCCACGGAGCATCTGGACTGGTGTGTCCAATTGCTAGTCAGCGCTCTGGAGAGCATGCGCCAGGAGCCAGTGCTCTGCAACTACAGAGGCCACTGCGATGGGGGGCCTGCACATGCCAAAGAATAATAAAGAAGGATGAAAAATAAATGATGACTTAGAGGCAAAAACAAACAAACAAAAAAATAGCATTTCAACTTGGTTAACTTTCAGTTCTTCTCCCAAATGGAGCTGAAGCCAAATTTTCAGTTGTCAGAGCCTTTTGGATTTTGCACTTGTGAATGCAAAATTTCAGATCTTTTACTTTCTCTCTCTCTTTTTTTTAAAATGAAATATAGTTTATTTACAATGGAATATTACCATTACTCAAGGAGTGCAAGGCTATCTAAAATACTATTTTTATTCCATTACTCAATGCAACATGTCCCATGGAATTTACCAGTGCAATTATAATTCAAAGCAGTAGGATATAGGAATTTGAATCACTGGAGAAATCTTCTATGCAACTTTATTCTATGTGGTATATTTAATATAAAATTTTATTAAACTCTTTGAAAATCTGCCTCCTTAAGGGGTTAGGTTAAAGAGCCTGGATTAGAAAACTGAAATTTTATAATAACAGCTGAAACTCTAGCTTTCTACTTTATTACACTAACATCTCACAGGGGATTCCAGAACAGTAGATGACTTTACATAATATGAATTCAATACTCATCTGCATTGTGCAGGTGCATGCTTTAGACTGGACCCTAACAAATCCATGTCAAAGCTCTGATGCCTAAGATTATAGTTGTTTTTGTCTAAATTTCAAATGTAAAATTGATTGTTAATGAAAAATTGAATAATGATTGTTATCACTGAGCATTTTAAATATTGACTTTCAGAATAGAGACCCTATATTTTTGAATGACTGATGATTTATTAGATGTCAAGTGTGAAATTTCTCAGAGCCTGTGTCAGTGCCACCTAGTCAAACACAAAGAACATTTCTGCAACAAAGCAATAAATACAAAGAGGGGGTAAATAGTGACTTTAAAAATCATTTCGGGCTTCCCTAGTGGTCCAATGAGTAAAGAATCTGCCTAGCAGTGCAGGGGGCACCAGTAATATCCCTGGCCCAGGAAGATCCCTAGTGCCACGGAGCATCTGGACTGGTGTGTCCAATTGCTAGTCAGCGCTCTGGAGAGCATGCGCCAGGAGCCAGTGCTCTGCAACTACAGAGGCCACTGCGATGGGGGGCCTGCACATGCCAAAGAATAATAAAGAAGGATGAAAAATAAATGATGACTTAGAGGCAAAAACAAACAAACAAAAAAATAGCATTTCAACTTGGTTAACTTTCAGTTCTTCTCCCAAATGGAGCTGAAGCCAAATTTTCAGTTGTCAGAGCCTTTTGGATTTTGCACTTGTGAATGCAAAATTTCAGATCTTTTACTTTCTCTCTCTCTTTTTTTTAAAATGAAATATAGTTTATTTACAATGGAATATTTGTTTCAAGTGTGCAGCAAAATGATTCATATGTATGTGTATATATATATATATATATATATATATATTCTTTGTCAGTACAGTGAATTAAATGTAGTGCTCTGTAAACAAGAGCTGTAGCTAGTGCTAATATTCATATGTATACTCTCATTATTAGAAATACAGTTTGTAGGCAATTTTCTGCTTTTACACTTTGGAGAGGGTGACCTGTTCATAGCAGACAGCTGGAACTTAGATAAAGAAGAGATTTAATTTATGCAACAAAACAGGATCTTAAAAATGCAGTCATCTGCCTTATTTAGAGGAAAGTTAATTAATGATCTCTCCAGGAATGAACCTCTTTTAGGACCAAGAAAAGAGGTTCTTGGTCTCGCTTTCCTAAATCACCTGCTACTTCTCTAGGGAAAATACACCAGAGATTATTTTGGAGGATAAAAAGCAAGGAATTGGGCTTCCCCTGGTGGTCCAGTGGGTAAGGACACCGCCTTGCAGTGCAAGGGGCGCCGGTTCGTGCCCTGGCCTGGGAAGATCCCATGTGCCGCGGAGCGGCTGGACCAATGTGTCCAATTACCGAGCCGGAGCTCTGGAGCGCATGCGCCCAGAGACGGCACTCTGCGATGATAGACGCCACCGCGATGGGAGGCCCATAGGAGCCAAAAGAACAAAGACGAATGGAAATGGAGAAATGGGAGACCAATAGAAGTGGCCCGCCCGCTCCCCTCCCTCCCCAACCCGACCCCTGCCCAAAATAAATAAATAAATCTTTAAAAAAAAAAAAAAAAGGCAAGGAATTCTGACTTTCTTTGTCATGGGTCCCCTGTCAGATATGGAAACCATCTGAGGCTGGTATTCAAGGGTTCAACAGTCTGAGCTTCCCCAAATCACTCCTTGATAATCATGATTGCTTTCTCTCTTCCTTAATTTTGACCTTTCTTCTAGTTAAGAAACCTAATTTCACAAATGTCCAGCATTGATATAATTTCAATTAATCTCCTAAAGATATTTTTGTATCTTAACGCAAAAACCATTACATCTTTTACCGTCTTTAATGATATTTTAGCAATGAAACATTCACTGAACGCATGTAAAAAATATGGTAGGTTTGCAAGACACTTGGAACACAGTGCTTTGCTGTGGATTTTTTGTAACCTGTCATATATTATCTGAGATAACTGAGATTTTGAGAAACCTTCCAATGCTGAGAAACTTAATTCCATCAAATGATATTTTATTGCTAAAAATGAGCCCTTTCAATAGGTGGTTCCTTAAGAAAAATTTTGGTACCCAGTATGAGACAGGGATACAGGGCTCCTTGCTACAGTGCTTGCACCTGGGCGAATGTCTCCTTGAGTAACAAAACGCAAACTATAAGGGACTAAAAAATAATGGTGTGCATGCAAGTTGGGGCAAAATATGAACAACAAGATACAAAAAAGATAAAAAACCGCCACTTCTAAAGTGTCAGGAGCAAAAACAGGATGTTGAGAACAAAAGCAGGGTGTAATGCATGCTCTCTGCACACACCACTGCCTAAGGGCTGGGCAAACCACCTAAGGTGTCCTTCTGGCCTGACCTCTGGACCCGCTCCAATCCTCAGCCTATATAAGGAACTAACTGACACCCACACCCTCTCCCCACTCAAGTAGCAAGCAAGGGCACCTATTACTTGTTTTTGCTCCCCCCTGCTGCAGCAAGGGCTCCAGTAAAGCCTTGCCTGAATTTCTTGTCTGATTTCTGATCAATTTCTATTGATTAGGCGAAGGCCAAGAACCCTGTTCTATAAGCAGCATAGTGTATCAAACAATACACTATTTTACAAAGCCAGATTATGTAATGATATGTCTGACACTTCCTGTCCTGAGTTCCTCAACACTCTTTTAATATTCCCAAGAGGACAAATTCTCTGATTATTTGGTAGGAAGGTTGCTGAAGGCGGAAATATGTTCCTCTCTCTATTCTGCATAAGAACAGAGAGCTTTGGGACACTGGACGCTGCTGCTCCATGGGAGCTGGGACAGGTTTGGGAGACTGCACTCAATAACTTCTAGGAGCTAATGAAAATGCATTAAAAAAGCATAAAAACAAAAAAACAGAGCACTGCATTTGCCAAAAGAAGGAATAAAACAGAAAAACTCTCCTGGGAAGACCTTTTAGAAAGAATCTTCCTTGTAAAAATGAATTTGTTTTATATCCTTGACCTCTACAATTTCATAAACACAGTCCCGCTGTGCAGGCAGCTCCCTGGGCCTCCTTCCGATTTCCCTCCCTTGGCTGTGCTAAATCTCACCACTGACCTCACCTGGAACTCTGGAGCTTTCTATCACAGACTCCTAATTCTTGTATGAAGCCTTCTCTGTTCTGGTATTTGATACACACTAGTAATAACTTTACAACCGTCCCTTTAAAAAATATTTTTGGATAACCTTTCCATTTAGGAGCCAGGAATTTGTCTAAAACCGCAGAGGTTATATTGCTTTTGAACTAAATGCTGTTCTTTTGTGGAATTTCTTTCAACTGAAAACACGTATGAGTCTGTGGCTTTAGTGTTTTCCCGGTTTTATAATATCCTGCTTGTTTGTTTTCAAAGCGAAATCATTTACCTTTAATTTCCATACTTGATAAAGGATTAACTTTTTACTTCCTTCTCTGTTTCAGTTGAAAGAGACAAGGATTTTTCTCACCAGCGAAGGCATTACAAAGAATTCCGGTTTGATCTTACTCAGATTCCTCATGGAGAAGCAGTGACTGCAGCAGAATTCCGGATATACAAGGATCGGAGTAACAGCCGATTTGAAAATGAAACAATTAAGATTAGCATCTATCAGATCATCAAGGAATACGCAAATAGGTATCATTATTTTATCTGAGTTACTATCCAAGAAAACAAATATTACACTGTAGTAAAATTCACTGATAGCCCATGTGATGTATTAAATCATGCTTCTTTGCATGTAGTGGCACCAAGCCAGGTATAGACACATGGAAGACACATGCAACTGACTGAAACATGCATCCTGCATTTCACAGCTTTTTCTTACTCCCCACACTCATCTGTGAGCTTGATGGTCTTAGGCTCCCTGTATGTGCTCTCCTGGCCTATTGCCTCACTTTGTAAACAAGAAAGCTTCCATTTCATTTTGCACATATGGAATTTATAATTAACATTTTTTAAATTACTTGTTATTTTTTTAAGTTAGAGTGGCTTTATTTTTCCATGGCATAAGTGTAAACTGTGTCTGTGTGTTTTGTGAATTTTGTACTTGCAAATAGCAATCTTTTTCGGTTTTAAGTATTGGCAGTTTAGTACTATTAGGGAAGACCTTTTAGAAAGTTCCCTTTTTTTCCTCAATTTAAACACAGTCCCGCTGTGCAGGCAGCTCCTGGGCCTCCTTCCGATTTCCCTCCTTGGCTGTGCTAAATCTCACCACTGACCTCACCTGGAACTCTGGAGCTTTCTATCACAGACTCCTAATTCTTGTATGAAGCCTTCTCTGTTCTGGTATTTGATACACACTAGTAATAACTTTACAACCGTCCCTTTAAAAAATATTTTTGGATAACCTTTCCATTTAGGAGCCAGGAATTTGTCTAAAACCGCAGAGGTTATATTGCTTTTGAACTAAATGCTGTTCTTTTGTGGAATTTCTTTCAACTGAAAACACGTATGAGTCTGTGGCTTTAGTGTTTTCCCGGTTTTATAATATCCTGCTTGTTTGTTTTCAAAGCGAAATCATTTACCTTTAATTTCCATACTTGATAAAGGATTAACTTTTTACTTCCTTCTCTGTTTCAGTTGAAAGAGACAAGGATTTTTCTCACCAGCGAAGGCATTACAAAGAATTCCGGTTTGATCTTACTCAGATTCCTCATGGAGAAGCAGTGACTGCAGCAGAATTCCGGATATACAAGGATCGGAGTAACAGCCGATTTGAAAATGAAACAATTAAGATTAGCATCTATCAGATCATCAAGGAATACGCAAATAGGTATCATTATTTTATCTGAGTTACTATCCAAGAAAACAAATATTACACTGTAGTAAAATTCACTGATAGCCCATGTGATGTATTAAATCATGCTTCTTTGCATGTAGTGGCACCAAGCCAGGTATAGACACATGGAAGACACATGCAACTGACTGAAACATGCATCCTGCATTTCACAGCTTTTTATTACTCCCCACACTCATCTGTGAGCTTGATGGTCTTAGGCTCCCTGTATGTGCTCTCCTGGCCTATTGCCTCACTTTGTAAACAAGAAAGCTTCCATTTCATTTTGCACATATGGAATTTATAATTAACATTTTTTAAATTACTTGTTATTTTTTTAAGTTAGAGTGGCTTTATTTTTCCATGGCATAAGTGTAAACTGTGTCTGTGTGTTTTGTGAATTTTGTACTTGCAATAAATTCCGACAGCTAATCTGTATGTCTTCTGTCTATGAAACGATTAATTCAAAATGGTATAAAAATGGACAGAGAATTTGAGATACTAAATGCATTTACTATTTCAGCTGATATACCTCAGCTGATAATTACTGCACATGAACTATCAAATATAAGAATTAGAAAGAGACTTCAATGGAGTTTTCAGATCTTCCACTAATACAGAAATTGCTTGGGTAAAACCTTTGACAAATGATAAGCAGTTTTGTTGAACAGCTCTTCGGTTTTTTTTTAATTCTCATTTGGATATTATATTGAAATGGAATTTGTTTTTCATTCATTACATCTAGATTTTCCCTTTGATGAAATGCTATGTCCTTTGACAAAATAGACATTTAAAGACAGCTGTCATGAGCTTGCTGAGGACTGTTTCTCTCCTTAGTGAATATTTCTAATTTCTGACATTTGGATATTTTTTTTGAAATGCTGTTGATTTATAATGTTTACAAATAAATATATATAGTTGCTGTTTAGTTGTGTCTGACTCTTTTGCAACCCCACAGACTGTAGCCTACCAGGCTATTCTGTCCATGGGATATCCAATGCAAGCATACTGGAATGGACTGCAGTTTCCTTCTCTGGGAGATCTTCTTGACCAGGGATCAAACCTGCATCTCCTGTATTGGCAGGCGAATTCTCATCAGTGAGCCACCAGGAAGCCCCCAAATATTACACTGTAGTAAAATTCACTGATAGCCCATGTGATGTATTAAATCATGCTTCTTTGCATGTAGTGGCACCAAGCCAGGTATAGACACATGGAAGACACATGCAACTGACTGAAACATGCATCCTGCATTTCACAGCTTTTTCTTACTCCCCACACTCATCTGTGAGCTTGATGGTCTTAGGCTCCCTGTATGTGCTCTCCTGGCCTATTGCCTCACTTTGTAAACAAGAAAGCTTCCATTTCATTTTGCACATATGGAATTTATAATTAACATTTTTTAAATTACTTGTTATTTTTTTAAGTTAGAGTGGCTTTATTTTTCCATGGCATAAGTGTAAACTGTGTCTGTGTGTTTTGTGAATTTTGTACTTGCAATAAATTCCGACAGCTAATCTGTATGTCTTCTGTCTATGAAACGATTAATTCAAAATGGTATAAAAATGGACAGAGAATTTGAGATACTAAATGCATTTACTATTTCAGCTGATATACCTCAGCTGATAATTACTGCACATGAACTATCAAATATAAGAATTAGAAAGAGACTTCAATGGAGTTTTCAGATCTTCCACTAATACAGAAATTGCTTGGGTAAAACCTTTGACAAATGATAAGCAGTTTTGTTGAACAGCTCTTCGGTTTTTTTTTAATTCTCATTTGGATATTATATTGAAATGGAATTTGTTTTTCATTCATTACATCTAGATTTTCCCTTTGATGAAATGCTATGTCCTTTGACAAAATAGACATTTAAAGACAGCTGTCATGAGCTTGCTGAGGACTGTTTCTCTCCTTAGTGAATATTTCTAATTTCTGACATTTGGATATTTTTTTTGAAATGCTGTTGATTTATAATGTTTACAAATAAATATATATAGTTGCTGTTTAGTTGTGTCTGACTCTTTTGCAACCCCACAGACTGTAGCCTACCAGGCTATTCTGTCCATGGGATATCCAATGCAAGCATACTGGAATGGACTGCAGTTTCCTTCTCTGGGAGATCTTCCTGACCAGGGATCAAACCTGCATCTCCTGTATTGGCAGGCGAATTCTCATCAGTGAGCCACCAGGGAAGCCCCCAAATATATGTTATTTTAGATTCTCTTCTATTATAGGTTATTAGAAGATATTGACTATAGCACAGTTCCCTGTGTTGTGCTATAGGTCCGTGTTGGGTATTTATGTCATATATAGTATAGTGCGTAATAGTCTTTTGAATTAAACTAAGAAACAATTGAAAAGTCAGTGCAGACTATACTCTTTAAGGCATTTGACAGTGTAAAATGTGCATTATGTATACATGTGTGTACATGCTAAGTCACTTCATTGTATCTGACTCTGCTACCTTATGGACTGTACACATTAAGCTCCTCTATCCATGGTACTCTCCAGGTAAGAATACTGGAGTGGGTTGCCATGCCCTCCTCCAGGGAATCTTCCCTACCCAGGGATCGAACCAGCATCTCTTATATCTTCTGTATTGGCAGGCAAATTCTTTACCACTAGTGCCACCTAGGAAGTTCAAGTATGTATGTGTATATACATAATTTCACATATTTAAAACTCACTTCCGGGCTTCCCCTGGTGGTCCAGTGGGTAAGGACACCGCCTTGCAGTGCAAGGGACACCAGTTCCATCCCTGGCCTGGGAAGATCCCACGTGCCGCGGAGCGGCTGGACTGATGTGTCCAATTACCGAGCCGGAGCTCTGGAGCGCATGCGCCCAGAGTCAGTGCTCTGCAACGACAGACGCCACCGCGATGGGAGGCCCACAGGAGCCAAAGAACGAAGACGAATGAAAATAGAGAAATGAAAGACCAATAGAACTGGCCCGCCCACTCCCCTCCCTCCCCAACCTGACCCCCGCCCAAAAGCAAATAAATAAATAAATAAATCTTTAAAAAAAAAAAAAAAAACTTCACTTCCCCTAAGGTATCATGTAGGAGTGTCAGGGTGGGGGTCCTTGCAGTAAGTTAGGCTTATGCTTTATAGACATGTTTTATATTCAAGAGACTATCTGATCTATTAACTGTCTACTCTACAAATACTTTGACAGTGCTATGTAATCAACTATGAAAGAGATAGACCCATGATGTCATCTCTCTTCACACTTAGTTATCTTAGCAGGACCCAAAACTCTTAATATTATATATTTTATTCCTACCATCTCTCACCTTCCTCATTTATTTCTACTTCTATTTAAATGTGTGCCATTTAAAAGAGAGTTCTGATATTTATCCAAGTCTTTATTTTTCTTGGGAAAAATTTAACATGCTTTGCATCATTTCACTTATTTAATCTTTTCATGTGAGGCTGACAGCCCCATATTCTGTATAGAAAGCATTGCTTCTCAGTCACACCTCATATATCTAGCATTATTGGGAAATGAGGTTCCACATGATTGAATTTTCCAGATAATCCATCTGAGTTGGCCATGCTTTTGCTGAGTGCCATACACGTGGCCAGCACAGGGCATGCAAGTCAAGTAAGTGAGATCCCCACAGCTTATAACCCAAGACTGAGACTGAGGTGGGCTTGCCACACACAGGCTTTAATAACTATAAAACAATGTGCTAAGCAGTATGATGTAAGTATGTACTATGTGTTGTGGAAATTCAAATGAAGGAAATTAATCCTTCATGTTAGAGGGTGAAGCACCTTGGAGACCACTGGGACTTTCCTATGGCAGTAGTGCTTTTTAAAATGGCGCAGTGGGGCACCGCCCAGGGGGTTCGATCCCTGGCCTGGGAAGATCCCACGTGCCGCGGAGCGGCTGGACTGATGTGTCCAATTACCGAGCCGGAGCTCTGGAGCGCATGCGCCCAGAGTCAGTGCTCTGCAACGACAGACGCCACCGCGATGGGAGGCCCACAGGAGCCAAAGAACGAAGACGAATGAAAATAGAGAAATGAAAGACCAATAGAACTGGCCCGCCCACTCCCCCCCCCCCCCAACCTGACCCCCGCCCAAAAGCAAATAAATAAATAAATAAATCTTTAAAAAAAAAAAAAAAAACTTCACTTCCCCTAAGGTATCATGTAGGAGTGTCAGGGTGGGGGTCCTTGCAGTAAGTTAGGCTTATGCTTTATAGACATGTTTTATATTCAAGAGACTATCTGATCTATTAACTGTCTACTCTACAAATACTTTGACAGTGCTATGTAATCAACTATGAAAGAGATAGACCCATGATGTCATCTCTCTTCACACTTAGTTATCTTAGCAGGACCCAAAACTCTTAATATTATATATTTTATTCCTACCATCTCTCACCTTCCTCATTTATTTCTACTTCTATTTAAATGTGTGCCATTTAAAAGAGAGTTCTGATATTTATCCAAGTCTTTATTTTTCTTGGGAAAAATTTAACATGCTTTGCATCATTTCACTTATTTAATCTTTTCATGTGAGGCTGACAGCCCCATATTCTGTATAGAAAGCATTGCTTCTCAGTCACACCTCATATATCTAGCATTATTGGGAAATGAGGTTCCACATGATTGAATTTTCCAGATAATCCATCTGAGTTGGCCATGCTTTTGCTGAGTGCCATACACGTGGCCAGCACAGGGCATGCAAGTCAAGTAAGTGAGATCCCCACAGCTTATAACCCAAGACTGAGACTGAGGTGGGCTTGCCACACACAGGCTTTAATAACTATAAAACAATGTGCTAAGCAGTATGATGTAAGTATGTACTATGTGTTGTGGAAATTCAAATGAAGGGAAATTAATCCTTCATGTTAGAGGGTGAAGCACCTTGGGGGAGACCACTGGGAGGCTTTCACCCTTGAGCTGGGCCTTTGAAGATGAGTAAAAACTTTTTTAATGTATATTTTTCTGACTTTTTGTCTAAGTATAAATGATTTACAATCTAGTGTTAATTTCTACTATACAGTAAAGTGAGTCAGTTATGAGTGTGTATATATATATATATATATATATATACACATATTCTTTTTCATTATGGTTTATCATGGAATATTTAATATAGTTCCCTATGCTACACTCTAGGACCCTGATATTTATCCATCCTATATATAATAGTTTGTATCTGCTAATCCCAAACTCCACTTCTTCCTTTACCCCACCTCTCCTCAACCTTGGTAACCAGAAGCCTGTTCTCTATGACTGTGTCTTTCTGTTTCATAGATTGGTTCATCTGTGTCTTTTAGATTCTACACATAGTTGATATTATACAGTATGTGCCTTTCTCTTTCTGGCTTACTTCACTTAATATGATATTCTCTAGTTCCAACATATTGCTGCAAGTGGCACAGTCTTTTATGGCTGAGTAGTAGTCCATTTCACATTTCACACACTAGCAGAGTAATGTTCAAAAATCCTCCAAGCTAGACTTCAACAATATGTGAACTGAAAATTTCCAGACATACAAGCTGGATATAGAAAAGGCAGAGGAACCGGAGTCAAATTTCTAACATCTGTTGGATCATGGAAAGAGCAAGGGAATTCCAAAAAAACATCTACTTCTGCTTCACTAACTATGCTAAATCCTTTGACTGTGTGGATCACAACAAACTGTGGAAAATTCTTCAGAGATGGGACTGCCAGACCACTTTACCTACCTCCTGTGAGACTTCACGGTAAAAAGGAACAAAGGACTGGTTCAAAAAGAGCTCACTCTCATATATCTAGCATTATTGGGAAATGAGGTTCCACATGATTGAATTTCCAGATAATCCATCTGAGTTGGCCATGCTTTTGCTGAGTGCCATACACGTGGCCAGCACAGGGCATGCAAGTCAAGTAAGTGAGATCCCCACAGCTTATAACCCAAGACTGAGACTGAGGTGGGCTTGCCACACACAGGCTTTAATAACTATAAAACAATGTGCTAAGCAGTATGATGTAAGTATGTACTATGTGTTGTGGAAATTCAAATGAAGGGAAATTAATCCTTCATGTTAGAGGGTGAAGCACCTTGGGGGAGACCACTGGGAGGCTTTCACCCTTGAGCTGGGCCTTTGAAGATGAGTAAAAACTTTTTTAATGTATATTTTTCTGACTTTTTGTCTAAGTATAAATGATTTACAATCTAGTGTTAATTTCTACTATACAGTAAAGTGAGTCAGTTATGAGTGTGTATATATATATATATATATATATATACACATATTCTTTTTCATTATGGTTTATCATGGAATATTTAATATAGTTCCCTATGCTACACTCTAGGACCCTGATATTTATCCATCCTATATATAATAGTTTGTATCTGCTAATCCCAAACTCCACTTCTTCCTTTACCCCACCTCTCCTCAACCTTGGTAACCAGAAGCCTGTTCTCTATGACTGTGTCTTTCTGTTTCATAGATTGGTTCATCTGTGTCTTTTAGATTCTACACATAGTTGATATTATACAGTATGTGCCTTTCTCTTTCTGGCTTACTTCACTTAATATGATATTCTCTAGTTCCAACATATTGCTGCAAGTGGCACAGTCTTTTATGGCTGAGTAGTAGTCCATTTCACATTTCACACACTAGCAGAGTAATGTTCAAAAATCCTCCAAGCTAGACTTCAACAATATGTGAACTGAAAATTTCCAGACATACAAGCTGGATATAGAAAAGGCAGAGGAACCGGAGTCAAATTTCTAACATCTGTTGGATCATGGAAAGAGCAAGGGAATTCCAAAAAAACATCTACTTCTGCTTCACTAACTATGCTAAATCCTTTGACTGTGTGGATCACAACAAACTGTGGAAAATTCTTCAGAGATGGGACTGCCAGACCACTTTACCTACCTCCTGTGAGACTTGTAAGCAGGACAAGGAGCAACAGTTAGAACCAGACATGGAACAAAGGACTGGTTCCAAATTGGGAAAGGAGTATGTCAAGGCCGTATATTGTCACCTTCCTCATTTAACTTCTCTGCAGAGTACATCATGTGAAATGCTGGTCTGAATGAAGTGTAAGCTGGAATCAAGATTGTCAGGAGAAATATCAATAATTTCAGATATGCAGACAACACCACCCTTAAGGCAGAAAGGAAAGAACTAAAGAACCTCTTGCTGAAGGTGAAAGAGAAGAGTGAAAAAGATTGCCTAAAACTCAACATTCAAAAAATGAAGATCATGGCATCTGATCCCATCACTTCATGGCACATAGATCGGCAAACAATGGAAACAGTGACAGACTTGATTTTCTTGGGTTCCAAAATCACTGGGGTGGTAACTGTAGCCATGAAATTAAAAGATGGTTGCTTCTTGGAAGAAAAGCTTCGACAAATCTAGACAGTGTATTAAAAAGTGAAGACATCATTTTACTGACAAAAGTCTGTATAGTCACAGCTATGGTTTTCACAGTAGTCATGTATTGATCAGAGAGTTGGACCATAAAGGAGGTTGAGCACAGAAGAATTGATGCCTTTGAATTGTGCTGTTGGACAAGACTCTTGAGAGTCCCTTAGACAGTAAAGAAATCAAACCAGTCAATCCTAAAGGAAATCCACCCTGAATATTCATTGGAAAGACTGATGCTGAAGCTGAACCTCCAATACTTTGGCCACCTGATGAGAAGAGATGACTCATTGGAAAACATCCCAATGTTGGGAAAAATAGAAGGCAGAAAGAGAAGGGGATGACAGAGGGTGAAATGATTGGATGGAGTCACTGAGTCAATGGACATGAGCTTGAGTAAGCTCTGGGAGATTGTGAAGGACAAGGAAGCCTGACTTGCTGCAGTCCATGGGGTTGCAAAGAGTTGGACATGACTGAGTAACTGAACTGAACTGAGTATTCCTTTGTTTATATATGCATCACATCTTCTTTGTCCATTCCCTTATCAATGAACATTTAGCTTGTTTCCATGTCTTGGCTTTTGTGAATAGTGCTGAAATTTGCATAAGAGCACATGTATCTTTTTGAATTATAGCTTTTTTTGAGTATATCCAGGAGTGAGATTTCTGGATCAAATTGTAGATCTATTTTTAGTTTTTGGAGGAACCTCCATACTGTTTTCCATAACTGGCTTTATCAACTTTCAGTGCCACCAACAGTGTAGGAGGACTTTATATAATGAGAGAAAGAGAAGAGGGTGGCGGTGGGGAGAGAAGGAACGGGAGAGAGATGAGAGAGACAGAGAGATCCCAGGAGAAACATTCCTAAACACTGAAATGTTTGAATACATAATGAATTGAATTGTTAAGTGGTAAGAACAATGCCACTAGTCCTAATACTAAGCAAAGCAGTCGGCACTCACCATGCGATCCACACTGTGTTAAGTGATTTCCCTGGATTAATGTTTTTCACAAATATATACATTTATATTTTCCCCAAAGAAAATACGCTGTGTAGAATTCAATCCCTTCTTAATGATCTACTGTGAATATAAATGTCTGTGCCCCATTGTGAAAGACTTTTAAGCTAGCCTGCTTGTTGTCATTCGCCACCTTCCCTACTTGAATGTATTTAGTTGAGCTGTCGTCACTGCAGTCCACAGACATTTCACATCAACATCATCTCCCCACCCTGCTTCTCTAAGATTTGTGATTCTTCTTGTGAGCACACTTCAGAACACACACTGACAGTGTACACCCAGGGTGATTTCATGGGTTCTTGAGAGAAGCGGAACTAACCCTGGGATGGCAGTGCCTCTGCTCTGAGTATGCAGGATAGTATACAAGCATTGTTTGCCTTCCTGTATTTGCGCAGATCAAGCTCTAGCTCTAGTTCTCACCTGAAGGGATTCAGCCCCCAGGAGACATTTTATCCATGTCTGGAGGTATTTTGGGCCTTCCCAACTGGCTCACTGCTAAAGAAGATGTCTGCCAATGTGGGACATACAAAAGATATGGGTTCAATTCCTGGGTCTGGAAGATTCCCTGGATGAGGAAATGGCAACCCACTCCAGTATTCTTACCTGGATAATTCCATGGACAGAAGAGTCTGGTGGACACAGTCCATAGGGTCTCAAAGAGTCAGACACGACTGAGCATGCACGTAAAGGAAGGCAGTTTGGGTTGTCATCTTTGGCAAGAGTGGAGGGAGCGAGGACTACTGACATCCAATGGGTAACAATGCTGGGCTAGCAAATGATGCTATTGAAGCTTTGCCATAAATAGGGTACCCCCAATCAATAAAGAATTCTGGTCAAAGTGGTCCATAATGCTGAGGTTGAGAAATACTGCTCTAGTTGTAGATTTAAGTTACAAAAATAAAAATGGGAATAATTCATGCCTTAAAGTCAATTTTTCTTTGACTAATATATATTGGAGTCAGAAGTATCATACCATGGAAGAATTCTTACAAACTGGAACTGGGCATATTGCTCACTTATTAGAGAACATTAAAAGTAAATCGAGTATGTATATAATAGCCTCACTTCTTTACTTCTGGTTGAGTGAGGGACTTTCTCACAGTGTGTGTGTGTATGTGTCTGTGTGTGTGTGTGTGTATTCAGTAGTCCACGTGTAGATCTCTCAACAAGGGAAATATATGGAATAATGTAGTGCCAGGAAATCTGTTAATATTATCAGTATCTTGGCAATTAAAAAATGTTCCAAAGAGAAAAGTGATTTGATTTTCATAGTAGGAATTTAGCTTGTTTTCCCAGTTTTGCCACTCAGGTCTATCTAATATTACTATTTCATCAGTTTGCATCTGTAACTTTTAAGTGCAAACACAGCACTGAATTGGATATTGTGAAAATCAGTGTTCTATGAGATTTACAGAAGCTTATTAGCTCATATTTGTTTGGGGAGAAAACATAATTATCATCTGAAAATATCAAAGCCAAATTCTAACACTTAATCATGAGAAAAGCTTTTGACATTATAAACTCCGGAGACTAGCATCAATTAATTTGCATCCATTGTTAATGTGTCCTTTGGGCTTCCGTAGTGGTTCAGATGGTAAAGAATATGTCTGCCAATGTAGGAGACCTGGGTTCAATTCCTGGGCTGGGAAGATCCCTTGGAGGAGGGAATGGCAACCCACTCCAGTATTCTTGCCTGGAAAATTGCATGGATAGAGGAGCCTTGCTGGCTACAGTCCTTAGGATCATAAAGAGGACTCTTAGACCCAACTGAGTGACTAAGACTTTCAGTTTTTCACTTTCATTTCAGATCTGTATGTCAGGTTTCTTAAATGGTGTGGTGTATTTATTTCAGATCCAGAGAGAATGGATGCTTCCTTCTTAGTTGGTCATCTCATTTCTGCTAGACATAAGTTATTCAGAGACAAAGGAGACGGTAGAAGCTGAAGAAGTTATAATAAAGTTTGGGAAAAGCAGAGATATTGCTGTGCTGTGTAAGGTTCATGTGTTAATTTATCTATAAATCTTCCAGACAATTTCCAAAGTTTTTTGGCCATATTTAGAGGTTCTTGGCTAGACAGTAAAATGTTTATGCTCCTGGCTAACTGCTTCTTCTTCTTCTTCTCTTTCTCTGTCTCTCTCTATATGTATATGTAGGTATATAGGTATATACATACATCTATACATATGTATTATGTATATATATATAATATACATGTGTGCACACATATAATTGCAATTGTAGCAATCTGAAGAATATTTCTCTTTCATCATCTCATTGTTGATTGCATAAATAAATTTACTCCTTTTTGTTATGATTTCAGTTTCATTTTTTCTCTAACGGAATTTAGAGACAAAAGCTCATTATAGGTTATATGTATCAACAAATGCTACTAAATTTAAAGAAAATGAATGACTACTTTTATCCAAAATATACAAATACAGGTTATTATAAAAACTTTGACAGCAGTGTTTGCATATATTACTTCTGCCCCTAATTTTGTCATCAAGCATATGATATACAGCTTATATGTACTTATGTGCCATAAATATACTTTGGTAAGAAAATAGCAATTTGCATAATATTTTATTTGTGTAACTTTTATCGAGAAAAGCTTTTGACATTATAAACTCCGGAGACTAGCATCAATTAATTTGCATCCATTGTTAATGTGTCCTTTGGGCTTCCGTAGTGGTTCAGATGGTAAAGAATATGTCTGCCAATGTAGGAGACCTGGGTTCAATTCCTGGGCTGGGAAGATCCCTTGGAGGAGGGAATGGCAACCCACTCCAGTATTCTTGCCTGGAAAATTGCATGGATAGAGGAGCCTTGCTGGCTACAGTCCTTAGGATCATAAAGAGGACTCTTAGACCCAAATGAGTGACTAAGACTTTCATTTTTTCACTTTCATTTCAGATCTGTATGTCAGGTTTCTTAAATGGTGTGGTGTATTTATTTCAGATCCAGAGAGAATGGATGCTTCCTTCTTAGTTGGTCATCTCATTTCTGCTAGACATAAGTTATTCAGAGACAAAGGAGACGGTAGAAGCTGAAGAAGTTATAATAAAGTTTGGGAAAAGCAGAGATATTGCTGTGCTGTGTAAGGTTCATGTGTTAATTTATCTATAAATCTTCCAGACAATTTCCAAAGTTTTTTTTGGCCATATTTAGAGGTTCTTGGCTAGACAGTAAAATGTTTATGCTCCTGGCTAACTGCTTCTTCTTCTTCTTCTTCTCTTTCTCTGTCTCTCTCTATATGTATATGTAGGTATATAGGTATATACATACATCTATACATATGTATTATGTATATATATATAATATACATGTGTGCACACATATAATTGCAATTGTAGCAATCTGAAGAATATTTCTCTTTCATCATCTCATTGTTGATTGCATAAATAAATTTACTCCTTTTTGTTATGATTTCAGTTTCATTTTTTCTCTAACGGAATTTAGAGACAAAAGCTCATTATAGGTTATATGTATCAACAAATGCTACTAAATTTAAAGAAAATGAATGACTACTTTTATCCAAAATATACAAATACAGGTTATTATAAAAACTTTGACAGCAGTGTTTGCATATATTACTTCTGCCCCTAATTTTGTCATCAAGCATATGATATACAGCTTATATGTACTTATGTGCCATAAATATACTTTGGTAAGAAAATAGCAATTTGCATAATATTTTATTTGTGTAACTTTTTATCGTTGCAATAAATTTATGAAATAGATTGTGGGCTCTCTCTAGCTGTGGAAACCACAGGCTACTCTCTAGTTGCAGTGTATGGGCTTCTCATTACGGTGGCTTCTCTTGTTACAAAGGATAGGCTCTAGGTCATGTAAACTTCAGTAGCTGTGGCACACAGGCTCAGTAGTTGCAGTGCATAGGCTTAGTTACTTCGTGGCAAGTGGGGTCTTAGTTCACTGACCAGGGATCAAACTTTTTTCCCCTGTCTTGACAGGCAGATTTTTAATCACTGGATCACTAGAGAAGTTTAAGGCAGATTTTATTCATATCTTCATTTAAGAAGAAATAAAAACTCAGAAAGATGACTTACGGGGCATAACTTTTTTTCTACTACTAAGCAGTGCCTAAATATGGCATGTCATTGTCAAAATTAAGTTGATACTAATTCCACCTAGAGTTTCATTTCTTTGACTTATAAAGGCAGACTTATAGTGAAGCTCCTCATAGGAGGCATGAGTCCTATACTTTCTGCTCAAGTAATAAGAAATGTTTGTTAATCCTATTTAGAAATAAGCAAGAGGATTTATTTCCCACAAGCATATGAAATAGTCCTCAATAAAATACATTTTGACAAAAGACGAATGAGGGCCCCACCCACGGACTCATCTAATCATGTCAGTTCACCCAGATACCCCACTAAGAAGTGCTTTTACTTATAAAGAAGTTTTATGTGTGAATTCCAAGGACAGTGTCATAGAGAAGTAATCAAGCATGAGCTTATTTTGGAAGATTTTCAGTGTTGCTAAATAAATTTACTCCTTTTTGTTATGATTTCAGTTTCATTTTTTCTCTAACGGAATTTAGAGACAAAAGCTCATTATAGGTTATATGTATCAACAAATGCTACTAAATTTAAAGAAAATGAATGACTACTTTTATCCAAAATATACAAATACAGGTTATTATAAAAACTTTGACAGCAGTGTTTGCATATATTACTTCTGCCCCTAATTTTGTCATCAAGCATATGATATACAGCTTATATGTACTTATGTGCCATAAATATACTTTGGTAAGAAAATAGCAATTTGCATAATATTTTATTTGTGTAACTTTTTATCGTTGCAATAAATTTATGAAATAGATTGTGGGCTCTCTCTAGCTGTGGAAACCACAGGCTACTCTCTAGTTGCAGTGTATGGGCTTCTCATTACGGTGGCTTCTCTTGTTACAAAGGATAGGCTCTAGGTCATGTAAACTTCAGTAGCTGTGGCACACAGGCTCAGTAGTTGCAGTGCATAGGCTTAGTTACTTCGTGGCAAGTGGGGTCTTAGTTCACTGACCAGGGATCAAACTTTTTTCCCCTGTCTTGACAGGCAGATTTTTAATCACTGGATCACTAGAGAAGTTTAAGGCAGATTTTATTCATATCTTCATTTAAGAAGAAATAAAAACTCAGAAAGATGACTTACGGGGCATAACTTTTTTTCTACTACTAAGCAGTGCCTAAATATGGCATGTCATTGTCAAAATTAAGTTGATACTAATTCCACCTAGAGTTTCATTTCTTTGACTTATAAAGGCAGACTTATAGTGAAGCTCCTCATAGGAGGCATGAGTCCTATACTTTCTGCTCAAGTAATAAGAAATGTTTGTTAATCCTATTTAGAAATAAGCAAGAGGATTTATTTCCCACAAGCATATGAAATAGTCCTCAATAAAATACATTTTGACAAAAGACGAATGAGGGCCCCACCCACGGACTCATCTAATCATGTCAGTTCACCCAGATACCCCACTAAGAAGTGCTTTTACTTATAAAGAAGTTTTATGTGTGAATTCCAAGGACAGTGTCATAGAGAAGTAATCAAGCATGAGCTTATTTTGGAAGATTTTCAGTGTTGCTCACTCACATTTCTTATTGTGTTAAAATAGTATAACATGCTCTATCTTCTGAACATGTATTTAAATATGTCTTATAAATATTTGATGTTTCTTGCATTTACTAAAACCCCCTCTATTTGAGTCTCTTTGCTCCTCCATTCCACACTATTTTTCTTTATATCTTATCACACTCCTGAAAGCAAGCTTTGCCTGAAATCTTTCACTGGATTTTTTAATTACTCTTCAACCCACTGTAATTTCACTCCCATAACCCCACTCTACTAATGATCCACCAACATTCTCATGCTACCAGATCTTACAGACACTATTCTATCTTTCTCATTCTTTTCAGTATTTGGCATTGTTGAGCATCTCTTATTTAATATAATACTACATCTTCGTTACCCATTTATCTCTGTTGATGGACACTTAGTTTGTTTCCATATCTTGGCAGTTGTCAGTAATGTTACAGTGACATGAGGATGCACATATCTTTTAGAATTCATGTTTTCATTTTCTTCAGTAAATAACCAAAGTGAAATTACTGGCTCACCTCTTATTTTTTTTTTAGTTTTTTATTTTTGAGGAACCTCCATACTGTTTTCCATAGTGACTGCATCAACTTACTTTCACAACAACAGTGCAGAAGTGGTCCATGTGCTCCATACCCTTACCAATACTTGATATTTCTTGTCTTTTCAGTCATAGCCATTCTAACAGGTATATAAAGTGATAGCTCATTATGGTTTTGATTTGCATTTCCCTGATGATTGGTGACATTCAGCATCTCTTCATGCATTTATTATTCATCTGTATGTCTTCTTTGGCAAAATATCTATTCAGATCTTTTTTATATAAAAATCTCACTTTTATATGGATTTATTTTTCTTTTTGCTACCAAGTTGAATGAATTCTTTGTATATTTTGGAATGGTATTATCAGATTTATTATTTGCAAATATGTACTGCCATTCGATAGGCTGCCTCTTCATTTTGTTGATGGTTTCCTTTGCTGCACAGAAACTTTTTATTTGATGCAGACCCATGTTTGTTTGTTTGTTTCATCTTTGTTTTTCATGTCAGAGACAAAAACATGGCCAAGATCAAAGTCAAGGAACTTACTGGTTACATTTTCCTCTAAGTGTTCTATGTTTCAGGTTTTATATTCAAATTTTGAATTCATTACTCCTTCAATCTTTTTCATATGACTGTCCAGTTTTCCCACTTATTGAAGAGACTGTCCTTTTCCCATTGCATATTCTTGGCTCTTTTGTTGTCAATAAAGTAACCCATATACATGGACTTATTTCTTAACTCTCTATACTGTTCTATTGATCTATATTACTGTTTTTATGTGAATATTAAATTGTTTTGATTAGTATAGCTTCCTGGGAAGCTCAATATAATAAACTTAGATAAGCCTATTTTCAAATGCACACTTTATATGATGATAACTCAAATGTTCCTGAATTTATTCTTACTGCTCAGTCCTTAGTGAAATTCCTACACTATTGGTATTTTGAGTCTTCTGTGGTACAAATACAAAATCCTTTCCTCTCTGAGTAAAATAAAGTATATTCTTGCAAAGCAGTATGTACAAACCCATGAATAGGGTTTCCCAGGCTGTTCAGATGGCAGATTCAGCCTGCAATGCAAAAAACCCAGGTTCGATCCCTGTTAAGGAAGATCCCCTGGAGAGGAAGGGCATGGCAACCCACTCCAGTATTTTCACCTTCGCGAGGGTTTTAAACCTCCATACTGTTTTCCATAGTGACTGCATCAACTTACTTTCACAACAACAGTGCAGAAGTGGTCCATGTGCTCCATACCCTTACCAATACTTGATATTTCTTGTCTTTTCAGTCATAGCCATTCTAACAGGTATATAAAGTGATAGCTCATTATGGTTTTGATTTGCATTTCCCTGATGATTGGTGACATTCAGCATCTCTTCATGCATTTATTATTCATCTGTATGTCTTCTTTGGCAAAATATCTATTCAGATCTTTTTTATATAAAAATCTCACTTTTATATGGATTTATTTTTCTTTTTGCTACCAAGTTGAATGAATTCTTTGTATATTTTGGAATGGTATTATCAGATTTATTATTTGCAAATATGTACTGCCATTCGATAGGCTGCCTCTTCATTTTGTTGATGGTTTCCTTTGCTGCACAGAAACTTTTTATTTGATGCAGACCCATGTTTGTTTGTTTGTTTCATCTTTGTTTTTCATGTCAGAGACAAAAACATGGCCAAGATCAAAGTCAAGGAACTTACTGGTTACATTTTCCTCTAAGTGTTCTATGTTTCAGGTTTTATATTCAAATTTTGAATTCATTACTCCTTCAATCTTTTTCATATGACTGTCCAGTTTTCCCACTTATTGAAGAGACTGTCCTTTTCCCATTGCATATTCTTGGCTCTTTTGTTGTCAATAAAGTAACCCATATACATGGACTTATTTCTTAACTCTCTATACTGTTCTATTGATCTATATTACTGTTTTTATGTGAATATTAAATTGTTTTGATTAGTATAGCTTCCTGGGAAGCTCAATATAATAAACTTAGATAAGCCTATTTTCAAATGCACACTTTATATGATGATAACTCAAATGTTCCTGAATTTATTCTTACTGCTCAGTCCTTAGTGAAATTCCTACACTATTGGTATTTTGAGTCTTCTGTGGTACAAATACAAAATCCTTTCCTCTCTGAGTAAAATAAAGTATATTCTTGCAAAGCAGTATGTACAAACCCATGAATAGGGTTTCCCAGGCTGTTCAGATGGCAGATTCAGCCTGCAATGCAAAAAACCCAGGTTCGATCCCTGGTAAGGAAGATCCCCTGGAGAGGAAGGGCATGGCAACCCACTCCAGTATTTTCACCTGGAGAATTCCATGAACAGAAGGTCTATATTCCATTGGGTTACAAAGAGTCAGCAACTAACCTTCACTTTTTTCACAGACATGTTTAAACCTCTGGTCATGCTTGACATAAGATACGCTAACATATATTTGTATTGAACTCTTACTGTATCTACACATTAATTTTATCTATAATTATATTTTTAATATCTAATAAATATGTGCTATAAATCTTTTATGTATTTTTATGTGCTTAATGTCTTTTTGATGTCAACACATACAGAATGTTCACATCTAAGATTTTTCCTGCCTTTTTTAAAAAATATTATAAATAGTATTATGATTTAAACTGTGCTCCAGTCTCTTCCCTATCCATATGTTGAAGTCCTAACCTCTAGTACTTCTGAATGTCACATTATTTGCAAACAGTCTTGAAAGTGATAACTCAAACATTCTTTAAAGAGGTCATTTAAAAACTGTCTTTAATCCAAAGTATTCTGCTATTTCAAGGGAAGTAAGTGCTATTATCTAGTGAACCAAATTTATACGTCTAAAGAAATCATATCTTGATTTCTGTCAATGGATAGGAATTATTTTTAAGATACTGTTAGCCAAAGTTGCCACATAACTTTTACTTTACTTGAAAATTACATAATTATTACCATTGTGCTTATTAAAAATAGACTTGATTCTCCTAATGCATATTCTTTAATCTGTAGGCAACACAGAAGAGCTCTTTATACTAAATGAAATAAGAGAAATTTAAAAGTAGAGGTTAAGGGTCAAAAATAAAATAGCTTTGCTCAAGAATAGGAAGCCATGAAGCTTATGAAGGCAATTGAATGTTTATTACTTTTCAGAAGTGAACTAGAAATGTATGGATTTTTCAAACCATGCTATTTGCCTAGGCTTACCTTCCAATGAATTGTGATTTGCATCACTGATTCTTCTGTGGTACAAATACAAAATCCTTTCCTCTCTGAGTAAAATAAAGTATATTCTTGCAAAGCAGTATGTACAAACCCATGAATAGGGTTTCCCAGGCTGTTCAGATGGCAGATTCAGCCTGCAATGCAAAAAACCCAGGTTCGATCCCTGGTAAGGAAGATCCCCTGGAGAGGAAGGGCATGGCAACCCACTCCAGTATTTTCACCTGGAGAATTCCATGAACAGAAGGTCTATATTCCATTGGGTTACAAAGAGTCAGCAACTAACCTTCACTTTTTTCACAGACATGTTTAAACCTCTGGTCATGCTTGACATAAGATACGCTAACATATATTTGTATTGAACTCTTACTGTATCTACACATTAATTTTATCTATAATTATATTTTTAATATCTAATAAATATGTGCTATAAATCTTTTATGTATTTTTATGTGCTTAATGTCTTTTTGATGTCAACACATACAGAATGTTCACATCTAAGATTTTTCCTGCCTTTTTTAAAAAATATTATAAATAGTATTATGATTTAAACTGTGCTCCAGTCTCTTCCCTATCCATATGTTGAAGTCCTAACCTCTAGTACTTCTGAATGTCACATTATTTGCAAACAGTCTTGAAAGTGATAACTCAAACATTCTTTAAAGAGGTCATTTAAAAACTGTCTTTAATCCAAAGTATTCTGCTATTTCAAGGGAAGTAAGTGCTATTATCTAGTGAACCAAATTTATACGTCTAAAGAAATCATATCTTGATTTCTGTCAATGGATAGGAATTATTTTTAAGATACTGTTAGCCAAAGTTGCCACATAACTTTTACTTTACTTGAAAATTACATAATTATTACCATTGTGCTTATTAAAAATAGACTTGATTCTCCTAATGCATATTCTTTAATCTGTAGGCAACACAGAAGAGCTCTTTATACTAAATGAAATAAGAGAAATTTAAAAGTAGAGGTTAAGGGTCAAAAATAAAATAGCTTTGCTCAAGAATAGGAAGCCATGAAGCTTATGAAGGCAATTGAATGTTTATTACTTTTCAGAAGTGAACTAGAAATGTATGGATTTTTCAAACCATGCTATTTGCCTAGGCTTACCTTCCAATGAATTGTGATTTGCATCACTGAAATTCAGGTATTTAGCGTTTTATTGAATCTGTTGGCTGGTGCTTTCTCTAAATATATCCATTAAAACTGAAACTATTTTCCTCACAGACATGCTTAAAAATTTTAAGACTTGAATGTTAGTAATTTTGGAATTCTTCTTTTTTTTGTTTTTTTTTTTTTTTCTGGAGAAGTAGCACAATTTAAGAATAATAAACAACTACCTAAAGATATTTGTTAAATAGATGAAATTGAAACTGATAGTTAAATAGTTAAATCTCCAACCTTATCTCTTTGTTCTTTTTTGTTATTCAAATGTTTATTTATATTATGCCAAAGGATGGTATTGTATGCTTTGTAGAGTTTATTAGAACATCTTTACATATTTCAAATGAAAGCAAGGTAGCACTTGAGAATTTTCAAAACTACAAGGTGAATCCTTTTTAAGAAGGCAATAATGTGGTTAAGTTAATTCCAAGATAATGGTCTCAAAGATAGTTTTAAAATATTCTAAAAATTTAAGGATAATCCGTATTTTCTTAGATTCTGTTTATTTGTTAGGTTTTCCAAGTTAGGAGATGGGCAGAATTTGATTTTTGTTCAATCACAGTGTGAATATAATGGGTCCTCAAAATCCAACTGGAAGCAAATTAATCTTTTCATTGCATTATAGTATATGCTTGTGGTATATCTGTGGTAACTCAAGCTGAGTCCTACATTGGATGTGAAAAATTGTCTGTGACCCTTCTTTGGTAATAAAACTGTGAAGGAGAATGAAAACTGCATATTTCGGTGTATTGTAGCTGGTCAAGTTAATTGATTATAACCTTAGTACATTTATTTTAACTTCACTAGGTTAAAGGCATAAAGGTATAAATGAAGTTTAACTAAAGAAATGGAATTATAGCTTCTAAAATATTGACTGACATTCTTTACTTCTGTTATAGTTCAGTTTTCAATGATCACTGTTGGCTTTAAGGAAATAATAAATGTGCATATTTTATTCAAAATTAGTTGTTTATATTTTATAAGTCATCTTTGAAGTGTCTTCTAAGGTATAGATTGATGGAAAATACAACAGAGCAGTATTTAACATAGCTTATTATGACATAGATCTGAACTTCCTTGTATGAATAATATGCTGTCAAATTCAGCACAGTCATCAATGCATAGTGCATTTCTGTTCTGCATTGACTGAGCTCCATTTTACCATCAGTCTATCTGAGCCTTAATTTCATCACTCTATATAAAAGATCTATTATAAATACTAAATATAAGACATAGTACAGACTTGCAGTTGCCAAGGAGGGGAAATGGCAGAGGGATATAGTGGGAATTTGTGATTAGCAGATGCAGGCTATTGATATACAGAGGGGTGGATGAACAGCAAGGTCCTACTGTATAGAAACTATATTCAATATCCTGTGATAAACCATAATGGGAATAACATGAGAATGAATGTATATATATGTATAACTGAATCTTGTTGCTGTATAGCAGAAGTTAATGCAACACTGTAAATCATCTATATTTCAATAAAATCAATTTAGAGAAAGATTAAATGTTAGAAATATGTAGCATTTGCCTCAGAGGCTGCCTGTATCAAGGAAATAATAAATAAAATAATCTATTATAGTTTGACAAGTTCTCATACATTTGTAAAGTTAATACTCAAGTTAAGATTGATAAATATTAGTAACAATAACACTGTGAAGATCATCTTAAAACATACAAATTTATATTCATAGCTGCTACTATCCCCAGGGACCTTGTGCACACAAATGATATTAAAGCAAGTCAGCAGAGATCCATAGATCAACTTATGGGAATTCTTCCTTAATCCGATGATGTATTTGGTAGCCTGTTCTTGGCCTCTGGTATCCATAAGATAAATAATTATTCAATTAAAACAGAAAATGAAATGAAAAAGTGAAAAAATATACTAAAGTGGAAACAAAAGGAACATGATTTATCAAGCAGAGGCTTGCATCACAGCCGGTTTGCCTTCTGTCTCGTTGGAGAATTCTCAGCCATTTAGATGCGAGCAGCTACTTTCACTTCCTCTCTCTTCAGTTTAACCTTTGCTCATGAGCTTTTCAGTGTGCTGTTACTTACACGTAGTGGTTTGGGGAAACACTGATTATCAGGGACTAAATCAAAACCACTAAGTCAGTTTGTAAAGGAAACTTGACAGTAAATAACTTGGAGATATTCCTAATCTGCACCAGTTTTGGGATGGGGTTCCAGCACTAAAATGTTCTGTACCTTACCATTCATCATGTGAGCCATTTGTTCCTTTTTTTCCTTAATAACTCCTGTTATTGTAAGCGTGCTTTTTTAGTGTTACACTTAAGTATAAAGGGCATAATTTTTCATTCAAACCTGTAACTACTTTTGTTGTTTTCTGTCTCCTTAGGGATGCAGACCTATTCTTGTTAGACACAAGGAAGGCCCATGCTCTCGATGTGGGTTGGCTTGTCTTTGATATCACTGTGACCAGCAACCATTGGGTGATTAATCCACAGAACAATTTGGGCTTACAACTTTGTGCAGAAACAGGAGATGGTAAGCACTGAATTTTATGCATTTTTGTGGTGTTGGTTTGGATACATGGAGAGTTATAGCTTTTCGTGGGATTCAACCAATGTATTTTTTATATGCATAATGTGCAACATTGTATATTCTATGAAAGAGGGCAATATGTTTATTAGCTAGTAGATTTATGAACATATTACCAAACATACATTTTTTGTCAGACTCTGCAATGAGTGTAAGAGATAAATAAAAATTAAGTCCTATTTGTGAAATAAAAGTATCTTCTGCCAGATTAATAAACAAAAAATGTCACAACCATCAGAGATATCTGGTCCCCAAATGTGAATGAGAGCTCCCCAGACTGCGATCCAGTGGATGCTGCCACCCTCCATGGTGACTGTTGAGGGCCTGGAGAAATACAAGAAGCAAGATGAACAAGGAAACAGGATTGGCCCTGGATAGCCAAGATGCACAGAAAAAGAGGGCTCTTACTGAATGTGTTATAGACAAGGTTGAGACATCGAATCCCCATAGATCTCAAGGTTTTCATTGGAATGCTAATTTAAAAATTTTTATTAACAAAAAGGGTTTAGAATATTTATTAATTGAGCAGCTACTTTCATTTCCTCCTTCAGTTTAACCTTTGCTCAAAACTTACACGTAGTGGTTTGGAAACACTGATTATCAGGGACTAAATCAAAACCACTAAGTCAGTTTGTAAAGGAAACTTGACAGTAAATAACTTGGAGATATTCCTAATCTGCACCAGTTTTGGGATGGGGTTCCAGCACTAAAATGTTCTGTACCTTACCATTCATCATGTGAGCCATTTGTTCCTTTTTTTCCTTAATAACTCCTGTTATTGTAAGCGTGCTTTTTTAGTGTTACACTTAAGTATAAAGGGCATAATTTTTCATTCAAACCTGTAACTACTTTTGTTGTTTTCTGTCTCCTTAGGGATGCAGACCTATTCTTGTTAGACACAAGGAAGGCCCATGCTCTCGATGTGGGTTGGCTTGTCTTTGATATCACTGTGACCAGCAACCATTGGGTGATTAATCCACAGAACAATTTGGGCTTACAACTTTGTGCAGAAACAGGAGATGGTAAGCACTGAATTTTATGCATTTTTGTGGTGTTGGTTTGGATACATGGAGAGTTATAGCTTTTCGTGGGATTCAACCAATGTATTTTTTATATGCATAATGTGCAACATTGTATATTCTATGAAAGAGGGCAATATGTTTATTAGCTAGTAGATTTATGAACATATTACCAAACATACATTTTTTGTCAGACTCTGCAATGAGTGTAAGAGATAAATAAAAATTAAGTCCTATTTGTGAAATAAAAGTATCTTCTGCCAGATTAATAAACAAAAAATGTCACAACCATCAGAGATATCTGGTCCCCAAATGTGAATGAGAGCTCCCCAGACTGCGATCCAGTGGATGCTGCCACCCTCCATGGTGACTGTTGAGGGCCTGGAGAAATACAAGAAGCAAGATGAACAAGGAAACAGGATTGGCCCTGGATAGCCAAGATGCACAGAAAAAGAGGGCTCTTACTGAATGTGTTATAGACAAGGTTGAGACATCTGCTCCTCAATCCTCTCCCAAATCTAGATTCTTCCATAGGTTTTCATTGGAATGCTAATTTAAAAATTTTTATTAACAATTAAAATATTTTGAATTATAGGATATATTCTATTATGGCTTTGAGATTATCATTAAGAATTTTCAGAGCTCAATCCATATACATATAGACAGAAAGGCATACATCTAAATAATCTTCTTCAAGCTTTTACAGTGATGAGATACTGTACACTTATGGTCAGAAATGTGACGGGGAAATGTGCACATCACGGCTGAGCGAGTTGTCCCTTCTCTGGTATGTGGTCCAAATAAGATAAAT
Source organism: Tragulus kanchil (assembly GCA_022376925.1). NCBI lineage: Eukaryota > Metazoa > Chordata > Mammalia > Artiodactyla > Tragulidae > Tragulus > Tragulus kanchil. The sequence continues at coordinate 72,878,187 of JAIOJX010000005.1, read as the reverse complement.
TAAATTAATGGTGCACATTTCTCCAACTCTTTTCCTTGAGGATATGCTGAAATGTCTAAATAAGCAGCTCAGGATATCTGTGAAGTATGATCAGCCTGTTTCCTTTTAACCTCTTCTCCCATCCCTCCCCACTAGAAAATTCTGAAATTTCTGCCTTGTTTTATCATTTTTTTTCTCTTGTGTTGTTTCTCTTTTTTTTACCCTCTATTCTGTTTAGTTCTATTTTGATTTCAATTCATCCTTTCCTCTGAGAACTACTTTCTATTTTGTTTTTCCTTTTCCTTTGATTGATTTCTTTTATATTTTAGGGCAATTTTACTTTAAATGGCTCATATTATTTATGGATCTTCTTTGCAGTATAAACTAAACTAATATATCTCTTCTTTCAGAGATTTCAAAATTCTTTATTTGAAAGTTAAGCTTGAGATGTACAGCATTTTGTTGCTCTTCTTTGATTTTTTAATGTTGCCGGATATAAAAATATTAAAAGGATTAAATATGCTAAGTAAGGTGGCCTTTTGTATTTAAGCAATACTTAAAACAAATTTTAACCAGAGTTAGAGCATGTATAGCTTTGGGAAAGCAAGTGACCCTCTGAGAATCTTAGTTTTATCAACTACAACCTCATGGAAACTAACCGCGTGACATGTCTCTATACACAGATAACCAGATGCCCAAACTTATTACTGTGCCATCATCACTACTGCTGATGGTCTCAATGTATTGTTGCAAGATTGCCTCAAACAGATTGGGTAGACCATCTTTTATCTGCAATAATGGATTCTGAATACGTTTACTTCTCAGCAAAAATAATTGGAAGTCGTGAAAAATGAAACTCAGGAAAATTAGCTCTCAAATTCATTTGCTGACTATTACTCATCTATTGATTTGATCAACACAAAATTTTCAAGGACTTATCCATGCAAAACAAAGTGTTAGGAACTTCCTTGGCAGTCCAGTGGTTAACACTACGAGATTTCAATGGAGGGGGATGGATTTGATCTCTGGGCAGGAAACTAAGATCCCACATGCTATGTGATACAGTGAGAAAGTAAAAGTAAATAAACAAAGGCAAAAGGATCGAACCTGTGCCTCCTGCATCTACTAGATTGGCAGGCTAGTTCTTTACTCACTAAGCCACCTAATTACCCTCAATTCCAGAAGAGATTTGAACAGGGGAAATCACCTCGTCTAAGATCATGCAAGTGATTCTAGAAGTGCTTTCACATTTCAGAAGCGTTACGTCAATATCCATCCTCTTTCTCTCAACTATACCACCACCCTGAAATCACAGTAGTCCAGCAAGGTTATCTAAATGATTCCTGAGATAGGAAACCCTACTGGTCTTTTTTTTTTCTAACTTTTACTTTACTTTTAAATATTACAGGGTTTTGTTGTTTTATATCACATGTACACACACAAAACGATCCTGGCCAAAACTTTTAAGAAGAAGAACAAAGTCTTTGACTTTATAATCAGATTGTTTAGAAATGCAGACATTTGGGAGAAAGTTGACTTACTGACAAATTCATACTAATGTGTAATAACTGATAGTATGCTTTTTGTAAGAGCAGCTTTTGATTAGGAAGGGGAGCCTGCAGAAGTGGAAAGGTGGCATTTGTACCTAAACAGCTCACAGAGCAGGGGAGGAGGGGAAGAGGTAGAGGAAAAATAAGAAAGACAGGAGAAAATGGCTTGGGAAATTAAGGGAGACCCAGGAAACGGTCTTTGATAGCTTTGCTTACTGCTTTGAGGTGACTAAGTAGAGTCTCTCAGATGTCAGGGGTAGCATTTAATCAGAGAATTGAGTGGTGGGAGGCCAAGAAAAGACCCAGAAGGATAATGTTTCAGGCAAAGGCAAAATCTTCAAAGCTAGGCTTGTTTTAGCCAGAGTGATATGGGCTCAGTAAGTAGCAGGAAGTGAGTTGGAAAGAGCATTTTAATGGGATTTTTAATAGCTAATTGCACATTTAAATATATATTATGCTGTTTTGAAATATTCATTTATTTACTTGTTGCTGTGCTGGGTCTTTGTTGCTACACGTTAGTCTTGTTGCAGCAAGCAGGGCTATTCTTCAGGGGTTTTGCATGACTACTCTGGGCAGGAAACTAAGATCCCACATGCTATGTGATACAGTGAGAAAGTAAAAGTAAATAAACAAAGGCAAAAGGATCGAACCTGTGCCTCCTGCATCTACTAGATTGGCAGGCTAGTTCTTTACTCACTAAGCCACCTAATTACCCTCAATTCCAGAAGAGATTTGAACAGGGGAAATCACCTCGTCTAAGATCATGCAAGTGATTCTAGAAGTGCTTTCACATTTCAGAAGCGTTACGTCAATATCCATCCTCTTTCTCTCAACTATACCACCACCCTGAAATCACAGTAGTCCAGCAAGGTTATCTAAATGATTCCTGAGATAGGAAACCCTACTGGTCTTTTTTTTTTCTAACTTTTACTTTACTTTTAAATATTACAGGGTTTTGTTGTTTTATATCACATGTACACACACAAAACGATCCTGGCCAAAACTTTTAAGAAGAAGAACAAAGTCTTTGACTTTATAATCAGATTGTTTAGAAATGCAGACATTTGGGAGAAAGTTGACTTACTGACAAATTCATACTAATGTGTAATAACTGATAGTATGCTTTTTGTAAGAGCAGCTTTTGATTAGGAAGGGGAGCCTGCAGAAGTGGAAAGGTGGCATTTGTACCTAAACAGCTCACAGAGCAGGGGAGGAGGGGAAGAGGTAGAGGAAAAATAAGAAAGACAGGAGAAAATGGCTTGGGAAATTAAGGGAGACCCAGGAAACGGTCTTTGATAGCTTTGCTTACTGCTTTGAGGTGACTAAGTAGAGTCTCTCAGATGTCAGGGGTAGCATTTAATCAGAGAATTGAGTGGTGGGAGGCCAAGAAAAGACCCAGAAGGATAATGTTTCAGGCAAAGGCAAAATCTTCAAAGCTAGGCTTGTTTTAGCCAGAGTGATATGGGCTCAGTAAGTAGCAGGAAGTGAGTTGGAAAGAGCATTTTAATGGGATTTTTAATAGCTAATTGCACATTTAAATATATATTATGCTGTTTTGAAATATTCATTTATTTACTTGTTGCTGTGCTGGGTCTTTGTTGCTACACGTTAGCTTTGTCTTGTTGCAGCAAGCAGGGGCTATTCTTCATTGCAGTGCAGGGGTTTCTTATTGCAATGACTTCTCTCATTGTAGAGAATGAGCTATAGGGCTTGTGTTTCAGTAGATGTGATGCACAAGCTTAGTTGCCCACTCCAACATGTGGAATCTTCCCGGATGAAGAATCAAACCTGTGTCCTTAATTACTGGACCACCAGGGACATTGTGTGCTGTCTTATCTTGTTTGGTCAGTAACTTTATGACTTAGAGTATCAGCTCATTTAGAAGACAGGGATCAGGGGACCAAACTCTGGGCTCAGACTGCAAGGGGTTCAGATCCTACTAATTTAATTATTGTATTGCTACTTACTTTGCAAGTAACTTGATATTTTTCTCATATATATATATTTTAAAATATTTATAGGTTGAATTTAATTATTCCATTAACTTCTACACTTTCCTTTCATTTTTTATCATACAAATACACATATATTATTTTTGAAATTATTTTCCATCATGAGTTATTAAAAGATATTGATTACAGTTCCTTGTACTATACAGTAAACCTTTGTTGCTTGTTGCAAATCTACCTTTTGATTAGAAATCCAGCATTCTATTCATACTAAGTCAAGCAACGGGAACCAAAATGTCATAAAATTTTCAGTTAGGCAAAAATTTGCAAATTTTCTAAAATATTATACATATTTCTAATATATTATACGTATTTATATATGTATACAAAAGTTTTTCCTCTATACTTAATAAAGGTTTGAAAAAGAACATCAAAAGAATAAAAGTTGGGCTTCCCTGGTGGTCCAGTGGGCAAGAACACTGCTTTGCAGTGCAAGGGGCTCCAGTTCCATCCCTGGCCTGGGAAGATCCCACATGCCATGGAGCTGCTGGACTGATGTGTCCAATTACTGAGCCAGAGCTCTGGAGCGTATGCGCCCAGAGCCAGTGCTCTGCGACAACAGAGGCCACCGTGATGGGAGGCCCACACTGGCCAAAGAACAAAGATGGATGAAAATGGACAAATGAAGGACCAATAGAAGTGGCCTGCCTGCTCCCCTCCCTCCCCAACCCCCCCACCAAAAAATAAATAAATAAAATAAATAAAAGTTGAAGAAATTGGAAAACATAAACTAAAGGAAATAGGAGCACTGAACATGAAATAATAGAAAAAGTGAAAAGACTAGATAAAAGTAAAAAATGATCATATAGTCCAGTTGTTTTAAAGCATGACTCTCATTAGAGATATATCTGGAGCGCTGGAGAAAAATAAAGCAATAACTGGGCATTTGGGTTTTTTTTTTTTTAAAGATTGTGTATTTTTTTTTAATTTTTGGCCTCTTTTATTGGTTTTTATTTGTTTATTTTCATTCATATTTATTCTTTGACCTGTGTGGGGCTCCCATTGCAGTGGCCTCTCTTGTTGCAGAGCACCAGCTCTGGGTGCATGCTCTCTAGAGGTCTGGCTTGTAATTGGAGGCACTGGTCCAACTGCTCTGCCACACATGGAATCTTCCCGGGCCAGGGATCCAACTGGTACCCCTTGCCCTGCAAGGCAGACTCTTTACCCACTGAACCACCAGGGAAACCTTGGATTTTTTTAAAAAAATCAAGATATTTCTGATATGCAACTGGATTTTAAAAAGTGATTACAGATTTTTCTATTAAATCATAGTCTTGGTGATATAGAGTTTTATAATTTGTCTGTTGAAAACCAACCATGATAGAGTAGGGTTCAGTGAGTAACAGTTACATAATCACAGTGGTAAAAGATGGTTATCAGTTTTCACAATCAATAGCACACAAAAAATAAAAGATACAATTACAAGTCATAATGGGAACATGACTAAATGATACAAAATATTTACATGAAGTTTGGAGGAGTCAAGCAGAGTCGTGTGGTAAGTGCAAGTGCATACATGCAGATGTTTTCATCCACCTCGCCAGCCTGTCTTTTGGTTGGTGTATTTAAATCATTTACGTTTAAGGTAACTATCGATATGCATAATCCTATTACCATTTTCTTAACTGGGTTTATTTTCTGTAGGTATTTTCATTCTCTTATGTTTCTTGCCTAGAGAAGTTCCTTTAGCATTTGTTGTAAATCTGGTTTGGTGGTGCTGAGTTCTCTTAACTTATGCTTGTCTGGAAGACTTGATTTCTTCATCAAATCTGAAGGAGAGTCTTGCTGGGTGGCTCATTCTTGATTGTATGTTCTTCTGTTTCACCATTTTAAATACTTTAAATATGTCATGCCATTCCCTTCTGACTCTTAGAGATTCTGTTGAGAAATTAGCTGATAGTCTGATGGTGCTCCCTTGTATGTTATTGGTCATTTTTCCCTTGTTGAGTTTAATATTTTAACTTTGTCTTTAATTTTTGTCAGTTTGATTACTATGTGTCTTGGCGTGTTCCTCCTTGGGTTTATCTTGCTTAGGATTCTCTGTGGTTTTGGACTTGGTTGTTTATTTCTTTTTCTGTGTTAAGGACATTTTCAGCTATTACTCTTCAAACATTTTTTTAGGTCCTTTCTCTCTCTTCTTCTTCTGGGATCCCTTTAATGTGAATGTTGGCTTGTTTAATAGTGTTCCAGAGGTCTCTTAGGCTGTCTTCATATCTTTTCATTCTTCTTTTCTATATTCTATTCTATGGCAATGATTTCCACCATTCTGTCCTCCAGATCACTTATCCATTTTTCCTGCCTCAGTTATTCTGCTATGTAGTCCTTCTAATGTATTATTCATCTCTATTTGTTCATTAGCCCTTGTAAGTCTTTAGTAAGCAGTTCTTGCATCTTTTCAAGCTTTGCCTCCATTCTTTTTCTGAGTTCCTGAATCATCCTCACTATCATTATTCTGAATCATTTTCTGGAAGGTTTGTATCTCCACTTCACTTAGTTGTTTTTCTGGGGTTTTATCTTTTCCCTTCATCTGGAACATTACTTTCTGCTTTTTCATTGTGATTAACCTTCTGTAGTGTGGTTTTGGTTTTAGCTGCTGTGAGACTATGTATGTTTCTTTCTTTTTTTTTTTTTTTAATTCTTTATTTTAAAGATTTTACAGAGTTTTGTTGTTCACCAACATGTATGTTCCCAGATCATTCATATGCATATCCCTAGACCTCTTGCTTCTATCTGCCCTCTGATGGATGAGGCTAAGAGTCTTGTTTAAGCTTGTTGATGGGAGGGATGGGTGATGGGAAAAACTGGGTCTTGCTCTGTTGGGCAAGGCCTTGCTCACTAAAGCTTTAATCCAATTATATGTTGATGGGTGTACTTGGACTCCCTCTCTGATAGTTGTTTGGCCTGAGGTGATCCAGTCCTGGGAGTTAATGGCAAATGCCATAGTCCCCACCCCTGTGGAGAGCCCTTGTTGTCCTACACCTCCACAGGAGGGCCTCCAACACTAGCAGGTGATTTGGGTTCAGTTTCCTATAGATTATTCCTCCTATCCTCTGGGACTTGGTGCACACAAGATTTTGTGTCCTCCATTACTGGAGTCTTTGTTTTCCCAGTCCTCTGAAGTCCTATAGTCAAATCCTGCTGGCCCTCACGGCCAGATTCCCTAGGGATTCACAGTCCTTCTGTGAAGCCTGACATGGGCTCAGAGCCTTCACAAATGTGTGAGAACTTCTTTGGTAGTATTGTTCTCCAGTTTGTGGGTCACTCACCTGGAGGTATGGAATTTTATTTTATCAGGATTGTGCCCCTCTTACCTTATCACTGCAGCTTCTTTGTGTTTGGATGTGGGGTATATATTCTTTGGGTGGACTCCAACATCTTCCTGTCTGGGTGTTAAACAGCTAGATACAATGTTGGAACTCTTGCATGGGGAGATGAGTGCACATCCTTCTACTCCACCATGCTCAGCTGGTAGCTTCTATAAACATGTTACTCTTTTTTTTTTTTTTTTGTTAATTTACAAAGGAAGCTCTTTTTTTTTTAAAATTTTTTTTTTTTTTTTTGGGGGGGGGGGGGGGGGGGGGGGGGAGCAGGCGGGCTACTTCTATTGCTCTTTCATTTGTCTATTTTCATCCATCTTTGTTCTTTGGCCCGTGTGGGCTCCCATCGCGGTGGCCTTTGTTGTTGCAGAGCACTGGCTCTGGGCGCATGCGCTCCAGAGCTCTGGCTCGGTAATTGGACAAATCGGTCCAGCCACTCCACGGCACGTGGGATCTTCCCAGGCCAGGGATGGAACCGGCGTCCCTTGCACTGCAAGGCAGTGTCCTTACCCACTGGACTGCCAGGGAAGCCCTAAACATGTTACTCTTAATAAGATACTCCAAGCTATGAATTTGGGTTGATTATTAACCAAACCATTTTAGTATAACACAGGAGAACTTTATATCTCAAACCACACACAGTATAGTAGCTAAAATTGCTTCAATCATAAAGTGAGGAGGAAATCACTGATATTAAATTTTGTTTATCCTGCTTCCACAAAGAAAAAATAGCTAAATGACCTAAATATATTTTGGAAATCAAAAGACTGTTGAAATCAAAAGTAACATCATGATTCCTCAGAGGAACCCTGGAGAATATGTCAGTTTGTAAAATATTCTCTTTAGAAATTTGATAAATGAACTGCCATGGATTTGGCAGGAGAATTTAATGATATTCTGTTGATTTTTTTTCAGGAAGAATAGAAAAATTTCTAAGTTCCATATGTCTGTTGCAGCTACAAAAAGCAAACATTCGAACAAGCAAGTGGAAAAGAAACATTGCTGCTTCTCAAAATTTAGAAGTTTCATACAAATAGTTGTACCAATTATGCTAAATCTGTTCCAGAATTCTTGAACACTCTCTCATGGTAGTTAATTACCTTTTGATAAAATATGTATTCTTTTTTAGCAGTAAATTAGTAGGCTTAGATTTGTCTTATAATTTAAGATTTTCAGTTCCCTAATTTATAAAGGCACATTATATGCCTTGTTAGAACTTTATTAAAATTGTTAGTAAATCTATAATAATTACTATCCTTTGCATGTGTATACAAGCATGGACTCACACAGACACAGATATATATGGATCCAGAGTTCATTACCCAGATAGAAATTTACTCTAGTTTTTAAGACTTGGGTTTTCTCTCCAAGCACCATAATTTTCCATTGTTTGATGCTTTATATGATTTAAACCTTCCAAGTAAATTACTGTGTTTTTTTTTTCAAATTTAAGTTTATAGAATAATTTAAAGATGGAAAAAAATATATAGTATTTTTGGAAACATTAGAATTTTGTTGTTGTTGTTGTTTTTTAAGAAAAGACCCTATGTTTTCAGACATTTTAGGTTTGGCAATACTCAGGGTGAATTTTGCCAGTGACTCTTTCCTTTCTATTCAAACCCACTTATACGTCAAGGAAAACTCAATCCGTATGTTTCTGATTCATTTGTATTCAGGTCATCAAAATGTTGTTCTGTCAGAGTATTGTTTAATGTCCAAGAAACAGTATAAGGCTCTTTTCTGAAAAATAGGACTCTAAAATCCGTTTTTCTTTGAACAATGTTGTGGCATAATTTCCAAGTGTATCAAGGTTGAAAAACCATATTTGAAGTCAGAAATTTCAAAGTTTCAATAAATTTTGTAGTCAAATCAAGGGGAAAAAAGATTTCAGACATATGGTACTATCAAATTAGATTCATTATAATGTTTAATATAATGTAAAGAAGTTCATAGTTACTGTTATACCCTGGAGAATATGTCAGTTTGAAAATATTCTCTTTAGAAATTTGATAAATGAACTGCCATGGATTTGGCAGGAGAATTTAATGATATTCTGTTGATTTTTTTTCAGGAAGAATAGAAAAATTTCTAAGTTCCATATGTCTGTTGCAGCTACAAAAAGCAAACATTCGAACAAGCAAGTGGAAAAGAAACATTGCTGCTTCTCAAAATTTAGAAGTTTCATACAAATAGTTGTACCAATTATGCTAAATCTGTTCCAGAATTCTTGAACACTCTCTCATGGTAGTTAATTACCTTTTGATAAAATATGTATTCTTTTTTAGCAGTAAATTAGTAGGCTTAGATTTGTCTTATAATTTAAGATTTTCAGTTCCCTAATTTATAAAGGCACATTATATGCCTTGTTAGAACTTTATTAAAATTGTTAGTAAATCTATAATAATTACTATCCTTTGCATGTGTATACAAGCATGGACTCACACAGACACAGATATATATGGATCCAGAGTTCATTACCCAGATAGAAATTTACTCTAGTTTTTAAGACTTGGGTTTTCTCTCCAAGCACCATAATTTTCCATTGTTTGATGCTTTATATGATTTAAACCTTCCAAGTAAATTACTGTGTTTTTTTTTTCAAATTTAAGTTTATAGAATAATTTAAAGATGGAAAAAAATATATAGTATTTTTGGAAACATTAGAATTTTGTTGTTGTTGTTGTTTTTTAAGAAAAGACCCTATGTTTTCAGACATTTTAGGTTTGGCAATACTCAGGGTGAATTTTGCCAGTGACTCTTTCCTTTCTATTCAAACCCACTTATACGTCAAGGAAAACTCAATCCGTATGTTTCTGATTCATTTGTATTCAGGTCATCAAAATGTTGTTCTGTCAGAGTATTGTTTAATGTCCAAGAAACAGTATAAGGCTCTTTTCTGAAAAATAGGACTCTAAAATCCGTTTTTCTTTGAACAATGTTGTGGCATAATTTCCAAGTGTATCAAGGTTGAAAAACCATATTTGAAGTCAGAAATTTCAAAGTTTCAATAAATTTTGTAGTCAAATCAAGGGGAAAAAAGATTTCAGACATATGGTACTATCAAATTAGATTCATTATAATGTTTAATATAATGTAAAGAAGTTCATAGTTACTGTTATGATAACTTAGAGTTTAAGGTTTTTATATTTAATTTAAATAAGGAGGATAAAAATCCAGAAAGCTCCATTCTGGAAATTTAAGTTCTAAGAAGAAATCATTATGAAAACTAGATTAGAATCATGGCTCTGACAAAATATTTTACATTTTAGCCATAACATTATCTAAATAAGTGAGACGGTAACTACCTTCCGAGAATAGTGCATAACTGTATTAGACAATGGGCTTCCCAAGGGGCACTAGTAGTAAAGAACCTGCCTGCCAAAAATGAGACATAAGAGATATGGATTTGATCCCTGGGTTTGGATGATCCTCTGGAAAAGGGCATAACAGCCCACTCCTGTGTTCTTGCCTAGAGAATCCCATAGCCTGGTGGGCTACAGTCCATGGTGTCACAGAGTTGGACATGACTAACACAACATGGCAGCAACAGCACATTAGACAATAGTACTGGGAATACAGTAGGATTAGAACAGAATCTCTGGGTTGAACTGGATGAGAAATACACCAAGACTTACTCCACATGACACTCCTTTAATTTATGGCCAATTCTTTTATTGTGGAGATTTTACAGATGATTTAGCAGGACTTTAGATAAATTCACAAATGATAGTCCACTTGAGAGAGGTAAGATTATTGATGTATGTTCTTAAACCTTGGGTTGTAAGCATAGTGAATAGACAGTTATGCTATTAGGTGCACATCTAATAATTTTGGTTAACATGATTATTGGTAAGAAGCTTTTAAGTACATTCAGATCTAAGAAGCCAACAGAAATGAACATTCAAAGATACATGTCGGGCTTCCCCTGGTGGTCCAGTGGATAAGGACACCACCTTGCAGTGCAAGGGGCGCCGGTTCCATCCCTGGCCTGGGAAGATCCCACGTGCCGCGGAGCGGCTGGACTGATGTGTCCAATTGCCGAGCCGGAGCTCTGGAGCGCATGCGCCCAGAGCTAGTGCTCTGCGACCGCAGATGCCACCACAATGGGAGGCCCGCAGGAGCCAAGGAACAAAGACGGATGAAGACGGAGAAGTGAAAGACCAATAGAGGTGGCCCGCCTGCTCCCCGCCCTCCCCAACCCGACCCCAGCCCAAAAAATAAATAAATAAATAAATAAATAAATAAATAAATAAATAAATAAATAATAAAAAAGATACATGTCATAAACAATTGAATGCTTATATTGTCTAGGTCTTCATAGGCATCAGAAAACATCAAATTATTAGTACTTAATATGGTAATTTTCTTAAGGCCTAACCATTGTATTCTTAGAAAAAAATATAACATAGTTATTGGGGTGATAACTAGTTACATCAATGAATATAAGGGAAGCAACCATTGTTATAGGGTAATATATTGCACAAGGATAACTGAAAGCCTGGAAACCTGTCTTATATAACTATAAGAGAAAATATTCAACCCAGAGGTACTTCAGTGTAAATTACTATCATTTGGCTTCATAAGTCTGTTTGGCTTAATACATGTTTCATAATCCTATTAACAAATCTTACACATCAACATAGTTTCTTACAAAAACAGTTGAATTACAAGCAGTATTTTAATGCTAATAGGACACATGGTTAAGAAAGCATTGATTATCTTTGTTGAAAAGTGGGGCCCAAGAGCTTCTAATGTGCTAACATTTTTAGCAAATTGCATTAAAATCCCCACTACATAAATGATATTTTCCATTAAGAAAATCAGAAAGTTGAAGATACTCTATGAATTGTTTGGAGAAACACCATAGAAAACTTCTTTGAAAATCAAGGAAACAAATCCTCATAATTGTTGCCTTCTCAGGCAACAATGTAGCAGCTATATTTACCAGACATTGTAAGAGGGTAAAGTTAATAGCATTTTTATATGTTTCTGTTTGCATGCATGCTCAAGTTGTGTCCAACTCTTTGTGACCCCATGGACTCCAACCCACCTGGTTCCTTTGTGCATGGGATTTCCCAAATAAGAATACTGGAGTGGATTGCCATTTCCTTCTACAGGACATCTTCCTGACCCAAGAATGGAATCCTGTTTCTTGCCTCTGCAGCCTTTGCAGGTGGATTCTTTACCACTGTTACCTGGGAATCCTTTTTTCTGCCTGTTGGTATACAAAAGTTTCTCTCTATATATAAATATATACATATAATTCAGAGCTTTTCTAAAAATGCCCACAATTTAATCCTCTTGCATTTTCACCAACATTATTATACAAGCAATAAAAAATGTCTTGAGTTATCACTACAATTAAATTGAAAGTATTTTTAAAACATTTTTTAGCCAAGGTTTTGCCATGTTCTCTACTCTTCACTTGTGGAAATTCTAGGGTTCATTCCTAAAAAATTTACAACTGTCACACTTACATTAATAAGAAATGGACAGAATCTTAATAATTTGCTTATTTCTGTTGCTCCTTACATACAGAACAATTTAACATACTGATAATTTTTTCTTCAAAATTGCAGTGTTCTCTGATGTCTTCTAAATATGCTGTCTTAAAAAATTAGATTTTCCAAAAATTCCATACCTTTTGAATTATAGAATATATGCTCTTAATTAGAAAAATCTGTAATCTAAAGTTCTTGTATCATCATACATTAAACATGTGTGCCAATTACTCACTTGGTATTCTTTTACTCTTGTTAAATGTAACAAAAGTGTGAGTTACTTACTTGGTATTCTTTTATTAAATGTGAGCACATCTGACTGAGAGAGATGAGGAGTTCTTAATGTGATATTTGGTTCAAGTTAGTATGTAAGTCCTGGAATCTGTTGTTTTTCAATGCAAGTATCTGATTAAATATGTTTGCTGAGTTATCCTTCAATTCCTTAACACTATTTTTTACTTCAGGGAAAATTTTTCCAAATTAAGCCCCTGTGTTGTCAAACGACTATTTATCTATGTTGAAGGTCAGATGATCTATATGGCTGGTTAATCTGAATATCAGCTGACATAGTGTTAATAAGTAGCAGAAGAAATTCAGAGATCAAGGGTGATATTTTTCTTTTGGTCCTGTTGTTTTGACTACAGTTCCTCATTACTATGCATCTCAGTTCAAAAAGTTGAATTATGTCCACTTACCAGAAGATCTCTTAAATATTTTGAGATTTGATAATATTCTCTTCCCTTATCTGAACTGGAGTGGATTGCCATTTCCTTCTACAGGACATCTTCCTGACCCAAGAATGGAATCCTGTTTCTTGCCTCTGCAGCCTTTGCAGGTGGATTCTTTACCACTGTTACCTGGGAATCCTTTTTTCTGCCTGTTGGTATACAAAAGTTTCTCTCTATATATAAATATATACATATAATTCAGAGCTTTTCTAAAAATGCCCACAATTTAATCCTCTTGCATTTTCACCAACATTATTATACAAGCAATAAAAAATGTCTTGAGTTATCACTACAATTAAATTGAAAGTATTTTTAAAACATTTTTTAGCCAAGGTTTTGCCATGTTCTCTACTCTTCACTTGTGGAAATTCTAGGGTTCATTCCTAAAAATTCACAACTGTCACACTTACATTAATAAGAAATGGACAGAATCTTAATAATTTGCTTATTTCTGTTGCTCCTTACATACAGAACAATTTAACATACTGATAATTTTTTCTTCAAAATTGCAGTGTTCTCTGATGTCTTCTAAATATGCTGTCTTAAAAAATTAGATTTTCCAAAAATTCCATACCTTTTGAATTATAGAATATATGCTCTTAATTAGAAAAATCTGTAATCTAAAGTTCTTGTATCATCATACATTAAACATGTGTGCCAATTACTCACTTGGTATTCTTTTACTCTTGTTAAATGTAACAAAAGTGTGAGTTACTTACTTGGTATTCTTTTATTAAATGTGAGCACATCTGACTGAGAGAGATGAGGAGTTCTTAATGTGATATTTGGTTCAAGTTAGTATGTAAGTCCTGGAATCTGTTGTTTTTCAATGCAAGTATCTGATTAAATATGTTTGCTGAGTTATCCTTCAATTCCTTAACACTATTTTTTACTTCAGGGAAAATTTTTCCAAATTAAGCCCCTGTGTTGTCAAACGACTATTTATCTATGTTGAAGGTCAGATGATCTATATGGCTGGTTAATCTGAATATCAGCTGACATAGTGTTAATAAGTAGCAGAAGAAATTCAGAGATCAAGGGTGATATTTTTCTTTTGGTCCTGTTGTTTTGACTACAGTTCCTCATTACTATGCATCTCAGTTCAAAAAGTTGAATTATGTCCACTTACCAGAAGATCTCTTAAATATTTTGAGATTTGATAATATTCTCTTCCCTTATCTGAACTTGATCTTTTAAAGCAATTAAGTCACTTTTGTTCATAAAACCATATGGCTTCCTATTGTTGAATTTATGGTGATGACAGTTGGTTTCAAATAAATAAATGAGAGTCTCCACTTCCAAGAAACAGCAAGAATCATTCATCTTGTTGAATGTTTCTGATAGGAAAAAGAGACATATAGTCCTATGATTTGTTTTCAGTAAATATTATAAGTGAAGTAGTTCTTTATGTTCTGTTTACTGCTGAGGATAATTAGAGCTTGCTTACTTGACTTTAAGATGAATATTTAAGAAAAAATTAGGAAGACAGTAAAGGAAAAGTTATCTTCAAATACTTAAATACAATGAGTAAGTAAAATTAAAATTTCATCTTAGTAAAGAAATTAAATCAGTATGTAAAAAAGGGCAGGTTGAGGGCATTAGAAAAAGAAAGTGCCAAAGATGTAGAAGTTAATGGCTATGGAATTGTTTGTATTGTGAAGGAGCGAGCTCATGCGATTAGAAGAACTCACATTTATTTGACATTTTGTCTAGGGATTATTATATATCCTGAGATATTTCTCAGGTAATTGTACTTTATAAGCATATATTTATACTTTTAGCATAACACACATATAAATATTATATTCAGAGCGGATATAATGAATAGATATATACCACCTTAAGGGTCTGGTGTAAACAGTTGCATTCAAAACAAAAGCCAAGATATTATATAAAAACAGAGATGGAGAAATAGGTAAAAGGAAATAAGAAATGTTAGACATCCCTTGAACTTTCTTTGGGGGTGAATGTGTGTGTGTGTGTGTGTGTGTGTGTGTGTGTGTACAAAGAGGAGAAATACCTAGGCATAAAAAAATTTCCAAGTAATCATGTGAAGGATCAGATAAATTCACAGTCGAAAATCTGTAATTATTAAGCTTTCTAGAGAGCTCTTATTGCAGTATTTAGTTGATTATATTTTCTCTTGTCTTTAAGTGCCACAATATGGTTTTCAGAATAGAACAAGAAACTTAATCTAAATTTCTCCAGAATATTTGAAAATGGCTTCTGTTTTTATAAACTTTAAAAACATTAAAACAAATAAGTCTATGGTAATATGTCAGTCTTCAATTTTTTTTTTTTTTTGATATGAACCAAGCCATAAGAGAAATCTAAAAGACAGCTAAATGAAACAGCTGCCTTTGTCATTTTATGTGAATGATTTAGAAGAGTTTCCATTGAGAAGAATTCCTGTATCTTTACAGTAAAAATGATTAGATTTCTACTGAAAATAAACATGACATAGATTTCCTTTGGGGTATATGATCAGTATTTGTTAATTTTCCAAACCCGTGTAAGCTGTGACCTATGGATTTTCTAACTTGTGTAATGTCTTAAAGCACATCAGAGAACATAAATCTTTCATGTGTGCTTTAGGTTTTTGCTCTTTTCTCACTGCATAAAAATGAGCAAAATCATCAATATGCCTCTCATGGCTAGAGTAACTAAACAGAAGTATTGAAACACTGTTAAATTTCTACTTTGTTCAACCTAAAGTCTTATTCTCTTCTTAGTCATATGCTGTTTTCATAAACTACACTTTATATATTTTCAAACTCACCCAACCTAGCAAAACATTTTCTGTTTATACATATATCTGCCTTTTTATACCCTGATTTTGGCAGTAATTTTTAATTTAAATTCCATGCTAATATTTTGCATTTTTTTTGTTTTCATGATTAATTCAGGTTTTATTTCCTAGGTACATCTGTAGTTATTATAAGGTAAGCATTCAAACCATGCATTTGCTGTGGTGGTCAACCAACATAATATTACTAACTAATGGAAATTAACGTTTCCTGAGAGAGTGCTAGATGCCAGTCATTTGGAGAGCTTTTAAAATGGAATGTTTGCTTTATCTTCACTATTTTCCCATTTTATAAATAAGGAAACAGTCTTAAAAAGCTCAAGAATCTTGCACATCAACCCTCAAATAATTTGTTTTTCCAAGTATGATCTTGTATACAATGACTCACAACTGAGATGAATTTTATATAAATTCCAAACTGAAAAAAAATTTATAATTTACAGACAAAACAATGCTATTAGTCATGATTATTAAGCAACAAAATTTAATTTTATGTTGAATTTGTTGGTAATTACCTTTGGGTTTTTATATTTTCTACGTGGAATCTGTGGTCTGACCCACAGAAGGTAATCACATTTATGACCTTTTTTTTGTTTGTTTTTTAAATCTATCTTCTTCAATATTTCTTTTAGCTCTTTACACAGTTATTATTAATTTGATAAGTTTGTAGACTGAAAAGAATAAAATGTAACTTTTTTATGCCAATGACTAGCTTCAAAATGTAATTAAGTTTAGTCAGATTTCATTTATTAATTTTAATAACAGATTTTCCCTTTTCTTTATGCCCTGGGTCACTCACTAATGTATTTGTCTAGGTTCTCCCCCAACTCCCTTGTTTCCTCCCTTTTTCTGTTCTATTGCCTTTAGTCCAAACTTCCCGTCATGGAATCCTCGCGTGTGCCTCTCCCATCATCCTTTATTAAATCTCAACTGGTACTTAAGTTTGTAGTTTCAATCATTGTGCAACCAGCTTAATTGAGGTGAGTCAAGCGTGTGGTTTCCCCAATTTATTGACTACTTTCAAACTCACCCAACCTAGCAAAACATTTTCTGTTTATACATATATCTGCCTTTTTATACCCTGATTTTGGCAGTAATTTTTAATTTAAATTCCATGCTAATATTTTGCATTTTTTTTGTTTTCATGATTAATTCAGGTTTTATTTCCTAGGTACATCTGTAGTTATTATAAGGTAAGCATTCAAACCATGCATTTGCTGTGGTGGTCAACCAACATAATATTACTAACTAATGGAAATTAACGTTTCCTGAGAGAGTGCTAGATGCCAGTCATTTGGAGAGCTTTTAAAATGGAATGTTTGCTTTATCTTCACTATTTTCCCATTTTATAAATAAGGAAACAGTCTTAAAAAGCTCAAGAATCTTGCACATCAACCCTCAAATAATTTGTTTTTCCAAGTATGATCTTGTATACAATGACTCACAACTGAGATGAATTTTATATAAATTCCAAACTGAAAAAATTTATAATTTACAGACAAAACAATGCTATTAGTCATGATTATTAAGCAACAAAATTTAATTTTATGTTGAATTTGTTGGTAATTACCTTTGGGTTTTTATATTTTCTACGTGGAATCTGTGGTCTGACCCACAGAAGGTAATCACATTTATGACCTTTTTTTGTTTGTTTTTTAAATCTATCTTCTTCAATATTTCTTTTAGCTCTTTACACAGTTATTATTAATTTGATAAGTTTGTAGACTGAAAAGAATAAAATGTAACTTTTTTATGCCAATGACTAGCTTCAAAATGTAATTAAGTTTAGTCAGATTTCATTTATTAATTTTAATAACAGATTTTCCCTTTTCTTTATGCCCTGGGTCACTCACTAATGTATTTGTCTAGGTTCTCCCCCAACTCCCTTGTTTCCTCCCTTTTTCTGTTCTATTGCCTTTAGTCCAAACTTCCCGTCATGGAATCCTCGCGTGTGCCTCTCCCATCATCCTTTATTAAATCTCAACTGGTACTTAAGTTTGTAGTTTCAATCATTGTGCAACCAGCTTAATTGAGGTGAGTCAAGCGTGTGGTTTCCCCAATTTATTGACTATTTTCAACAATTCATATGAAATTCGTCCTATGCCTTATCTTACCATCCCCCTTTCCAGCAGCTAGGCTGATGATGACCTGGCATTATTTAACCCCAAAGAGAATTTCCTGAATTGTATTTTGGGGAGCCATTGAGATATCTTTTTTCCACAAAAATTGAAAAGAAAACGTCTCTGGCAATGAGTAACATTTTAAATTTGTCATTTTGCTTAGCTTTGCTTTTTATATCCTCCCCTCCCCCTCTGCCTATGAGCAGAGTTTCATTGGCTGAGCCATAACTGCTTTGTGAAAAATGTCATGTTTTGAACAAAATGATTTGTATGTGTTCTACAGATCCCTTAGGTATTTTGAAAATGAACAATCATGACACTTTTTTTTTTTAAGTCTACTATCTATTTTGTTATCTCTGTTATAGTTTTCTTAGGTTGGCTCATTGAAATGGGCCTCCATAGCCTAGTTGAATCTTGCACAACAATTGATAGAGAAAAACAGTTTTTCTTTAAAAATAGATTTGATTATAGGATATATTCAGTAACAAGCTGAAAAAGCTCAATTTGGTGTTTTATATCCACTGTGTATACATTGTTTTAAAACTAAAATTTAAAGGCAACTTACTTTGTTTTATAGTACATTTATATTTGAATGAGAGCCACTTGGTAAACATCATTTACTTATCCAATTTTAGCATCACAACTCAAAAAACATAAATGAAAAAGAGCTTTGAAATCAATGATTTAAAGTAAGCAGAGGCAAACAGAAGTTAGCCCTGCTTCACTACCTGGTGAAAGATGTAACTTTTTTATGCCAATGACTAGCTTCAAAATGTAATTAAGTTTAGTCAGATTTCATTTATTAATTTTAATAACAGATTTTCCCTTTTCTTTATGCCCTGGGTCACTCACTAATGTATTTGTCTAGGTTCTCCCCCAACTCCCTTGTTTCCTCCCTTTTTCTGTTCTATTGCCTTTAGTCCAAACTTCCCGTCATGGAATCCTCGCGTGTGCCTCTCCCATCATCCTTTATTAAATCTCAACTGGTACTTAAGTTTGTAGTTTCAATCATTGTGCAACCAGCTTAATTGAGGTGAGTCAAGCGTGTGGTTTCCCCAATTTATTGACTATTTTCAACAATTCATATGAAATTCGTCCTATGCCTTATCTTACCATCCCCCTTTCCAGCAGCTAGGCTGATGATGACCTGGCATTATTTAACCCCAAAGAGAATTTCCTGAATTGTATTTTGGGGAGCCATTGAGATATCTTTTTTCCACAAAAATTGAAAAGAAAACGTCTCTGGCAATGAGTAACATTTTAAATTTGTCATTTTGCTTAGCTTTGCTTTTTATATCCTCCCCTCCCCCTCTGCCTA
Organism: Tragulus kanchil; assembly: GCA_022376925.1. Classification (NCBI taxonomy): domain Eukaryota; kingdom Metazoa; phylum Chordata; class Mammalia; order Artiodactyla; family Tragulidae; genus Tragulus; species Tragulus kanchil. The sequence continues at coordinate 72,858,859 of JAIOJX010000005.1, read as the reverse complement.
TGAGCAGAGTTTCATTGGCTGAGCCATAACTGCTTTGTGAAAAATGTCATGTTTTGAACAAAATGATTTGTATGTGTTCTACAGATCCCTTAGGTATTTTGAAAATGAACAATCATGACACTTTTTTTTTTTAAGTCTACTATCTATTTTGTTATCTCTGTTATAGTTTTCTTAGGTTGGCTCATTGAAATGGGCCTCCATAGCCTAGTTGAATCTTGCACAACAATTGATAGAGAAAAACAGTTTTTCTTTAAAAATAGATTTGATTATAGGATATATTCAGTAACAAGCTGAAAAAGCTCAATTTGGTGTTTTATATCCACTGTGTATACATTGTTTTAAAACTAAAATTTAAAGGCAACTTACTTTGTTTTATAGTACATTTATATTTGAATGAGAGCCACTTGGTAAACATCATTTACTTATCCAATTTTAGCATCACAACTCAAAAAACATAAATGAAAAAGAGTTTTGAAATCAATGATTTAAAGTAAGCAGAGGCAAACAGAAGTTAGTCCTGCTTCACTACCTGGTGAAAGAGGTATTTTACCATTTTTTAGATTTCCCTTAATGAAAAGGGATATGGAAGTGTTTGGCGACATCTGTATTACTGTTTTTGATTTTCCCTAATTCAAAAAAGTAACTGTGGAGTGCCCATTTTGCCAAACAAATGCCAAAGTCAGGAACATATTCCTGTTTTTGTTGTTTGTTATATTCCGTTTTCTATCCACTTTGACTAATGATCTGAAGGGTAAATATTTTCATGGTAATATTGATTTATGGGCATGAAGAATATGAGAGTCTCATATTCTTATTGTGCACACGAGTTAACTCTGTCTCTTCCATTGATCTCCTATAAGCTTGAACATTGTTGGCTGTATTCCTTACAGATGTATTGCAGAATAAAGGCAGTGCTGGTTTTGCATCGTGAGTATGGAGCACAGACAGAGCCTCTAGTCCATATAAAGTGTCAACAGTCACTGGTGCAGAGGCTAAACTTTGTCACACTTGGTGTTGACTCACAGGAAAAAAGGAAAACTAAAACAAACCAAAGCATCTACCCACCTGAGTCAGCAGTATGTCTTGCAAGTGGAGATCAAAACTTGACATTAGAGGGAAGTTACTTTGATAGGGAAATTTTATATCCCTGATCCTTGAGCATGGGTTCAAACTTTGCTAGAGTCAAACTTGTCAAGTTTCAATCTGAAGAGAATGAAAGTGGCAGGGGAACCACTTGCGCTGTGGCTGGAAGGAGTTTTAAATGGTCTTCCCCCTTGCTGTTGTTGTTCAGTAGCTAACTTATGTCCATCTCATTTCCATAGACTGTAGCACACCAGACTTCCTTATTCGCTGACCTTAAACTTAAGAACAAGCAGCTACCACAGTGTCCTTGGTAGACACAATGTGGATTTTGCCACCAGACCCAGAAGATGGTTGGATTTCCTTCAACCTTCTCAAGGTGGGAAGTAGAGACCCAAGAGGAAGGCATTAGCCCTAAACAATCCCTAGCAAAAGAGAAATCTGAATATTTAAAGTAATACAGTAGACAGAGATGATTAAAAGCATGACCTTTCTCTAAGCTTTATTTTATCCATTTAAAAAGTAAAATCATTGTTTTGTTGGGAGGAATACATGAGATGATGTGTGTAAAATAGCTGGTAAATGACCACACTTCAAAATGGCAGCCATTGCTTCTTTTTTAACTTCAGAAGTATTGAACCAACTTCTATTCTCAATTTCCAATTTTCCTGATATCCCGAATGACTTGCTGGTTATGACTTTTGGATATCAGCTCTGTTTATAATTGGAGGTACTTACATCATTTCTCTGTAAGGTGATAAACTGATAGAAACATCAAAGTTCAGATGTGCTCCTGACTCAGGCTGACCAACAGGTAGACACTTGGGAGTATTAGTCTCTCAGTTGTATCTGACTCTTTGCGACCCTATGGACTATAACCTGCCAGCCTCCTCTGTTCATGGAATTCCCCAGGCAAGAGTACTAGAGTGGGTAAGAATTTCCTTCTCCAAGGGATTGTCCTGATTCAGGAATCAAACCCAGGTCTGTGGCATTATAGGCAGATTCTTTACCACTGAGCCATCTTGGAAGTCCAAACACCTGGGAACCTACCTGTTATTTTGCATATAGACAACCTAGCAGTATGCTTTTGTTCTGGAGGCCACGATGGAAGGGCCATGAGGTCTCACCTGGTCTCTTATGTGTAAGCAATTAAGGCTCTACTTCACTTCAAAGAATGTTTTGTGATGGAGCCTTCATATGTGAAGGAAGGAACTAAGCCCCAAATATGTTAACTCCATTTTTTCTTTTTTTCTGACAAAAAGTAGACACTTACCATGGCATATGCATTAAGTATTCAGTATTAGGCCTTCACTTTATGTATTTTGGAAAATATCTTTTACTCCTTTCACTCTTTCTCTTTATTAAGTGTCAAAATGATTTATTTCTCTTGCATTTTGGTAGTCCTGCACTATTTTAAGCCTTCTAGAAATAGCTTATGATCTTCACATAGGTTCATGTATCAAGGTGGGAAGTAGAGACCCAAGAGGAAGGCATTAGCCCTAAACAATCCCTAGCAAAGAGAAATCTGAATATTTAAAGTAATACAGTAGACAGAGATGATTAAAAGCATGACCTTTCTCTAAGCTTTATTTTATCCATTTAAAAAGTAAAATCATTGTTTTGTTGGGAGGAATACATGAGATGATGTGTGTAAAATAGCTGGTAAATGACCACACTTCAAAATGGCAGCCATTGCTTCTTTTTTAACTTCAGAAGTATTGAACCAACTTCTATTCTCAATTTCCAATTTTCCTGATATCCCGAATGACTTGCTGGTTATGACTTTTGGATATCAGCTCTGTTTATAATTGGAGGTACTTACATCATTTCTCTGTAAGGTGATAAACTGATAGAAACATCAAAGTTCAGATGTGCTCCTGACTCAGGCTGACCAACAGGTAGACACTTGGGAGTATTAGTCTCTCAGTTGTATCTGACTCTTTGCGACCCTATGGACTATAACCTGCCAGCCTCCTCTGTTCATGGAATTCCCCAGGCAAGAGTACTAGAGTGGGTAAGAATTTCCTTCTCCAAGGGATTGTCCTGATTCAGGAATCAAACCCAGATCTGTGGCATTATAGGCAGATTCTTTACCACTGAGCCATCTTGGAAGTCCAAACACCTGGGAACCTACCTGTTATTTTGCATATAGACAACCTAGCAGTATGCTTTTGTTCTGGAGGCCACGATGGAAGGGCCATGAGGTCTCACCTGGTCTCTTATGTGTAAGCAATTAAGGCTCTACTTCACTTCAAAGAATGTTTTGTGATGGAGCCTTCATATGTGAAGGAAGGAACTAAGCCCCAAATATGTTAACTCCATTTTTTCTTTTTTTCTGACAAAAAGTAGACACTTATCATGGCATATGCATTAAGTATTCAGTATTAGGCCTTCACTTTATGTATTTTGGAAAATATCTTTTACTCCTTTCACTCTTTCTCTTTATTAAGTGTCAAAATGATTTATTTCTCTTGCATTTTGGTAGTCCTGCACTATTTTAAGCCTTCTAGAAATAGCTTATGATCTTCACATAGGTTCATGTATCAAATTGAAAGAGAAGGTCAAACATCTAATAAACAATGTTTCTCTGTATGATAAAAATTCTTTTTGTATAATATGTCATATAAGCTGGTAAAAAAGAATGTATTCTTTAGACTCTCATAAATTTCCGAAGTAACTGCATTAAGTTCCTTGCAAAGACCACCTTCATCCACTACAGATAAAACTCAGAGTCTGAAATTAATTTCACTTTAATGAAACAAACCCAAATGAACTTATGTCTAAGAGCTTTTCTTCATTGATATCTTAACATGTAGTAATATATAGTTTTTAAAGACTTTTGGTTGATTTCTGCTGAAACTCTGCTTTCATTATAGTTTTATTGAGTTCTCTTGTGATTTTTAAAGGAAAGAAGTGTATGGATGTGTATGCATTTCTTATTTTAAAAAGTCACATAAGAACTGGAAAATAGACTAAAAATAATTCACTCTTCCCATGGTTTTGTGAAAAGAATGTTTTGCTTCTTAAAATAAATGAGACCTGTAAGACCAACTGCTAACCAAACTTTTGGGGGCGTGTGACAAATGATGTCTGTAAAACTCGTAGGGCCTCGGGGGAAAGACTCTATATATAAAGAGAAGAACTATTAAAAAGTAAGTGCTCATGTGAAGGTAAACTACAATTCCTAGTTTGAGATTCATATTTCCCAAACCTAAAACTTTGGGGGGAAAGAGGGCCTCAGTGTTTAGGCTGTCCATGACAACCTAGCAGTATGCTTTTGTTCTGGAGGCCACGATGGAAGGGCCATGAGGTCTCACCTGGTCTCTTATGTGTAAGCAATTAAGGCTCTACTTCACTTCAAAGAATGTTTTGTGATGGAGCCTTCATATGTGAAGGAAGGAACTAAGCCCCAAATATGTTAACTCCATTTTTTCTTTTTTTCTGACAAAAAGTAGACACTTATCATGGCATATGCATTAAGTATTCAGTATTAGGCCTTCACTTTATGTATTTTGGAAAATATCTTTTACTCCTTTCACTCTTTCTCTTTATTAAGTGTCAAAATGATTTATTTCTCTTGCATTTTGGTAGTCCTGCACTATTTTAAGCCTTCTAGAAATAGCTTATGATCTTCACATAGGTTCATGTATCAAATTGAAAGAGAAGGTCAAACATCTAATAAACAATGTTTCTCTGTATGATAAAAATTCTTTTTGTATAATATGTCATATAAGCTGGTAAAAAAGAATGTATTCTTTAGACTCTCATAAATTTCCGAAGTAACTGCATTAAGTTCCTTGCAAAGACCACCTTCATCCACTACAGATAAAACTCAGAGTCTGAAATTAATTTCACTTTAATGAAACAAACCCAAATGAACTTATGTCTAAGAGCTTTTCTTCATTGATATCTTAACATGTAGTAATATATAGTTTTTAAAGACTTTTGGTTGATTTCTGCTGAAACTCTGCTTTCATTATAGTTTTATTGAGTTCTCTTGTGATTTTTAAAGGAAAGAAGTGTATGGATGTGTATGCATTTCTTATTTTAAAAAGTCACATAAGAACTGGAAAATAGACTAAAAATAATTCACTCTTCCCATGGTTTTGTGAAAAGAATGTTTTGCTTCTTAAAATAAATGAGACCTGTAAGACCAACTGCTAACCAAACTTTTGGGGGCGTGTGACAAATGATGTCTGTAAAACTCGTAGGGCCTCGGGGGAAAGACTCTATATATAAAGAGAAGAACTATTAAAAAGTAAGTGCTCATGTGAAGGTAAACTACAATTCCTAGTTTGAGATTCATATTTCCACTAGCTGAAAAGAGGGCCTCAGTAAAAAGCTTTTGGGAGGCTGGTCCTTCCTGAGACAGTGAGTTGCCGTGTTTCAGACGATGTCCATGGAAGGAGGCTAATCCTTTTCCATCACTCAATCCCACCCTCAGTGCAATAAAACATTTAAGCATTCTGGAAAGCTTGCCTCATGAGGCATGAACCTCTGGTCCTGCTTCTTTATGGTTCTGGGTCTTTCTTCCTTCACCTCCCCCACAACCCGAAAGTTTTTTGAGTTACAGGTCTCAGCTGTTTTCACTTTTCCCCCATCCACATCCCGTCACGCCTTGAGCCAACATACCCATGTTTCTAACCAAGCATCCCAATTTCTTTTCTAATCCCCATGATTCTCTTAGATGGTAGAGCATGATGGCTCCTTACACAAACTTTTCAGAAAGAATTGAAAATTTTTAAAATAGCTTTTCCTCCTTCAAACTTCTCTGTGTTCCACACACCCCCAATCCTATAAGAAAATGAATTTCTTCCATTGCAGTGTTACCAAGAATTGCAACCACATTTCTTGTCTGCAGATTATATTCAACTCCTAGTTCACATCAGGCACCTCAGGACCTGGTCCCTACTTGTCCTCTGTGGGTGTCATACCTCCAATGTTATCTTTTCCTCTTCATCATCAGACACAGAATTCTTTCTTTATTTGCACATGTTACTACATTTGACCATTCTTTTATTTTTGACACTTTTTAGTAATGGATATATGTGTGTGTGTGTGTGTGTGTGTGTGTGTGTGTGTGTGTATATATATATATATATATATATATATATATATATATATATAATTGTCAAAATATAATACTTAACATAAGATGAAGTAATTATTCTTAATTTACTCTTTTAGTTATCAATATTGCAAAGGAATTGCATAATGAACCTGGCTTGTTAAATACTGTTAAACAGAAGCCCAGAGTCACCATGAAGAATCACTAAAAACTCTAACTGCTTTGCACTCTGACGTTCAAATATATATTACCAGTATCTTGTTACAGGGAGTTTTTGGTATCACTGAAATAGTTTAAAATCCCAGCTTTTCCTTATGTTTGTCTGAGATTACAAGGCAATGTAAATTCTCTTAAAAACAGGAAAATTCTGAGCACAAATGTAAAATTCTACTTATGATATTTCAGATAGCTTACAAGAGGTCTGTGCTTTTACTATAAAACTAGAAACTGGGCTTCCCCTGGTGGTCCAGTGGGTAAGGACACCGCCTTGCAGTGCAAGGGGTGCCGGTTTGAGCCCTGGCCTGGGAAGATCCCACGTGCCACGGAGCGGATGGACCGATGTGTCCAATTACCAAGTCGGAGCTCTGGGGGCATGTTCCCAGAGCCGGTGCTCTGCAACGACAGACGCCACCGTGATGGGAAGCCCACAGGAGCCAAAGAACAAAGACGGATGAAAATAGAGAAATGAAAAGATCAACAGAAGTGGACCGCCTGCTCCCCTCCCTCCCCAACCCGACCCCCGCCCAAAATAAATAAATAAATAAATATTTTAAAAAAAACTAGAAACTATGCAAATTTTTCATCAAATTATAACAGTTGAAATTCATAGCTAGATTACAATTTGCTTATTTTAATATTTCACTGAGTTAAAATGACTATGGAATTTAAGTAGACAAAATTCAATCGCCCCCACATTCCTTAAAATCTGATATAAAAATGATTTTGTCTATATGCCGGGTAGAAAATTCTGCACATTCTAAATCATCTGGTTCTAAAAAGGGCACAATTCCAGTATAATTTACAGCCTTGGAAACTATAATTTAAGAGCACCAAAACCAAATTTAAGCACAGATTGAAACTGAGCAAAGAGCAAGAGAATATGTGAATGAGAAACAACGCAGTGATTTGTTTTCTATGAACTAGCCTGCAAAGGATGTTGTAAACCTGTTTTGAAATGAAGAATAGGTAATTTGTGCACAAGTTTCATCACAGGTGTTTTGGGTTAAGCATCAATTACTGTGGGTTTATAGGGGGAAAAAAGTGAAATTTATGCTAACATCTTAGAGTGATATCCACATTTAGACTCTGATAAATCCTCAAATGAATGTTTTTCAAATGGTGTATTCTGGAGGGAAACTGAATGCTCATATTTGGACTTATCCTTATCCTTATAAGATACTTATAAGGATCCACTTATCCTTATAACATCATCCCATCTTTAAAGAGCTGTTTTATGTCAGAGGTTCCTTTAATAACCCTGTTTTTAAAGAAATGAACATTTTGAAAGTCACATTTTCTGAAAAGGAATGGTCTGACATACAAAACTAATGAGTGTGAGATAGATCTTTGGTTTGCCAGTTTACCTTCTCCATGATTCTAAATTTGACATCATTAGTTGGATTCTTACACAGACATGAACATTATACCTGGCACCTAGGACTTGTATAAAGTCATAATGATCAGGGGTGCAAATCTGGAAAAACTTGAATCTCCATCTTCAGTTATGGCAATATGTGTAGGTAAAAGCTCCAGTATCACACACTTTCCTCTATGCCTTTGTGAAAATAATAATTATTTCCTTAGAAGATATCATCACAACCCCATCTTTATTCATTCTCCAGTTAATAAAACTGAGAAATGTCCCATGTTACTTTTCTTCCTTTAATACCTGTACAGAAATTTTGAAATGAAAACAAGATGGCTAAAATAGAATAGGTTTTTTGTTGTTGTTGTTGTTGTTGTTGTTTTTTAATTTTTTGCTTCTTCCATGGGTTTTTTATTTATTTATTTTCACCCATCTTTATTCTTTGGCCTGTGTGGGCCTCCCATTGCATTGGCCTCTACTGTTGCCAAGCACCGGTTCTGGGCACATGCACTCCAGAGCACTGGCTCATAATTGGACACATTGGTTCAGTCGCTCCCAGACCAGGTATTGAACCGGTGCCCCTTGCACTGCAAAGCAGACTCTCTACCCACTGGACCACATGGGAAACCCAGATTTTTAAATTTTTGTCCTTAAAGAAAACATTCACATGAAAAGATTTGACAGATTTCTTTGTTTAAATGTGAAAGATGATAACTCTGGACTCCCACATTTTATTTTATAATCCAAGAATTCTGTGACACATAAACCTGGGATAATTGAGCACCATTTTCTTTATGTCCAGCTGTCACCGGTGAAATCACCGAAATCATTGTATACCCTTCAGAGAATCTTTTCTCCCACCTCCCCCATCTGTGTGGGGGATTCCAAGTGAATTTAAACTTGAACAACTCCTAAGGATCAAGTTCCTCTCCCTCTCTTGCTCTCACCCCACCTCTTTCCCTTTCCAGTGTACAGCATCAGGACATGGATGTGATACAAGGTAAGTGTCCTCTTCTTGTAGGACCACTTCTTCCCATCACTTGCCCTTCACCTCACTTTGCGACAGTTTTGGATCCACCTTAAAACCCCCAAAGCCATCAGACTGCTGTTTGGCTCACCTTTGAGCTGCTGCTGCTCTGAAGTTCATGCTAGTACTGCAGATCATCTTGGACCTAACCTGTGCTCTGGGACTGCCAGCTAGTAAAACCCCCAAAAAAACTCCAGTATCACACACTTTCCTCTATGCCTTTGTGAAAATAATAATTATTTCCTTAGAAGATATCATCACAACCCCATCTTTATTCATTCTCCAGTTAATAAAACTGAGAAATGTCCCATGTTACTTTTCTTCCTTTAATACCTGTACAGAAATTTTGAAATGAAAACAAGATGGCTAAAATAGAATAGGTTTTTTGTTGTTGTTGTTGTTGTTGTTGTTTTTTAATTTTTTGCTTCTTCCATGGGTTTTTTATTTATTTATTTTCACCCATCTTTATTCTTTGGCCTGTGTGGGCCTCCCATTGCATTGGCCTCTACTGTTGCCAAGCACCGGTTCTGGGCACATGCACTCCAGAGCACTGGCTCATAATTGGACACATTGGTTCAGTCGCTCCCAGACCAGGTATTGAACCGGTGCCCCTTGCACTGCAAAGCAGACTCTCTACCCACTGGACCACATGGGAAACCCAGATTTTTAAATTTTTGTCCTTAAAGAAAACATTCACATGAAAAGATTTGACAGATTTCTTTGTTTAAATGTGAAAGATGATAACTCTGGACTCCCACATTTTATTTTATAATCCAAGAATTCTGTGACACATAAACCTGGGATAATTGAGCACCATTTTCTTTATGTCCAGCTGTCACCGGTGAAATCACCGAAATCATTGTATACCCTTCAGAGAATCTTTTCTCCCACCTCCCCCATCTGTGTGGGGGATTCCAAGTGAATTTAAACTTGAACAACTCCTAAGGATCAAGTTCCTCTCCCTCTCTTGCTCTCACCCCACCTATTTCCCCTTTCCAGTGTACAGCATCAGGACATGGATGTGATACAAGGTAAGTGTCCTCTTCTTGTAGGACCACTTCTTCCCATCACTTGCCCTTCACCTCACTTTGCGACAGTTTTGGATCCACCTTAAAACCCCCAAAGCCATCAGACTGCTGTTTGGCTCACCTTTGAGCTGCTGCTGCTCTCTGAAGTTCATGCTAGTACTGCAGATCATCTTGGACCTAACCTGTGCTCTGGGACTGCCAGCTAGTACCAATGTGGAGCTGCTTGGAAGCCATTTTGCTGATGTAGGAAGATCTTTGACTACAACTCCAAAGTAGGGCTTCCCTACTCTCCCAGGATTTTAGAGGGACTTTTTGTAAAGATAGGTTAGTTAGATTTTCATGAATCCCCTTGGTTTTTAAGGAGTTAATCATGCAAACATTGAAGTAAGGACAGAAGGAAAACTGAGTTACAGACTCAAAATCCATGGTACCTTATACTCACTGGCACCTTATTCTGAATCTGTACTCGAGATTCACCTTTTCCTTACAATGAGTTCTTTCCCTTCAGGTTTTTCTGTCGTCTTCCAAATATAGTGTGAAAGAAAGTGAAAGTCACTCAATCATGTCTGACTCTATGCAACTGTGACCCATGGACTACTCATGGAATTCTCCAGGCAAGAATACTAGACTGGGTATCTTATTCCTTCTCCAGGGGATCTTTCTGACCTAGGAATTGAACTGGGGTCTCCTGCATTGCAGGTGGATTCTTTACGAGCTGAGCTATAAGTGGAGCGGAAATATACGCCTGGTAAATTACGCTTACCCATGTTGTTCTAGCTATGCCTAGACTTGTTTGAATTCTAAAATGATTAAACTTGGATTCCAAGCTGGTGTCCCTTATAACCATTTTAATACTTTTTTTTTTAATTATTTTTTTAAAATGTTGGCCTCTTTTATTGGTCCTCAATTTATTTATTTTCATCCATGCTAATTCTTTGGCCTGTGTGAGCCTACCGTCTCAGTGGCCTCTCTTGTTGCAGAGCGCTGGCTCTGGGCACATGCACTTCAGAGTGCTGACTCATAATTGGGCACACTGGTCCAGCTGCTCCATGGCATATGGGATCTTCCCATGCCAGGGATTGAACTGGCACCGCTTACACTGCAAGGCGGACTCTCTACCCACTGGACCACCAGGGAAGCTCCTTAATACTCTTTTTATTATCCTAAGTCATTTTTATTTTCATTATATGTTCTTTTGAATATTTATTTTTTCAGTTATATATGTGCATGCATTCTTTACATTTGTATATTCTTTCTGTATATTATATATATTTATATTCTTTTTCATATTCTTTTCCATCATGGTTTATCACAGGATATTGAATATAGTTCCCTGTGCTATATAATAGGACTTTGTTGTTTTTTTTTAAAGATTTATTTATTTATTTATTTTGGGCTGGGATCGGATTGGGGAGAGAGGGGAGCGGGCGGGCCACTTCCATTGGTCTTTCATTTCTCTGTTTTCATCCATCTTTGTTCTTTGGCTCCTGCGGGTCTCCCATTGCGGTGGTGTTCGTTGTTGCAGAGCACCGGCTCTGGGCGCCCAGAGCTCCGGCTCGGTGATTGGACACATCGGTCCAGCTGCTCCATGGCATATGGGATCTTCCCATGCCAGGGATTGAACTGGCACCGCTTACACTGCAAGGCGGACTCTCTACCCACTGGACCACCAGGGAAGCTCCTTAATACTCTTTTTATTATCCTAAGTCATTTTTATTTTCATTATATGTTCTTTTGAATATTTATTTTTTCAGTTATATATGTGCATGCATTCTTTACATTTGTATATTCTTTCTGTATATTATATATATTTATATTCTTTTTCATATTCTTTTCCATCATGGTTTATCACAGGATATTGAATATAGTTCCCTGTGCTATATAATAGGACTTTGTTGTTTTTTTTGTTTTTTTTTTTTTTTAAAGATTTATTTATTTATTTATTTTGGGCTGGGATCGGATTGGGGAGAGAGGGGAGCGGGCGGGCCACTTCCATTGGTCTTTCATTTCTCTGTTTTCATCCATCTTTGTTCTTTGGCTCCTGCGGGTCTCCCATTGCGGTGGTGTTCGTTGTTGCAGAGCACCGGCTCTGGGCGCCCAGAGCTCCGGCTCGGTGATTGGACACATCAGTCCAGCCGCTCCTTGGCACGTGGGATCTTCCCAGGCCAGGGATCAAACTGGCGCCCCTTGCACTGCAAGGCGGTGTCCTTATCCACTGGACCACCAGGGGAAGCCCAGGACTTTGTTTTTTAATCCATGCTATATATAACAGTTGACATCTGTTTTCCACTGTGTATGAAATACCTAATGTATATATGTTTTCTACCAGTATTTTTTAATGAGAAGTCAAAAATAAGAATCAACTTTGGGAAATAAAACCACTGTAATACACACCTACATATACAATACTTTTCCTAAATAAAAATGTTTTAGATAGGTTTCTTTACTGATATATTTACAGTATCTAAATCATCCTATACCTTTAACAATGAAGGTCAACATTGTTAAATAGATTTTATAAAAGATTCCCTATTTTTGATACCTGTAAAATAGTCAGAGTTCCCTTAGTACTTCTAAGGAAAGTGACCGTTCAGCCCTATTGAAAAGGTTCAGTCAACATCATCAATGGAGGTATAATGTATCTGAAGGAGAAAGTCAAATAGTTAATGCTTCCATGGTGTAACTCAAGGTCAAGACCCACTGAGCAAGTATTAACTTATGGAATCTTAATAGCCACCTCATTGCTGAAGTGGAAAGGAAACCAAGAGGAAACTTAATAATACCAAAAGTTATTTTAAAGGGAGTTCACGTTTGTTTGAAGGGAACTTTGCCTCACACACAATATCCCCCTTTGTAAAACCCAAGAAACCCATATTTGTCACACACACATCTTTATAGTTTTCAAAACATAAGTATTTTGAGTAGTCTTTCTCCAGAAATAAAAATCAAAATATTGAAAATCTTTCAAATAATAACAAAAGGTACCCTCTTACAAACCCAAGAAAACTTGGAACTTTGGATTCAGTGCTTATTTAACTAGAAGAGCATTTGTATGTCTTGTGATGAATAGAAAACCAATTTTCCTGTATTCCATTTGCATCTGTTGTGTGGCAACCTCTTTCAATATTAGAAAAATCATCTATTAAAATGATTTCTTCAGTTATCCATGTATACAAGTAAAATTTTCATTCCTGTGAAATTAACACTTCATTAAAACATCAAACTCAAAGCTCAATAAATACTTTTTATGTTGTATTCCAAGACACAAAAAAAAAAAAATACAAAATTTAAAGAACAGATTGCCAGTTCTTCTAGTTCATAGTCAAGTTTCTCATTCGTCCTTATCCACTGGACCACCAGGGGAAGCCCAGGACTTTGTTTTTTAATCCATGCTATATATAACAGTTGACATCTGTTTTCCACTGTGTATGAAATACCTAATGTATATATGTTTTCTACCAGTATTTTTTAATGAGAAGTCAAAAATAAGAATCAACTTTGGGAAATAAAACCACTGTAATACACACCTACATATACAATACTTTTCCTAAATAAAAATGTTTTAGATAGGTTTCTTTACTGATATATTTACAGTATCTAAATCATCCTATACCTTTAACAATGAAGGTCAACATTGTTAAATAGATTTTATAAAAGATTCCCTATTTTTGATACCTGTAAAATAGTCAGAGTTCCCTTAGTACTTCTAAGGAAAGTGACCGTTCAGCCCTATTGAAAAGGTTCAGTCAACATCATCAATGGAGGTATAATGTATCTGAAGGAGAAAGTCAAATAGTTAATGCTTCCATGGTGTAACTCAAGGTCAAGACCCACTGAGCAAGTATTAACTTATGGAATCTTAATAGCCACCTCATTGCTGAAGTGGAAAGGAAACCAAGAGGAAACTTAATAATACCAAAAGTTATTTTAAAGGGAGTTCACGTTTGTTTGAAGGGAACTTTGCCTCACACACAATATCCCCCTTTGTAAAACCCAAGAAACCCATATTTGTCACACACACATCTTTATAGTTTTCAAAACATAAGTATTTTGAGTAGTCTTTCTCCAGAAATAAAAATCAAAATATTGAAAATCTTTCAAATAATAACAAAAGGTACCCTCTTACAAACCCAAGAAAACTTGGAACTTTGGATTCAGTGCTTATTTAACTAGAAGAGCATTTGTATGTCTTGTGATGAATAGAAAACCAATTTTCCTGTATTCCATTTGCATCTGTTGTGTGGCAACCTCTTTCAATATTAGAAAAATCATCTATTAAAAATGATTTCTTCAGTTATCCATGTATACAAGTAAAATTTTCATTCCTGTGAAATTAACACTTCATTAAAACATCAAACTCAAAGCTCAATAAATACTTTTTATGTTGTATTCCAAGACACAAAAAAAAAAAAATACAAAATTTAAAGAACAGATTGCCAGTTCTTCTAGTTCATCATAGTCAAGTTTCTCAGTTCTGTTTTTCCTTTTTTTTTTTGCTGCACTCTCTGTCACTGGAAACATCTTAAACCAATTTCAAGTGCTACACCTGAATAAACATGTTGTAAAAGTGTTTATGTATTGAGGTGGGTCAGTTCAAGGTATGGTATTTGGCTGGAACTTCTAATTTCTCTTTTTACAGTAAAAGGGCTGCCAGAAGGAGGAAGTCTGAGCTGAATTAATACATTTGTTACAGTGGAAGTAGAATGGAAACTACTCTGACCACAAATCAAACTGCCTCTTTCATTTATGCCAGTGATAGAGTTTTTCTAAGAAATATAGACTCTGGCAGGGAGCCACTGTAAGTTTGTATTTAAAAGAGAAACCCATAGGCTTATTTGTTTAAGGTTTACTGCTCTGATTATTTGGAAGTTTTTTCTCTGCCAGGAACGAGTGGAGTGGCATTTGGGAAGCGAGCAGTTATTTTCATGTTTGTAGGAATGCAGTAAATTTTCCCAGTGAGCACTTGTTGAGGGCATTGATGGGTGTTGTCTGCATTACACACTTGCATTATTTTCAGCCAGTATCTCCACATTTAAAGGACTTCTGCATCACCCAACAGCTGCACCACCTCACATAACACAGTCTCGTTTTATGATGATAGAAGGTTCCTACACAATATAAGTATACACGAACATGTTTGTGCTGCAAAAATAAATTGTGTTAAGAACAAGAGTTTATTTGCTAAGATGCCATTGGTGCGATTTCAGGGACTTGATTTCTTTATTCCAAAGTGGGTTAGGTCTTATAATGGACTGAAGCTGCTGTGCAGTCTCAAATGAATAAATATTTTAAGAAAACCTACACGTCTCTCCAGGGGAAAGGCATAGCCAATCATGCATGCTTTTCAAACCACATGATACTCTGTAAAGACTGGTAACTCTGTATCTGGAGTAGAATCTTTTTTTTTTTTCACGAGTTTTGCATAATTCTCAACTAAATGTACAACTTAAGGTTAAATGCTTCATTCTCTCGAATTCAATATCAGTCAATGGCTTTCTTTATGCATATATATATATATATATATATACACACACACACACACACACACACACACACACACACATACATATATATAATTTTCTGTGATAATTATTTTAATTATTGTCACAAGAGTCTACAGTAAAAGGTATAACAAATACCAGACTCCTAAGGTGTTGGTGAAATCAAATTAAATAATGCATGGAAAACTCTAAGAAAAATGCTTATCATAGAGTCATAAAGTATATTGGTAGATACCAGTGGCTGGGGGTGTTGAAAGAGATAGGAAGGGGGAGGGGAACTAGAGTTTAATGGGGACCTGAGTTTTGGTTTAGAAAGGTGAAAATTTTGGGACATGGATAATGGTGAGAGTTGCACAACAGTGTGAATGTACGTCATGCTGCTGAACTTTACAAGTAGGTATGGTTAAATAGTATGGTTTGTATTAATATTATGTGACTTTTGTCACAATAAAAAAACATTAAAGAAAAGAAAAATGCCTAGAGTGCATAGCAGGAGTTCCAAATGCATTTGATATTGTTACAGTGATGCGTATTATTATCGCTACCCCCACTGGAAGAAGCTCTTTATGAACATCTACTTCTGGTCTCTAGAGCATCTGAGGTCAGGGCCTGAGTACACTCCTTTTCTGATAAACAAGCACACCTATGGGCTAAGAAGGGTCTGGGACACAGGCTTGTTTAGACCAAGCTCATCCAGAATTTTTCTCCTTTCTGAGCATTTCCAGGCTTGGTTTGCATCTTCCAAAATGCTTTCAGTAAACAACATTCAGGTGTGTCCAAGCTTAGACAAAATTCCAAAATTTTCATGTTTGCTTCAAAATCCTTTACATGCTGAAAAAACGTGGTGGTTAAAGCAAACCTCCATGCTCAATGGGGGATTCTAGAAGGGTCTTTGAAGAACTTTAAATGGAGCACAGCTTTGTAAAGTTTGCTGGTCACAGGCCAGAGGTGTGTGTGTGGCTGGGGGAGGATTTATCAACACTGGAAAGTCTCCAGTAAGGCATTGAATGAAGAAGTGCCCGAGGAAATATTTCTGAAATTGCTTTTTAACATGGACATTTTCAGGCTGATGGTGGTCAATCATTCCATTTAGAAAGCTGCCAACTTCCAAGACTGAAACGGGTCCATCAGCGAAGGCCTGAGGGTGTTGTGTGGCCAAAGAGTGGTACAAAATGGGATACCAGGCATGGATAATTGTCTGTTAACAGTAAAATTTCCATGTTTATAAGCCAATTAGGTCATAAAAGTGTTGGTGAAATCAAATTAAATAATGCATGGAAAACTCTAAGAAAAATGCTTATCATAGAGTCATAAAGTATATTGGTAGATACCAGTGGCTGGGGGTGTTGAAAGAGATAGGAAGGGGGAGGGGAACTAGAGTTTAATGGGGACCTGAGTTTTGGTTTAGAAAGGTGAAAATTTTGGGACATGGATAATGGTGAGAGTTGCACAACAGTGTGAATGTACGTCATGCTGCTGAACTTTACAAGTAGGTATGGTTAAATAGTATGGTTTGTATTAATATTATGTGACTTTTGTCACAATAAAAAAACATTAAAGAAAAGAAAAATGCCTAGAGTGCATAGCAGGAGTTCCAAATGCATTTGATATTGTTACAGTGATGCGTATTATTATCGCTACCCCCACTGGAAGAAGCTCTTTATGAACATCTACTTCTGGTCTCTAGAGCATCTGAGGTCAGGGCCTGAGTACACTCCTTTTCTGATAAACAAGCACACCTATGGGCTAAGAAGGGTCTGGGACACAGGCTTGTTTAGACCAAGCTCATCCAGAATTTTTCTCCTTTCTGAGCATTTCCAGGCTTGGTTTGCATCTTCCAAAATGCTTTCAGTAAACAACATTCAGGTGTGTCCAAGCTTAGACAAAATTCCAAAATTTTCATGTTTGCTTCAAAATCCTTTACATGCTGAAAAAACGTGGTGGTTAAAGCAAACCTCCATGCTCAATGGGGGATTCTAGAAGGGTCTTTGAAGAACTTTAAATGGAGCACAGCTTTGTAAAGTTTGCTGGTCACAGGCCAGAGGTGTGTGTGTGGCTGGGGGAGGATTTATCAACACTGGAAAGTCTCCAGTAAGGCATTGAATGAAGAAGTGCCCGAGGAAATATTTCTGAAATTGCTTTTTAACATGGACATTTTCAGGCTGATGGTGGTCAATCATTCCATTTAGAAAGCTGCCAACTTCCAAGACTGAAACGGGTCCATCAGCGAAGGCCTGAGGGTGTTGTGTGGCCAAAGAGTGGTACAAAATGGGATACCAGGCATGGATAATTGTCTGTTAACAGTAAAATTTCCATGTTTATAAGATTTTTTGGCCAGGAAAGAAAACATTCTGATAGTATTTTTAAACATCTCCCTTTCCCCACACACTCTCTGAATTCACCCCTCATCAGGTAGACTTCATCCCTTCTTCATAAACCCAGTTCTCCTTCCTTTGTTCTAGGACACAGCATCAATGTGAAGTCGGCCGGTCTCGTGGGACGACATGGGCCTCAGTCCAAACAACCATTCATGGTGGCCTTCTTCAAGGCGAGTGAGGTACTTCTCCGATCTGTGAGAGCAGCCAACAAACGGAAAAATCAAAACCGCAATAAATCCAGCTCTCATCAGGACTCCTCCAGAATGTCCAGTGTTGGAGGTAAGATAAAACCAGAGCTACAGTTCTGCACAGAGTTATGGGGTTGTATGTTGCAAATCAAGGAGCCACAATAAATTTACCCACTGGTATACCTTCATTTGGTCTTTTAAATCATCCAGGCGTGTTTCTTATATGCCCCTAATGTTTCATCAGCAAATCATTCAGTAATTCATTTTAAAGTAAGTGGGACATGCCTTCATCTGCTGAAAGATGCAATTCAAAACCAGATGAAGCTGGAGGTCATAAAATTATTAAATGACTACATCAACAAAAGCTAGCCAGAACTGAACACCACAACTTGGGAGCTGAACTTTCCCAGGACTCTCAGATATGGATGGGAAACCAGGTAAATTCAAAATGAAAACATTACCTTTGTA
The DNA here is from genome assembly GCA_022376925.1 of Tragulus kanchil. NCBI lineage: Eukaryota > Metazoa > Chordata > Mammalia > Artiodactyla > Tragulidae > Tragulus > Tragulus kanchil. The sequence goes on along the minus strand of JAIOJX010000005.1, from coordinate 72,840,536 downwards.
CTTAAAACAGTGCATGTGAACCATGAAGCTTACTTTTCTTCAGCAGGGTAGATTGTGTGGTAACTAAGATAATATTTATATTTGCGTTAGTTACTGAGACAGCTATGTAGATAATTTGCTTTGAGTGTGTGTACAAGTACATGCACATATGAAATCAAACAAAATGTTACAAATGCACAGTTGACCTCACTGTGCTTGCACTTTAATCTATTAATTGATAGAGATAAAGTGCAGTTGATCTAAACTCATCTAACTGTGAAATTCTGAAGTAATGTAACTATAAAATTTGTACCAACAGTACCTTGTTTATTTCTGGTTGCAAGCAAATTTCCATAAGCTGTTCTTGGATGAAAACGATGGCTATTTTATTCTAAGAAATTGCCTTATTTATGAACAATAAACCATTTGAAGGAGCAAACTTGCTCTAGAATATCTCAAGTTAGTACAAAATGTTTATTCATTTGTAAAGTGTGCATTCTTCTGTGTTGATGGCCACCATATGAAATGTACTTCAGAGGTCAATGAGCTGGTGAAAAAAATGGGACGACATGGGCCTCAGTCCAAACAACCATTCATGGTGGCCTTCTTCAAGGCGAGTGAGGTACTTCTCCGATCTGTGAGAGCAGCCAACAAACGGAAAAATCAAAACCGCAATAAATCCAGCTCTCATCAGGACTCCTCCAGAATGTCCAGTGTTGGAGGTAAGATAAAACCAGAGCTACAGTTCTGCACAGAGTTATGGGGTTGTATGTTGCAAATCAAGGAGCCACAATAAATTTACCCACTGGTATACCTTCATTTGGTCTTTTAAATCATCCAGGCGTGTTTCTTATATGCCCCTAATGTTTCATCAGCAAATCATTCAGTAATTCATTTTAAAGTAAGTGGGACATGCCTTCATCTGCTGAAAGATGCAATTCAAAACCAGATGAAGCTGGAGGTCATAAAATTATTAAATGACTACATCAACAAAAGCTAGCCAGAACTGAACACCACAACTTGGGAGCTGAACTTTCCCAGGACTCTCAGATATGGATGGGAAACCAGGTAAATTCAAAATGAAAACATTACCTTTGTACTTAAAACAGTGCATGTGAACCATGAAGCTTACTTTTCTTCAGCAGGGTAGATTGTGTGGTAACTAAGATAATATTTATATTTGCGTTAGTTACTGAGACAGCTATGTAGATAATTTGCTTTGAGTGTGTGTACAAGTACATGCACATATGAAATCAAACAAAATGTTACAAATGCACAGTTGACCTCACTGTGCTTGCACTTTAATCTATTAATTGATAGAGAGATAAAGTGCAGTTGATCTAAACTCATCTAACTGTGAAATTCTGAAGTAATGTAACTATAAAATTTGTACCAACAGTACCTTGTTTATTTCTGGTTGCAAGCAAATTTCCATAAGCTGTTCTTGGATGAAAACGATGGCTATTTTATTCTAAGAAATTGCCTTATTTATGAACAATAAACCATTTGAAGGAGCAAACTTGCTCTAGAATATCTCAAGTTAGTACAAAATGTTTATTCATTTGTAAAGTGTGCATTCTTCTGTGTTGATGGCCACCATATGAAATGTACTTCAGAGGCACTGTCAATGAGCTGGTGAACAAAACAAGTATGACCTCCACATGGGGTTTTTCAGCAAATTAGAATGTTTTACTCTTCCAAAAGGACATATCTACACAGTGTTTGTCATTCCTGAAATCTTCATTTTTTCCAATTGCTAGAAACTTACAAATCATATCATAGTTATTATTCAAATATGCATGAATGATAGATAATAAATAAATAACTATAAATGAAACAAAATATATAGAATATTTTTTGATCCTGGTACTCTTAACAAAAATGCTAAGTGGAATTTGTTGCAACTTTCTTAGGGTGTTGGAACAGGAGAATTGTATTAGAAATAAGTGTCCTTTGTTCATCTAGCAACAGAAGCAGTGGAAAGATTTCTATATGGAATTGCATTATACTAAATTACAGGTTACACAGAAAGCCATGTTTTAAAATAATTTTCCATCAAATAAGTTTAACTGTCTTTTGCTTGAAAGTAAAATGTGATATTAGTGACTTATTACAAGTCAATTTTATAAATATCTTCACAAGATATTTTGTTTGGCAAAAAATTGTAATTGCTTAATATGAAATATGGAGAAAAATAACTTTCTAAGACCTTTTCTTCCTTATAAATACTAGCCTGTCAAAGTTGTATATTTTTCTTTTCATGTAGAATGGTTCTGAAATAGGTTGAAATGTTTTTAATTTAATGTAGCAGATTGCATTAAGAAAAAGATTTGTTAAATCTTAAATAGAATTGTAAATAATTTTTGAGGAAATTTTGAAGGGAAAACGATAAATCGCCTACATATTATTAGAGTTCATAATGACTGACAGAAGCATTCCAGCAACTGAAATCATCTAAGTCCTTCTCTCTATTGGTGAACTCTATTTATCTTCCCTTCCTGACCACAAGTAACAAATGTGCTTCTATAACTAGAGATGAATAAAACACATGGAGCAGAAATCACATAACTTTTCACCAGTTTCTTAACACCATTTAGAGTACAAAATTATTCTAATATAGACCAATATTTTCTTTTTTAAAAGTGTGTTACTGGCACCCATTTCTGTGAAATATGCAGTGGATGGTTTTGGAACATGTTCATATTTTGAGCTGTCATTTGTAAAGTGTGCATTCTTCTGTGTTGATGGCCACCATATGTAATGTACTTCAGGGGTAATGACTTCTCCCACATGGGGTTTTCAGCAAATTAGAATGTTTTACTCTTCCAAAAGGACATATCTACACAGTGTTTGTCATTCCTGAAATCTTCATTTTTTCCAATTGCTAGAAACTTACAAATCATATCATAGTTATTATTCAAATATGCATGAATGATAGATAATAAATAAATAACTATAAATGAAACAAAATATATAGAATATTTTTTGATCCTGGTACTCTTAACAAAAATGCTAAGTGGAATTTGTTGCAACTTTCTTAGGGTGTTGGAACAGGAGAATTGTATTAGAAATAAGTGTCCTTTGTTCATCTAGCAACAGAAGCAGTGGAAAGATTTCTATATGGAATTGCATTATACTGAATTACAGGTTACACAGAAAGCCATGTTTTAAAATAATTTTCCATCAAATAAGTTTAACTGTCTTTTTGCTTGAAAGTAAAATGTGATATTAGTGACTTATTACAAGTCAATTTTATAAATATCTTCACAAGATATTTTGTTTGGCAAAAAATTGTAATTGCTTAATATGAAATATGGAGAAAAATAACTTTCTAAGACCTTTTCTTCCTTATAAATACTAGCCTGTCAAAGTTGTATATTTTTCTTTTCATGTAGAATGGTTCTGAAATAGGTTGAAATGTTTTTAATTTAATGTAGCAGATTGCATTAAGAAAAAGATTTGTTAAATCTTAAATAGAATTGTAAATAATTTTTGAGGAAATTTTGAAGGGAAAACGATAAATCGCCTACATATTATTAGAGTTCATAATGACTGACAGAAGCATTCCAGCAACTGAAATCATCTAAGTCCTTCTCTCTATTGGTGAACTCTATTTATCTTCCCTTCCTGACCACAAGTAACAAATGTGCTTCTATAACTAGAGATGAATAAAACACATGGAGCAGAAATCACATAACTTTTCACCAGTTTCTTAACACCATTTAGAGTACAAAATTATTCTAATATAGACCAATATTTTCTTTTTTAAAAGTGTGTTACTGGCACCCATTTCTGTGAAATATGCAGTGGATGGTTTTGGAACATGTTCATATTTTGATAAAAAGAAGAAAGAAAGTAGTTGGTTTGTGTGTATGAGACTTAAGCTTTCAATAGGTAGTAATCAAGCAGACGGGGAAAAGTCTCATAGGATTTGGCCCAAAAGACAGAATTTTAATGTAAACATAAAATCTAATACTTAGGAGACTTCAAATGCTAGTGAAACTTTAAAATTATCCAAGTATAAAGAGTAAATGCTGTAATACTACTACTGGGCTATTACAATAAAACACTGTGTGAAAATGCTATGACTGAAAAGGAGCCAGTAGGGAGAGGGAAGAGTCATTTTAGAAGTTTGCTTGGTTGCTTTTTTTTTTTTTTTTTCTTTTGACTAAAATAAAGACTAAAAAAGGAGCCTGTAGGGAGAGGGAAGAGTCATTTTAAAAGTTTGCTTGGTTGCTTTTTTTCTTTTTGCAAAGCCTCCCCTCAAATGTTGAAAATCTCCAGCAGTGCAGAGAATACAGGTTGTTCTTGCTGTCTTTCTCATCTTTTTCTTCTTTTAAAGAATGGTGTCTTCTGACTTCTCAATGTGCTTTTACTATTCCATACTCTTGTGAGAGAGCATACAACAGTGACTAACACAAAGCAGCAACTTCACATCCCCCAGCTCTCCTGCAGAAACCTTCCTTCTTCACTTCTTTTTAGGATTTTTTCAAGAAGATTGAGCGGACACTTTGTGAGAGGTTTTACTTAGTTCACGATGAGCCAGCACTGTTGATTTTCATTTGAACTTGGGTTTAAGGGAAAAGAAATGTAGGCAATAGCTCAATATTAAGGCAACCACCCTTTGGCTTGGAAAAGCACTATGTTGATAAGATTTTAAAAAATCGATAAGATGCTACTTTGAGGACTATATAAGTATTGGAAAAAAAGTCAGAGCATTAAAAGTCTAGAGAATACAGGGCACATGACAAGTTCTCGTTCACTGCAAAGCTACTCGAAAAGATGCTGTTTCAAGCTTGGTATCAGAATCATTGGTGCCCTGACTGGAACCATAGTGATTTCTTAGGACAAGTCTTTCAAAGAGGCATTTAAATGGGGCCACTCTGCAACTCCCAGCTCTGACAGGTGTTATCTCTTGCCTAGAGGATATAATGCAAAATCATGCCTCTTGGACAAGCATATTAATCAAAATCAGAAAGAACAATCAGTTGGAATTGTTTGTTTAGAACACTTTAAGTTATATAATTCATATAATTTTCATTATTTTAAAATAATCAAGTCATAAATAAAGCTAATTTATAGTCTAATCACCTAGTTCATTTGAGATAGGCTATGATATCAGCATGATACATGTTCTTCCAAATCTTTTCTTCCCTACTTATGTTACTTTTGGAAAATATATTTTTATTATGTGTTATATATATGTACTTGTGTGTGTGTATATATATATATATATACACACACACATATTTGTATGTATATACATATGCACATACACATTCTTTTTCAGAGTCTTTTCTCTTGTAGGTTATTATAAGATATTGGATATAACTCTCTGAGTAGCTCCTTGTTGTTTATTTATTTTATGTACAGTAGTGCATATTTGTCAGTCCCAAGTTCCTAATTTATCTCTCCTCTTCCCACTCTCTTTGGTAATTTGTTTTCTATATCTAAGTCTGTTTTTGTTTTGCACATAATTTGCATCTGTTCTTTTAGGATTCCACATACAAATGGATTACATAATGTTTCTGTTTCACTGCAAATGGTATTATTTCATTCTATTTTATGGCTGAATAATATTACATTGTATCAAACATAATTTGCATCTGCTTTGTGAGAGGTTTTACTTAGTTCACGATGAGCCAGCACTGTTGATTTTCATTTGAACTTGGGTTTAAGGGAAAAGAAATGTAGGCAATAGCTCAATATTAAGGCAACCACCCTTTGGCTTGGAAAAGCACTATGTTGATAAGATTTTAAAAAATCGATAAGATGCTACTTTGAGGACTATATAAGTATTGGAAAAAAAGTCAGAGCATTAAAAGTCTAGAGAATACAGGGCACATGACAAGTTCTCGTTCACTGCAAAGCTACTCGAAAAGATGCTGTTTCAAGCTTGGTATCAGAATCATTGGTGCCCTGACTGGAACCATAGTGATTTCTTAGGACAAGTCTTTCAAAGAGGCATTTAAATGGGGCCACTCTGCAACTCCCAGCTCTGACAGGTGTTATCTCTTGCCTAGAGGATATAATGCAAAATCATGCCTCTTGGACAAGCATATTAATCAAAATCAGAAAGAACAATCAGTTGGAATTGTTTGTTTAGAACACTTTAAGTTATATAATTCATATAATTTTCATTATTTTAAAATAATCAAGTCATAAATAAAGCTAATTTATAGTCTAATCACCTAGTTCATTTGAGATAGGCTATGATATCAGCATGATACATGTTCTTCCAAATCTTTTCTTCCCTACTTATGTTACTTTTGGAAAATATATTTTTATTATGTGTTATATATATGTACTTGTGTGTGTGTATATATATATATATATATACACACACACATATTTGTATGTATATACATATGCACATACACATTCTTTTTCAGAGTCTTTTCTCTTGTAGGTTATTATAAGATATTGGATATAACTCTCTGAGTAGCTCCTTGTTGTTTATTTATTTTATGTACAGTAGTGCATATTTGTCAGTCCCAAGTTCCTAATTTATCTCTCCTCTTCCCACTCTCTTTGGTAATTTGTTTTCTATATCTAAGTCTGTTTTTGTTTTGCACATAATTTGCATCTGTTCTTTTAGGATTCCACATACAAATGGATTACATAATGTTTCTGTTTCACTGCAAATGGTATTATTTCATTCTATTTTATGGCTGAATAATATTACATTGTATCAATATATGTTTGCCATATTTTTTTTATCCTTTCATCCCCGACGGACTCTTAGATTGCTTCCATGTCTTGACATTGTTCATAGTACTGTTATGAACACTGGCGTGCATGTGCTCTTCAAACTATAATTTTCTCTGGATATATGTTCAGGAGTAGGATTGATGGATCATATGATAGTTCTTTTTTTAGTTTTTTAAGGAAATTCCATACTGTTCTCCATAAAGGCTACACCAATTTATATTCCCACCAACAGTATAGAAGAGTTCCTATTTTTATGAGCTTTTAAAGAGCAATTTTAGGCTCACAAGAAGATTAGAGGAAGGTGCATAGATTTCCCAATGATAGATGACGATAGATAGCTTATGGTGAAAGGTATGGATTTGTGACCTCCAAAGGAAGAAATTTCACTTTGGGATCAAAAGACTTGGCTTTGGTCACTCAGAGTTCCATGCAGCAAAAGTTTTATTAAAGAAAAAGAGACATAGAGAACACTTCCCTCAAAAGCACTGGAAGAAGAGTAGGAGAGTACCTCCCACAGCTAATGTGGTTGAAGCATTCAGTACTTTTTCAGTTGGTTAGTAACAATAGATCAAAAGAATATTTTAAGGCTGTAAAGATCTAACTAGACCCACTCCCACAGCATGAACGTAAGATTAGCATGAGGATGGTCTCTGGACATCAAGACTAGATGAGACATTCCAATGAAAAATGGTTTGCATCCATAAACAATAAAAAAGTTACATTTAGAGTCAATCATTATCATAGGCTAGAAAATATTTGTTCCACTTCTGCTTCCTCCTTGGAAACCTATGGCCTCCTTAGCACATTTAAAGACTCTCTGAGTAGCTCCTTGTTGTTTATTTATTTTATGTACAGTAGTGCATATTTGTCAGTCCCAAGTTCCTAATTTATCTCTCCTCTTCCCACTCTCTTTGGTAATTTGTTTTCTATATCTAAGTCTGTTTTTGTTTTGCACATAATTTGCATCTGTTCTTTTAGGATTCCACATACAAATGGATTACATAATGTTTCTGTTTCACTGCAAATGGTATTATTTCATTCTATTTTATGGCTGAATAATATTACATTGTATCAATATATGTTTGCCATATTTTTTTTATCCTTTCATCCCCGACGGACTCTTAGATTGCTTCCATGTCTTGACATTGTTCATAGTACTGTTATGAACACTGGCGTGCATGTGCTCTTCAAACTATAATTTTCTCTGGATATATGTTCAGGAGTAGGATTGATGGATCATATGATAGTTCTTTTTTTAGTTTTTTAAGGAAATTCCATACTGTTCTCCATAAAGGCTACACCAATTTATATTCCCACCAACAGTATAGAAGAGTTCCTATTTTTATGAGCTTTTAAAGAGCAATTTTAGGCTCACAAGAAGATTAGAGGAAGGTGCATAGATTTCCCAATGATAGATGACGATAGATAGCTTATGGTGAAAGGTATGGATTTGTGACCTCCAAAGGAAGAAATTTCACTTTGGGATCAAAAGACTTGGCTTTGGTCACTCAGAGTTCCATGCAGCAAAAGTTTTATTAAAGAAAAAGAGACATAGAGAACACTTCCCTCAAAAGCACTGGAAGAAGAGTAGGAGAGTACCTCCCACAGCTAATGTGGTTGAAGCATTCAGTACTTTTTCAGTTGGTTAGTAACAATAGATCAAAAGAATATTTTAAGGCTGTAAAGATCTAACTAGACCCACTCCCACAGCATGAACGTAAGATTAGCATGAGGATGGTCTCTGGACATCAAGACTAGATGAGACATTCCAATGAAAAATGGTTTGCATCCATAAACAATAAAAAAGTTACATTTAGAGTCAATCATTATCATAGGCTAGAAAATATTTGTTCCACTTCTGCTTCCTCCTCCTTGGAAACCTATGGCCTCCTTAGCAAGTCTGTCTATTCACCCCTTTCACCATGTACCCACTACCACACAAGTGCATAGCCTCCTTCATTATGAACATTATTCACTAGGATGGTGCATTTCTTACCAAAGATAAACCTACACTGACACATCACAATCAACCAATTTCTATGGTTTGCATTATGGTTCACTCTTGGTGTTATATAGTTGGTCTTACCTGTTTTCTAAACAGCATATTTAAGCCTTCTTTCAAATTAGTGACCTCATTTTTTAAAACTGCTGCAATATATTCAATATCGCTTTTATCAGAGTTTAGTTAGTCAATTCACTCTTTTTTTAAATGTTTTTAATTGAAGGATGATAGCTTTACAGAATTGTGTTGTTTACTGCCAAACATCAACCTGAATTGGTTATAGGTATAGCATATGTTCCCTCTCTCCTGAACTTCCCTCCTGTCTCCCTCTCCATTCCACCCCTCTAGGTTGTTACAGAGTCCCTATTTGAATTCCCTTAGTCTTACAGCAAATTCCCATTGCTTATCTGTTCTACATATGGTAAAGTAAGTTTCTATGTTACTCTTGCCATACCTCTCACACACTCCTCCCTCCCCCCATGTCCATAAGCCTATTCTCTATGTCTGTTTCTCCATTGCTGCCCTGCATATAAATTCATCAGTACTATCTTTCTAGATTTCATATATATGTGTTAGTATACGATATTTATATTTCTCTTTCTGACTTAACTTCACTCTGTATAATAGGCTCTAAGTTCATCCACTGCTTTAGAACTGACTCAAATGCATTCTTTTTTATGACTGAATAATACTCCATTGTATATATATATATACCACAGCATCTTTATCCATTCATCTGCTGATGGGTATTTAGGTTGCCTCCATGTTCTAGTTATTGTAAGCAGTAGTCACGTCACTCTTAAAAAAGACATTTTGGTTGTTTTTAAATGGGGGCTTTCAAAATCAATGGTATAGTGAAAATCCTTCAAGGCTACACCTGTGAGAATGGCTTTAATCTGTGTGATTCTTACAGTAATTAACACTAAAAGCTGTTATATATGCCCTGAATATGCAAAATCTTGAAAATCCCTTCTCAACTGACAGTTATTTTATTGCATAGATCTAATTTGGTTGATCTTTTTATCTGTCTGTTCATCTGTGTGTGCATCTAGTTGTGTCTAACTCTGCCACCCCATGAACTGTAGCCCTCCAGACTCTTCTATCCATGGGATTTCCCAGGCAAGAATACTGGAGTGGGTTGCCATTTTCTTCTCCAGGAGAATCTTCCTGATCCAGGGATAAAATTTGTGTCTCCTGCTTGGTAGGAAGATTCTTTATTACTGAGTCACAAGGAAAACCCCATTCTTCTATCATTCTGTCATTTAACCCTGGGTCCACTGCTTAGTAGCTGTGTAATCTTGGACTAGACATGTCATACCTCTCTATTGCTTCATCTGGAAAGTGGAAATGTTAATAGTATCTGCCTCATGGGATAAAGTTACATGAATTGCAAGGACTAAAATGAGTCTATATATAAGTGATGTAGAGCAGTGATGCATAATCAATGACATTGTCATTATTATTTACCAAATTATGATTTGGTTTTTAGAACTTTTGGCACCTGATTGCAATTATTTTTGTTCTACATATGGTAAAGTAAGTTTCTATGTTACTCTTGCCATACCTCTCACACACTCCTCCCTCCCCCCATGTCCATAAGCCTATTCTCTATGTCTGTTTCTCCATTGCTGCCCTGCATATAAATTCATCAGTACTATCTTTCTAGATTTCATATATATGTGTTAGTATACGATATTTATATTTCTCTTTCTGACTTAACTTCACTCTGTATAATAGGCTCTAAGTTCATCCACTGCTTTAGAACTGACTCAAATGCATTCTTTTTTATGACTGAATAATACTCCATTGTATATATATATATACCACAGCATCTTTATCCATTCATCTGCTGATGGGTATTTAGGTTGCCTCCATGTTCTAGTTATTGTAAGCAGTAGTCACGTCACTCTTAAAAAAGACATTTTGGTTGTTTTTAAATGGGGCTTTCAAAATCAATGGTATAGTGAAAATCCTTCAAGGCTACACCTGTGAGAATGGCTTTAATCTGTGTGATTCTTACAGTAATTAACACTAAAAGCTGTTATATATGCCCTGAATATGCAAAATCTTGAAAATCCCTTCTCAACTGACAGTTATTTTATTGCATAGATCTAATTTGGTTGATCTTTTTATCTGTCTGTTCATCTGTGTGTGCATCTAGTTGTGTCTAACTCTGCCACCCCATGAACTGTAGCCCTCCAGACTCTTCTATCCATGGGATTTCCCAGGCAAGAATACTGGAGTGGGTTGCCATTTTCTTCTCCAGGAGAATCTTCCTGATCCAGGGATAAAATTTGTGTCTCCTGCTTGGTAGGAAGATTCTTTATTACTGAGTCACAAGGAAAACCCCATTCTTCTATCATTCTGTCATTTAACCCTGGGTCCACTGCTTAGTAGCTGTGTAATCTTGGACTAGACATGTCATACCTCTCTATTGCTTCATCTGGAAAGTGGAAATGTTAATAGTATCTGCCTCATGGGATAAAGTTACATGAATTGCAAGGACTAAAATGAGTCTATATATAAGTGATGTAGAGCAGTGATGCATAATCATGCAGGGTTAGACATTGTCATTATTATTTACCAAATTATGATTTGGTTTTTTAGAACTGGCACCTTAAGAGTTCAGATTTTTGCATCAGTACCCATTCCCCTGCTCACTTATTGTCAAGTTTCTATCTAGAGAGAATTCCACAGAGATGATATGTCGGGGTGTGGTTTATTTTAAAATATTTATTCAGTGCTAAATAAGCACCTGCAATGTCACAAACAGTATTAAATATATGCTTATGCAGGATGGGTAACGTAAGAATTTCCATTCTAAAAAAATGCTTCCTTAGACAATGGCAAAGACATGCACACTAACAATTGTCAGATCAATTTTTTGTTTTTGGCCATTTCTATTGATATTTCATTTATTTATCTTTGTTCTTTGGCCTGTGTGGGCCTCCCATCACAGTGGCCTCTCTTGTCGCAGAGTACAGGCTCTGGGCACTTGCTCTCCAGAGCTCTGGCTTGGTGGTTGGACACATTAGTCCAGCTTCTCTGCTGCACATGGGATCTTCCCAGGCCAGGGATGAAACTGACCTCCCTTGCACTGCAAGGCAGTGTCCTTCCCCACTGGACCACCAGGGAAGCCCCAGGAGATCAATTTTGCTAGAGTAGATACAAAGTGTGGGAGCAGTAAGTCTAAAGCATGAATTGAATGAGAAAAAAAAATATATTTTTCAGAAATGGAGGAGTGGATGAATCCATTTTAGAACTTAAATGCAGTGACAGGATCACAAAGCAGTGTCCAATGGCTAGGTGTGCAAGTATTCTTGTGATGTCAGCTAGAAAATAATGCAGGGACCAAGTCATCAAGCGAGGGGCTCGATGGTCAGTGACTGTGGTGTTTCCATTCAGGCAACTGGAAAAAGGAACATCACCATCAGTTATGCATTTTTTAAAAGTTCAATTTGGCATCAGAATGAAGGATGGGATGCCAAGGGGAGAAACTGGATGCCAAAATATGATTAGGAATCTAGTCTAACACTCCAAGCTATGAAGATTATAGATTGGAGACAGGGGAAGTGGGAACAAAAATATGTGAGATGGAGTCAGCAGGACTCCAGAGATGGGTGTATAAATGGAATATGTAGAACACAGTCATAAGTCCCAGTGATTAGATGAAGCACAAGACTTGAAGCTGCTATGGAAACCAGAGTAAGAGAGAAACATTAAGAATGGATTCTCCACTGAGGACATCAGTATTTTAAGTAAAGGCAAAGGAGAAAAAGCAATTTCATCAACAAGGCAAAAGCCAAGTTCAGAGAGAAAGGAGGAGTCAGGGATGAAGGGTTATCCCAGGACCAAGTTCCCAAAGAGGATGTTGGGAGAGTATGAGGTAACCAGGAGTGCAAAGAACTTCTGATAGGTTAACCAGGCTAGAAGTTGATAACTTAAAAGGAGTGTGGATGGGTGTAATGTAGGGTGAGACAGAGAAAGAAAGAAAATCAGGAAATATACTAAATTTTCTGACTTGGGTCACTAGATGACAGGTGTTCCTGTTAACCTAGTAGGAGGAATGGAAGGAGTATGAGGTCAGAAGCCAAAATAGTGTGTTGGAGGCCTTTGGGAAACTTTCATGCAGAGACATCTGGCAGGCATTTGAAGACACATTTGTGGATGGGTTTTTATGTCAACAAACTCTAAGGTGAGCATGTTTGCTCCATCATCCACAGAGACATATTGCTGAGCAGAGTCAAGCAAACATACCAGACAGTTATTGTGTTGTGGTGTCTGTTCTGTGTCACACATTTGTGCATAGACAAACACAGTTATCCCTACACAAATAAATAATAGTAGTTCCTACTGGGTCATACGTCAATTCAGTGAGGAGTTCACTGGATATGGGACTTGGGGATTAAGCTAGGGTAGCAGTAACATTGGAAATCCCTCATCTTTGTGTGTGTGGGGGGCTGTTATTTGTTTGGAATTTATCATGTATTTCTCTACCCCGAAAACCATTTCAAAATTTATATTATTGAATAGTCTACAGTAGCATCACTTTTGCTGTTTTATGGATCTCTCATACCTTCATTAATTTCACATTTTCATTTTCTACTAATTAATGAACATCCTGAAGTGTGGGTGCTGACATCTGTGATCTGCTTCAGAGTATTAAGCAAGAGATGTTGACATCTCTTCCTTTGTTTTGAGACAAACTTTCATTATATTTGGCTTGTTTAAGCTGTTGCTTGTTTAAATGTTAAATTCAACTCAGGTTTGTTTTTTCTTCGCTTTTTATAGATTTAGCTATATTTTATTCCTTAAAGACACTAACAGTAGATTTTAAAGGAAAAAGAATCCTATACAGGTTTATGGAGTTTTTTGGACTTGATTTTATTTTTTGTTCTTCATGGTTTGGCTAGCATGTATTTATTTGATTGTTTCTTCAGGCCCTATATAGATCTAAGATGTTTTATTAACCATGTATTTCATTTTCTTCTAAGACAAAATAAATTTTAACCAATCAAACTAAGATAAAGACTAAATTTGCATTATTGAAAGGAGAAGAGGGACTTAGATGAAGGAGTCAAATAGTATACACTTCCAGTTATAAGATAAATACTAGGTATATAACATACAACATGACAGATATAAATAACACTGTTGTATGTTATATTTGAGAGTTGTTAGAAGAGTAAATCCTAAGAGTTCTCCTCACAAGAAAAAAACATTTTTTAATTTCTTTAATTATGTGCATATATGAGATCATTGCTCAGTAGCTAAGCTGTATCTGATTCTTTGTGAATCCATGGACTGCAGCACATCAGGCTTCCCTGTCCTTCACTGTCTCCTGGAGTTTGCTAAAACTCATGTCCACCGAGTCAGTGATGCCATCGAACCATCTCCTCCTCTAGCCCCCTTCTCCTCCTACCCTTGGTCACCAGAATCAGGGACTTTTACAATGAGTGGGCTCTTCACATCAGGTGGGTCAAAGTATTGGAGCTTCAGCCTCAGCATCAGACCTTCCAATGAATATTCAGGGTTGATTTCCTTTAGGATCCACTGGTGTGATCTTGCTGTCCAAGGGACTGTCAAGAATCTTCTCCACCACCACGATTTGAAAGCATCAGTATTTTGGTGCTCCAGCCTTCTTTATGGCCTCACATTCATATATGACTACTGGAAAAATCATAGCTTTGACTATACATACGTTTGTACCAAAGTGATGTCTCTGCTTTTTTAAAATACTCTCTAGGTTTGTCGTAGGTTTTCTTCAAAGAAACAAGACGCTCTTTAGCTCCTCATTAGGATGGTGCCATCTGCATATCTGAGGTTATTGATATGTCTCCTGGCAATTTTGTTTCCAGCTCATGATTCATCCAGTCCATTATCTCACATGATGTATTCTGCATATAAGTTAAATAAACAGAATAACAGTATACAGCCTTGACATACTCCTTTCCCAATTTGGAACCAGTGTGTTTCTTCATGTCCAGTTCTTACTGTTGCTTCTTGACCTGCATACAGGTTTCTCAGGAGATAGGTATGGTGGTCTGTTATTCCCATTCTTTTCAGAATTTTCCACAGTTCATTGTAATCCACACAGTCAGAGGCTTTGGCGTAGTCAATAAAGCAAACTTTTCTGGGATTCTCTTGCTTTTCTATGACAATGGTGCGTTATTGAAAGGAGAAGAGGGACTTAGATGAAGGAGTCAAATAGTATACACTTCCAGTTATAAGATAAATACTAGGTATATAACATACAACATGACAGATATAAATAACACTGTTGTATGTTATATTTGAGAGTTGTTAGAAGAGTAAATCCTAAGAGTTCTCCTCACAAGAAAAAAACATTTTTTAATTTCTTTAATTATGTGCATATATGAGATCATTGCTCAGTAGCTAAGCTGTATCTGATTCTTTGTGAATCCATGGACTGCAGCACATCAGGCTTCCCTGTCCTTCACTGTCTCCTGGAGTTTGCTAAAACTCATGTCCACCGAGTCAGTGATGCCATCGAACCATCTCCTCCTCTAGCCCCCTTCTCCTCCTACCCTTGGTCACCAGAATCAGGGACTTTTACAATGAGTGGGCTCTTCACATCAGGTGGGTCAAAGTATTGGAGCTTCAGCCTCAGCATCAGACCTTCCAATGAATATTCAGGGTTGATTTCCTTTAGGATCCACTGGTGTGATCTTGCTGTCCAAGGGACTGTCAAGAATCTTCTCCACCACCACGATTTGAAAGCATCAGTATTTTGGTGCTCCAGCCTTCTTTATGGCCTCACATTCATATATGACTACTGGAAAAATCATAGCTTTGACTATACATACGTTTGTACCAAAGTGATGTCTCTGCTTTTTAATATACTCTCTAGGTTTGTCGTAGGTTTTCTTCAAAGAAACAAGACGCTCTTTAGCTCCTCATTAGGATGGTGCCATCTGCATATCTGAGGTTATTGATATGTCTCCTGGCAATTTTGTTTCCAGCTCATGATTCATCCAGTCCATTATCTCACATGATGTATTCTGCATATAAGTTAAATAAACAGAATAACAGTATACAGCCTTGACATACTCCTTTCCCAATTTGGAACCAGTGTGTTTCTTCATGTCCAGTTCTTACTGTTGCTTCTTGACCTGCATACAGGTTTCTCAGGAGATAGGTATGGTGGTCTGTTATTCCCATTCTTTTCAGAATTTTCCACAGTTCATTGTAATCCACACAGTCAGAGACTTTAGCATAGTCAATGAAGCAGATCTTTTTCTGGGATTCTCTTGCTTTTTCTATGACAACGAATGGTTGTTCTCTAGCTCCTCTATCTTTATTAAATCCAGCTTGTACATCTGGAAGTTCTTGATCATAGATGTTCACTAAACTTACTGTGCTGATTGCTTCAAGTCAAATTATTGTGTGGTATACCTTAAAGTTGTACAGTGTTTTATGCTGTTTACATCTCAATAAAACTGGTAGAAAAAATCAAATAGCTTGTAAAAAATTTACATTTTTCCATAAATTGATCATAAACAAATGGCAAAAAGTATTAAGCAATATTTTCAATATTTTGGGATTGGTTTCCCAATATTTTTATCTTATCCAGCAAAACAGAAATACTGTGTCTGTGATACCTGCCTTGTGGTTGAGGAATACTTTTCTAGTGTTGGCTGTGACTTCAGAATTTATAGTAGTCTCTGGTATTATTCTTCAGTTCTAGGCAGGTCTGTCAAAAGGAGCTTCATGTTCAGCTCATTTTCATATTTGAATGGTTGCTGATCAATATTTTTAAAAAGTATAAATCTAATTTCTTTGCTTTCCCTCCCATAAGTTTTTCTGCCAACCATTTAGTAAACCTAACTACAGATTTGGCTGGTTTGGGTACAACATTTACTTAGTATCCATTACTTTTTATTTCTGACAGACTAAGCATATGGTCCTAACGGTGTATGAAATCAGACTCTTGGAACCAGATTCTGTTATAAATTTCATTGCTTGTTACCTTTACGTGATGTTACACTATATACCTCACTTAGCCTGAATGAAACAGGCTAAGATGTAACAGATCTGTTTTGACTTTTGAGTTTTACTTTCTTTCTTTTTTTTTTTTTAACAGGGAATTCAAACAACCATAGACATAGTTATGACTTCTCACATATACTTAAATGTGTTATTGGATATAAAGTCTTTATGCACATTTGATATTTTTCATTAAGACAAGGATGAATGAAAAGAGTCCCATGATTGTCTGATGCAGGGTTTGGCAAAGTAAACCATTGCTTGTTTTTGTATGGTCCAATTGCTAGTAATGGTTTTTACATTTTTAGATGTGTGAAAATGACTCACAATAGAATAATATTTTGTTTCATGCAGAAATCATGTAAAATTCACATTTGAGGATCCATAAACAAAATGTGTTTGGGATACGGTCACATTCTTCCATTTGTCAATACATACTGTCTCTAGCTGTTTTCATGCTACTGGGTGAAGGAAATCCTGTCCCATAGCCTGAAATATGTACTATTTGTCCTTGCCTAGAAAATGTTTTCTCTCCCTTGCCCTAATTCATAGCTTTTTTAAAAAAAAATTGTAAATATCAAGAAGTTACGAAATCAAACTAATCAAACTAATACCAGAGTTGAGCTTTTTCCCTAAAAATGATATAGGGTTCAAACTTATCCGTTTCATGGTATTGTACTAACTGTTGCTTTGTACTTGTTCATTGCCTGGACAAAATTGACTCTTTTTAAGACTTCAATTAAGTTTACCCAATGAAGAGTGCTGAATCTCAAATAAATTATCTTTCCTCCGTTTTATGTCATTATCTATATATTTAAATTTTTTCAGAACTTTTAGTTTATTGTTAATGAAACAGTGAGCATCTTAAGAAAATATACTCATTCTCCCAGCTCAGTGTTTGCATATAGGTACTTACTAAATGTAGTTTATGTATGAATAATTGCGTGCATGAGCAAAGTGTCATAGAGGGTTGCCTTGTTTGTGTTTTCTATATTTTCTCTGATGGAAGTGTTTTTATGATGGGAATGCTTTTTAATTAATTTATTTTTAATTGAAGAATAATTATGTTACAATATTGCATTGGTTTCTGCCATACATCAACATGAATCAGCCATAGGCATACATATGTCCCCTCCCTCTTGAACTTCCCTCCCATCTCCCACCCCATCGCACCTCTCTAGGTTGTCACAGAGCACCAGTTTGAGCTCCCTGCATCATACAGCAAATTCCCCTTGGCTATATGTTTTACATATGTCTTAATAAAGGCAATCACACATGGGAATAACACTGCTCTAGAAGTAAAAGGACCCCTGCATTTAAATTTAATCATCATTTTGTTTTCTGTGCTCACATTAATTAAATAATTAGCTGATGTCACTATGAAAGGCAGACAACAGGGCCTGTTAAGATAGGTCTTGGGTGGGAACTTATTGCTTGGTGGTGACTCACAATAGAATAATATTTTGTTTCATGCAGAAATCATGTAAAATTCACATTTGAGGATCCATAAACAAAATGTGTTTGGGATACGGTCACATTCTTCCATTTGTCAATACATACTGTCTCTAGCTGTTTTCATGCTACTGGGTGAAGGAAATCCTGTCCCATAGCCTGAAATATGTACTATTTGTCCTTGCCTAGAAAATGTTTTCTCTCCCTTGCCCTAATTCATAGCTTTTTTAAAAAAAAATTGTAAATATCAAGAAGTTACGAAATCAAACTAATCAAACTAATACCAGAGTTGAGCTTTTTCCCTAAAAATGATATAGGGTTCAAACTTATCCGTTTCATGGTATTGTACTAACTGTTGCTTTGTACTTGTTCATTGCCTGGACAAAATTGACTCTTTTTAAGACTTCAATTAAGTTTGCCCAATGAAGAGTGCTGAATCTCAAATAAATTATCTTTCCTCCGTTTTATGTCATTATCTATATATTTAAATTTTTTCAGAACTTTTAGTTTATTGTTAATGAAACAGTGAGCATCTTAAGAAAATATACTCATTCTCCCAGCTCAGTGTTTGCATATAGGTACTTACTAAATGTAGTTTATGTATGAATAATTGCGTGCATGAGCAAAGTGTCATAGAGGGTTGCCTTGTTTGTGTTTTCTATATTTTCTCTGATGGAAGTGTTTTTATGATGGGAATGCTTTTTAATTAATTTATTTTTAATTGAAGAATAATTATGTTACAATATTGCATTGGTTTCTGCCATACATCAACATGAATCAGCCATAGGCATACATATGTCCCCTCCCTCTTGAACTTCCCTCCCATCTCCCACCCCATCGCACCTCTCTAGGTTGTCACAGAGCACCAGTTTGAGCTCCCTGCATCATACAGCAAATTCCCCTTGGCTATATGTTTTACATATGTCTTAATAAAGGCAATCACACATGGGAATAACACTGCTCTAGAAGTAAAAGGACCCCTGCATTTAAATTTAATCATCATTTTGTTTTCTGTGCTCACATTAATTAAATAATTAGCTGATGTCACTATGAAAGGCAGACAACAGGGCCTGTTAAGATAGGTCTTTTGGGTGGGAACTTATTGCTTTAGCGTGGAAGATGAACGTTCCAAGTCTCCTCTTGGCTGGAGGGAGATGGAGATGTTTTCCATTTCAGTTAGGATCCTCCTTACTCCAGGACGTACCTACTTCCTGCTCTCGGAAAGAATTCACTGCACCAAAGCAGATGATCCCTCACACTGATTTTTCTGATAAGGCTACAAAGGAGTCCGGAAAGACCCTTGATAAGTAAGCTTTTCTCTTCAGAACAGCAGGCTTCCATCTTGCATGTGTTGAATACAGCATCTCAGAAAGAACCTGAAGCTTTCAAATCACTTTGTGGGAAAAAGTCCCTCAATATTGTAGAACACCGAGAAAACTTTGGACCATTTCCCAATTTGGAGAATTTAATGAATGTGTCCTTGTTTCAGTATAAGATCACCATTTAGGTTTGTGTAACTCCATTCTCAATCCGCAAACTGGAGGGAAAAAACGGAAGCTACAAGAAGGTCGGTTCTTGAAAAGGCTCATCAAACCAGAAATAGAGAGAGAGAGACTGAAGGCACTTCATAGTATTGTATCCATTGTTTCTGGTACTCAAAGAATTGCCTGGGCTCACCTCGATCGTCAACTGGTCATGCTGGACTGGCAGCAAATTGAATATTGCCAGCTGATGAAAGGATCATACCTATCATCTATTTATTTAGAAGAGATTTCTTCCATCATTTCAAAGATGCCTGAAGCCGACTTCTACGTTCTGAAAAAAACAGGACCTTCATTTCAGAACCCATCTCTGTTTCCTGTGCTGTTACACTTTCACATGACATGCTGTTCGACTTACTGAATACAACTTTTGCCCAGGATGGTTATCATCGGGTGCTGAGCATAAACCGAAACACAGTGGGGAAGCATTTCAAACTGATGATTGGGGACACGCGGACTAGTGGAAAAGAGCTGGTAAAGCAGCTCCTCGAAGAGTCTGTTCTGAAAGAAGAGCCGCGGGTGTTCTTCTCACTGGACAAGATTTTCCGCTACAGGCAGATGCTTGCATCTACTGAGCAAAACAGAGTGGAAGAGCTGTATGATGCACTGCTACAAGTTGTTGCCTTCTATGAACTGGCAGTTTTTAATACTGAATCTTAAAATTCTTAGGGCAGTATGTTACATGTTCTTAATATTATATTTTGTTTTATCAGCTCTAAAGATGTAAAAGCAACTGTTTTGAGCATCCATGTTAACGGAGAAAAAAACACAAGTCTGAGTGTATTTGGACATTTAAAGTCAGATTGTTGGCTATTGAATGGTTTACACAATAATAAACCAAGGCTAAATCAGTATGAGATTCTATGCTTTTTAGGTTTAAGTGTTAAAAAAATAAGGTGTTCCAGGCTTCCCCTGGTGGTCCAGTGGATAAGGACACTGTCTTGCAGTGCAAGGGGTGCCAGTTCGATCCCTGGCCTGGGAAGATCCCACGAGCCGCGGAGCAGCTGGACCGATGTGTCCAATCACCGAGCCGGAGCTCTGGAGCGCATGCGCGCAGAGCCGGGGCTCTGAGAGAACAAAGGACACCGCGATGGGAGGTCCGCAGGAGCCAAAGAACAAAGATGGATGAAAACAGAGAAATGAAAGACCAATAGAAGTGGCCCGCCCGCTCCCCTCCCTCCTCAATCGAACCCCCGCCCAAAATAAATAAATAAATAAATCTTTAAAAAAAAAAAAAAATAAGGTGTTCCCTAAACATCGAAAACAGGAAAACAAAGTTGTCTTCCTTGAAAGACAAATGCCATCTATACTAAAAGATTTGCATTATTATCATAATTGTTAAAATAGAGAATAATGAATTTTCTGGATGGTGCTCATCATGGGAATAAAGCTAAATATAACTGATTAAAAAAACAGATAGGTCTTTTGGATCTTTGATGTGCTTACATTTTCATTAGAGGCTGAAGACAATTAAAGTGAAATGTGACACTTTAAGACAGGCTGCTATTTATAGTAAACTGCTACATTGATTTGCCAGAGACAACTGACAGAGTGAAAGTCATATTTTTTCCTAGAAGAAAACATTAGCTGTCTTTTTTAAAATAAATTATTTTGTTATTTGCATCACCCTAAATCTTTTCCTCTTTCACTTTTTTTTATGTTGGAAATAATCAAAGTGGGTTTCCCTTTCAAATATTATTTGTGTAAAGCATGAATAAACCTCAAAGATAATACAGAAAGATTCTTCTGTAATCTTCTTGTATTTTACTTTATTCCAGATGCAAGTGGGAGATCCTCTATTCTTTTCAACAATTACCAAAGGTTATGAGTTTTCTATTTTACATTCCAAAATGTCACTGAAAGCTTTTATTTACTTTGTTTCAAGCCATTTCTGGAACATTCTCAGGCATTCATTCTTCAATTCCCAAAATATTTTTTAGTACTTACCAGGCCCTGTTTCTGACATTTGGATCCAAAAAGGACCCAGCAAGATATTTATCCTTGGAGAGGTGATACTCAGAGGGAGGAAACAGACAAGAAACAATGTACATGACAGACCAGTAAGTGGCGTAGCATATTCAAGGATGATAAGCAGAATGGAAAAATAAATCAGAGCAAGAGGGGAGAGAAACTTCAGAGTAGGGGTTAGGATATGAAACAGGAGTGTCAGTGAAGTCTTTGTTGACAAAATGATGCTTAAGAATTGAGGAAGCTCTGAGTGTTAACTCAGTAGATATTCAGAGAAAGGGGTATGGTTGTTGAGAACGAAGAATCTAAGGTGAAAGAATTTGGATCTGTGTGCAAAACAACTTGGAGGCAGCATAGCTAGATTGGCGTGGAGAGCAAACGGGTCAGAGGGGTGATGGGACCAGAGCACAGAACCTTGTAAGCCTTAATGATATAGGACCCACTGTGGAGCGTGACGTAATTCAAGTCGACTCATGAGAGGTCTGTTTGGCTGCTTTGATGGGCGGGGGAGCTGGCAGAGCAGGAGGAATAGCACTGAGGATGTGTCAGTAATTCAGAAGCGAGATGATGGTGCCTGGGACTGGAAGCAGGCATGGAGGTGGTGAGGGTGACTGAATTTCAGATGTGTTGGAGGGTGACATGTTTAAGGATTTCCTGACAGAGTGGATGTGGAGATGAGAGAAAAGAGTATTTCTTTTGACTACAATGTTTGTGTTTCTTTGCTTTGCCTGAAAACTTGTCAGCAGTCCTCTGGAGAGTGACAGTCAGAAGGTTCATTCTGGGGATCCTGACTTTAAGATACTTGTTAAGATAACATCCCACCCGTAGCATTCCAATTGGTGCTTTCCTAGTGCCTGCCTTGTGAAAGAATGCAAAAATTGGTGTGTGCATATTTGATATACTTGAATATAGTAAACACCACTATAGTTTGAGTTTGTTAATAAATGAGTATTCATTGAGTGGCAGATATCAGACCGTTGCCACCACAACACAAAGGATTCATCCTGATCCTCATCAGAACCTCTCAAGGTACTTGGTGTGGTCTGCAATTGACAGAAGAAACTCAGCATAAGTGACTTGCTTGAAAATCACATAGCTAATAAGTGGCTTTCACTTTGAGATTCAAATTCATGTTCTACAACTTGAAATACAGCCTCCTGTTGACTTTATTGATGATCTCACAAAAGAAATATTAGTCTGCGCGATAGACTGCCATTTGTTGACACTCTGATTTTCATCTTCAGATTATAACACCAGTGAACAAAAACAAGCCTGTAAAAAGCATGAACTCTATGTGAGCTTCCGGGATCTGGGATGGCAGGTAAATATGGTCAATTTGATTGTTTTCTGCTTTCTATCAACCCTAAATTTCTCATAATCTTTGTCCAGTAATTTTTCCTATACAGTAATCAGATTTTTTTATAATTGATTTTTATTGGTGCATAATTATTTTACACTGTTGTGTTAGTTTCTGCTGTTAAAATAATGTGAATCAGCAATCCGTATAAATATATCCCTTCCCTCTTCCCTCTCTCCCACTCTCCCCGCCCTTCCCAGTCCTCTAAGTCTCCACAGAGCACCACCTGAGCTCCATGTGCTGTACAGCAGTTTTCCACTAGTTGTCTGCTTTACACGTGGTGGTGTATATATGGCAATGCTTCTCTCCTAATTCATCATGTCCTCTTCTTCCCCTGCTGTGTCCACACACTCATTCTTTACATCTGTGTCTCTATTCCTGCCCTCCAGCTCATCTGTATCATCTTTTTAGATTTCATATATATGGATAATATAGATATTTGTTTTTCTCTTTCAGATTCACTATTAGCTATTGTAAACAGTGCTGCAATGAACATACCAGTTATTTTTGACATGACTATTCCATATATAGATTATCCACATCGTTTTTATTTCTCTGTCATCCTTTCAGCATTGAAACATAATTAAGTTTATGGTAAAAAATAGTTATACTGAAGAATGAATGCAACCTTAGAAAGTGAAAAAAGAAGCCCTGTTCATTAAGTGTCTGCAAATTTCCTTTTTGATACCCATTTTTCAGATTAATTAAGCAATTTCCATTTGCTTCCTGTGGTCCTAAATTATTGCTATAGTAAGTAGAATCCTTGATGATGCTTTTCCCGTAAGGCAAATGTACAGAAAAAAAAAATGTTTCTTGTACTTAAAAATCTATTTGCTATCTTTTACATAATCTTCACAACTACAGTAAGGAGGAAACTTTAACCAAAATAATTTTTAATAACAATGTTGAAAGAGTTTAAATTGAATTGTTTAGACTATTCTATTACAATAGATTCTCAGAATATGAATCATCATATTGAGAAGTGATATTGACATGTAAGTATTTTCAAATTTATACTAAATCTTCAACATTAATTGTTCAATAACTTTATGATAAATTTTATATCTCTGGAAAAAAAATCAGAGCCACCATCACAAATGCCAACATTTTAGCTACTTAAACTTTTTTCTATAGAATGCTCAGGAATTTTCTTCAACTCATTTCTTCTAAAGAGACTATAAACAACACATGAATGGAAAGAAAAACAGGGTAAGGGACAAATCTTAAAGCTTTAAGAGGCTGTCAAACTTCTAAAGCAAGAATGAGTTATTAATAAGTAATGAGAATTATCTCAATTAAGTTCATTCTTCTTTTCCTTTCTGGTTCACTTGAACTTTGCAGAGTTCATCATTTCCTGTTTAAACAACATTTAGAATGCTATTTCATGATTACAGCTCTATTTATGAATATATGAGTTAATTCATGCTAGGAATATCTCACATAGTGACCTCTGGGGAGAAATTACACAGGACAATTTCTTTTGAAAATATTTATACTTTTGTCGTAAAGTTTAACTTAATCATAAATTAAGAGCTTCGGGGAGGCTTTCCTGCTAGCATAATTGTTGGGCCAAGATGAGAAGCCAATCCAGGGTATTTAATTTAATATTATATTATATTGAGTTATATTCATTATATTTGAGTATTCTTTAAAAATTGTTTTTTTGTGCTTTTATGTTCGTGATGCTATTTCTTCCTCTTTTTTTTCTCTCTCTGTGTGTGCATTTTAGGACTGGATTATAGCACCGGAAGGGTATGCCGCATTTTATTGTGATGGAGAATGTTCTTTTCCACTCAATGCCCATATGAATGCCACCAACCATGCCATAGTTCAGACTCTTGTAAGTTTTCTTTTTGTAGGATAAAAAGTGGTTTATGATGTGAACTTTCTATATATTTATTTTAAAGAAAGCCATCTATTTAGAGTTAAAAATCTATTTGCTATCTTTTACATAATCTTCACAACTACAGTAAGGAGGAAACTTTAACCAAAATAATTTTTAATAACAATGTTGAAAGAGTTTAAATTGAATTGTTTAGACTATTCTATTACAATAGATTCTCAGAATATGAATCATCATATTGAGAAGTGATATTGACATGTAAGTATTTTCAAATTTATACTAAATCTTCAACATTAATTGTTCAATAACTTTATGATAAATTTTATATCTCTGGAAAAAAAATCAGAGCCACCATCACAAATGCCAACATTTTAGCTACTTAAACTTTTTTCTATAGAATGCTCAGGAATTTTCTTCAACTCATTTCTTCTAAAGAGACTATAAACAACACATGAATGGAAAGAAAAACAGGGTAAGGGACAAATCTTAAAGCTTTAAGAGGCTGTCAAACTTCTAAAGCAAGAATGAGTTATTAATAAGTAATGAGAATTATCTCAATTAAGTTCATTCTTCTTTTCCTTTCTGGTTCACTTGAACTTTGCAGAGTTCATCATTTCCTGTTTAAACAACATTTAGAATGCTATTTCATGATTACAGCTCTATTTATGAATATATGAGTTAATTCATGCTAGGAATATCTCACATAGTGACCTCTGGGGAGAAATTACACAGGACAATTTCTTTTGAAAATATTTATACTTTTGTCGTAAAGTTTAACTTAATCATAAATTAAGAGCTTCGGGGAGGCTTTCCTGCTAGCATAATTGTTGGGCCAAGATGAGAAGCCAATCCAGGGTATTTAATTTAATATTATATTATATTGAGTTATATTCATTATATTTGAGTATTCTTTAAAAATTGTTTTTCTGTGCTTTTATGTTCGTGATGCTATTTCTTCCTCTTTTTTTTCTCTCTCTGTGTGTGCATTTTAGGACTGGATTATAGCACCGGAAGGGTATGCCGCATTTTATTGTGATGGAGAATGTTCTTTTCCACTCAATGCCCATATGAATGCCACCAACCATGCCATAGTTCAGACTCTTGTAAGTTTTCTTTTTGTAGGATAAAAAGTGGTTTATGATGTGAACTTTCTATATATTTATTTTAAAGAAAGCCATCTATTTAGAGTTAAAAGTGCATTTTCTTCTCTTCTCAAATTCCTAATGTAAAAATTATGCCAGAGTAGCAAATGTGGATATAGTTAGGAAATTCAGGCTTGTCTGAAGAAAAATCCTGATTCCAAATGAGGAAAGATTCAGAAGGAAAATTGGAGTAATCATGCAAAGTAGTCATTCTGCACTGATTTCTTCCCTAGACAATATGATTAACTAGACAGGGGCTGTTTCTAACCTAACCATTCTTCAGCAGTCATTACAAAAACATTGAATAATAGCTGTATGGAATTTCATCTGAGTGCTTTTTTTTTTTTTTGTCGAGGGGAATGGGATGGAGAGGGAGGGGGACGGGCTGGCCACTTCTATTGGTCTTTCATTTATCTAGTTCTAGCCATCTTTTGTTCTTTGTCCCGTGTGGACCTCCAATCGTGGTGGCCTCTGTTGTCACAGAGCACCAGCTCTGGGTGAATGTGCTCCAGAGCTCTGGCGTGGTCATTGGGCACATCGGTCCAGCCGCTCCACGCCTTGTGGGATCTTCCCAGGCCAGGGATTGAACCGGCGCCCCTTGCACTGCAAGGCAGTGTCCTTACCCACTGGACCACCAGGGAAGCCCTCATCTGAGTGCTTTTACTCTCATTATTTAATATGGGAGCTCTTCAATGTGGAATATTAAGACTGGTTTCCGTATTTTGATGATTTTCCGTTATAATCTTTAAGGTGGAAATCAACCTTTATTTTTTGCCCTTCCACATTTAGGAATATAACAGTGACTTAATCTCTAGTAATCTAGTTTAATTTTTGTGAAAGAGATAATGAAATGTTAGATTTCTATTGAGATAGCCAATCCAGGGTATTTAATTTAATATTATTTTTGAGTTATATTCATTATATTTGAGTATTCCGCTTTATTTCTTTTTTTCCTCTTTTTTCTTTTGTGTGTGCATTTTAGGACTGGATTATAGCACCGGAAGGGTATGCATTTTATTGTGATGGAGAATGTTCTTTTCCACTCAATGCCCATATGAATGCCACCAACCATGCCATAGTTCAGACTCTTGTAAGTTTTCTTTTTGTAGGATAAAAAGTGGTTTATGATGTGAACTTTCTATATATTTATTTTAAAGAAAGCCATCTATTTAGAGTTAAAAGTGCATTTTCTTCTCTTCTCAAATTCCTAATGTAAAAATTATGCCAGAGTAGCAAATGTGGATATAGTTAGGAAATTCAGGCTTGTCTGAAGAAAAATCCTGATTCCAAATGAGGAAAGATTCAGAAGGAAAATTGGAGTAATCATGCAAAGTAGTCATTCTGCACTGATTTCTTCCCTAGACAATATGATTAACTAGACAGGGGCTGTTTCTAACCTAACCATTCTTCAGCAGTCATTACAAAAACATTGAATAATAGCTGTATGGAATTTCATCTGAGTGCTTTTTTTTTTTTTTGTCGAGGGGAATGGGATGGAGAGGGAGGGGGACGGGCTGGCCACTTCTATTGGTCTTTCATTTATCTAGTTCTAGCCATCTTTTGTTCTTTGTCCCGTGTGGACCTCCAATCGTGGTGGCCTCTGTTGTCACAGAGCACCAGCTCTGGGTGAATGTGCTCCAGAGCTCTGGCGTGGTCATTGGGCACATCGGTCCAGCCGCTCCACGCCTTGTGGGATCTTCCCAGGCCAGGGATTGAACCGGCGCCCCTTGCACTGCAAGGCAGTGTCCTTACCCACTGGACCACCAGGGAAGCCCTCATCTGAGTGCTTTTACTCTCATTATTTAATATGGGAGCTCTTCAATGTGGAATATTAAGACTGGTTTCCGTATTTTGATGATTTTCCGTTATAATCTTTAAGGTGGAAATCAACCTTTATTTTTTGCCCTTCCACATTTAGGAATATAACAGTGACTTAATCTCTAGTAATCTAGTTTAATTTTTGTGAAAGAGATAATGAAATGTTAATTTCATGGTCTCTCAGTGGTCATACTGTAACTAATGAGCTCATGAAAATAGCTGAGAATCTGGCACATCTGCCTTTCACTGTGGTGGTGGGGGGCAAGGACAGCTGTGGCAGACTAGGTAGAGGTTCCTGAAGATGCATAGTCTGCATGATCTGACCCCACATTAATGTTTGAGTTCATAAGATTATTTCAGCTATAAGTAACCAGGACAAAAGCAAGGAACAAATGATTTTGGAATCAAGAGAATGATGGAAGTGGAGATATTTGGTAGATAATAGTAGGAGAGATGTAGCTGATAGAAAAAGCCTGTCTTTGTGGGTGAGGCTTGTTTATGACCAACAGAAAAAATAGATATTAAAATGTGAAAGGAGTTAACTCTTCAGAAGTTTATCTATTTGTAGTTTACTTAAAACTGAAGTCAATGGAAATAATATTCCAGTTCCCTTCTGAATAAGAATGGTGTATATGCACACTGACAGATAAGAAATCCTTGACTCAAAGTTCTGCTGGCATCTTACTGACCTCAGAGTTACTACCATATAATTAGGCCACAAAGCTGCACATTTATGACAACCACAGCATAGATATGTTAAAGATTTTGGAAATAACCTTGGAGTAGAGAGGAAACAGACAAACACGTATTTTTTAATATAGTCATTTGTAAATAGTATCACCCCACGTTTGAAGATATGCACTTATTTCAGAATACAATCACATAAAATTAACAGGCAGCTCTTTAATAATGAATGGAATACATTTACTCATGTTTATCCTTCCCCAACCCTGATTTTTCCAGCCTAGATTTCTTTAATATATCATACTCAGCAAAATTTATACAGATGGAAAGAAAACCTTAGTTTGTACAGCTCTTATCTCATTGTCTAAAGTGAAGAACTAGAGTCTAAATTCCAACCAATATTTTCTTTCATGCTTTTTTTGTGTTGCCAATGACATGGAAAGTTTTTTCTGTTTGTTGATTCTTGACCAATGAGATTTCCATATACAATTCCTGGGGTCAATTCCTGGGGGCACTTTAAGTTCTGCTATGCCTTCATCTTTGCTATACTATGTATAAATATAAGCACTTCTTTTAAAACTTATTTATTTATTTTTGTTTTCAACTGTGCTGAGTGTTCATTGCTGCACTTGGGCTTTCTCCAATTGCAGCAAGTGAGGGCTACTCTCTAGCTGGGGTGCCCTGGTTTCTCATTTCAGTGGTTTGTCTTGTTGCATAGCACCAGTTCTAGGTGCATGGGCTTCAGTAGGTGCACACTTCAGTTGCAGTGTGCAGGCTTAGTTGTCCCTCAGCATGTGGAACTTTCCCAGACCAAGGATCAAATCTGTGCCCCCTGCATTGGTAGGTGGATTCTGAACCACCAGAGAAGCCCTAGAAGCACTTCTTGACATTGGGTATCATTGGTGGGGAATGGGGAGCAGGTGTGTGGTACAAAATAAAGTTGTTATACTCAAATGTCCTCCACTAAAAAGAATGTCTGTGGAGTCCAGCTTTCTATTCTTCTGTATGAGAGTTCACAGCACCTGAGAGTCTATCGCAGAGAAGGATGCTGCTGTTTAATACTTTAAAGAAAGAGACCTGATCACTGTCTTTCTGTCGATTCACAGCAGAACAGTCACTGTTAGCGTATAGGGAAATGCCACTTAATTTCCCGGAAACTGAGCTCTTTGTACTGTTATTTCAATGACTCAGAGAGCTTTCCTTGTTTCCTTAGCTATGCATCTAAAACAATCCAAGTTCCCTCAGACTACGCAAAGCTTAATTATTGAAAAAGTTTTGTCAAATACCCCCATTCTCTTTTATTCTTTTCTTAAAAATAAATATATAATTACATACTGTCATCTCTTATGACTGTAGTCTAGAAGGCAGTATCTAAAAACAAACATTTATTAAATCCCTGACACAGACTTGGAACAGAACTCTAGTCTGTATCACTGTCCTGGGATGTGGAGCATAAGTCATCACAGAACTTGAGGGAACATGGGAAGTTTGGTGTTTCTGTTTTTTTTTTTTTTCTCTTGGCATTGTACACAGTCTACATTTGTTCTCTGAACAACAAAAAAGAAGACAAGAAGACAGGTATGTTTGTTGTTAAAGGAAAGAAGGTTTGTGACAAATATGTTTGAGATATGATTGAAGAACAATCCAAGCTTTTTCAGAGTGATGGCTTGGTGAGGCAGCCCTTGAAGCAGGGAGTTATCCATCCATCATGGGTGTGGGGATCAATGAGGATAATGACAAGGAGGGCTGCAGGCTGCATCTGAAATTTGGAGACACCATCCAGCTTGTAGTTTGTGAGGTCTTAGGAAATTTCATGTCCCTGTCGGATCACCTCATTTTTCCTTCTGTGTCTGCTTATAGGCAGGACTCCTATATCATTTCAGCCAGAATGTTGTGCAGTCAAGACTCTAAGAGCTGTATTTTCTCTTTGTAGATCCCTGAGGACGCCACAGTGGGACTTCCCATAAACTCCTCTGTGGGAAGGGCCTGGGGAGGTGGGTGGAAAGGGGGGGACTGTGTTCTGGTTCCTTCCTTGATTATTGAAAATCAGAGGTAAACTTGCCTCTTTGATGAAAATGAGAACACATCCTTTGCAGTATTTCACTGTCCATGTTCAGCAACCTTTTCAGGCTTCATGGGGTGAGAGAGAGGGATGGATATTCAAGTTGTAACATATCTAGACTTTTTCCTTCTGATTGAGCCTAGCTTGTTTTTTGGCACTTTTCTAGGGGAGAAAGAAAGTCAAAGGATCTTCAACTCTGGCCAGTACGGTAAAAAAATTTATGGGGAGAAGAGTTGAAATGATTGCTTTGAAGCAAGTGCTGGGTTTTACCTGGAGTTTATTTTGCTGTGATTTTTACATTTCTCTACTGTGGAAAATGAAGACTTGATACAGCTTTTAATTTTATTGTTAAAGGTGTACTGATTTATTGTTTAGCTATACTTTAAAAAATAATAATTATTAGATCCAGATCGATCTTTCTACAGTCCAGTGCCATGGTTTCTTTGATTTTGCATTCACAACTTACATGTTTCTCATGAAGTAAACAGAAATGGTCATTTTAACTAAAAGTAACCCAGTTCTAGTTGTCATGTTCTTTCCTGCAGGAAATTTTCCACTAACTATTCCATAGAGAGAATTTGTTCTCTGAACAACAAAAAAGAAGACAAGAAGACAGGTATGTTTGTTGTTAAAGGAAAGAAGGTTTGTGACAAATATGTTTGAGATATGATTGAAGAACAATCCAAGCTTTTTCAGAGTGATGGCTTGGTGAGGCAGCCCTTGAAGCAGGGAGTTATCCATCCATCATGGGTGTGGGGATCAATGAGGATAATGACAAGGAGGGCTGCAGGCTGCATCTGAAATTTGGAGACACCATCCAGCTTGTAGTTTGTGAGGTCTTAGGAAATTTCATGTCCCTGTCGGATCACCTCATTTTTCCTTCTGTGTCTGCTTATAGGCAGGACTCCTATATCATTTCAGCCAGAATGTTGTGCAGTCAAGACTCTAAGAGCTGTATTTTCTCTTTGTAGATCCCTGAGGACGCCACAGTGGGACTTCCCATAAACTCCTCTGTGGGAAGGGCCTGGGGAGGTGGGTGGAAAGGGGGGGACTGTGTTCTGGTTCCTTCCTTGATTATTGAAAATCAGAGGTAAACTTGCCTCTTTGATGAAAATGAGAACACATCCTTTGCAGTATTTCACTGTCCATGTTCAGCAACCTTTTCAGGCTTCATGGGGTGAGAGAGAGGGATGGATATTCAAGTTGTAACATATCTAGACTTTTTCCTTCTGATTGAGCCTAGCTTGTTTTTTGGCACTTTTCTAGGGGAGAAAGAAAGTCAAAGGATCTTCAACTCTGGCCAGTACGGTAAAAAAATTTATGGGGAGAAGAGTTGAAATGATTGCTTTGAAGCAAGTGCTGGGTTTTACCTGGAGTTTATTTTGCTGTGATTTTTACATTTCTCTACTGTGGAAAATGAAGACTTGATACAGCTTTTAATTTTATTGTTAAAGGTGTACTGATTTATTGTTTAGCTATACTTTAAAAAATAATAATTATTAGATCCAGATCGATCTTTCTACAGTCCAGTGCCATGGTTTCTTTGATTTTGCATTCACAACTTACATGTTTCTCATGAAGTAAACAGAAATGGTCATTTTAACTAAAAGTAACCCAGTTCTAGTTGTCATGTTCTTTCCTGCAGGAAATTTTCCACTAACTATTCCATAGAGAGAATTTTCCTTTCTTGGTAGAAGGTTTTTCAAAGTCCCGACATATAATTAGAATCAGTGGGTCGAGTCTAGGTGTTAATAGTTAAGGGTATATCCTTCACTACCAGCTCCCACCCCACCCCACCATGGAGCGAAAGTAGAAAAGGGGGAGGTGAATTAACAGGCTGCCTGATCATCAGAGATAGCATAAGAATGTTACTTTAAAAGTACAGACAAAATGTCTATTTATTTCTTAAAAAAATAAAATGTTTTCTGCCCTCCTCCACCCAACCAGGTTCATCTGATGTTTCCCGACCATGTACCAAAGCCTTGCTGTGCGCCAACCAAATTAAATGCCATATCCGTGTTGTACTTTGATGACAGCTCCAATGTCATTTTGAAAAAATACAGAAATATGGTCGTGCGTTCATGTGGCTGCCACTAGTATTACATAATAATGGTAATAAGAAAAAGATCTGTATTAAGGTTTATGACTGCAATAAAAAGTATCCTTTCAGATAAAAGGGGAA
Organism: Tragulus kanchil; assembly: GCA_022376925.1. NCBI lineage: Eukaryota > Metazoa > Chordata > Mammalia > Artiodactyla > Tragulidae > Tragulus > Tragulus kanchil. The sequence goes on along the minus strand of JAIOJX010000005.1, from coordinate 72,807,788 downwards.
TTTCATAAATTTAGTCTGACTCATTTCATCTCTCTAACCTATGTACAATAGCATGTATATAGTCACTTTTATTTATTTAAAGGTACATATTCTTTGTGGATGCCTTTTCAGTAAAATGTATTTTATAAGTCACTGCATTATGCCCAGTCTAAGTTCTAACAGGATATGCTTCGTCCAATTCCATTGCATCTCAATATGTTTAACGTAATTTTTATATGATTTTTCTGAAATTAGAACTCCTTTGACTGTTAAGCATTGTTGAAGGAAGTTGAATGTATTTGGTTATGCTGTGCCAATGAAAACTGATAGGATATTTATTGATATTTAGAAGAAAACCTAAAAAAATAATCAGCCAAAACAAAAATGCTTGGAGGAACACAATTTTCTTTGAGAGTTTCTGCTCCATTAGATAAAGTTAAATGTTGAAATGGATTTGAATAAATAAATGGGAGCAGAACACAGAAGTTGAAAGATTGCACATAATTGTTGTAACTGTTTGCTTGAACAGAATTGGTTTAACTGTAGGAAAGTGTTCCTTCTTGGCTTGCCGGTTGTAGATTTTGCAAAGAGCTCAAAGTTTCAGGAATTCTGTGGAGACAGACTTGAGCCTGTGTCCATAACTTTCCAAGTTAACACTAAAAAAGCATAGTACAGCCTTCTTACCTCAAGTAAATCATATTTGCCTATTATCTAGAACACTACTGCTTCAGTTTTTTTTTTTTCAGATTTAAATACCGTCCAAAATAAAGGAACATTTCCATGTGCTCCTATTCCCTCCCCACAGATGAGAGTCACTGCATGCATAAAATACCCGAACAAGGCGGCCCAGAGAGCCATTTTCTGTAGCTCTCTTTTATAACCAAGCTTGCTGATTGATGTGATGCAAGGGATTTTATTTAGGGTAAAAGCACTGAAACTCAACTGGAGGAAATTATCCCAAATTCCAGAATGGCTTTGACAGAATTGCCATTTCAAAAGAACAGCTGAAATCCATTTTTCATATCTTGGAGAATGAGCTCATTGAAAACCTTATTTTGGAGGGGGATTTTGTAAACCTTCCTCCAAGCACAAATAATTCCAAATGGGAAGGTTCTGTTGTATGTATGTGCATGTGTGTTCTTCCCACTGAAATTAATTTATTTTCTCTCTTTGCTTCTCTCTCTGCCTTTTAAGACTTGTGTTTAACCCACTGACTTTTGGAAAAATGATATTTAGTTGATAACTTCCTATTTATGTGGGCTCCACGGTTAGGATTATCTATAGTTCATCTAAAATATTCATAAAGCTCCATTTATTAATCACCCTTTAGACTTTTTAAGTAAAACTTGTATCAGAAATAGTTTATAAATGTTATAGGTTTGTTCATGATTCAGGAATATTGCAATGTTATTTTAAAATACAGTTTATCTTAAAGTAAATCTGATAATAACTCTATTGTGGGTACATTAAGTAATATATTTTTGAATTTATGGTATACCATTATAAGAATAAGAAATGAAAATCTATTATATTATTCTTTAAATGTACTGTTTAAATATATTTCTATGTTTTAAAATATATTAAACTTGTGATGCTAGTTTCTATTGTGCTTCTTGGTTTGGCTTTTTTTTTTTTTTAGAGGAATACAAAATGTAAGCACATCCTAAACTGAGACTATACACATATCAGATCTAAAATGTTTGTGGATTACATGTTTTTAATTGCCAGAATTAGTTTTTGTGCTGTTAGTAAGTAGCTCACTATTAAATGAGCAAAGCATGAATTGAATATTTTCTTAATCTATTCAAACAATAAAGAAGGGCTTCTCTGGTGGTCCAGTGGGTAGGAAAACTGCCTTGCATTGCAAGGGGCACCGGTTCAATCCCTGGCCTGGGAGGATCCCACGTGCCGCGGAGCGGCTGGACCCATGTGTCCAATTACCGAGCCGGAGCTCTGGAGCGCATGTGCCCAGAGCTGGTGCTCTGCAACAACAGAAGCCACTGCAATGGGAGGCCCACACGGGTTGAAGAACAAAGATGGATGAAAATGGATGGATGAAAGACCAATAGAAGTGGCCCACCAGGCCCCCCTCCCCAACACGCCCCTCACCCCCTCCCCCCCAAAAAAAAACAATAAAGAAAAATTTTAAATAGCAAACAATTAAATGATTAGAATGGCAATTGACCTTATTCATTCCCTTTCATTTAAGAAAGGAGATATTTAGCATCAGTGTTTTACATTCTCTCTCTCTCTCTCTATATATATATATATATATACATATATATATATATATACCTGCACATATGCTCACATTATTCTCAAATAACTATTAGAGTAAGTGCTTAGTACTGCTTTGAATACTCAAACTATTACTGGAAATCAAAATAATTTGGCCTATTTTAACAGGATCCAAACTACTAGTTATATATTGGCTTTTCTGTTGGTATGCTTTTAATTTTTCTGCTTTATAGGTTTTTGGTTTGTAAACTGGTCCTAATCATTTTGAAAATAAAAGGGCATAAATGACAAATACTCATGTTCTTTAAAGTAAGGGAAAAATAAGTGTGTCTGCATTGAAGTAAAGAAACAAACAAAAAGCGTTTTTTATAATTTATAGGGGTATACCATTATAAGAATAAGAAATGAAAATCTATTATATTATTCTTTAAATGTACTGTTTAAATATATTTCTATGTTTTAAAATATATTAAACTTGTGATGCTAGTTTCTATTGTGCTTCTTGGTTTGGCTTTTTTTTTTTTTTAGAGGAATACAAAATGTAAGCACATCCTAAACTGAGACTATACACATATCAGATCTAAAATGTTTGTGGATTACATGTTTTTAATTGCCAGAATTAGTTTTTGTGCTGTTAGTAAGTAGCTCACTATTAAATGAGCAAAGCATGAATTGAATATTTTCTTAATCTATTCAAACAATAAAGAAGGGCTTCTCTGGTGGTCCAGTGGGTAGGAAAACTGCCTTGCATTGCAAGGGGCACCGGTTCAATCCCTGGCCTGGGAGGATCCCACGTGCCGCGGAGCGGCTGGACCCATGTGTCCAATTACCGAGCCGGAGCTCTGGAGCGCATGTGCCCAGAGCTGGTGCTCTGCAACAACAGAAGCCACTGCAATGGGAGGCCCACACGGGTTGAAGAACAAAGATGGATGAAAATGGATGGATGAAAGACCAATAGAAGTGGCCCACCAGGCCCCCCTCCCCAACACGCCCCTCACCCCCTCCCCCCCAAAAAAAAACAATAAAGAAAAATTTTAAATAGCAAACAATTAAATGATTAGAATGGCAATTGACCTTATTCATTCCCTTTCATTTAAGAAAGGAGATATTTAGCATCAGTGTTTTACATTCTCTCTCTCTCTCTCTCTCTCTCTCTATATATATATATATATACATATATATATATATACCTGCACATATGCTCACATTATTCTCAAATAACTATTAGAGTAAGTGCTTAGTACTGCTTTGAATACTCAAACTATTACTGGAAATCAAAATAATTTGGCCTATTTTAACAGGATCCAAACTACTAGTTATATATTGGCTTTTCTGTTGGTATGCTTTTAATTTTTCTGCTTTATAGGTTTTTGGTTTGTAAACTGGTCCTAATCATTTTTGAAAATAAAAAGGGCATAAATGACAAATACTCATGTTCTTTAAAGTAAGGGAAAAATAAGTGTGTCTGCATTGAAGTAAAGAAACAAACACAAAAAAGAAAATGCGAAATTACTTTTTTTAAAAAATTTATTTTGGGCGGGTGTCGGGTTGGGGAGGGAGGGGAGTGGGCGGGCCACTTCTATTGGTCTTTCATTTCTCTATTTTCATTCGTCTTCATTCTTTGGCTCCTGTGGACCTCCCATCGTGGTGGCCTCTGTTGTCGCAGAGCTCCGGCTCTGGGCGCATACGCTCCAGAGCTCCGGCTCAGTAATTGGACACATCAGTCCAGCCACTCCACGGCACGTGGGATCTTTCCAGGCCAGGGCTCAAACTGGCGCCCCTTGCACTGCAAGGCGGTGTCCTTACCCACTGGACCACCAGCGGAAGCCCCGAAATTGCTTTTTTCTCAAGTAAATAACTGTCATTTTATAACTGCTGTATCACCACCAATTGAATCTAAGCCAGTGTCTACTGGCTACTACATAGTATGGCAAATTTCATCTCTCAAGACATTTGCAATAGTTAGTCTACACTGTAGCTCCACTCAAGATGGAAGAAATCTTCATTTCCAAACACAAGTCACTGTTTCATAACCATTCAGTCAACTGAGCAATTAACCATACAATCTGGCTTTCAGATTGCCTGCTTTTCTGTTTGTTCTTTTGCATTTTGAGGAGAGGAGCCTGGATCTTTTTAAAGTTACAAGTGAAGATACCTTTGTTAGTAAAGCATATATATCACTAAGTATTTATCTATACATCTGTGTTTTATCAAGTTTGCTTTCTTTATAACCCAAAGGAAAAAGTAGGAAAAGTAACAATCAATGACAGTATTTATTCTTACATAAGCAGAAAGATAACACTCTATTCAAGTTAATAATTTAAAAAAATGGGCTTCCCTGGTGGTCCAGTGGGTAAGGACACTGCCTTGCAGTGCAAGGGGCGCCAGTTCGATCCCTGGCCTGGGAAGATCCCACGTGCCACAGAGCAGCTGGACCGATGTGTCCAATTACCAAGCCGGAGCTCTGGAGCACATGCACCCAGGGCCAGTGGTATGTGACAACAGAGACCACTGTGATGGGAGGCCCACCCAGGCCAAAGAACAAAGGTGGATTAAAATAGACAAATAAAAGACCAATAGAAGTGGCCCACCCACTCCCCTCCCTCCGCAACCCCACCCCCCAAAAAAATAAATAAATAAATATTTCAAAAAAAATAATTAAAAAAACAAAAGCCAAACTTTGCAAAATAACTTTCAAGTCTGCTGTCATACTTGGTAGAAGCTATTTGAAAGATGGTAGTTCAAAGACATAAAAACCCGGATCAGATACAGCCTTTAAAATGACAAAGAAATTTTGGACTTTTAAAAACATGTGCTTTAACTTTTGCATGTTACTTTCAACTTTACAGAGGCAGTTAGCCTCCACTTGGTGGATAGAGGATGGGGAGAAACAATTTAGCCTCAAATCCAGTGACTCATGTACAGGAGGATGAGAGAGAAAACCTTGCAAAAACAGCTTTCAGACTATAGCATGGGGGGGTTGCTTTTTCTCAAGTAAATAACTGTCTTTTAACTGCTGTATCACCAATTGAATCTAAGCCAGTGTCTACTGGCTACTACATAGTATGGCAAATTTCATCTCTCAAGACATTTGCAATAGTTAGTCTACACTGTAGCTCCACTCAAGATGGAAGAAATCTTCATTTCCAAACACAAGTCACTGTTTCATAACCATTCAGTCAACTGAGCAATTAACCATACAATCTGGCTTTCAGATTGCCTGCTTTTCTGTTTGTTCTTTTGCATTTTGAGGAGAGGAGCCTGGATCTTTTTAAAGTTACAAGTGAAGATACCTTTGTTAGTAAAGCATATATATCACTAAGTATTTATCTATACATCTGTGTTTTATCAAGTTTGCTTTCTTTATAACCCAAAGGAAAAAGTAGGAAAAGTAACAATCAATGACAGTATTTATTCTTACATAAGCAGAAAGATAACACTCTATTCAAGTTAATAATTTAAAAAAATGGGCTTCCCTGGTGGTCCAGTGGGTAAGGACACTGCCTTGCAGTGCAAGGGGCGCCAGTTCGATCCCTGGCCTGGGAAGATCCCACGTGCCACAGAGCAGCTGGACCGATGTGTCCAATTACCAAGCCGGAGCTCTGGAGCACATGCACCCAGGGCCAGTGGTATGTGACAACAGAGACCACTGTGATGGGAGGCCCACCCAGGCCAAAGAACAAAGGTGGATTAAAATAGACAAATAAAAGACCAATAGAAGTGGCCCACCCACCCCCTCCCTCCCCACCCCACCCCCCCAAAAAATAAATAAATAAATATTTCAAAAAAAATAATTAAAAAAACAAAAGCCAAACTTTGCAAAATAACTTTCAAGTCTGCTGTCATACTTGGTAGAAGCTATTTGAAAGATGGTAGTTCAAAGACATAAAAACCCGGATCAGATACAGCCTTTAAAATGACAAAGAAATTTTGGACTTTTAAAAACATGTGCTTTAACTTTTGCATGTTACTTTCAACTTTACAGAGGCAGTTAGCCTCCACTTGGTGGATAGAGGATGGGGAGAAACAATTTAGCCTCAAATCCAGTGACTCATGTACAGGAGGATGAGAGAGAAAACCTTGCAAAAACAGCTTTCAGACTAAGCATCTGGGAACAGGATCTAAGGTGATGTTTCAGTGGGGTGTGGTCAGTGTTTTCTTCCTAGTTCATTGTGGCTCCAACCACATGATGAAATACAATAGAACTGACCTAAAAAAAGAAAACAACAAAAAACCTCTAGGCTGGTTATTTTCCTGTCAATATCTATAGAAAAAGCCCAAACTAGGGAAATATTTTTCTACCTTGAACCACAGGCCAAACGATGTCTTTGATTATGTATATTTATCCCTTCTTTATTAAAATATACCTATTGCACACTCACTATTAGTATGTTTATTTAAACAAAATACACACTCACTTACTTATAAAGACATATTGCTTTAAAGAAGTGAGAATAAAAACGTGAGTGTGTGTGTATGTGTGTGTGTGTGCTTGGTCATGACCAATACTTTTGTGATCTCATGAACTGTATCCCACCAGGCTCCCCTGTCCAAGGAGGCAAGAATGTGTTCTAGGCAAGAATACTGGAACAGGTTGCCATTTCCTACTCAAGGGGATCTTCTTGACCCTGGGATTGAACCTGTGTCTCTGGCATATCCTGCAATGGCAGATAGATTCTTTATTACTGGGTTGCCTGGGAAGCCCACAAAAATATGAATATGAAATGTTTCGGGGGCTCCCTTGGCTATCCAGTGATTGACACTCTTCACTTCCAATGCAGGGGCTGAAGTTCTATCCCTGATCAGAAAACTAAGCTCCCACATGCAGATGGCATGACCAAAACAGAAAAAAAATTAAAGGGGAAAATGTTTTAAATGATGCAACAGAACTTCTGAGAATGAAAAATATAATACTGAATTTAAACTTGGTAGGATATTTAATGAGAAATGTAGTGGACAAAAAAACAGATCTGAAAGACTTGCATGGAAGGCAGCATTGAGATAGATAAAGTGATGAAAAGTCAAAAAGAACTTAGAGTTGTAACACGCATTTAATCAATATTCCAGAGAACTGGGGGCAAAGTGGGGGCAAACAGTTGACCTATCAATAAAAGCTGGCTTCTCAACTTAGAAGACAGTGAAGAGGGAGTCAATATTGTCATATTGCTCAGGAAAAGTAGCTGTCATTTGAAATTCTATCTCCAACATTATCTATATCCAGCAAAAAGTTAGGGCAAGAGAAAAAGATTCTCAGGCAAGGAAAAACTAGACTTTACCATGAGTGGCGAAGCTACTGCTAAAGGTTTTACCTCAGGAAGAACCAAAATTAACCCCTAAAAGTAATGTGTGCAAATATAATGAGCAAGAAAATAATAAACATGGGGGTAGATTAATGTAAAAATGTCTAATAATTGTGGTTTAAAATAGCAAGAGAGCTAAATAACATTAAATAAGGTTAACTACAGCAAAATACTGTTCAACTATAGAATGCATATGGAAAGTAGATAGCTGGAAACATTTCAAACCAAGGTTGGCACAATTTTTGTAAAGATGTGGTAATGAATCTTTAAAGCTTTGTGTTTGCAACTACTCATCTTTGCTACTACAGTGTGAAAGCAGCCACCCACTATGTGCTGTGTGTATGCTAAGTTGCTTCTTTCACGTCTGACTCTATGCGACTCTATAGACTTGTAGACCCTATAGACTTACAGATTCCACCAGGGTCTTCTGGTCATGGAATTCTCCGTGCAAGAATGCTGGAGTGGGTTTCTATGCTTTCTTCCAAAGAATCTTCCCAACCCAGGGATTTACCCCACAAGGTCTCTTAGGTCTCCTGCTTTGGCAGGTGGTTTTTTTTTTTTTTTTTTTTTTTACCACTAGCATCATTTGGGAATTCCAGTCACCCACCAAATATACACTAATATATATGGATCTGTTCCAGTAAAAGTTTATTTACAAAGACAGGTTTGTCAGTGAGATTTGACTCAAAGGCTGTAGTTTGCCGACCTCTGTTCTAACCCAGTAAAGAAAATAATTGCAATGTGGTAAAATTAAATCAATTCAACAAGATAAAATGAGAGAGGGAGAAGAATGAAAAGAAATGAAGCAGGGCTTCCCTGGTGGTCCAGTGGGTAAGGACACTGCCTTGCAGTGCAAGGAGTGCCGGTTCCATCCCTGGCCTGGGAGGATCCCAGGTGCTGCGAAGTGGCTGGACTGATGTGTCCAATTACCGAGCCAGAGCTCTGGAGCGCATGTGCCCAGAGCCGGTGCTCTGAGACAACAGAGGCCACTGCGATGGGAGGCCCACACAGGCCAAAAGAACAAAGACGGGTGAAAGTAGAGAAATGAAAGACCAATAGAAGTGGCACCCGCCCCCGCCAAAATAAATAAATAAATAAATGTTTAAAAAAAAAAAAAAGAAATGAAGCGTAAAGAAAGTATTGCAAATAATAGTAGGACAGAATTAAATCTAACATAGTTTAATAAATAAATGTGACATAATATTAAATGTGAATGGACTAAAAAGATCACTATTACAGGATTGTATTTAAAATAATGTCAACAACTAGCTTCACTCTGTTCAGAAACAGCACACATAAAACTTAATAACAGAGAAAGATGGAAAGCAACATGAAAGTGAATATATATCAGGCAGCACCATTGAGAGCATAACAAGGTAAGCACTTTAAGCCTCCAAGGAAATTGAATCCCACATATCAGTAAAATTTTAATCATTATTGTCATTTCTCAGCTTAATATGTAAAACACAGAATGCTGTATTTTAAAACTACATAAATTGAAAATTGATAGAATTATAAGGAGAAATTAAAAGTACCCTGTTTTAGTGAGAAGTTTTCATAAACCTCTCTCATTAATGATAGATTAAGAGAAAAATGATCAGTGAAGAGAGAGAAGAGATGCCTAAGTAACAAACATTAACTAACGGACCTGTAAAGAACATTAAGGCATATACATGGTTTTTCAGAAAAATACAGAAAATGTATGAAAATTGATCATTCCAACCAACTTCAAAAAAATAAGCTTGTTAGGTCAAATCACTTTGGTAACAAGAATCTGTGACCATACTGGAAGAATTTATTTCTTCCTTGTCTTTCTTCTTTGAGATGTGCCAGTAAATAATGAAGAGAGTACATTCTTAGAAAGATTGCATCTGTGGGGATAGAGTGCCTCCTTTTTTTTTGGATGTAAGGACATATTGTCTGATTAACAATTGTTTTTCTGTTTTTTTGTTTTGCCACTAAATTCCTTTGGAGAATGGAAAACACATTATTATATTTTGTGCTTCCTCCATTCTTCAAAACCACAGTCTGTTACTATTTTTTTCTATTTATTTAGAAGTATCTCCAAAAGGTTAAATGATTATAACAAATTATTTTAGGAAATGAGGTAAAGAGAAATAAAATGGCAATTAAGATACAAAATAAAAAAGAAGATACCATTGCTACTATTCAATTTTTGGCATATTTTCTCACAAAATAGTCTCTAAAATGGCTTTTAGAATTGCCTCTTTAAGATTAATAAACAAAAAATGATTTTACTTTGGCATATAGCATCATTCTGTTAAGGCTATTAAGACCGGATATTTGAAAACTACTTGTCTTTGAGCTGAAAGCTTATGATATTTAATGCTTGTTGTTGTCAGTAAGCTTTTCTAAGTTACTCTACTTAGAACATGAAACAAAACATTAGGAAATGAGCAAGCAATTTTCCAATGATGCTATGACAAAAAATAAGACTATTTGAAAAGTCTTGGCTATTGACTATAATGGATCCAAAGAATTTCATCTCATACTAACCTCCTAGGGTTATTATTAGGTCAAAATAAAGTACTTTTGCATTCCTAACACATTAATACAGCTTCTGGACTTTGATAACAATTTTCCATTCCAGGGGAATATCCTCTCTAAATTCTGCCTCCTGATATTCTACCAATCCCTGGGCCCTTTACATTTGCTCTTTTTCAAAAGACAAAAATAAAAACAAAATACACCAAACCACATGTGTTTGATCCCATTAATAAGCCTGTGTAGCCCTCTTGTTTCTGAGACATGCCTCTCATTATGCCAGCTACTATAGTTGTTTGAAGAAACCTTATACTCCTACATTGTAAGATGAAGAAATTTACCACGTTTACTCATTTATTAATTCTTTAAAAACTACTGTAAAGATCTTCTTGGACTTGATGTTCCACAGATAGCTTGGAAATGAATAACTTCAAGCACTATGGTACATTCTTAGAAAGATTGCATCTGTGGGGATAGAGTGCCTCCTTTTTGGATGTAAGGACATATTGTCTGATTAACAATTGTTTTCTGTTTTTGTTTTGCCACTAAATTCCTTTGGAGAATGGAAAACACATTATTATATTTTGTGCTTCCTCCATTCTTCAAAACCACAGTCTGTTACTATTTTTTTCTATTTATTTAGAAGTATCTCCAAAAGGTTAAATGATTATAACAAATTATTTTAGGAAATGAGGTAAAGAGAAATAAAATGGCAATTAAGATACAAAATAAAAAAGAAGATACCATTGCTACTATTCAATTTTTGGCATATTTTCTCACAAAATAGTCTCTAAAATGGCTTTTAGAATTGCCTCTTTAAGATTAATAAACAAAAAATGATTTTACTTTGGCATATAGCATCATTCTGTTAAGGCTATTAAGACCGGATATTTGAAAACTACTTGTCTTTGAGCTGAAAGCTTATGATATTTAATGCTTGTTGTTGTCAGTAAGCTTTTCTAAGTTACTCTACTTAGAACATGAAACAAAACATTAGGAAATGAGCAAGCAATTTTCCAATGATGCTATGACAAAAAATAAGACTATTTGAAAAGTCTTGGCTATTGACTATAATGGATCCAAAGAATTTCATCTCATACTAACCTCCTAGGGTTATTATTAGGTCAAAATAAAGTACTTTTGCATTCCTAACACATTAATACAGCTTCTGGACTTTGATAACAATTTTCCATTCCAGGGGAATATCCTCTCTAAATTCTGCCTCCTGATATTCTACCAATCCCTGGGCCCTTTACATTTGCTCTTTTTTTCAAAAGACAAAAATAAAAACAAAATACACCAAACCACATGTGTTTGATCCCATTAATAAGCCTGTGTAGCCCTCTTGTTTCTGAGACATGCCTCTCATTATGCCAGCTACTATAGTTGTTTGAAGAAACCTTATACTCCTACATTGTAAGATGAAGAAATTTACCACGTTTACTCATTTATTAATTCTTTAAAAACTACTGTAAAGATCTTCTTGGACTTGATGTTCCACAGATAGCTTGGAAATGAATAACTTCAAGCACTACTTTAATGGGAAATAAACAGCAAACATAAAAGCAATACTATCAAAATCAAGATGGTGAAGGTAGAAGAGTTCTTATTTAAAAATGAATGTCCCTAAAATATCTTTCACATTTAGGGTGTCCTAATCTCTGTTTTGTGAAGGTTTTTTTTCCTGAGTTTTTATCTTGTTCTTTTGTTTGGAACATATTCCTCTGTTTCTTCATTTTGCTTTACTTTCTGTGTTGGTTTCTATGAATTAGATGAAAGAGCCCCCTTCCTCCAGTCTTGTCCAGTTGGTACTGGGTAGATGAAACTCGCTATGCAGCCCTGCTCTAGCTGTTGGCCATCTAGCAAACTTTTGTGATTTTCCAAGCAACCTGTTTTACTTTAATTGTCCTCAGTAGTTGAAGGTGAACCAAGATAGTCAGAGTCTCAAAGACAAGGATCTCAGTCAATACCTATTCAGGCAGTTTGGCAGCTTGACCTTCAGGGAGCAGCTTTTAAGGAATGCAACTGTACACTGTCCTGTGGTGCCAGAAACATAAGCCCTGCTGGCCACCAGGGTCAAGAGCTCTGGAGCTCTTCCCTGGAAACAGTTGCAAAAATTAGGGCTCCACAGGAATAGGTAAGTTCCTTTCTGGGAGTGAGTTGTACTGAGACAGGGGAAGAGTGAAAAGCTAGGATCCCCAGCCCATGTGTCAGGAAAGTACCCCTGTAGCCTCTACATGTGTTGAATCTAAAGCCTGCCCCTCTGGCTAAATCCAGTACTAGCAGGTTAAAAGGAGCATGTGTGCTTCAGGCTGCTGTAGGTGCAGTGACCTTGGGTGGCAGCTGGCCAAGAACTCTCTGACTGTTACAGCCTTGTAGGACCTAGGAACCAGGGCACCACAGCCAGGTGATATAAATTCACTCCCTGCAGCTACTGAAAACACAGGGCCCCAGATGTATGAGCTCCTTCCGAGACATGCTGGCATTCTGAAGCAGAGCAGCCAGCATGAAATTGGTCCCACCCTTTGAGTTCTCAGGAAGGCTTACTGTAAAGATCTTCTTGGACTTGATGTTCCACAGATAGCTTGGAAATGAATAACTTCAAGCACTACTTTAATGGGAAATAAACAGCAAACATAAAAGCAATACTATCAAAATCAAGATGGTGAAGGTAGAAGAGTTCTTATTTAAAAATGAATGTCCCTAAAATATCTTTCACATTTAGGGTGTCCTAATCTCTGTTTTGTGAAGGTTTTTTTTCCTGAGTTTTTATCTTGTTCTTTTGTTTGGAACATATTCCTCTGTTTCTTCATTTTGCTTTACTTTCTGTGTTGGTTTCTATGAATTAGATGAAAGAGCCCCCTTCCTCCAGTCTTGTCCAGTTGGTACTGGGTAGATGAAACTCGCTATGCAGCCCTGCTCTAGCTGTTGGCCATCTAGCAAACTTTTGTGATTTTCCAAGCAACCTGTTTTACTTTAATTGTCCTCAGTAGTTGAAGGTGAACCAAGATAGTCAGAGTCTCAAAGACAAGGATCTCAGTCAATACCTATTCAGGCAGTTTGGCAGCTTGACCTTCAGGGAGCAGCTTTTAAGGAATGCAACTGTACACTGTCCTGTGGTGCCAGAAACATAAGCCCTGCTGGCCACCAGGGTCAAGAGCTCTGGAGCTCTTCCCTGGAAACAGTTGCAAAAATTAGGGCTCCACAGGAATAGGTAAGTTCCTTTCTGGGAGTGAGTTGTACTGAGACAGGGGAAGAGTGAAAAGCTAGGATCCCCAGCCCATGTGTCAGGAAAGTACCCCTGTAGCCTCTACATGTGTTGAATCTAAAGCCTGCCCCTCTGGCTAAATCCAGTACTAGCAGGTTAAAAGGAGCATGTGTGCTTCAGGCTGCTGTAGGTGCAGTGACCTTGGGTGGCAGCTGGCCAAGAACTCTCTGACTGTTACAGCCTTGTAGGACCTAGGAACCAGGGCACCACAGCCAGGTGATATAAATTCACTCCCTGCAGCTACTGAAAAACACAGGGCCCCAGATGTATGAGCTCCCTTCCGAGACATGCTGGCATTCTGAAGCAGAGCAGCCAGCATGAAATTGGTCCCACCCTTTGAGTTCTCAGGAAGGCTTACTGTCAATGCTGAGATGTGTGTTTCGTTAGAAGCTTACCCCGCAGGCTGTGGCTATGATAATAAGATAGGCTTCTATCACTAAAAGACAGGTCTTGTGTCTATGGCCTCCTGGTGAGCCTGCAGGTGATAGACTTGTGAGAACTCTTTCTAGGTGGATCAGAGTCCTAGGAGACCCTCAAAGGTAAACCTGCTTGCTGCCTAGACCAGAGGATGCAGAGATGACCCCTGGAAGCAGCCACAAAAATTAAAGCACCAGATTAGCTACTTTCTGCAGAGAACAGAGATAGCATCCAAGGCCAGGAGCACCACCTGGGACCTCTCAGAAGTGCTCCAAACCAGGAGTTGTCCCTCAGGCCAACACTGTTGGAAGAACAAAGAGGCCTCTTACTCAGAAAGGCTGGTCTGTATCTCAGACTGCTGTGTATACAGTGCCTTGGGATGGCAACCAACCCAAAACTCTCTCTCTAATTGTCAAAGTCCCCCGAAACCTAGAAACTCCAGGCCCCTAAGGCCTCCAGAGCTAGGTGTTAGGAAAATTAAATAGTCTAGCTTAGGCTTCAGAGACAAAGCAGAGCAAGCCTCTGACCTTGCTTCTGACTTACCTGGACACTGCCCTGACTACTTCTGTGAGTGTCTGAAGAGAAACACAATACATAAATAGAAAGTGGATCTTGGAATTTGTTAAGTCCCTGGAAGAGCTCTGGCCTACCTCTTCCCAAACTCAGCAACATTCCAAGATTTGTAAAACCAAGCATAAAGGTTGGACGTGCTGTCTGGTTCCTATAGAGGAGATGCAGAGGAAATACAGAAGCAGGAGGAGTGAATTCTGTAGACCATGGGAAGAGCATTACAGGTTCTTTCTCCTATGAACACAGCCTAGGTAAGGGGAAGGAAGGCAGCGAGCCTTTCCCGAGCTTCAGCAGAAACCATACTGTGTGAAGTTCTTGAAAGTTTGATTTGAGGCATGCTGATTTCTGAATGAAATGTCCAGAAAAGCAGTTAGGAACAGGAGTTGCTGTTGTTTAAAATCATGTGGCCAGTGAGGTCAACACTCAGGTAGAGACACTGCTGTCAATGAGTCCCTTCCCCAACTTCCCACCCACGACTCATTGACAATCAGGGTCTATCTGTGGGAAACAGGTCTAAGAAGTCCCCTAGAGGTGATTCGACAAGCTGTAACCTTCAAAGATGGGACCGTGTATTCTCGTGTCCAATCACATAAGTTAGTTCATGTGTCTTGCTTACATTGTCATGTGCATGCAACCTCTTCAACTGGTTGTGCTTTTGTGTGTTTTACTTTACAGTATTGTATAGACTATAGGAGTACAGTATCTTCATTTCAAGCCCTGGATGTCTGGAAGCAAGCATAAAAGCAGTGATATATAGCCATTGTGTTGGTTGGGTACCTAGACAAACTTTGTTGGACTTATGGATGAACTCTTGGAGCTGAACTCACTCATACACAAGGGACTTATTGTACTGACATGAAGACAATCACAGCTCTGCTTCTGTCTTCTAGGGGACTTTCCGAATCATGTTATCTCTGTTTACAGTTGATTGAAGCTCCCTTAAATTTATACGGAAAATAAAATGTAGGTATTCATTTACTAAACATATTTAAGCAACTTTGTGATGTTTGCTGTGCATTTAAGAGTCCAAGGAACTTTGGGAACATGAATACAGGAGTGACATAATACAGATATTAAGAGACAAAGCTCAATCTCTGAAAACATGTATAAAATGTCATTGATATAAATGCTATATGCATATGAGTTCTTAATAAAGGACCCATTAAAAAGTAATGCATCTTGGCACAAATGAACCTATCTACAAAACAGAAACAGATTCACAGACTTGTGGTTGCCAAGAGGGAAGTGGGGAGGGAAAGGGTAGACTGGGCATTTGGGGTTAGTGGATATGAACTATTACATTTAGGATGAATAAACAACAGGTCCTACTGTACAGCACAGGGAATTATATCTAATCTCCTGGGACAAACCATAATGGAAAATGATATGAAAAAGAAAAAAATATACATGACTCAGTTATACATATATATGTATATATACATGTGTAGCTCTCCAAGAAAATACTTTGCAAAACTCTTTATAGAAGTGCTGTTGGTTTTTCATCATCCCTCTCTCTCAGCTTTGATGAAGTACGATCTGCCAGGAACCTTTGGACTATAAGTTCCTTTGTATATTATTAAAGTTTCTTTCATTTACCCAGTTTTATTTTGAGCTAAATTTATAGCTATTTGCTGTAAGTAAAACTGAAAGTTATTCTGTGTTAGGAGCTACTTAGAAAGAAATGGCTTTCTAGGGAACTGAATATACTAATACAAATGAGTTTATATTATGAAGAAACAACATGAATATCAGTCCAAATTTTCCTAGCTCTTGTATTATCAATGCAACTATTCTTTAGGTGGGTACTATTATTATTGGGTTAAGGTGTGCTATTTAACATTAGATATAATCATGTATGATGTGTTAATAGTAATTATAAAATTAGAATATATGGATTTTTTTCCTGATACTTTTCTTGAATATGTGCTGGTTGCTTTTATTTCAATTTTACTGGCTTTTAAATAATAGTACTTCAGATTTTGTCTCCAGAGCCTGGAGAAGTCCTTCAAAATACTTTCTGTATTTGATTTGTTTTATTATTCTAGGCTTCTATCAGTTCTATTAGAAAGTACTTTATCCTACATAATATTGTGGAAGTTGACTTAGAAGAGTTTAGCCAAGTCTGTTGAATGTTTAACTTGAACATT
This sequence comes from Tragulus kanchil, assembly GCA_022376925.1. Taxonomy (NCBI): domain Eukaryota; kingdom Metazoa; phylum Chordata; class Mammalia; order Artiodactyla; family Tragulidae; genus Tragulus; species Tragulus kanchil. Next base: position 72,791,364 of record JAIOJX010000005.1, on the reverse strand, counting down.
TTGAAGAAGCCTGTTTCTTCACTTTGCCTTTTAAGCCTCTCCTCACAAAGATGTGGAGAGGATCCCAGGAGGACAAATGCTTCATCTGTTTGGAAATAGGTGCCCTAAGCCCAGATATGATCTATGAAAAAGCAATAGAAAATTAGAAGAATGCTTGTGATGAAACAGCTGTGTAAATTGACAGGTGTCACTTTTTTAGGTCTTTTTTAAAATTTACTTATTTTTGATTGGAGAATAATTGCTTTACAATATTGTGTTGGTTTCTTCTTTTTAAATTAATTTTTTAATTGAAGGATAATTGCTTTGCATAATTTTGTTGTTTTCTGCTGAACATCAACATGAATCAGCCATAGGTATACATATGTCCCCTCCCTCTTGAACTTCCCTCCCACTCCCTTCCCATCCCACCTCCCTCTAGATTGTTATAGAGTCCCTGTTTGAATTCCCCTAGTCATACAACAAATTTCCAATTGGCTATCTATTTTACATATGATAATGTATGTTTCTGTGGTATTCTTTCCATACATCTCACCTTCTCCTCCCTCCCCTCTTTGTAACGTGTCCATAAGTCTGTTCTCTATGTCTGTTTCTTCATTGCTATCCTGCAAATAAATTCATCAATAACATCTTTCTAGATTCTGTATATACATGTTAGTATATGATATTTCTCTTTTTCTTTCTGACGTACTTCAGTCTGCATAATTGGCTGTAGGTGCATTTACCTCATTAAAACTGACTCAAATACATTCCTTTTTAATAGCTGAGTAATATTCCTTTGTATATATGTACCACATTTCTGCTGATGGACTTCTAGGCTACATCCATGTGCCATTCTTATCAGGCTAGGAAAAGCTTTCCTTATAGAAGATATTAAGCTCCTATTTATGAAACTTACATGAAATGCACTCTAAAGATAATACAAATGAAAAGAATGTCCTTATACTATTTATCTATTCATCTTATTAATTTTTGAGAGTTTGATATTGAAACTCCAAATAAAAATCTTCATTTATCTGCTTAGAATAATTATAACAAATAGTGGAACTGTATATAATATTGTTCTATATTTTCCAAGTCTCCTATGAATGTGTTACAATACTTTCATAATTTAAAAAATAAAGAAATAAAATGCTGAGGATTGCTCTGAAAAAAAAGGAAAGAAATGGAAATAATAGCTGAGAAAATATATAGGAAAAATCTAGTAGAAAGATGAGTAAAATTCTGAGCAGACATTTCCCCCATCCCAAAAAAAGTTATGGCCAAGTAATATGCCAACCCATGTTCAGCCTCATAACATTTACCAAAAGACAAATAAAGAGCACTATGAAATAGCATTTTATATCAGAATGGCAGATGGTTTTTATCAAGAAATGTTTTAATATTAACTGTTGGAGAGAATATGGATCATTATGCTGCTGGGAAATTTCCTTTTTTCTTTTAAATTAATTTTTTAATTGAAGGATAATTGCTTTGCATAATTTTGTTGTTTTCTGCTGAACATCAACATGAATCAGCCATAGGTATACATATGTCCCCTCCCTCTTGAACTTCCCTCCCACTCCCTTCCCATCCCACCTCCCTCTAGATTGTTATAGAGTCCCTGTTTGAATTCCCCTAGTCATACAACAAATTTCCAATTGGCTATCTATTTTACATATGATAATGTATGTTTCTGTGGTATTCTTTCCATACATCTCACCTTCTCCTCCCTCCCTCTTTGTAACGTGTCCATAAGTCTGTTCTCTATGTCTGTTTCTTCATTGCTATCCTGCAAATAAATTCATCAATAACATCTTTCTAGATTCTGTATATACATGTTAGTATATGATATTTCTCTTTTTCTTTCTGACGTACTTCAGTCTGCATAATTGGCTGTAGGTGCATTTACCTCATTAAAACTGACTCAAATGCATTCCTTTTTAATAGCTGAGTAATATTCCTTTGTATATATGTACCACATTTCTGCTGATGGACTTCTAGGCTACATCCATGTGCCATTCTTATCAGGCTAGGAAAAGCTTTCCTTATAGAAGATATTAAGCTCCTATTTATGAAACTTACATGAAATGCACTCTAAAGATAATACAAATGAAAAGAATGTCCTTATACTATTTATCTATTCATCTTATTAATTTTTGAGAGTTTGATATTGAAACTCCAAATAAAAATCTTCATTTATCTGCTTAGAATAATTATAACAAATAGTGGAACTGTATATAATATTGTTCTATATTTTCCAAGTCTCCTATGAATGTGTTACAATACTTTCATAATTTAAAAAATAAAGAAATAAAATGCTGAGGATTGCTCTGAAAAAAAAGGAAAGAAATGGAAATAATAGCTGAGAAAATATATAGGAAAAATCTAGTAGAAAGATGAGTAAAATTCTGAGCAGACATTTCCCCCATCCCAAAAAATGTTATGGCCAAGTAATATGCCAACCCATGTTCAGCCTCATAACATTTACCAAAAGACAAATAAAGAGCACTATGAAATAGCATTTTATATCAGAATGGCAGATGGTTTTTATCAAGAAATGTTTTAATATTAACTGTTGGAGAGAATATGGATCATTATGCTGCTAAAAGGAGCATAAATTGGTAAAAATAATTTTGGAAACAATTTAGTTTAATAGAATAAAAATTTCCACATACTTTATCACCTAAGAATTCTTTTTCTAAATATTCATTATGGAAACACTTCTGTAGATCTGAACTGGAAAACTACATGAGAAGGGTTTATGGTTAAACTTTTACGTTAGCATATAAGAATAAATGTCTGTATGTTGCAACTAAAAATCTGGATACAACAGAGATGTTTATCTATAGAAAGTGGAAAAATAAATTTTATTGTACTACAGGGAAAATGGATAAGCCACAGATCTATAGATAAACTTCATAAATATAATGTTTAAAAGATAAAGTACATAGTAAAAAGTTATATGTGGGTTGATATAAATTTTATAAATCTCAAAATAAAACAACACTGAATGATATATTTGTAGGTAAATATATATGTGTGTGTACATTAAAGAATAGCAAAAAAACCCAAAAAACAAAAGTTCAAAATTCAAGGAAACAATTATCCCAAAGGGATGGGAAAGTAGTTTTAGTGGAAACGTGGTTATCTCTAATGTTACTTTTTGGTATGAATAGTAGCATACATAACTGAGTTAATCAATACTATAAAAATATATATGTGCAGGACTTCCCTGGTGATCCAGTGGGTAGGGACACCGCCTTGCAGTGCAAGGGGCGCCGGTTTCATCCCTAGCCTGGGAGGATCCCACGTGCCGCGGAGCACGTGCTGCGGTCCAATTACCGAGCCAGAGCTCTGGGGCGCACCTGCCTAGAGCCGGTGCTCTGCGACAACAGAGGCCACTGCGATGGGAGGCCCACACGGGCCAAAAGAACAAAGACGGATGAAAATAAATAAATGAAAGACCGATAGAAGTGACCCGCCTGCCCCCCTCCCTCCCAACCACCCCCTCCCCTGTGCAAAAATAAATAAAGTGCAAAAGTAAAAAAAAAAAGTGTATATGTATATTATATTCCAGTTAACTTTTGCTATGTGAAAGAACACCCTTGAATCTTAGTGGGATATGGCAATGATTTACTAGCTCACAACTTTGTGGATTAGTCCATTGGTAGATTCAGCTATGATTGTTCTACTGATCTTACCTGGATTCACTCCTGCAGCTGTAAGTCAGCCTATGTGTCTGCTGGGGATGAATTTTCTGTGACAGCCTTATTCCTGTCCGGCAGTTAATGCATACTCTGGCCAGTAACAGCTGTGAACTAGGAGTAATCTGGTGGACAGGCCCATATCCTAACAGGCTAATCCAGGCTTGCTTCCATGCCAATAGGCACAGGATTCCAAAGAGATCATGTGTGTAACCTCAGATACCACTTTCTCTTCACTACTTCTCCCAAGTTGCCTTTTTGGAAGAAGAGCTTTCTCAACAGTGTCATTATGGATCAAGAGGGGTTTGAGCCTATGTAAATTAATGGTGAATGGCTTAGTGATGCATGGTATGTCCAAAAGCAAATGAAAATCAGCAATAACAAATGTGAAAGCTCTCAGGGCCTGTGGAGTTAAAGAGGAAGGAAGCCAAAGGAGAAGCTGGAGCAGATTTCTGTGCCCTACAGTGCCGGTTATGGTAGATGGTGTTAATAGATCCACTTATTCAACTCCCCCAACCCTGTCAGGTCATATCCACATCCCATGTCACTAAACTGTGGGATTCCTTTCACTAAAAGGTGAGGTGCATTACTACATTCGTTGCCTTTGAACTTGAACACATAACTTGCTTTGTCTAATGGAAGATTGGTGGATATGACATGAAAAAAAGTGTTGGAAACCACTTGAATGGTTGGGTTTTCTTTATTGCAACCTACAAATTCTATAAGGATATGCTTAAGCAGCTCATTGCTGCAGAAGAGTAAGAAACTCTGAAAGCTAGGAAACCATGAAAGAACCCAGTCCGTATCAAAATTACTGCTTGTTTTGCCCAGTTTAGATCAACTAACCTACAGGTGACCTGCAGAAGTGAGTAAATAAATGCTTATCTTATGCGCTGTTGAGATGTTTATGATTGATTTTTACATAGCATTACTGCAGACTTAGCTTACTGATACAGAGATATAAAGACTGGAAGGAATTTTGTTCCAAAATCTCTCTTCTCTTCACTGATGAAACCACTGATTTGGTTCATTAGCCCTGAGTATGAGTATCAATATGCCCTGGTTTCTCAAAAATGTTAGTTCTGGGAAAGTGCAGAGATCTACCCTTGTTTGATTGCTTAGGTTTTCTTTGTTTGTTTGTTTTTAAAGTTTTCCTTTATTATTATTATTTTTTAATGTGGACCATTTTTTAAGTCTCTATTACATTTGCTACAATGTTTATTCTGTTTCTTTTTGGTTTGTTTTTTGGCCATGAAGTACATGGGATCTTAGCTCCCAGACCAGAAATTGAATCTAAACTCCTGCTTTGGAAGGTGAAGTCTTAACCACTGGACCACCAGGGAAGTTCCAGATATCTGTTTTGTATAGCTCTTTCCAGAATGAATGTCAATGTCCAACATCTCTCATATGTTTATTTCTGAAGTGAATTAGCCTGAAGATTTACTCATAGAATCACATCTCATATTACATTGTAATAAAAGAGAAAGAAACCAAAGTTGATTTCTCCAAAGCATGTCAAATAACTTATGATATGGCTGTCAAATCACATGGTAATTATTATTGTATTCTTTAAACAAACACCATTTACTTGTAGTTGGAATTAGTTTTACAACTTCTTTTCTTTAATTTTGTAGCCAGAATATATATATATATAGCTATATCATATACTTTCCTGACTTTCCTACTGGCTGTAAAGAATAGTGAGTTGCTAATGAAAGTTCCCAAATTCCAATTCATCTCTATAGAAAGCTGAAGGTTTAGTTATTTCCCAAAGATAATAAAAGTTTACCCTCCTTTATTTTGTATCAAGAGAGTAATAACTTAATCACAATTTTTAAATCATTTTTTTTGAAAAAAATGTCTTTTAATAAAAGGGAGGTAGTCTATAGTGTAACTACATGGTAGAAGGATACTGATACTTAGATATTATCTCTTATCAGCTTGCATGTTTTGTTTTATGAATGTCTGTATAGCTATTGACCATTGTTCCTTACATGTTTTAATAAACATAAGGTTATATTTTGACAAACATGGTTATTTTTTCTCTGATAGGACATATATGATAAAAAAATTCACTTTAGAAATTCTCATAACTGGAAAATTTTCCAAAGGAGCATACTGTGATGAATAACATACATTAGAAAAGTAGTTGCTGTGTGACGTAGGTCAATCCTGAGAAATACAAAAAAGTAGGAGAACTTCTTTGCCCTTCAGTGTACCCATTCCAATTCCTGAATATTTCCTTCTTAGACTATCATATCACTTCTGGTTCAGCTATGATGAATTCTCTCCCATGTATCTAGAGGCCCACACACTTCAAGGGCTCAGTTTAGACATTGCTGCATGGATCCCTGATGCCTGGAACCTCTTTTGTCTCTTTCTTATTCTGCTGAAGCAACCAAAACCATATACTAATGGTTACCATTTTTGTTTGGTCCTGCACTTATAGTTCTTACATCTAGGAACTCAGAAGGGTGGTGTCACTAGTTTAATGTGTTATCCTCACTCAAATAATGTATTTCAGTTTCAACAAATTCAAGAATTCATTGGTAGATACAAACTATAGTTACAATTTGAAAGGAAGTGATTTGGTAATAGGAATTACAGAAATTATTCAGGGAGCAAGATGAGTCATATGCTGCCACTTATTGTACTTTCCTTGTCCAAGGCTCAACTCTCAGAGACTTACTCTCTGTGACTTTGGCCTTGAACCACTGGCCACATCCTCTCCCACATTAAGTTCAAGAAATGACATTTCGTGTGCCATTTTCTAGAACAGAAAAAACATTAGCAGCATCAATAACAATAATCAACCTCAGAAACAACAACAGAAATGCTTAGCTACTGAGGCTTGGTTAAAAATTCGTATGCCATATGAAACCAGTGGCAGGGGAGTTCAACAACAAAAAATGTCCTTAGCAGTCTTTATATATTATTATATGCTGAAGAGAAGAATATTAGGAAAAGGAAATACAACAAAGAAGAGATTGAAAATTGGCCCACATACCTGAGTTTTCCCCAAAGGAGTAGTCTATAGTGTAACTACATGGTAGAAGGATATGTACTATTTCTCTTATCAGCTTGCATGTTTTGTTTTATGAATGTCTGTATAGCTATTGACCATTGTTCCTTACATGTTTTAATAAACATAAGGTTATATTTTGACAAACATGGTTATTTTTTCTCTGATAGGACATATATGATAAAAAAATTCACTTTAGAAATTCTCATAACTGGAAAATTTTCCAAAGGAGCATACTGTGATGAATAACATACATTAGAAAAGTAGTTGCTGTGTGACGTAGGTCAATCCTGAGAAATACAAAAAAGTAGGAGAACTTCTTTGCCCTTCAGTGTACCCATTCCAATTCCTGAATATTTCCTTCTTAGACTATCATATCACTTCTGGTTCAGCTATGATGAATTCTCTCCCATGTATCTAGAGGCCCACACACTTCAAGGGCTCAGTTTAGACATTGCTGCATGGATCCCTGATGCCTGGAACCTCTTTTGTCTCTTTCTTATTCTGCTGAAGCAACCAAAACCATATACTAATGGTTACCATTTTTGTTTGGTCCTGCACTTATAGTTCTTACATCTAGGAACTCAGAAGGGTGGTGTCACTAGTTTAATGTGTTATCCTCACTCAAATAATGTATTTCAGTTTCAACAAATTCAAGAATTCATTGGTAGATACAAACTATAGTTACAATTTGAAAGGAAGTGATTTGGTAATAGGAATTACAGAAATTATTCAGGGAGCAAGATGAGTCATATGCTGCCACTTATTGTACTTTCCTTGTCCAAGGCTCAACTCTCAGAGACTTACTCTCTGTGACTTTGGCCTTGAACCACTGGCCACATCCTCTCCCACATTAAGTTCAAGAAATGACATTTCGTGTGCCATTTTCTAGAACAGAAAAAACATTAGCAGCATCAATAACAATAATCAACCTCAGAAACAACAACAGAAATGCTTAGCTACTGAGGCTTGGTTAAAAATTCGTATGCCATATGAAACCAGTGGCAGGGGAGTTCAACAACAAAAAATGTCCTTAGCAGTCTTTATATATTATTATATGCTGAAGAGAAGAATATTAGGAAAAGGAAATACAACAAAGAAGAGATTGAAAATTGGCCCACATACCTGAGTTTTCCCCATGATGATGTATTAGTTTCCTACTGCTGCTTTAATAAATGACCACAGACTCAGAGGCTTAAAACTACACTGACTGAACATCTTGGAGACAAAATTGGTTCCTTGGGGGCTAATAAAGTATTAACGGTGCTGTCATCTGTCAAGAGACCCTATGGGAGGATTGTGTCCTTGTCTTTTCTAGATTATCTACACTGTTTTTCAGTTTATGAGTCCTTCCTTCATCTTCATCTTCAGGTAACCTTCCATCATCTTCAGATCCTCTTGGTCTGTGATTTCTGTCTCACTCTTTCACTCCATCACTTTCAAGGACTATTGTGATGACATTTGGCCTATTTGGATAATTCAGGCAATCTCTCTGTCTCAAGATCCTTAACTTCATCTCTGCTGTAAAGTTCCTTTAGACATGTGAGATACATACTCATAAACTCCAGAGACTGGAATGTAATTTTGGGGGTGGGGTGTGCAGAAATATTATTTGCTTGTCACATATGTCATACTTCATCATTGATCATCATTGATCTTCCCCCCTTCACCAACTCTCATACAAGGTTCCTCCCACCCAAGCAGCTTTTCCTCAATAAATCACTTACCTAAGAATCACTTCTAAAGATACATTTTGAGGAATCATGACCAAATACAGAGTATTTAGAAATAAAAAAAAATAATGAATATCTATTCAAATCAAGGTCTGTACTTGATTCAATAAAGTGTCTGGTTTGTGTGTCCTCCTACCCATTGTTTCATGAAAATGATTGGAATCATCATTTTAAATAAAGAACTCAAATGCAATCATGTTGGAAAACAGGAAATAAGGCTACCAGTGGACCAGAAAGTTTAAACAAATCCTAAAAGCTAAAAAAACAGGTGGGATAGAATTAATGGGGAAAACAGAGCAAAAGAATTGAAGCCAAGATTCCATAAGTGAAAGCAATCAATCCTAATGGAGCCCATGAGAAATATTAGGAAAAGGAAATACAACAAAGAAGAGATTGAAAATTGGCCCACATACCTGAGTTTTCCCCATGATGATGTATTAGTTTCCTACTGCTGCTTTAATAAATGACCACAGACTCAGAGGCTTAAAACTACACTGACTGAACATCTTGGAGACAAAATTGGTTCCTTGGGGGCTAATAAAGTATTAACGGTGCTGTCATCTGTCAAGAGACCCTATGGGAGGATTGTGTCCTTGTCTTTTCTAGATTATCTACACTGTTTTTCAGTTTATGAGTCCTTCCTTCATCTTCATCTTCAGGTAACCTTCCATCATCTTCAGATCCTCTTGGTCTGTGATTTCTGTCTCACTCTTTCACTCCATCACTTTCAAGGACTATTGTGATGACATTTGGCCTATTTGGATAATTCAGGCAATCTCTCTGTCTCAAGATCCTTAACTTCATCTCTGCTGTAAAGTTCCTTTAGACATGTGAGATACATACTCATAAACTCCAGAGACTGGAATGTAATTTTGGGGGTGGGGTGTGCAGAAATATTATTTGCTTGTCACATATGTCATACTTCATCATTGATCATCATTGATCTTCCCCCCTTCACCAACTCTCATACAAGGTTCCTCCCACCCAAGCAGCTTTTCCTCAATAAATCACTTACCTAAGAATCACTTCTAAAGATACATTTTGAGGAATCATGACCAAATACAGAGTAATTAGAAATAAAAAAAAATAATGAATATCTATTCAAATCAAGGTCTGTACTTGATTCAATAAAGTGTCTGGTTTGTGTGTCCTCCTACCCATTGTTTCATGAAAATGATTGGAATCATCATTTTAAATAAAGAACTCAAATGCAATCATGTTGGAAAACAGGAAATAAGGCTACCAGTGGACCAGAAAGTTTAAACAAATCCTAAAAGCTAAAAAAACAGGTGGGATAGAATTAATGGGGAAAACAGAGCAAAAGAATTGAAGCCAAGATTCCATAAGTGAAAGCAATCAATCCTAATGGAGCCCATGAGAAATTTTAAGATCAGAGACAATACAAAGATGAGGAGAGGGTCCTGGGAATCATTGGAGAAATTAATTAATTAAACAACTACTTTTGTAACAGCAGGGCCTGAAGAGACCTACTCTCTCTCCCTTCTCCTTTGCTATATTTGCAAATAACATGACTGAAAACAGCAGCATTTGCTTCCAGGATAGAACCTAACACCTGCCTGGAGAGGTATTCTAGAATGAATTTGGGCCTGTGAGAGAAATATATAGAGAGATGGGTTTTGAAATATTTCCATAGCTTTATATCAGACACCGAGAAAGCACTAAGAAAAGAGAGTGAGACCAAAAAAAAAAAGTTCAATCCAGCATGAAATACAATAAATTAAATTATCCCTAGAGTAAAAATCTCTTTACATTGATAATAATTAGTCTGCCTGTTCCATAATCAAGCACTCTATAGTATAGTGATCTGTTTATATGACCTTACTATCTTAACAGAAACCAATAATTAGATCTCTCATTTAAACCCCTGGGGAAATAGACAACAAGAGAAAAATTTATGAAGTAACTGTACTTTTTGTATAAATATGAATTATGAACTAAGATCAATGAACATTTGGAAAACACACACACACAAACAGTAAATAGATGGAAGACTACCCACAAAGGAATTAAGAGTGACATAAGGAGCAAAAGGAATTTTAAATTTCTAACAGGTACATTCTCATGGTTTTCAACTTTGGTACTATTGAAATTTTGAACTAGATACTTTTTCTAGTGGATGTTCCTGTAAATTGCAGGATATTTAGCAGCATCCCTGATCTAGGGCCACTAGATATCCATAGCAGACCTCATAAGTGTGATGAGCAAATGTTGACAAATATCCTCTGGGTAGCTAATTCATGAACAAGACTGGGAGAATTCAGAGTGATTGGACAGATGATATGTAAATACATAAATTTAGAAGTTAAGACAGAAATTTTGATCAATGAATATCTTCCACCCATTCCTCTTGCCAAATTTTAACAAATTAAGAGAACTGGCCAAAGAATAAAGTAGGTCAGGTAAAAAAATCAAACGAGTGATCTATCTAAATCTATGAAGCTTCCACATAATGCTGAGCATGGAGCTAAAGAAAAATTTGAAAATGGCATGAGAGAAATCTCAGGAAGATTGAAAATGGATGTATTTATTAAATAAAAATATGTTCAGAAGCAGAGTGAAAGAGATGAGAAGATGGAAGAAACCATCGAATAGATAATAAAGGAAAATTTCCCCAAGCTACAGCAAACCATGGTTTTTCAAACTGAAAGGAACAAAAATTGCCCAAAGGAATGAACTAAGAAAGGTAGACACATGTATGGTTCTAGTGCCAATGAAGAGAAACATTTTAAAACCCTTTCAGTAATTTGGTTAAATGCCCCCAAAAGTGGATTACACACAGATAAATTAAAGATAAATCAATGGATTAAAGATAATATTGGATGATAGGACACAATAGAGCAATGAGTTCTATTTCTTTCAAACAGTACTTTCAACTTAGAATTCTATATCAAATCATGTTATCAGAAAAGTAGGAGGGCAATACAAGCACACTTAAAACTCGGAATATTTTCCCCTCATGTGCCCCCAAGAAAGATAAAATTTCTCAAGCAAAATTGGGAGCAAACTAAGAGGAGGATGTCTTCAAATAAGAGTGACAGCTGAAGATAACCATGAAAACAAAAGAAGCTTAAGAGCCTTGGAGAAAAGGCTCTTTACAAATGATGGACCTTGGTGTTTGGGGCTTTCTCCTGTGGGTTTCAGGGACTTAGTGACATAGGAATAGATTTTCTTCACAAGGTGTTTCATCCCATTTCTTAAGTCTGCATTAAGGTATATTTATATAATTATATTACACTTGATTTTATTTTTACTCTTTATATATTAAAATGGTATCATGCCAGAAAAATATGTAGATGTCTCATGTAGGCAAATACAAAATATTTTGCAAGGTTCAGAACTACAAAGGACCTAAAAAAATAGATGTATACAATATTAGAAAGTATGCATTCTTTTAGGATTGGGGGTTTTGTATTATAGATGCAAACTATTATGTATAGGATGGATAAACAATGAGCTCGTACTATATAGCATAGGAAATTCTATTCAATATCCTGTGACAAACCAAAGTGAAAAAAGAGCATGAAAAAGAATATGTATGTATATATACATATATATATATATATATATGTATATATGTAACTGAATCACTTTGCTGTACAGTAGAAATTAACACAACAATGGAAATCAAATAAACTTCAATAAAATTGAAAAGAAAAACAAAGCATTCAACCTTCTAAATTTATTCCCTTTCTGCTTAAAAATTTAGTCACTCATATAGTACACATACATACTATTTAGTAACTGGTATCTTGAATAGTGAAAACCCAGAAAACATTTGTAAGCTCTATGCAAGTGATTAGAAGCCCAGGTTAAAGAAAGAACCAAATTATATGAACTTGTGAAACAATTACTTCATAAAGATGATGTAAGAATACAGATCTGTGTGACAAAGGACATGGAGCTCTAATACTTGTATAATTTACTTGATGACTAATATTGATTTTCTCACCACCTGGTTAAGGACGGACAAGAACCCCATATTTAGTATTTCACGTGATGATAGGAAGATTTTTAGAACATTTGTCTCCAACTTCTAAAAATCATGTTCTCATTAAAATTTTGTAGCATGATTACAGTCTATTATATGTTTATTCATAGATAAATTATATACACAAACCATCTCTTGACTCACCCATCCCCAAATACTCTGGTAAATATAACTCCCATTTATCATTCCATCTTTGTCCCACATGGCTTTCTCAAATCAGACATTTTTATACCCTGGTGCTGTTTCCTTGAATACAGTTGATTAGTAAGAAGGAGGTATGAAAGGTAAATTCCTCATACATTACGCTGTTGATTGGATTAAAGATGAGCGGTGTCAAAGTTTAACCAATCAGAGCTCTTCTCTGCCTTGGCATCCCAGAGAGTGGAGCCATTCTTTCTGCAGGGAGTGAATCTGTAAGAAGTTAATCTCCAGACCTGTTGGCAGTCATGTGGACCAGTGCATCTGAGGCCATTGGACTCTAGAGAGAATCAGAAAAATGAAGCGATGAAGCAATAAAGATAAAAGGAATGAAGTTGTGACACATGCTACAACACGGATGAACCTTGAAAACATTAGCCTTCATGAAAGAAGCCAGATGCAAAAGGCCACGTGTTTCATGATCCCATTGATATGAAATGTCCAGAATAGGCTGATCCATAGGGACAGCAAGAGGATTACTGGGTGATGAGGGCTGTAGAGAGGAAGAGGGATGAGCCACTACTAAGTATGGGGTTTGGATAATGAAAACATTCTGCAATTAGAGGGTGGGGAGGTTTGCACAATCTCGTGAATTACACACTCTAAAGGATAAACTTTATGGTATGTAAGCTACATCCTAAGAAAATTGCTATAAAAAAATGAATGGGAAAAAGCAGAGATGGGCTCTATGCAAGTGATTAGAAGCCCAGGTTAAAGAAAGAACCAAATTATATGAACTTGTGAAACAATTACTTCATAAAGATGATGTAAGAATACAGATCTGTGTGACAAAGGACATGGAGCTCTAATACTTGTATAATTTACTTGATGACTAATATTGATTTTCTCACCACCTGGTTAAGGACGGACAAGAACCCCATATTTAGTATTTCACGTGATGATAGGAAGATTTTTAGAACATTTGTCTCCAACTTCTAAAAATCATGTTCTCATTAAAATTTTGTAGCATGATTACAGTCTATTATATGTTTATTCATAGATAAATTATATACACAAACCATCTCTTGACTCACCCATCCCCAAATACTCTGGTAAATATAACTCCCATTTATCATTCCATCTTTGTCCCACATGGCTTTCTCAAATCAGACATTTTTATACCCTGGTGCTGTTTCCTTGAATACAGTTGATTAGTAAGAAGGAGGTATGAAAGGTAAATTCCTCATACATTACGCTGTTGATTGGATTAAAGATGAGCGGTGTCAAAGTTTAACCAATCAGAGCTCTTCTCTGCCTTGGCATCCCAGAGAGTGGAGCCATTCTTTCTGCAGGGAGTGAATCTGTAAGAAGTTAATCTCCAGACCTGTTGGCAGTCATGTGGACCAGTGCATCTGAGGCCATTGGACTCTAGAGAGAATCAGAAAAATGAAGCGATGAAGCAATAAAGATAAAAGGAATGAAGTTGTGACACATGCTACAACACGGATGAACCTTGAAAACATTAGCCTTCATGAAAGAAGCCAGATGCAAAAGGCCACGTGTTTCATGATCCCATTGATATGAAATGTCCAGAATAGGCTGATCCATAGGGACAGCAAGAGGATTACTGGGTGATGAGGGCTGTAGAGAGGAAGAGGGATGAGCCACTACTAAGTATGGGGTTTGGATAATGAAAACATTCTGCAATTAGAGGGTGGGGAGGTTTGCACAATCTCGTGAATTACACACTCTAAAGGATAAACTTTATGGTATGTAAGCTACATCCTAAGAAAATTGCTATAAAAAAATGAATGAGGCAGAGATTTGGGAATAGGAGGGAAAAAGAAAGATAAAAGTTCCAAGAACAAATAAATGACTGGTTTTAGGTACATGTAAGATTTAGGGGCTTTTTGGTTCAAGATTGTGCCACAAACCATAAAACAGTTGATTTTCCTTCATCTCAAGTGAAAAGGTCTAGTTTATGTCATTTTTATTACCGTGATTTTGCATATGAGAAAACTGGACTTGGGATACCCTAAAATAAAGGGGAACATTAACCTATATTCCTATTTCAGTTTATTTTTAGTGCCCTTTTACAAGTGAGTACATTTTTTCACAGTTAGTATTCACTAATCATTTAATTTAATTGCTCTTCCAATTTCCCAATGTGAAATTGTTTTGTTCTTGGTGTGAGTTTTTTCTTCCTTCATTTTTTCTACATGTATATTCATCACTAATCCTCCACTTATGTTCTGCACTAAAAGCGCATTTTCTTGAAATTACTTCATAAGGCAAAATTCAACGAAAGACGAAGTAGCAGACACCAACTATGACTAGTTAAATGGGGATTAATAAGGATACTATGCAATGCTTCCATACCTCATGGAGCCACCAGAAGTAAGAATGTAACCATTCCATCAAGTTATAGAAGCCAAAGACCAGGAAACCATAACCCTTCCTGTGTATACGTTCCTTGAGAAAACCTTTCCTCTCTTGCTCTGTAAACCAACTACCCCTGTTCTCTAGTCAAAAAGAGAATATAGATCTCATTTAGTTCCAAAAATTATCTGTTTTTTCTCTAAGCCAGGATTTCTTAGTGTACATACTATAAATGTTTTAGGTTGGGTAATCTTTTTCTTTAATTGAGAAAAAGTTGTCATATAACATTATATTTAGTTTCAGGTGCAAATATGATGGTTCAGTATTTATAAATATATTGCAAAATAATTACCACACAGAGTAACATACATCTTTTTCCTAATTATGAGAACTTCTAAGATTTACTCTCATAACTTTCAAACATGCAACACAACATTAACTGTAGTCATCATGCATTTACATCTCAAAGACCTATTTATTTTATAATAGGTAATTTGTACCTTTTGTTCTCTTTATGTATTTTTGTCCACCAATCTGTTCTCTGGCTGTAAGAATTACAAATTCAGATTTTTATTTGTTTGTTTTACATTTCACATATCAGCAAGGTCATATGGTATTTGTCTTTCCCTATCTGACTTATTTCGCTTAGCTTAATACCCTCTAGGTTTAGCCATGTTGTTGCAATTTCCTTCTTTTTTTATGGTGAATAATATTCCATTATATATAAAATACTTAATGGAATATATTCCATTACATATATATATGTGTATATATATATATATACACACACTACATTTTTTATCCATTTATTTATATATTTATATATTTTTTCCCCATCATGTCTCTTTTACTTTTATATTTATTTTCATCCATCTTTGATTCTTTGTCCTGTGTGGGCCTCCCATTGCAGTAGCCTCTCTCACTGCAGAGCACCAGCACTGGGCACATGCGCTCCAGGGCGCTGGCTCATAATTGGATACACTGGTCCAGCCGCTCTGCGGCATATGGCATCTTCCTGGGCTGGGGATAAAGCTGGTGTCCCCTGCATGGTAAGGCGGACCCTCTACCCACTGGACCCTCAGATAAGCCCCTTTATCGATTTAGTGATCAGTGGACACTTAGGTTGTCTCAAAAGCCTTGTCTTGCCTATTGTAAATGATTTTGCAATGAATATAGAACTGCATGTACTTTTTCAAGTTAGTGGCTTTATTTTCATTATATAAATATTCAGAAGCAGAATTTATGAGTCATATGGTAGCTCCATTTCTGCTTTTTCGAGGGACTCTCAAACTGCTTTCCAAGCTGGCTGCACTAATTTCCGTTCCCACCAACAGTGCACAAAGATTCCCTTTTCTCCACACCCTCACTGGCATTTATTATTTGTTGTCTGTTTGATAATAGCCATTCTGACAGATGCTAAGTGGTATTTCATTGTCTTTTTGTAAATTAATTTATTTTTGTTTGCTCTGGGTCTTTGTATGGGCTTTCCCAGGGTCACTCTCTAGTTGTGATGTGTGGGCTTTTCATTGTGGTGACTTCTTTTGTTGCAGAGCACAGGCTCTAGAGTCCTGGCTTCAGTAGTTATGGCACACAGAAACAGTTGCCTGTGTCATGTGAAATCTTCCCATACCAAGGATGAAACTTGTATCCCTTGCATTGGCAGGCAGATTCCTAGCCACTGGACCATCAGGGAAAGCCAGTTTTATTGAGGTTTTGATCTACATTTCTCGATGATTAGTGGCGCTGAGCATATTTTCATGTAACTATTGGTCATGCACACATCTTTGGCAAAATGTGTGTTTAGGTTCTATGCCTAAATTTTAATTGTTTTTTTTTTTTCTTTTTTCTATTCAGTGTAAGTTCTTTGCATATATACGATATTAGGCCCTGATTAGATATATGATTTGAAAACATTTTCTCCGATTTTGAAGACTGTCTTTTCATTTTTGATGGATTCTTTTTCTTTACGTAGCTTTTTAGTCTTGTGTGGCTTCTCTTGTTTATTTTTGTTGCCTTTGCTTTTTGTGTCAAATCCAAAAAAAAATCATTGCCAAGATCAGTGTTAATAAGCTTACCTCCTATGCTTTCATCTAGGAGTTTGATGGCTTCAGAATTTTTTTTTAAAATAAAAGGGAGTAGATAACACCAGTTTAAGTCCCAGTAGTAGAATATTTGCTATATAACTTTTGTTCATCAATTGTCATCAATAATTCTGTGGCTTAGAAGAACATGAAACCCTGTAAATTAAGTTTAAAATAAGCAAGGAAAACAGATAATTTTAAAAAGTAGATAGAATTTTAAAGGTTTATTATCTAGAAAGTAGAAACCAAAATATTAACTATGGCTATCTCTGGGTCATGGAATTACATATGAGATTTTTTTTTGTACTTTTCTAACTGTTTTTACAAGTCATGTCTTGGAGGATTTTAATCAGCATAAGGTTATTAACTTCAGGGAGATAAATTAAAATGTATTAATTTAATGAATTCTTGAAAATGAAATGCTATTTCACGGGGAACATTTTCTTAGATTAAAAAGTACGTCAATCTTGAGCTAGTTTCAAATAAGGTGTGACCTCTTAATGGTCATTTCTCAAGTAAGGAAATAGAGATAAGCCCTAGTGAACAACCAGAATCAACACAATGGATTTCCTGAAATACTGCAAATTTATTCATTCTGTGCCTGTCTGACACCCGGGGTAAAGGCAGTCCTGGCAAGTTAAACTGTCCAGGAGCCAAATTCAATAAAATACAAATATCAGCCCCAAGAGGTTTTGAGAGTTGTGAAATCTAACCTGAAATTTCCTTTATCACCTTGTGTTTGACTATAGCCTAAGAAGACAGAAAAAAAATTTCTTTTTCAGAACAAGAAGAGTCTGTTTAAAAATTACTTAGAAATAGCGTTCGAATAGGTCTCATTATACCTATTTTCCTTTCTTATTCATTAGGTTATAAAGAGAAAACTCTAGCCTTTCCATGCTATCCATGATCTATAGGGGAAGAAAGATTTAAACTATGCTTAGGAAAACCCAAAATATGTGTAAAATAAAGTCAGATCTCCTTACATAGTCTCTAAGGGCCAGTGAAAACTAGTGCCTTCAAGTTCTCTGAGCTCAGATTATGCTGGTTTTCTCTTTGTTCCTTAGACACATCATGCCCATTCCCCATAGGACCTTTCCACTTGCCATTCATTATATACCTCAGCTCAGTTCAGTTGAGTCTCTCAGTTTTGTCTGACTCTTTGCAACCCCATGGACCATGGCACGCCAGTATTTCCTGTCCTTCATCATCTCCCAGAGTTTTCTCAAACTTATATCCATTGACTCAGTGATGCCATCCAGTTATCTCGTCCTCTGTCATCCCCTTCTCCTCCTGCCTTCTATTTTTAAAAAGTAGATAGAATTTTAAAGGTTTATTATCTAGAAAGTAGAAACCAAAATATTAACTATGGCTATCTCTGGGTCATGGAATTACATATGAGATTTTTTTTTGTACTTTTCTGTTTTTACAAGTCATGTCTTGGAGGATTTTAATCAGCATAAGGTTATTAACTTCAGGGAGATAAATTAAAATGTATTAATTTAATGAATTCTTGAAAATGAAATGCTATTTCACGGGGAACATTTTCTTAGATTAAAAAGTACGTCAATCTTGAGCTAGTTTCAAATAAGGTGTGACCTCTTAATGGTCATTTCTCAAGTAAGGAAATAGAGATAAGCCCTAGTGAACAACCAGAATCAACACAATGGATTTCCTGAAATACTGCAAATTTATTCATTCTGTGCCTGTCTGACACCTGGGTAAAGGCAGTCCTGGCAAGTTAAACTGTCCAGGAGCCAAATTCAATAAAATACAAATATCAGCCCCAAGAGGTTTTGAGAGTTGTGAAATCTAACCTGAAATTTCCTTTATCACCTTGTGTTTGACTATAGCCTAAGAAGACAGAAAAAAAATTTCTTTTTCAGAACAAGAAGAGTCTGTTTAAAAATTACTTAGAAATAGCGTTCGAATAGGTCTCATTATACCTATTTTCCTTTCTTATTCATTAGGTTATAAAGAGAAAACTCTAGCCTTTCCATGCTATCCATGATCTATAGGGGAAGAAAGATTTAAACTATGCTTAGGAAAACCCAAAATATGTGTAAAATAAAGTCAGATCTCCTTACATAGTCTCTAAGGGCCAGTGAAAACTAGTGCCTTCAAGTTCTCTGAGCTCAGATTATGCTGGTTTTCTCTTTGTTCCTTAGACACATCATGCCCATTCCCCATAGGACCTTTCCACTTGCCATTCATTATATACCTCAGCTCAGTTCAGTTGAGTCTCTCAGTTTTGTCTGACTCTTTGCAACCCCATGGACCATGGCACGCCAGTATTTCCTGTCCTTCATCATCTCCCAGAGTTTTCTCAAACTTATATCCATTGACTCAGTGATGCCATCCAGTTATCTCGTCCTCTGTCATCCCCTTCTTCTTCTGCCTTCTATTTTTCCCAGTTCTCTCGACATTGGTTATTTTTCATCACTGAGTCTTGCATGAGGTGACATCAAGTTCAGGGAAGTTTACCTTGATGAGTACTTTCTACAATAGGCTGCTCACCCAACCCAGTCACCTCTCTATTTCTCAGTTCTGTTGCTTACTTATTTCTTCATTTACTGCTGATTCATTCATTGACTGTTCTCAGTAGAATTTGTGTTCCCTCTGAGCCCACAGAGTTACCTTCTGTCCTGTTTCACACTTGTATCACCAATGTCCAGAGCTGTGCCCAGCATGAAATAACATAAATAAATAACATTTCTTGAATAAATAAAGGAATAGTCTCTGAGTAAATGACATAAAGCTATCAATAATATAAACTTTTGCATGACATACTGAATTCATGTAGATCATTTTTCCTAAAAATAATATTGATAATGACCTGAAGTAATAAGAAGGGAAAATGAAAAGCCAATTTAACTCTAAAAATTAATTTAAAAGGCCAACACATCTTAAATAATTTTCTTCTTAAAGTTTTGGTCTTTTCTCTGAATATTATTTTGTCCATGAAGAAATTATTGAACTCTATATTAAAATTATATGTGTATGTATGTTGCTTTAGCTTTCATTTTCAAATAATACAACAGCTTGATTTTGACAGATTGGAGATTTCCTTTTTGCATTTTGGCCACATGCAACCCCGATTTGTTATTGTTTGAAATTCTGAGAATGTTTTACACACGTTTACAAAAGAGAAACATTTGGTCTCTGATAAACGAATGATGAGCCTGATATAAACATTTGAGGAAGATGCTTCAGGATCCCTGTCTGAGACCGACACATCTGTCTCCAGCTGTGTTACTACTCAGAACAAAATGACTAATCCTGTTCTGGCCACAGTCAGTAATTATTTTTACTGTTGATCTGAAGATCAAAGGTTATTCCCAGGAAGTAAGGCAAGGGCATTGAACTTTACTGTCTAATGACAGTGGAGATTTATGAAGCCATGGTGGGGCTCATGACTTGCACTTAACCTGGCGCTAATGCATATGGATGACAGCAGGAATGTAAACAGCCTTGATGTGATATTCATTATAATTGGCTCTAAGTAAATGAACCCACTGGTCTTGAATCATCTTTGCCCTTTTGCCTGTCCTTGCATCCTGACCCCAAATGCTAGAAAAATCTATAGCAACTGCATCACACCTTTAAAAGACAGTACATAACTCTGAATCTTTGTTCCTATTTGAAAAATTTTTTGATCCTGTCCTCATTAAGATTGTTTGACATTGGCAGCTCTTACTTTCAATGACTTACACAGGTGAGAACAGTCTAATCATTCTTATAATGTCCTGAGAAACCCTTAAAATGTAAGTGCTCAGTATTATTTTTTCATCAAGCAGAGCATTATTTCTTGCTGTCAGTTTGTATGATGTGCTGTGTATTTTCATTTCTCTGATATTGAGCTAGATCATCCTGTAGAAGATGTTTCAATGAGAAATCATAAAATTTTTATCAAAGACCTGCACTATGGGGGCCACTTTTATAAACATACATATGCTATATTACGTGTGTTTCAAGATATACATAAACCTTTAAAATTATTTTATTCTTATATATTTTACATAGGAGGAAAATCATTTATTGATAAGAATAAACTTATTGGAATTTTAAGAGTATATACATTTTATGTATACAGTAAACTCATTTTTGAAATTTTAACTTTATTGGAGTATAGTCTATTTACAGTGTTCTATTAGCAAACTCCTCTTTAGTAGGAATGCTGAGCTTGTGTACACATCTTAAAGAATATATGAATTAGGGCACATCATACTTAGAAATTTTTTTTTTTACTTTTCTACATTGCTTTAATGCATTAATATTTTGATTAATCATCTCTGTGGAAACAGATGAATTATTGACCCCAATGTTTCATGGAGTCTTATTTAAAAATTACTGTCAAACAGTAGTTTACGTGTACTCTTAAGAATATAGTCTATATGTAACTGTCACAGAAATGATATCAGTTGTATTTAATTATCTTTGAAGCTCTATCTCTTTGTAATAGGACACCCCCATAGTTTGCACTATTCTTGATTTCATAATGACAGTGGAGATTTATGAAGCCATGGTGGGGCTCATGACTTGCACTTAACCTGGCGCTAATGCATATGGATGACAGCAGGAATGTAAACAGCCTTGATGTGATATTCATTATAATTGGCTCTAAGTAAATGAACCCACTGGTCTTGAATCATCTTTGCCCTTTTGCCTGTCCTTGCATCCTGACCCCAAATGCTAGAAAAATCTATAGCAACTGCATCACACCTTTAAAAGACAGTACATAACTCTGAATCTTTGTTCCTATTTGAAAAATTTTTTGATCCTGTCCTCATTAAGATTGTTTGACATTGGCAGCTCTTACTTTCAATGACTTACACAGGTGAGAACAGTCTAATCATTCTTATAATGTCCTGAGAAACCCTTAAAATGTAAGTGCTCAGTATTATTTTTTCATCAAGCAGAGCATTATTTCTTGCTGTCAGTTTGTATGATGTGCTGTGTATTTTCATTTTCTCTGATATTGAGCTAGATCATCCTGTAGAAGATGTTTCAATGAGAAATCATAAAATTTTTATCAAAGACCTGCACTATGGGGGCCACTTTTATAAACATACATATGCTATATTACGTGTGTTTCAAGATATACATAAACCTTTAAAATTATTTTATTCTTATATATTTTACATAGGAGGAAAATCATTTATTGATAAGAATAAACTTATTGGAATTTTAAGAGTATATACATTTTATGTATACAGTAAACTCATTTTTGAAATTTTAACTTTATTGGAGTATAGTCTATTTACAGTGTTCTATTAGCAAACTCCTCTTTAGTAGGAATGCTGAGCTTGTGTACACATCGTAAAGAATATATGAATTAGGGCACATCATACTTAGAAATTTTTTTTTTTACTTTTCTACATTGCTTTAATGCATTAATATTTTGATTAATCATCTCTGTGGAAACAGATGAATTATTGACCCCAATGTTTCAT
Source organism: Tragulus kanchil (assembly GCA_022376925.1). Classification (NCBI taxonomy): domain Eukaryota; kingdom Metazoa; phylum Chordata; class Mammalia; order Artiodactyla; family Tragulidae; genus Tragulus; species Tragulus kanchil. Next base: position 72,768,869 of record JAIOJX010000005.1, on the reverse strand, counting down.
GGAGTCTTATTTAAAAATTACTGTCAAACAGTAGTTTACGTGTACTCTTAAGAATATAGTCTATATGTAACTGTCACAGAAATGATATCAGTTGTATTTAATTATCTTTGAAGCTCTATCTCTTTGTAATAGGACACCCCCATAGTTTGCACTATTCTTGATTTCATAACTCATCCAGGGTAACAACCTGTACAGTGGGTATTTCTCAGCTTTGTAGCTGGATAGAACTGTCACATACTTGATGTTATTAAAATTATGAAACCAAGCTAAAAGCCCTCTCTTTTCTATTAGTAATTTATCCATCTTGCTAGCTTTATTCTTTCAACTAAAAGGTAACTTATCAGTGAAACAACAGTTAGTTCTCTGAGTTCACCATTTCAGTGATAACATTTGCTCTGAGAAAAGTTAAGAATTAGAGAGTCACAATGATTTATAGCTACATTTTGGGGGCTTTTCTTTGGCAAAATGCTCAGTTAAATGGATAGTCAACTATTTATTAAGAGTTATGGCATTTAGATATATTTCTAATCTGTTTTTCTTTGAATTTTCTTTCTTCTCTTCTTTCCTTCCTTCCCTCTTTTCTTTTATGCAGAGGATGTTGAAAATCACTTAGACACTTGTTAATATGGGATTTCAATTGTTGTAAAGTTTAACATGATCTCATAATTTCTTTCTGATTTTACTCATTGGTAGTAAAGTTATTGAAGATCCCAGAGTTACAATCAGTGACGTAAAATTTAACAAGTAGGATTTATATGAATTGAAGAAAGTAGGGAAACCCACAAGACCATATAGATATGACCTAAATCAAATTTCTTATGATTATATAGTAGAAGTGACAAATAGATTCAAGAGAATAGATCTGGTAGACAGAGTGCCTGAAGAACTACAGATAGAGCTTCATAACATTATACAGGAAACAGTGACCAAAACAGAATTCAAAATGGTTGTTTGAGGAGCCTTGCAAACAGAGAGAAGAGAAGCAAAAAGCAAGGAGAAAGGGAAAGATAGACTAAACTGAATGCAGAATTCCAGAGAATTCAAGGAGAGACAAAAAAAAAAGCCTTTCTAAGGGAACAAAGAAAAGACTTAGAGGCAAACAATAGAATGAGTGATCCCTTCCAGAAAAGTAGACATTATCAAGGAAACATTTCATGGAAAGGAGGACAATCTCCTTTCAATAAAGGAGATAAACAGCAACAACCTAACCAAAGAAAAAAGATTAAAAAGAGGTTTCAAGAACTCGTAAAGAACTGTACAAAAAAAGACCGGAATGACTTAGAATACCACAATGGTGTGGGCACTCACCTAGAGCTAGAAATCCTGGAGTGTGAAGTCAAGTGGCCCTTAGGAAGCATTACAGTGAACAAAGCTTGTGGAGAGGATGGAATTCCAGCTAAGCTATTTCAAATACTAAGTGATGACACTGTTAAAGTGCTGCACTAAATATGGCAGCAAATTTGGGAAGCTCAGTGCTCAGTAGTGACCTCAGGAAAGTAAAAGTTCAGTTTACACTCCAATCCCAAAAAAAGGGCAATGCCAAAGTATGTTCAAATTACTGAATAATTGTACTCATTTCACATTCTAGGGAGGTCATACTCAAAATCTTCCAAGCTAGGTTTCAATAGTATGTAAACAGAGAATTTTCAGATGAACAATTCAGTTAAGTCTCTCAGTTGTGTCCTACTCTTTGCTACCCAAGGAATTCAGCATCTGGACTTCCCTGTACATCACAATCTCCCGGATCTTGCTCAAAGTCATGTCCATTGAATCAGTGATGCCATCCAACTATCTCATCTTTTGTCATTGGCTTCTTCTTCTGCCTTTTATTTTTCCCAACACCAAGGTCTTTTCCAATGAGAGTCATCTCTTGGCATCAGGTGGCCAAAGTATTGAAGCTTCCGCTTCAGTATAGGTCCTTCTAATGAATATTCAGGACTGATTTTCTTTAGGACTTACTGGTTTGATAACCTTGCATTCCAAGGGACTCTCCAGAGTCTTTTCCAACACCACAGTTCAAAGGCGCCAATTCTTCAGTGCTAAGTCTTTATTTATTTAATTTTTTTTTCAGAGTTTTGTTGTCTACTATCACACATCAACCTGAAACCTCCATAGGTCTATGCATGTCCACCCTCCTCAAACTCCTTCCCATCTCCCTCCCCATCATACCCATCCAGGTTGCTAAAGAGCCCCTATTTGAGATCCCATAGTCCCACAGCATATTCCCCTCCCTCACCCCAATGTCCATAACACTGTTCTCCATGTCTGCCTCTCCACTGCTGCTCTGCATATTCATTTATCAGCACCATCTTTCTAGATTCTGCATATGTGTGTCACTATACAATATGTATCTTTCTGTCTCTTATACACTTCACTCTGTGTAATAGTTTCTAGATTCATCCACCTCAATGCAACAGATTCAAATGCATTTGTTTTTATGGCTGAGTAATATTCCATTGTATATATGTACCACATCTTCTTTATTTATTCATCTGTCGATGCACATCTAAGTTGCCTCCATGTTCTAGCTATTGTAAAGGGTGCTGCAATGAACAATGGTGTACGTATGTCTCTTTCAATTTTTATATCCTCAGGGTATATAGATAAGTAGTGGGATTGCTGGATCATATGGTGGCTCTATTTCTAGTTTTTTAAGGAATCTCCATACTGTCTTCAATAATGGCTGTATCAGTTAACATTCCCACTAACAGTGCAAGAGGGTTCCTTTTTCTCCACACCTTCTCCAGCATTTATTATTTGCAGACTTTTTGATGACGGCCATTCTGACTGATGTGAGGTGATATTTCATTGTAGTTTTGATTTGCATTTCTCTAACAATGAGCTTTTTTGGCCATCTGTATGTCTTCTTTGGAGATATGTCTGTTTAGGTTTTTCTCCCATTTTTTGATTGGGTGGTTTATTTTTTTGGTGCTGGGTTGTTTAAGCTGCTTGCATATTTTTGAAATTAATTCTTTGTCAGTTGTTTCATTTTCTGTTATTTCCTCCCATTCTCAGGGTTGTCTTTTCACCTTGTTTATAGTTTCTTTTGTTGTGTAAAAACTTTTAGATTTACTTAGATTCCAAATTGTTTATTTTTCTTTATTTCCATTATTCTGGGAGGTTAATCATAGTAGATCCTGCTTTGACTTATGTCATCGAAATTTCTACCAATGTTTTCTTCAAAGAGTTTCATGGTTTCTGGTCTTACATAGTCTTTTACATTTTGAGTTTATCTTTGTGCATGGTGTTAGGTAGTGTCAAACTCCTTCCCATCTCCCTCCCCATCATACCCATCCAGGTTGCTAAAGAGCCCTATTTGAGATCCCATAGTCCCACAGCATATTCCCCTCCCTCACCCCAATGTCCATAACACTGTTCTCCATGTCTGCCTCTCCACTGCTGCTCTGCATATTCATTTATCAGCACCATCTTTCTAGATTCTGCATATGTGTGTCACTATACAATATGTATCTTTCTGTCTCTTATACACTTCACTCTGTGTAATAGTTTCTAGATTCATCCACCTCAATGCAACAGATTCAAATGCATTTGTTTTTATGGCTGAGTAATATTCCATTGTATATATGTACCACATCTTCTTTATTTATTCATCTGTCGATGCACATCTAAGTTGCCTCCATGTTCTAGCTATTGTAAAGGGTGCTGCAATGAACAATGGTGTACGTATGTCTCTTTCAATTTTTATATCCTCAGGGTATATAGATAAGTAGTGGGATTGCTGGATCATATGGTGGCTCTATTTCTAGTTTTTTAAGGAATCTCCATACTGTCTTCAATAATGGCTGTATCAGTTAACATTCCCACTAACAGTGCAAGAGGGTTCCTTTTTCTCCACACCTTCTCCAGCATTTATTATTTGCAGACTTTTTGATGACGGCCATTCTGACTGATGTGAGGTGATATTTCATTGTAGTTTTGATTTGCATTTCTCTAACAATGAGCTTTTTTGGCCATCTGTATGTCTTCTTTGGAGATATGTCTGTTTAGGTTTTTCTCCCATTTTTTGATTGGGTGGTTTATTTTTTTGGTGCTGGGTTGTTTAAGCTGCTTGCATATTTTTGAAATTAATTCTTTGTCAGTTGTTTCATTTTCTGTTATTTCCTCCCATTCTCAGGGTTGTCTTTTCACCTTGTTTATAGTTTCTTTTGTTGTGTAAAAACTTTTAGATTTACTTAGATTCCAAATTGTTTATTTTTCTCTTTATTTCCATTATTCTGGGAGGTGAATCATAGAAGATCCTGCTTTGACTTATGTCATCGAATTTTCTACCTATGTTTTCTTCTAAGAGTTTTATGGTTTCTGGTCTTACAGTTAGGTCTTTGATACATTTTGAGTTTATCTTTGTGCATGGTGTTAGGTAGTGCTCCAAATTCATTCTTTTACGTATTTCTGTTCAGTTTTCCCCACACCATTTATTGAAGAGGCTGTCTTTGTGACATTGTATATTCTTGCCTACTTCGTCAAAAATAAAGTACCCATAAGTGTGTGGGTTAATCTCTGATCTCTCTATCTTGTTCCAATGGTCTATATTTCTGTTTTTGTGCCAGTACCATACTGTCTTGATAATTATCGCTTTGTAGTATAGTCTGAAGTCAGGAAGGTTGACTCCTCCAGCTCCATTATTCTTTCTCCAGACTGCTTTGGCTATCTGGGTCTTTTGCGCTTCCATTTGAACTGTGATTTTTTTTTGTTCTAGCATTAAACAGGGACTTCTTAACTCAAGATCATTTTTCAAAGACGATGCATTTATGCTGAATTTTGAACCTGATTAAATTAAGTGTTTATATCTTCAGTGTTCAGTTCCTTTAAGTAGTTTCAGCAGGTAATGGAACTTTCTTGAATAGGAATTCGAGCTAGGAAAGGATACGTTTTTAGGACATGAAATGTTTCCCAAGAGCATCTCTATCTCCACACTAGCTTCCTGGACCTGGAAAACATCTCTTCTGCTAAACCTATATAAGCCTTCTAACCACTTGCTTGAGGTCCACTTTGCCTCTTATAATTGTTTTTCCATGTCGAAGTCATGGCATGTTCATTCATGTACTTTCCTGATTCAAAAACTTGCAGAGTTGCTTAGGAGAAAACTCCTTCAAATAGCTGATCCCTTATTGTGATCTGTTCCCTTCCTGCCTCTCCAGCCCATCTGGCATGTTTTGAGCAGTTTCTGCAGTTGGCAGACCTGCCCTTTCAATGCACTGTATTTATCCATCCAGCAGATGGCTGGATTCAAGGCCTTTCTATCATCTACCAGCTGTCTCTTCATAGGCAAATTGTCTTTTCACCTTGTTTATAGTTTCTTTTGTTGTGTAAAACTTTTAGATTTACTTAGATTCCAAATTGTTTATTTTCTTTATTTCCATTATTCTGGGAGGTGAATCATAGAAGATCCTGCTTTGACTTATGTCATCGAATTTTCTACCTATGTTTTCTTCTAAGAGTTTTATGGTTTCTGGTCTTACAGTTAGGTCTTTGATACATTTTGAGTTTATCTTTGTGCATGGTGTTAGGTAGTGCTCCAAATTCATTCTTTTACGTATTTCTGTTCAGTTTTCCCCACACCATTTATTGAAGAGGCTGTCTTTGTGACATTGTATATTCTTGCCTACTTCGTCAAAAATAAAGTACCCATAAGTGTGTGGGTTAATCTCTGATCTCTCTATCTTGTTCCAATGGTCTATATTTCTGTTTTTGTGCCAGTACCATACTGTCTTGATAATTATCGCTTTGTAGTATAGTCTGAAGTCAGGAAGGTTGACTCCTCCAGCTCCATTATTCTTTCTCCAGACTGCTTTGGCTATCTGGGTCTTTTGCGCTTCCATTTGAACTGTGATTTTTTTTTGTTCTAGCATTAAACAGGGACTTCTTAACTCAAGATCATTTTTCAAAGACGATGCATTTATGCTGAATTTTGAACCTGATTAAATTAAGTGTTTATATCTTCAGTGTTCAGTTCCTTTAAGTAGTTTCAGCAGGTAATGGAACTTTCTTGAATAGGAATTCGAGCTAGGAAAGGATACGTTTTTAGGACATGAAATGTTTCCCAAGAGCATCTCTATCTCCACACTAGCTTCCTGGACCTGGAAAACATCTCTTCTGCTAAACCTATATAAGCCTTCTAACCACTTGCTTGAGGTCCACTTTGCCTCTTATAATTGTTTTTCCATGTCGAAGTCATGGCATGTTCATTCATGTACTTTCCTGATTCAAAAACTTGCAGAGTTGCTTAGGAGAAAACTCCTTCAAATAGCTGATCCCTTATTGTGATCTGTTCCCTTCCTGCCTCTCCAGCCCATCTGGCATGTTTTGAGCAGTTTCTGCAGTTGGCAGACCTGCCCTTTCAATGCACTGTATTTATCCATCCAGCAGATGGCTGGATTCAAGGCCTTTCTATCATCTACCAGCTGTCTCTTCATAGGCAAATTGCCTAACTTTCTCGTGTTTCAGTTTCCTGTCTGTAAAAACAGGATAACAGGATAACAATCTCCCTATGTACCTCTCAGTATGAGGATTATATGAGTGAAAATGTAGATAGGCAGATGATAACAACTAAGTGTTTCGAATTGTTACCATTTATTGAGAACCTGTGATATGCAGGACACTCTATGAGACATTTTGTAGATTCTATACATTGTTACATTTAATCTTGATTCAGTCTTTCTTTCTTTACTAGCTCTATAGATGCCAGAATCTCCTATACATTGCATCCCTCCAAAGGGGAGAGGGAATCATGCCAAAGAAAACAAGACAAAACAAAGATTCATGAAAATCAAATGAATCCCCAGGCATTAAACAAAAGATTTGCTCAACATTTGCAAAATTTAAATTACTAAATTACATATATGGTCCAAAGGTAGATACAATCAAAAGTGTTTATTTTCTTTAATTTGTTTATACTTTCATTAAATTTTAAAAACTTTATTGAAATATAGTTATTTAAAATGTCATTTTTAAATTTTGCTATACAGCAAAATGACTCAGTTATATATACTTTTTCATATTCTTTTCCATTATGGTTTATCACAGGATATTGGATATAGTTCCTTGTGCTATACAGTAGGACCTTATTGTTTTCAAACAGTTTAAATTTCACAGGGGTTCCAGATCCAAAAGTCATCAGGCCAATACTGGCAATGGTTCCTGGCAAATTTAAAGACTGTTTTAAAATAATTGTCAGCATTTCCTCCCAGAAGTTTGTTAAGTACTTTTCAGATGCATAGCCCAATGTTTTCCTCAAACTTCATTCTAGCTTATTCAGACTTTGCCTGACCATTATTTGCCTACATTTCTGAATAAAGAAGCATAGTTCCCTAATTAAGTATTAAGAAATTTCAAAGACACTATCCTATTTTTAATAGAAAAAGAAAAGGTCTAGTTAACAAACCAGTTCACCTACTAAAAGGTATCCTGGGGTTGATGTGCACTTATGAGTTTAAGTTGAACACTTTTCAGAGAAGTGCACTTGTTCCTGAGATGAGCTGTAAAAAAAGTTACATAACTCAGTGTCCATTTCAAATGCAATTTCAAAGAAGACTGAAACCACCCTTAAGAAATCAACATGTATGTAAATTCACAATCTTATAAGTATCTTGCATGTGTTTCTGTGTGAGTATGTGTGTTTCTGTGTGAGTGTATGTGTGTGTGTGCAATTGTGAAGCGGTCTTGACAACTAATTACAGGGTTCTGGGAAACAAGACACACACATGTCCAGTTTATCTTGATGCCTCTTTGGTTTCATGTTTCAGTTCCAGAGATGCCAGTGGTACATATACCTCTGTCATTCAAGGCTGAAGCGAGTGTGGCACCAGGGGGCACCTTCTGTCTCTTTTCTCCTGTTTGTCTCATATTTTCTACTACAGACATCTCCTTGTTCATCCATCTGCCTCTTTGCCTTATCTGCCTCTACACTGGACTCAGGAAAATACTTTCTCTCGCTGACTTCATGGATAGAAAGCATGAATCAAATGGTTTAAAAATACAGACTTTTCAAAATAAAGGCATAGATTTGGCTCCATCATTGCTGTTGAACAGAATGGTACTATATGAGGTTTGATATTAAGGCAACACTCTGGATAATTGGAAAGGGTCAGTGGAAGGGCTAATGAATGTTGTTTTATATGTAAATTTACCACAAGTCCTTGAATTATAACATTTCCAAAGGAAAAAAAAAAGCTATTTTTTCCCTTCATTTCTTCAAAAAGTTTCTTCTTGCTAAAAAGAAGATAGATTGATCTCCTTTGAATGGGGTAGTCAATGACTTTGCTGATGCTATTTATATTGCATTAGAACTCCATATATTCAACATAAAATGTTTAAATACACCTTTTAACATAGAAAATGAAAATGTGGAAAAGTTCCTTTCTATTACTGCTTTTATAGCAAGAAAAATCTTTGTCCTGTTTGCTAGTTTTTTACTACCATCTTGCTCAGGTAATCATTTCAAAGCTTTAAGACTATAATAGTTTTCCACATTTCTTTGCTCAGGTACTAAAAGGTATCCTGGGGTTGATGTGCACTTATGAGTTTAAGTTGAACACTTTTCAGAGAAGTGCACTTGTTCCTGAGATGAGCTGTAAAAAAAGTTACATAACTCAGTGTCCATTTCAAATGCAATTTCAAAGAAGACTGAAACCACCCTTAAGAAATCAACATGTATGTAAATTCACAATCTTATAAGTATCTTGCATGTGTTTCTGTGTGAGTATGTGTGTTTCTGTGTGAGTGTATGTGTGTGTGTGCAATTGTGAAGCGGTCTTGACAACTAATTACAGGGTTCTGGGAAACAAGACACACACATGTCCAGTTTATCTTGATGCCTCTTTGGTTTCATGTTTCAGTTCCAGAGATGCCAGTGGTACATATACCTCTGTCATTCAAGGCTGAAGCGAGTGTGGCACCAGGGGGCACCTTCTGTCTCTTTTCTCCTGTTTGTCTCATATTTTCTACTACAGACATCTCCTTGTTCATCCATCTGCCTCTTTGCCTTATCTGCCTCTACACTGGACTCAGGAAAATACTTTCTCTCGCTGACTTCATGGATAGAAAGCATGAATCAAATGGTTTAAAAATACAGACTTTTCAAAATAAAGGCATAGATTTGGCTCCATCATTGCTGTTGAACAGAATGGTACTATATGAGGTTTGATATTAAGGCAACACTCTGGATAATTGGAAAGGGTCAGTGGAAGGGCTAATGAATGTTGTTTTATATGTAAATTTACCACAAGTCCTTGAATTATAACATTTCCAAAGGAAAAAAAAAAGCTATTTTTTCCCTTCATTTCTTCAAAAAGTTTCTTCTTGCTAAAAAGAAGATAGATTGATCTCCTTTGAATGGGGTAGTCAATGACTTTGCTGATGCTATTTATATTGCATTAGAACTCCATATATTCAACATAAAATGTTTAAATACACCTTTTAACATAGAAAATGAAAATGTGGAAAAGTTCCTTTCTATTACTGCTTTTATAGCAAGAAAAATCTTTGTCCTGTTTGCTAGTTTTTTACTACCATCTTGCTCAGGTAATCATTTCAAAGCTTTAAGACTATAATAGTAGCATTTGTTTTCCTTTCTTATCATCCCTTCATTTTAGAAATCTAATCTGAGTTCCTGTTCTTAAAGACACCGAGACTATTTCAAATTAAAAAATAACACTGTGTTAAGTTGGATTTTATTTATTTACATGGAAAGGAATTACATTGATGTGTACTATAAAAATACCTAAAGAATCTTAAGCTTTAAAAGTACTCTGTCCATGGGATTTCCCTAACAAGAACACTGGAGTAGATAGCCATTTGCTTCTCTAGGGGATCTTTCTGACCCAGGGATCAAGCCCAGGTCTTCTCCATTGCAAGTTGTCTCCTGCATTGCAGGCTAATTCTTTACTAACTGAGCAACCAGGGAAGCCTAACAGATTATTCAATAAGTCAGAACCCCTAGTAACAAGGAGTAATACTGCTGAAGTGAAGAAAAAATATCAGGTCACTTGAAAGAAAATTCTGAATTTGCTGAGGATAAACCAAATCAAGTGCTGTAACAAGAAAAGACAAAGAATGTTCATTATTTATGGTTGCTTCTAAGTATGTAATCTGTGAAGTTCTCATTTTATGAATGAGGATTCCAGCTGTCTTCTAATATAATTTAACAAGGCCTTTTAGATTTGTGAATCATACAAAATAACTTTAAAAAGTAAATATTATGGCTAAATATTACTATCAGGATGGAATTGTAGAGAAAGGATAAAGAGGCAATCAAAACATAGAGGAAGAAACAACCACAGATTGAATACATTCAAGAGATTAGATCCAGTGGACTGAATACATGAAGAACTATGGACTGAGGTTCATAACATTGTATAGGAGGTGGTGACCAAAATCATCCCTCAGAAAAGAATTCAAGAAGGCAAAGTGGTTGTCTGAATAGGTCTTACAAATTGCTGAGAAAAGAAGAGAGAGGTGTGAAAGGCAAAGAAGAAAGGGAAAGATATGTCCAACTGAGTGCAGAGATCCAGAGAATAGCAAAGAAAGATAAGAAAGCCTTCTTAAGTGAACAATGCAAAGAAATAGAGAAAAATAATAGAATGGGAAACACTAGAGATCTCTTCAAGAAAATTAGAGGTACCAGAGAATATTTCATTCAAAGGTGGGCACAATAGAAGACAGAAGCAGCAAGGACATAACTAATAGAAACAGAAGAGATTAAGAAGAGATAACAAGAATACACAGGAAAACTATGCAAAGAAGATCTTAATGACCCAGAAAACCATGATGGTGTGATCATTCATCTAGAAACAGACATCCTGAAGTGCGAAGTCAAGTGGGCTTTAGGAAGCATTACAAAAAACAAAGACAGTGGCAGTAATAGAATTCCAGCTGAACTATTTCAAATCCTGAAAGATGATGCTGTTAAAGTGCTATATGCAATACACCAGCATATTTGAAAAATTCAACAGTGGCTTCAGGACTGGAAAAGGTCAGTTTTTATTATAATTCCAAAGAAGGGCATTGCCAAATAATGTTTAAACTACCCAATAACTGTACTCATTTTACAAGCTAGCAAGGACACACTCAAAATCCTTCAAGCTAGGCTTCAAAAGTACATGAACCAAGAACTTTCAGATGTACAAATTGTATTTATAAAAGTCAGAGAAACCAAAGATCAAATTGCCAACATTCAATGAATCATAGAAAAAGCAATGTGTTCAGTTCAGTTGCTCAGTCATATCCAACTATTTACAACTCCATGGACAGAAGCGTCAGGCTTCCCTGTCCTTCACCGCTACCTGGAGCTTGCTCAAACTCACGTCCATTGAGTCATCCAACCATTTCAGCCTCTGTCATTCTTTTCTTCTTCTGCCTTCTATTTCTCCCAACATCAGAGTCTTCTCCAGTGAGTCTTCTTCACATCGGGTGGTCAAGTACTGGAATTTCAGCTTCAGCATTAGTCCTTCCAATGAGTATTCAGAGTTGATTTCCTTTAGGATTGACTAGTTTGATATCCTTGAAATCCCAAAGGGGCTCTCCAGAGTCTTCTCTAATACCACAGTTCAAAGGCATCAGTTCTCAGTTTTCTCTATGGTCCAACTTTCACATTCATATATGATGACTGGAAAAGTCATACCTTTGACTATACAGACTTTTGCCAGCAAAGTGATGTCTTTACTTTATAATACACTTTCTAGATTTGTCATAGCTTTTCTTCCAAGAAGCAAGTGCCTTTTAATTTTACAGCTGAAGTCACCACCCCAATGATTCTGGAGCCCAAGAAAGTCAAGTCTGTCGCTGTTTCCACTATTTGCCCAAGGACACTACAGGAAAAACTACAGGAAAACTTGCAAAGAAGATCTTAATGACCCAGAAAACCATGATGGTGTGATCATTCATCTAGAAACAGACATCCTGAAGTGCGAAGTCAAGTGGGCTTTAGGAAGCATTACAAAAAACAAAGACAGTGGCAGTAATAGAATTCCAGCTGAACTATTTCAAATCCTGAAAGATGATGCTGTTAAAGTGCTATATGCAATACACCAGCATATTTGAAAAATTCAACAGTGGCTTCAGGACTGGAAAAGGTCAGTTTTTATTATAATTCCAAAGAAGGGCATTGCCAAATAATGTTTAAACTACCCAATAACTGTACTCATTTTACAAGCTAGCAAGGACACACTCAAAATCCTTCAAGCTAGGCTTCAAAAGTACATGAACCAAGAACTTTCAGATGTACAAATTGTATTTATAAAAGTCAGAGAAACCAAAGATCAAATTGCCAACATTCAATGAATCATAGAAAAAGCAATGTGTTCAGTTCAGTTGCTCAGTCATATCCAACTATTTACAACTCCATGGACAGAAGCCTGTCAGGCTTCCCTGTCCTTCACCGCTACCTGGAGCTTGCTCAAACTCACGTCCATTGAGTCATCCAACCATTTCAGCCTCTGTCATTCTTTTCTTCTTCTGCCTTCTATTTCTCCCAACATCAGAGTCTTCTCCAGTGAGTCTTCTTCACATCGGGTGGTCAAGTACTGGAATTTCAGCTTCAGCATTAGTCCTTCCAATGAGTATTCAGAGTTGATTTCCTTTAGGATTGACTAGTTTGATATCCTTGAAATCCAAGGGACTCTCCAGAGTCTTCTCTAATACCACAGTTCAAAGGCATCAGTTCTCAGTTTTCTCTATGGTCCAACTTTCACATTCATATATGATGACTGGAAAAGTCATACCTTTGACTATACAGACTTTTGCCAGCAAAGTGATGTCTTTACTTTATAATACACTTTCTAGATTTGTCATAGCTTTTCTTCCAAGAAGCAAGTGCCTTTTAATTTTACAGCTGAAGTCACCACCCCAATGATTCTGGAGCCCAAGAAAGTCAAGTCTGTCGCTGTTTCCACTATTTGCCCATCTTGCCATGAAGTGATGTGGCCAGATGCCATGATCTTAGCTTTCTAAGGCTAAGGCTCTCTCTTGCTGCTAAGCATGGGAAATCAAGAAGGGGCACTGAGTCAGAATCGGTGTTAGATTTGAATCTTGCTATTCTCCCTCAGTAGGGGAAGGTGCACATGGATTTACCCCCAGAATTAAAATTTTCAAAAGCCAATGTCTGCTAAACAGAAAGTTTATTAATTTACTGTTTCTGGACTTCCCTGGTGGTCACATGGCTAAGACTCCATGCTCCCAATGCATGAGTTCAACCCTTGGTCCAGGAACTGGGTATCACATGTTACAAGTGAGAGTTCTCATGCCACAACTCAAGATGCTTCTGTGGGGACCTTCCGCAGAAAGGAAGGCAGTGGGATTGCCCCTGGCTGAACTGGGAGATCTCAGAGAGAGGCGAGTCTGCTGCCTGCCCCCCAGCTCCCTGGCGAATGCAGGAGACAATCAGACATGGCAGGGGCTCCGTCAAAGCAGTTCCATTTTATTAGTGCAGACGTACAGTTTTATAGGCAGACTAAGAGGGTTTTGCAAGGGACTTCCTATAGTTACACCAATCAAGCTAAAGGTCAAGCAATTCTGTATTTACATCACAATAGAAATTTATGATGAGCATGCATTGTCCATGAGCCTGGAAACCAGGGGGATCAATCAGAAGTTTTGACAATGGACTTTAGATTATGCCCTTGTCTCTTCCTGTAGATGTCATCTTAGCCCCAAACCACAAACATGTGCTTAAGTTTCCTTATGCTTGCAAAGGCCCTCTTTCATTTAGGGCCCCACATTCTACATACCACAATGAATGTCAAAGATCCTGTGTGCAATAACTATGACCCAGCATGTCCAATTATAAATAAACACTAAGAAAATTTATTTATTATTTCCAATAGATAGGTAATTAAAGAGTAGAATTCATTTTTGGACTAGAAAAAACTTTGGAACTATCCAGACTAAGGAAACTTTTAGTATTATTAAGAAGAAAGATATTTTTATAAAGGAAATGTTCAAAGCTTCATCTTTTAACCTGGGTAATAATAAACAGACAGTGGTGGTGGCTTGATATTAGTTCAATAGTTAAAAAGTAAAACAAACAAACAAAAATAGCTCAAGTTCCAGAATTAGGGTGTTTGAGGTTGTGAAATGGCCTAATATCACATAGGTATGAAAACCAATACTCAAATTACAGTTTATGTGGAAGGAAGGTTCTCAGTGAGCTAATTTTACTCAGTAACAGACCACAGTTCCTCACTGTCAATCATCCATTCATTTTTCCCTTTCACCACTTGAAATTTACCCATAGCAGAGATAATTGCAGTATTTTGTGCTCTGGGATTTTTATATTTACATATTTTAATATAATTGAGGTTTCTTTCTTTCTTTCTTTTTGAAGCCAGAAAGCTTTCTCTATTGCATCTTGCAAGAAATAGGTAAGGTTTTTTGTTTTCTTTTTTTCTGTTTATAATGATGCCTTTCTGTCATATAATCAGTTTCAAATAATTTCAACTGTGCTATAAGTAGATTCAAATTAAAAAAATATAAATCAAATGCTTGTTTTCTATTTCACACATTTGAAGATTGAGGAGTAAGCATATTTTTAGCTGGTCTCTAAATTCTTAATCTTACCAGGCTTTGGGGAATGGAAAGGAAACTTGTGTTGGCATTCTACCTGGTGTCATTTGGATCCTCGATATTCTGGCTTCAGTTTGCATGCTAAGGATTTGGCATAGTGAGGCCAAGACCAGTATAAATAGACCTCTGGTTTCTGAAATACTGGGAGCATTATGTTCATAATGCAAGAAAGCTTAAAAACATTGCTTTCATTATAATTGGAGCTGTTCTAACAATCCTGTAGACATACTGTTTATATCTGGATTTATTTTTCTCAATGTTTCTTTGTAAAAGTTCTGTACTTTGTAGATGGCTTAAAAAATGGTTATAATGAAACCGAGATGCATGGATGCCAGAGAAATGTGTAGGCTATGAAATACAATGACTTAAAAAGTCCGTTTTGTCCCTACATCATCCAGGCTTACCACTTACACTCTCCACACACATTGGAGTTCTGCCATCTTTCTACTTTGCAGTAGGAAGAACTGGCCCAGAAGCCTTCTTCTTTGCAAAGTTATGTGGGTGGGAAAGGAAATCTTCTGGAAAAGTTACTTTGGTAAATGTTATTGTCATTTTTGTGCAACTGAATCTCAGTACCCATAGGAAAGTTTAAACTGTTTTCTAAATCAATTTACTTTAAACTGAATTGAGCTAAAAATTTGACTATCCACATGAACAGACTCTTAGAACAGGCTGTAGTTAAGATGGAGGTAAGAATTGCATTTGTACTGAAGAATGCTATTTACAAGCAAAAGGGAACTGTTACATGAATATTCTATTAAAGACTAATCAAGACATTATATTAGGGAAATTCCTTTAAAATGATCTATGATAACTATCATATTAATGTCTATAACCTATCTTTCTGGCCCTAATTTCAGATTCCAAGTTTTTTAACCTAAACAACTGAAAGAGTAGGCTTGTCTGAAGATGAACATCATAGATCATTAGGTGAAAGAGGTTTAAATTCAATAGCAATCTCAGTAAACGGAAACTGGAACCTGTCAGCATTTCTGTGGTATTTATAGCCAGGAGACTGGCTGAGATCATCCAGGGAGTCAGTGTAGATAGAGAAGAGATGAAAAATTATCTCTGTGATGCTGCACATGTGATATCTGGGGATATGGGGAGAAGCAAATGAAGGGACCTGAGAAGAAAGAGTAGAAGAATCAGTCTGGGCTCTATGTGCTTGTGGGCAGCACACATTAACATATTCCCACCTAGTAAGGGTCTCAGTATCTGCAAAACAATTTAAAGATACTGTTGTGTGTATCCCTTGAGGGAAAACCAGGATGCTGCCCCAAGGCTGCACTATTGTTTATTGGCTACTCCTCTCTTGTTTCACCATCTCCTCCTTTTCCTGATTAACAACTGCTGGAACTTGCTCATGAGAACTCAGGGAATATCCTGGAGGCTGAATTAAGCTTATTTCCTGTCATCAAGGAGTGGGGGACACACGAGGACTTTTGTAAACAAGATTCTCACAGGCTTCTGCTTGGTATTTAGGGTATTGAGAGGTCAACTAAGTTGAGGACCTAGAACAGAGCACTGAACTTACCTGTATGGAGGTCATGGTTACCCTTAATGGACAAAAGATGAGGCAAATGCTTTCTTAGAGTAGGTTTAAAAAGAACTGGCAGGGAGAGGCAAGTGTAGACACCTCAATCTTTAAGTGCTCCTCTCGTCCATACTCTCGTCTTCTGGCTAAACTTCCTTGGGACAGGAGTGTAATGACCCCTTTAAAACAGAAGTCAGATATGGTCACTCTCTACTACAAACTTTTCTGTATTAGAGAGACAAAAGGAGGCATCTTTATCTGATGCCTGCCCCTTTATCTCTATCATTTTAGTGAGGATTTTGGGTTGATTCTATAAAAAATCGCACTGTCCTCTGTCACCTCCTACACTGGTTATTTCAAATTTTGTCTGAGGCACTAGCTTTTAAACTTTTTTTTCTGAGCTGCAAGAATGCTATTTACAAGAAGGAACTGTTACATGAATATTCTATTAAAGACTCAGTAAAGGATTTTTGATAAAAATTAATGTCTAACCTATCTTTCTGGCCCTAATTTCAGATTCCAAGTTTTTTAACCTAAACAACTGAAAGAGTAGGCTTGTCTGAAGATGAACATCATAGATCATTAGGTGAAAGAGGTTTAAATTCAATAGCAATCTCAGTAAACGGAAACTGGAACCTGTCAGCATTTCTGTGGTATTTATAGCCAGGAGACTGGCTGAGATCATCCAGGGAGTCAGTGTAGATAGAGAAGAGATGAAAAATTATCTCTGTGATGCTGCACATGTGATATCTGGGGATATGGGGAGAAGCAAATGAAGGGACCTGAGAAGAAAGAGTAGAAGAATCAGTCTGGGCTCTATGTGCTTGTGGGCAGCACACACTTAACATATTCCCACCTAGTAAGGGTCTCAGTATCTGCAAAACAATTTAAAGATACTGTTGTGTGTATCCCTTGAGGGAAAACCAGGATGCTGCCCCAAGGCTGCACTATTGTTTATTGGCTACTCCTCTCTTGTTTCACCATCTCCTCCTTTTCCTGATTAACAACTGCTGGAACTTGCTCATGAGAACTCAGGGAATATCCTGGAGGCTGAATTAAGCTTATTTCCTGTCATCAAGGAGTGGGGGACACACGAGGACTTTTGTAAACAAGATTCTCACAGGCTTCTGCTTGGTATTTAGGGTATTGAGAGGTCAACTAAGTTGAGGACCTAGAACAGAGCACTGAACTTACCTGTATGGAGGTCATGGTTACCCTTAATGGACAAAAGATGAGGCAAATGCTTTCTTAGAGTAGGTTTAAAAAGAACTGGCAGGGAGAGGCAAGTGTAGACACCTCAATCTTTAAGTGCTCCTCTCGTCCATACTCTCGTCTTCTGGCTAAACTTCCTTGGGACAGGAGTGTAATGACCCCTTTAAAACAGAAGTCAGATATGGTCACTCTCTACTACAAACTTTTCTGTATTAGAGACAAAAGGAGGCATCTTTATCTGATGCCTGCCCCTTTATCTCTATCATTTTAGTGAGGATTTTGGGTTGATTCTATAAAAAATCGCACTGTCCTCTGTCACCTCCTACACTGGTATTCACTTTTGTGCTTAAACTTTTGTCTGAGGCACTAGCTAATATTTTACATATTTATCATATTTATTGTTTGCTTCTCTCCCCAGGAAGTCAACTCCACAGCATCTTGTGTCCTTGTGTATACCCTGTACTTAAGAACACTACTTATCACCCAGAGGGAATGCAATAAATATTTGCTGAAAAAGTAAATGAGAGTCATGTTATTCATTTCTGTATAAAATAAAACAAATCTCTGTTGTAGTTTTCCCATAGCAAACATAAACACCAGCAAATAACAGCACCGTATACTTTCAAGTCATTAGGTGAAACATTTATGACTACTTTAAATGGCAATAAATAGAAGTAATAATTGATGAACTTATTACAGAAGACCTATATTTTCAAGGAAATTCATATAAAGAACAGATAATGATATTTTGACATACACATATGTAAAACTAGAAAATGATATACTTTAAGCATGTTTATCAAAAGTAAAAAGATGTTGAAATATAACACTTGATTATTTTTGCTTCTGTGAAATTAGTAAACTAAACTGTTTGCTATTATCATTTAGTCAGTAAACCTTCCTTGGATTGTAGGCTGCCAGGCTTCTCTGTCTGTGGGATTTCCCAGGCAAGCATATGGACAGGGTTACCATTTCTTTCTCCAGGATTCTTCCTGACCTAGGGGTCAAATCCACATCTCCTCCAAGGTGCTTTCAACATTAAGATGATTTTGATATTTCATTATTATAATACAAAACAAAAACAGTCAGATATACATTTCCAGTCGCTAAATGTTATAAGAATATAATGTACAGCATGGAAATTGTAGATAATGATACTTTATTGCATATTAAAAAGTCCCTAAAAGAGCTAGAAGTTTTTATCACAGGCATACACACACACACACACACACACACACACACACGCAAAAGAAAAATTCTGTAACTCTGTATGGTGATAGATTTTAACTAGACTTTGTGTGGTGATTATGTCACAATGTATACTCAAAACTAACATAATGTTGTGTGTCAATTACACCTCAAAAATTTTAAATATAAATCTTTCATTTTTTTATTGTGTCACATTACAAATTCATAGACAGAATTAATGGGTCAGAGTATATGTACATATCTGAAGTTTGTAAAAATGATTGCCAAAGTTGTGAAAGTTGTCTTGATTTAAACTTTCATCAGCATTGTATGAGAATAATTTTATTACTATAAATCCATCAACATTAGGAGCCATAATTTGCAAATGTTTGCCAACTTGACAAATGCTTTAATTTTATTAAATAATTCTTCATGAGTTCATTACTAATTTTTATGTCATATGTTGAGAATTGCCTATGTCTGTGCTTCCCAACTTTCATTTAAATATTTTTCTTTTCTCTATTGATTTTAAATATGTATTTCATAAATTTATTAGTCCTTTTTCATATATGCCACAAATATTATAATCTCTTTTTGTATTATAATTCATATGTAGTCAAATTATCACTTCTTTCTTCTCCATTTTCCAGTTAGGTAACAGTATCCATTGCCATATTAAAACATTATAACTGCAGTACCGATCTGTATCTAACTTCAAGAATACTTTCCTTTTCAACTTTCCAGCTGACTTTCTCTTCCCTATAGGACTTTCTCTCCATCAATCCCTTTATTTTTTGCCCTCCTTCAAATCCTGATTTCCTTCCTTATTCAGCAATAAGATCAAGATGATAAACCCCCCAGAATACATCCTGAAGTCCTCTGACCCTCTTATTCTCTTTGGCCTATTCAAAATCTGTTTAACTTAAGATGATTTTGATATTTCATTATTATAATACAAAACAAAAACAGTCAGATATACATTTCCAGTCGCTAAATGTTATAAGAATATAATGTACAGCATGGAAATTGTAGATAATGATACTTTATTGCATATTAAAAAGTCCCTAAAAGAGCTAGAAGTTTTTATCACAGGCATACACACACACACACACACACACACACACACGCAAAAGAAAAATTCTGTAACTCTGTATGGTGATAGATTTTAACTAGACTTTGTGTGGTGATTATGTCACAATGTATACTCAAAACTAACATAATGTTGTGTGTCAATTACACCTCAAAAATTTTAAATATAAATCTTTCATTTTTTTATTGTGTCACATTACAAATTCATAGACAGAATTAATGGGTCAGAGTATATGTACATATCTGAAGTTTGTAAAAATGATTGCCAAAGTTGTGAAAGTTGTCTTGATTTAAACTTTCATCAGCATTGTATGAGAATAATTTTATTACTATAAATCCATCAACATTAGGAGCCATAATTTGCAAATGTTTGCCAACTTGACAAATGCTTTAATTTTATTAAATAATTCTTCATGAGTTCATTACTAATTTTTATGTCATATGTTGAGAATTGCCTATGTCTGTGCTTCCCAACTTTCATTTAAATATTTTTCTTTTCTCTATTGATTTTAAATATGTATTTCATAAATTTATTAGCCCTTTTTTCATATATGCCACAAATATTATAATCTCTTTTTGTATTATAATTCATATGTAGTCAAATTATCACTTCTTTCTTCTCCATTTTCCAGTTAGGTAACAGTATCCATTGCCATATTAAAACATTATAACTGCAGTACCGATCTGTATCTAACTTCAAGAATACTTTCCTTTTCAACTTTCCAGCTGACTTTCTCTTCCCTATAGGACTTTCTCTCCATCAATCCCTTTATTTTTTGCCCTCCTTCAAATCCTGATTTCCTTCCTTATTCAGCAATAAGATCAAGATGATAAACCCCCCAGAATACATCCTGAAGTCCTCTGACCCTCTTATTCTCTTTGGCCTATTCAAAAATCTGTTGATCGGATCCTGAATTGGATCCCTGGGTTGGGAAGATGCCCTGGAGAAGGGAATGACTTCCCACTCCAGTATTCTTGTCTGGAGAATTCCATGGACAGAGGAACCTAGTAGACTACAGTTCGTGGGGTTGCAAAGAGCTGGACACCATGAGTGACTTTCACTGGTGAACCAAGATCTCATATACCATGCAGTTCAGCCAAAAATAAAGAAAAGAAAAAGAAATGGAAAGGAGCATATGCGTGTAGGGAAGGAAATGTATGTTGAAGGAAAGCACTTCATTGGATGTGACTAACACAGTGCTTACGAACATTTGCTGGGCATGTGAACAATTTGTAGTGCTCTCATACATGGTGCATATTTAAAAGACCTAACTGAGAGAGCCTGAATCCATGGGTCTCAAGTGGGCTCTTTTATATGGTCATGGAAGAAGTTCTACAGGTGTATATGATGAGAAGGTTATAAACAGGGATGGGGGGAAGTTATCACGGAAGAATCATGGGGCATTTGCCAAAACTGAGATAGACCTGGATTTTGATGAATGTGAAACAGCATGTCCAGAAGTTTGGTCTCTGAATGGAGGGAATTACATCATCTTCTCTGTATTGCATACATTTTATTATACTTGGTTATGCCATTTTTGTATTTATATTGTTACTCATTTTATCAGAAGTTCCCCCACACTCTTTCATTCCATCCTTCATTCAACAAACACATTTTGAGCACCTCTTATGTGTTAGACACAGATGTATGGATGTGGATGTAAAATAAATAATCCCCAGGTTCAAGAAGTTCTTAGTATGGTTCTTTTAATACTTTGCCAGACTTTTCATAAAAATTGAACGATTGCTTTACAACTTAGAATTTATGTCAGCCAGCTACTTGTATAGGAAAGTTTAGTTTATTTCCAGCAAAATCTCATATTTTCTCCACTAAAACATTGGACATTTTTCCTTCTGAAAGCAAAATTCTGCCTTTAACAGATATTTTAAGGGAGAAAGCACTAGCCCTATTAAATCATAAGATCATCGTGATGAAATTCTAAATGAAAATTTGAAATCCTTACTACCCTGCTGGCCTTTGTAATTTAAGTATTTACAAAACATAACAGATATCTTTAAGAGACTTCACTCTTAGTTTGTTCATAAAGAGTGGTGACTGAAGCAGTTTTGACAGTGCCTTGTTCTGCGTAACTTGATATATGTGTGGGGAAGGGGGTTGGGTGTGTATATTTCCAGGTAGAATCACAGTTACAACTAGTTTAGATTCAGAAAGTAACTTAATTCTAAACTCTGACATCTTCTACTGTTGTCAGTTTATTTTCTATATCTTATTTTGAAAAGATACATTATGGTTATTCCACAACTTCTTCACATAGAACTATCTCAAAGTTACAAAATGTTGATCATAAGAGAACTGAACGAACATGTTTCTTCTCTTATGAATGTGTCGGTCAGTCATGAAACTACCACACAAATGCATTTTGTAAAATGCTGAAACAATATATGGGTATCGTGAAGTTAAAACAACCACACCATCAAAGGTAAAAGCCCTATTTCTTTGTTTCGTGAGGGTGACCTTCAGTTCACAGAAGACACCTGTTTTGATGGTGGTTTTCTCAAAGGAACACAGTGTGGTCTGCATCCTCCTTAATGAGAAGCCCTAGAGTTCTTCCAGGTGTTCCAGGGCCTAGCCTAGCAGCAGGTTGACCTCAAATGCTTGGGCAAAGCCACCTGCTGGCTCCACTCTGGTTCCTTGGGAGGTTTGCATTCCTGTGGCCTGTGGCTCTGCAGGATCCCGCTCAGCACCTCCCAGGCCCTGGCCTGGTTAATATCACAGATGCCTTCCAGCCATGAGGTGTTCTTTTGTATTAACATCAGCTCTCAAGAACGAGGGTCTCCTGCCATGATTTCTCTGCTTGGAGTATGATGTTTTTACTTCACTGAAGCCACATAAAAGAAAAGGAAATGCTTTTCTGCAGTCTGGATTAGGAACAAATAAATGTCTTCTTGCCTAAAATCATGAAAAGATCATTTGTCCTTTCATGTTTCATGAAAGTAATGATCCTCATTTTAATCTACAGATAGTGTAAGTTAGACTGAACATATAAATCTTGACAATATTAACATCCATGACATGTTTTAATTTTGTTACTTTATATATTGTATAAATATATACAGCAGAGTAAGTCGCTTGAGTGTGTTAAGATCAGATGGCAAAGGTGGTGATGGGATTCATCTATAAACCTAAGACATTTCAGGTTTCAGAGAGGAGATATTGTAGGTGGCAATGTGGGTGAGGAGATGATTCATAACACTGCAGGGCAGATTATATAGAGAACACAACGAGAAAGAGGAAACTGTCATGAAAGGAACCTGCAAAAGAGTGATTTTAAATTATCTGAAGAACAGTATAGCTATCAGACATTCATGCAGGTAGATTTGGTGCATTGTCCATGAGAAATTGAAGCAATGTCTTATCCCAAGCAATAATGTCAAAGGTACTGACATTATTTATGAGATGCATCATTGTTGCTTTTGATAAATAATAAAGGCATCATATTAAATGGAAAAATTATATTTAATGGGTACTTATACATTAAAATGATATATGGCTGATTCATAAAAAGACCTGGAGCATTTTGCATATATCTTTCTGGGTTTAAGGTACAATTACTTAAACTGAATCAACATTTTTAAAGATATAACAAACAATTCACAAGGGAAAGCTTTCACTAATCTGAAGTTCTCCAATGCGTCAAGAGATTTCATACACAAATGATATATCATGGATTAAGAAATCATAGGTGATAGAAGGCCACATTTCCATGTAGCCTTTAAACCTGGTTGGACCTTGCTTTTAAATAATGTCATCTGTGACCTAAAACAGGTAGAGATGCTCTAGTAGAAAAGTGATATACTAAGTCTAATACTTCAAAATATGTTTATTCAAAATAATAACTGCCATTTTTTCCCTGAAGATAACTTATTTGAGCTTTACCAATAATGAGGTAATTTTAAAACTTTTAATATAACTGAAATGTTATGTTATTATTTGCATTTATCCCACATATTTATGCTATTATTTATATTTATTAGAATACTATGACATTCTTAATAGTCAATTTATTTGTCTATGAACTGTACATTTACTCTGATTAAACAATATTTTTAAAATACTAGCAGGGAACACACATGTTTATGAATAACAAAAGTCTGTAAAAATTTAAAAAATAGAGCCGCCGGAACCCGCCCGCCGCCGCGAGGCGCCGCCGGGAGGCGCCGCCGGAACCCGCCCGCCGCCGCGAGGCGCCAAGGCGAATGCTAGTGTGTGAACTAGTATCACAGAACACCATAGCAAACCAGACATAGAGCCTACACCCCCTGACCAATCATCAAACCAAGGATCCTCGAAGCAGAAGCCCGGATTCCAAGACTCCACACTGATTATCAAAGAACATACAACACTACAGATTATTCACCTGTAAACAAGGTCTATCACCACCCAAGACACAAACCACTGAACCCTACAACGACAGAAACCCAAAGGACATTCATGCAGGTAGAGGAAAATTGAAGCAATGTCTTATCCCAAGCAATAATGTCAAAGGTACTGACATTATTTATGAGATGCATCATTGTTGCTTTTGATAAATAATAAAGGCATCATATTAAATGGAAAAATTATATTTAATGGGTACTTATACATTAAAATGATATATGGCTGATTCATAAAAAGACCTGGAGCATTTTGCATATATCTTTCTGGGTTTAAGGTACAATTACTTAAACTGAATCAACATTTTTAAAGATATAACAAACAATTCACAAGGGAAAGCTTTCACTAATCTGAAGTTCTCCAATGCGTCAAGAGATTTCATACACAAATGATATATCATGGATTAAGAAATCATAGGTGATAGAAGGCCACATTTCCATGTAGCCTTTAAACCTGGTTGGACCTTGCTTTTAAATAATGTCATCTGTGACCTAAAACAGGTAGAGATGCTCTAGTAGAAAAGTGATATACTAAGTCTAATACTTCAAAATATGTTTATTCAAAATAATAACTGCCATTTTTTCCCTGAAGATAACTTATTTGAGCTTTACCAATAATGAGGTAATTTTAAAACTTTTAATATAACTGAAATGTTATGTTATTATTTGCATTTATCCCACATATTTATGCTATTATTTATATTTATTAGAATACTATGACATTCTTAATAGTCAATTTATTTGTCTATGAACTGTACATTTACTCTGATTAAACAATATTTTTAAAATACTAGCAGGGAACACACATGTTTATGAATAACAAAAGTCTGTAAAAATTTAAAAATAGAGCCGCGGAACCGCCGCCCGGCGCGCGCGACCCGCCGCGGCGGCGCGCTGAACCCGCCCGCCGCCGCGAGGCGCCAAGGCGAATGCTAGTGTGTGAACTAGTATCACAGAACACCATAGCAAACCAGACATAGAGCCTACACCCCCTGACCAATCATCAAACCAAGGATCCTCGAAGCAGAAGCCCGGATTCCAAGACTCCACACTGATTATCAAAGAACATACAACACTACAGATTATTCACCTGTAAACAAGGTCTATCACCACCCAAGACACAAACCACTGAACCCTTCTACAACGACAGAAACCCAAAGGAAGGGAGAATTCAAGAAGCCTGGTAGGAATAAGAACTCCATACACACAGACACACACAAAGAAACAAAAATTAACTAATAATGAAACGTCAGAGAAAACAAATGAAGGACCAAGCTAGAGAAATACCACTTCAAATGACAGAGGAGGAGATAGACAAATTATCTGAAAGAGAATTCAGAAAAACTGTACTAATGAGGATGCAAAACACCGAAAACAGAATATTAGAGGAAATTAGTGCATTGAGAAAAGACATGCAGGAAATGAAAAATAAGCAAATAGAGAACACCAACTCAATTGCTGAACTCAAAAATACTATAGAAGGTCTCAACAGTAGAGTATCAGAGGCTGAAGAATGGATAAGTGAGTTGGAAGACAGAATGGTGGAAATAAGTGCTGAAGAACAGAACAAAGCCCAAAGAATTAAAAGAACTGAGGATAGCCTCAGAGACCTATGGGACAATATTAAACGCACCAACATTAGAATTATAGCAGTTCCAGAAGAAGAAGAAGAGAAGAAAGACTATGAAAAAATTCTTGAAGAGGTTATAGTTGAAAACTTCCCCAGCATGGGAAAGGAGATAGTCAACCAAGTCCAGGAAGCACAAAGAGTTCCATACAGGAGAAACCCCAGAAGAAACACACCAAGGCACATACTAATCAAACTAACGCAGACTAAATATAAAGACAGATTACTAAAAGCAGCTAGGAGCAAACAACAAATAACATATAAAGGAAACCCCATACGTTTATCTGCGGATCTCTCAACAGAAACCCTACAGGCCAGAAGAGAATGGCAAGATACATTTAAATGGCTAAAAGAGAATAACCTGCAACCACGAATTCTCTACCCAGCAAGAATCTCATTCAAAAACGATGGTGAAGTCAAAAGCATCACAGACAAGCAAAAACTAAAAGAATTCTGTACCACAAAACCAGCCCTACAACAAGCGTTAAAGGGCCTGATATAGCCAATAAATACAAGAGTAGGAGAAGCCTTACAAATCAAACCCCAAATTTCTAAGAAGATGACAATAGGAACATTCGTATCAATAATTACTTTGAGCGTAAATGGACTAAATGCTCCAACCAAACGACACAGGCTGGCTGAATGGATCCAGAAGCAAGACCCATATATATGCTGTTTACAAGAGACCCACTTCAGACCTAGAGACACTCATAGACTGAAAGTGAAAGGCTGGAAAAAGATATTTCATGCAAATGGAAATCAAAAGAAAGCTGGAGTAGCAATCCTTATATCGAACAAAATAGACTTTAAAGTAAAGAAGATTCTAAGAGACAAGGCAGGTCACTACATCATGATTAAGGGATCTATCCAAGAGGAAGACATGACAGTCATGAATATCTACGCACCCAACACAGGGGCACCTCAATACATAAGACAGGTGCTTTCAGACATAAAAGAAGAAATCAACAATAACACAATAATAGTAGGAGACTTTAACACTCCTCTCACACCAATGGACAGATCAACAAAACAGAAAATTAATAAAGAAACACAAGCCTTAAATGCCACACTGGAAAAGATGGACCTCATCGATATCTTTAGGACTTTCCATCCAAAAGCAGAAGAATACACTTTCTTCTCAAGTGCTCATGGAACATTCTCCAGGATAGACCACATCTTGGGCCACAAATCTAACCTCAGTCAGTTCAAGAAAACCGAAATTATATCAACCATCTTCTCGGACCACAATGCAATGAGACTGGAGATCAACTACCAGAAAAAACCCTGAAAACAGAAACACATGGAGATTAAACAATACATACCTAAAAAACCAACTAATCATTGAGGAAATCAAAGGAGAAATTAAACAATTCCTAGAAGAAAATGACAATGAACACACGACCGTGCAAAACCTATGGGATACTGCAAAAGCAGTTCTAAGAGGGAAATTGATAGCAATACAATCCCGCCTCAAGAAACTAGGAAAATATGAAGCAGATGACCTAACCCTCCGCTTAAAACAGTTGGAGAAAGAAGAACAAAAACATCCCAAAGCCAGCAGAAGAAGAGAAATCATAAAGATCAGAGCAGAAATAAATGAGAAAGAAACAAAAGAAACAATAGTAAAGATAAATAAAACAAAAAGCTGGTTCTTTGAAAAGGTAAACAAAATTGACAAGCCACTGGCCAGACTCATTAAGAAAAAGAGAGAGAAGAACCAGATCAACAAAATCAAAAATGAAAAAGGAGAGATTACAACAGATAATGCAGAAATCCAAAGGATTCTAAGAGACTATTATGAGCAACTCTATGGCAACAAACTGGACAACTTGGAAGAAATGGACAGTTTCTTGGACAGGATTAATCTCCCAAGACTGAGCCAGGAAGAAACAGAAACTTTGAACAACCCAATCACAAGCTCAGAAATCGAATTTGTGATTAAAAATCTACCCAAAATAAAAGCCCAGGGCCAGATGGCTTCACAGCCGAATTCTACCAAACATTTAAAGAAGAGCTAATGCCTGTCCTTCTAAAACTCTTTCAAAAAATTTCACAGGAAGGAAAACTCCCAAACACATTCTACGAGGCCACCATCACCCTGATACCCAAACCAGACAAAGACAACACAAAAAAGGAAAACTATAGGCCAATTTCACTGATGAACTTAGATGCCAAGATCCTCAACAAAATCCTAGCAAACAGAATTCAACGACATGTCAAAAAACTCAACTTAGCATGGCCCCAAGAGGCTTCTTCAACAAAAAATCCCTAAAAACAGAAACACATGGAGATTAAACAATACATACCTAAAAAACCAACTAATCATTGAGGAAATCAAAGGAGAAATTAAACAATTCCTAGAAGAAAATGACAATGAACACACGACCGTGCAAAACCTATGGGATACTGCAAAAGCAGTTCTAAGAGGGAAATTGATAGCAATACAATCCCGCCTCAAGAAACTAGGAAAATATGAAGCAGATGACCTAACCCTCCGCTTAAAACAGTTGGAGAAAGAAGAACAAAAACATCCCAAAGCCAGCAGAAGAAGAGAAATCATAAAGATCAGAGCAGAAATAAATGAGAAAGAAACAAAAGAAACAATAGTAAAGATAAATAAAATCAAAAGATGGTTCTCTGAAAAGGTAAACAAAATTGACAAGCCACTGGCCAGACTCATTAAGAAAAAGAGAGAGAAGAACCAGATCAACAAAATCAAAAATGAAAAAGGAGAGATTACAACAGATAATGCAGAAATCCAAAGGATTCTAAGAGACTATTATGAGCAACTCTATGGCAACAAACTGGACAACTTGGAAGAAATGGACAGTTTCTTGGACAGGATTAATCTCCCAAGACTGAGCCAGGAAGAAACAGAAACTTTGAACAACCCAATCACAAGCTCAGAAATCGAATTTGTGATTAAAAATCTACCCAAAAATAAAAGCCCAGGGCCAGATGGCTTCACAGCCGAATTCTACCAAACATTTAAAGAAGAGCTAATGCCTGTCCTTCTAAAACTCTTTCAAAAAATTTCACAGGAAGGAAAACTCCCAAACACATTCTACGAGGCCACCATCACCCTGATACCCAAACCAGACAAAGACAACACAAAAAAGGAAAACTATAGGCCAATTTCACTGATGAACTTAGATGCCAAGATCCTCAACAAAATCCTAGCAAACAGAATTCAACGACATGTCAAAATACTCATACATTATGATCAAGTTGGGTTCATCCCAGGCATGCAAGGCTTCTTCAACATCCGCAAATCAGTCAATGTGATACACCATATCAACAAGTTGAAAGACAAAAATCACATGATCATTTCAATAGATGCAGAAAAGCCTTCGACAAAGTACAACATCCATTTATGATCAAAACTCTTCAGAAAATGGGCATAGAAGGAACCGATCTCAACATAATAAAAGCCATCTATGAGAAGCCTACAGCAAACATTATTGTTAATGGTGAAAAACTGAAAGCATTCCCTCTAAGACCCGGAACAAGACAGGGGTGCCCACTTTCACCACTGCTATTCAACATAGTCCTGGAAGTCCTAGCAACAGCAATAAGAGAAGAGAAAGAAATCAAAGGAATCCAGATTGGAAAGGAAGAAGTCAAGCTCTCTCTTTTTGCAGACGACATAAAATTATACATAGAAAATCCCAAAGACACGGTTACAAAGCTACTAGAGCTAATCAATGAATTCAGCAAAGTTGCAGGATATAAAGTCAACACACAGAAGTCACTGGCATTCCTATACACAAACAATGAAAAATCAGAAAATGAAATCAAAGAGGCAATCCCCTTCACCATTGCAACCAAAAGAATCAAATATCTAGGAATAAACCTACCCAAAGAAACAAAAGAACTGTACACAGAAAATTACAAGACACTCATGAGAGACATTAAAGAAGACTTAAACAGATGGAGAGATATTCCATGTTCCTGGATTGGAAGAATCAATATTGTGAAAATGACCATACTTCCAAATATCATCTACAGATTCAATGCAATACCTATTCAACTATCACTGACATTTTTCCACAGAAAACAAACCCAATCAGAAGAGCAGAGATCGAATTTGTGATTAAAAATCTACCCAAAAATAAAAGCCCAGGGCCAGATGGCTTCACAGCCGAATTCTACCAAACATTTAAAGAAGAGCTAATGCCTGTCCTTCTAAAACTCTTTCAAAAAATTTCACAGGAAGGAAAACTCCCAAACACATTCTACGAGGCCACCATCACCCTGATACCCAAACCAGACAAAGACAACACAAAAAAGGAAAACTATAGGCCAATTTCACTGATGAACTTAGATGCCAAGATCCTCAACAAAATCCTAGCAAACAGAATTCAACGACATGTCAAAATACTCATACATTATGATCAAGTTGGGTTCATCCCAGGCATGCAAGGCTTCTTCAACATCCGCAAATCAGTCAATGTGATACACCATATCAACAAGTTGAAAGACAAAAATCACATGATCATTTCAATAGATGCAGAAAAAGCCTTCGACAAAGTACAACATCCATTTATGATCAAAACTCTTCAGAAAATGGGCATAGAAGGAACCGATCTCAACATAATAAAAGCCATCTATGAGAAGCCTACAGCAAACATTATTGTTAATGGTGAAAAACTGAAAGCATTCCCTCTAAGACCCGGAACAAGACAGGGGTGCCCACTTTCACCACTGCTATTCAACATAGTCCTGGAAGTCCTAGCAACAGCAATAAGAGAAGAGAAAGAAATCAAAGGAATCCAGATTGGAAAGGAAGAAGTCAAGCTCTCTCTTTTTGCAGACGACATAAAATTATACATAGAAAATCCCAAAGACACGGTTACAAAGCTACTAGAGCTAATCAATGAATTCAGCAAAGTTGCAGGATATAAAGTCAACACACAGAAGTCACTGGCATTCCTATACACAAACAATGAAAAATCAGAAAATGAAATCAAAGAGGCAATCCCCTTCACCATTGCAACCAAAAGAATCAAATATCTAGGAATAAACCTACCCAAAGAAACAAAAGAACTGTACACAGAAAATTACAAGACACTCATGAGAGACATTAAAGAAGACTTAAACAGATGGAGAGATATTCCATGTTCCTGGATTGGAAGAATCAATATTGTGAAAATGACCATACTTCCAAATATCATCTACAGATTCAATGCAATACCTATTCAACTATCACTGACATTTTTCACAGAACTAGACCAAGTAATAACACAGTTCATATGGAAACACAAAAGACCTCGAATAGCCAAAGCAATCCTGAGGAAGAAAAAGGGAGTTGGAGGGATCAGCCTCCCTAACTTCAGACTCTACTACAAAGCAACAGTCATCAAGACAGTATGGTACTGGCACAAAAACAGAACTATAGATCAATGGAACAAGATTGAGAACCCAGAGATCAACCCATGCACCTATGGGTACCTTATTTTTGATAAAGGAGGAGAAACTATAAAATGGGACAAAGACAGCCTCTTTAACAAGTGGTGCTGGGAGAATTGGCAAGCTACATGCAAAAAAAATGAAATTGGAACATTCCCTGACACCATACACTAAGATCAACTCAAAATGTATTAAAGACCTCAATGTAAGACCAGAAACCATCAAACTCTTAGAGGAGAATATAGGCAAAACCCTCAAGGACATCAATCAAAGCAAGATCTTCTCTGACCCACCAACTAAAATAGCAGAACTGAAAAGAAAAATGAACATATGGGACCTCATGAAACTTAAAAGCTTTTGTACAGCAAAAGAAATTACAAAAAAGTTCAACAGACACCCCACAGAGTGGGAGAAAATCATAGCAAATGAAACAACAGACAAAGAATTAATCTCCAAAATCTACAAGCAACTCAGACAACTCAGCACAGGGAAAATGAGCAGCCCAATCAAAAAAAAGATCTAAAGAGATGCCTCTCCAAAGAGGACATACAAATGGCCCAAAAATACATGAAACGATGCTCAACCTCGCTTATTATCAGAGAAATGCAAATTAAAACCACAATGAGATACCACCTCACACCTGTCAGAATGGCCATCATCAACAAATCGACAGACAACAAATGCTGGAGAGGGTGTGGAGAAAAGGGAACCCTCTTGCATTGCTGGTGGGAATGTAAATTAATATAACCTCTATGGAAGACAATATGGAGATTCCTTAAAAACCTAAAAATAGAAGCACCCTATGACCCAGCAATCCCATGATGAAAAGGACCCTACCAGAAAATTAAGCACATAAAAAACTTAAACAGATGGAGAGATATTCCATGTTCCTGGATTGGAAGAATCAATATTGTGAAAATGACCATACTTCCAAATATCATCTACAGATTCAATGCAATACCTATTCAACTATCACTGACATTTTTCACAGAACTAGACCAAGTAATAACACAGTTCATATGGAAACACAAAAGACCTCGAATAGCCAAAGCAATCCTGAGGAAGAAAAAGGGAGTTGGAGGGATCAGCCTCCCTAACTTCAGACTCTACTACAAAGCAACAGTCATCAAGACAGTATGGTACTGGCACAAAAACAGAACTATAGATCAATGGAACAAGATTGAGAACCCAGAGATCAACCCATGCACCTATGGGTACCTTATTTTTGATAAAGGAGGAGAAACTATAAAATGGGACAAAGACAGCCTCTTTAACAAGTGGTGCTGGGAGAATTGGACAGCTACATGCAAAAAAATGAAATTGGAACATTCCCTGACACCATACACTAAGATCAACTCAAAATGTATTAAAGACCTCAATGTAAGACCAGAAACCATCAAACTCTTAGAGGAGAATATAGGCAAAACCCTCAAGGACATCAATCAAAGCAAGATCTTCTCTGACCCACCAACTAAAATAGCAGAACTGAAAAGAAAAATGAACATATGGGACCTCATGAAACTTAAAAGCTTTTGTACAGCAAAAGAAATTACAAAAAAGTTCAACAGACACCCCACAGAGTGGGAGAAAATCATAGCAAATGAAACAACAGACAAAGAATTAATCTCCAAAATCTACAAGCAACTCAGACAACTCAGCACAGGGAAAATGAGCAGCCCAATCAAAAAACGGGAAAAAGATCTAAAGAGATGCCTCTCCAAAGAGGACATACAAATGGCCCAAAAATACATGAAACGATGCTCAACCTCGCTTATTATCAGAGAAATGCAAATTAAAACCACAATGAGATACCACCTCACACCTGTCAGAATGGCCATCATCAACAAATCGACAGACAACAAATGCTGGAGAGGGTGTGGAGAAAAGGGAACCCTCTTGCATTGCTGGTGGGAATGTAAATTAATATAACCTCTATGGAAGACAATATGGAGATTCCTTAAAAACCTAAAAATAGAAGCACCCTATGACCCAGCAATCCCACTATTAGGCCTATATCCTGATGAGATCAAAACTGAAAGAGGCACCTGTACCCCAATATTCATTGCAGCTCTCTATACAATAGCCAGAACATGGAAGCAACCTAGATGTCCATCGACAAATGAATGGATCCAGAAGCTCTGGTCCATATATACAATGGAATACTACTCAGCTGTTAAAAGAAATGCAGAAGATTCAGTCCTAATGAGGTGGCTGGCTCTAGAACGTATCATAAAAAGTGAAGTAAGTCAAAAAGAGAAAGACAAGTATAGTATACTAACTCATATATATGGGATCTAGTAAGATGGTCATGATAACACACGCAGTGAACTCATGAAAAAACAGAGAATAGACAGAAAGACATTGTGGAGACCGAACAGTGGGAGGGAGTAACATGGAAACCTATACTGTCATGTGTAGAAAAGATAGCTATTGTCATTGTGCTAGAGGAATAGGAGTACCTACAACCACTTGGAGCGATGGTCTGGAGGGATGGGTTGGGGGAGGGTCAAGGGATATGCATATGAATGATCTGGGAACATACATGTACAAAAATAAATAAATAAATACATAAATAAAGTAAAAAAAAAATTTAAATATATAAATAAATAAATAAATTTTAAAAAGTTAAAAAATACTAGCAAATTAAGTTCAGCAGTATATAAATAGTATCATATGCCATGATTAAGTGGGATTTACTCCAGGGAGGTCAAGATCATTCAATATCTTCAATCAATGTGATATACCATATTAACAGAAGGAAAGATAAAAACCACATGGTCATTCAATAAATGTAGGAAGAAGATTTAACGTATTTCAACGTGAATTCACGACAACAACTCTCACCAAAGTTGGAATAAATAGAACATATCTCAACATAATAAAGGCCATTTGTGACAAACCCACAGCTAACATCATACTCAATGGTGAAAAGCTGATGTTTTTTTCTCTAAAATTAGAACAAAACAAAGATGCCCATTCTCGCCACTTCTATTTAGCATAATATTAGAAGTTCCAGCTGAAACTAAGAAGAAATAAAAGGCATTCAGATTGGAAGCGAAGAGGTAAAATTGTCACTATTTACAGGAATGTAAATTAATATAACCTCTATGGAAGACAATATGGAGATTCCTTAAAAACCTAAAAATAGAAGCACCCTATGACCCAGCAATCCCACTATTAGGCCTATATCCTGATGAGATCAAAACTGAAAGAGGCACCTGTACCCCAATATTCATTGCAGCTCTCTATACAATAGCCAGAACATGGAAGCAACCTAGATGTCCATCGACAAATGAATGGATCCAGAAGCTCTGGTCCATATATACAATGGAATACTACTCAGCTGTTAAAAGAAATGCAGAAGATTCAGTCCTAATGAGGTGGCTGGCTCTAGAACGTATCATAAAAAGTGAAGTAAGTCAAAAAGAGAAAGACAAGTATAGTATACTAACTCATATATATGGGATCTAGTAAGATGGTCATGATAACACACGCAGTGAACTCATGAAAAAACAGAGAATAGACAGAAAGACATTGTGGAGACCGAACAGTGGGAGGGAGTAACATGGAAACCTATACTGTCATGTGTAGAAAAGATAGCTATTGTCATTGTGCTAGAGGAATAGGAGTACCTACAACCACTTGGAGCGATGGTCTGGAGGGATGGGTTGGGGGAGGGTCAAGGGATATGCATATGAATGATCTGGGAACATACATGTACAAAAATAAATAAATAAATACATAAATAAAGTAAAAAAAAATTTAAATATATAAATAAATAAATAAATTTTAAAAAGTTAAAAAATACTAGCAAATTAAGTTCAGCAGTATATAAATAGTATCATATGCCATGATTAAGTGGGATTTACTCCAGGGAGGTCAAGATCATTCAATATCTTCAATCAATGTGATATACCATATTAACAGAAGGAAAGATAAAAACCACATGGTCATTCAATAAATGTAGGAAGAAGATTTAACGTATTTCAACGTGAATTCACGACAACAACTCTCACCAAAGTTGGAATAAATAGAACATATCTCAACATAATAAAGGCCATTTGTGACAAACCCACAGCTAACATCATACTCAATGGTGAAAAGCTGATGTTTTTTTCTCTAAAATTAGAACAAAACAAAGATGCCCATTCTCGCCACTTCTATTTAGCATAATATTAGAAGTTCCAGCTGAAACTAAGAAGAAATAAAAGGCATTCAGATTGGAAGCGAAGAGGTAAAATTGTCACTATTTACAGGTGACATTTCAATGACTAGAGGATTGGCTAAATAAATTATGACATAACAACAGTGGGGTAATTTGCAATGTCTTTAAACCTCAGTTGTTTTATCTGAATAATGGGAATAATACCTACCCCTGAAATTGTTGTTAGGATTCTATGAAGTTATGCAAATAAACTATTTAGCACAGTGCCTGAACAAAGTCACCCACTATTTTATAAATTCATGTGTGGATGAATAGAAATATATTTGGAAGTACATAAAAGTGGGTGTAGATTATGGTTGACGTTGAACAGCTTTATAACCTTTTAATGTTCTTCTTGTACCTGGCAATTTCCTTATACTTATGATAGAACTGTGATATTTTACTTTATATTTAAGTAATTAGGGCATCAATAACAAGAGTAATTGAATGAAATCAATTAAGAAATTAAGCTAAAGCAAAATATTTGTTATTTAGAAAAATTACCTTACCTGCCCCTTCTTTCTGTTTCCTATTTTTCAATTTATTGCATCTGTTCTGATAACGAGTCAAGATTTTAAAGGTATACATTTTCATTTTATTATATTTCTACTGAGTTCACATTTTATTACTTTTTCATATACACATGTATTGATTTACAAACTTAGTATGACTAATATAAATAGAGAAAACAATAACATTTTCATGAAACTGAAATTTTAAAAATCAAACAAGCTTAAAATCCTCCAAAACCAACAGAATTTCAGAGTAAAAGTCAAAACAGATTATAAAACTTCTCAGCAATGCTGGTTTGTGGAAAAAAAAAAACAAGTGACTCAATTCATTTCTTACCAAATAAGCATTTTGACAAAACATTTTAGTTAAATAGTTTCTCCTACATTTCTTTCAACTGAATTAAATGTCTTTATTTTGGATTTCAAGAACATAAAGCAGAGTAGTCAAGATTTTTGTGTCACAGTGTAAATTAGAATGCATGCTTAATTCCAAATCTTCAACATTATGTTAATAAAAATGTTTCATTTTTCTAAAACAATGGAAAGCACTAAAGGTTTTATCGAGCAGGAGAATAGCCTCAAAAATGTGGTCTTTAAGCAAAATCATTGTTGGCAGTGTGGTCAATGGACTGGAAGGGACAGAGTCAATTGAGTTGAAAACCGATACTGATGAGCAAAGACTCATTTATGGTTTGCTTTATGTGTGAGACTCTAGCTTGAGGCTTTGTCTAATGCAACAGAGCATCTATCCCTGAAAAATTTTCCCACTAGAGGGTTTCCCAGAGGTCCTTACAGCCTTATTAGCCATCATTGCACAGGGACATTTTCTGAAGAAAGGTATTTTCTTTCCCAGTGATCTGTTTTGAATGTTCAGATATTGACTACAGATAGGGATGAGGAGTTTTGATTGAAAAAAGGACAAAATAATTTTGAAAATAATCACAGTTCTATAGTTCTCTTCTAGTGTGTAGGTAGACATCCTTCAGTTTCATAATTTAGTCATTTTTTATTGGAAAATTCCATTATGAAGCCACCTGCTTAATATCTATCTTGAACATATCTCAGGGCTGCTGCCTATTATAGTGTGTCTCATTTCAGAATGATTCACTTTGACACTATTATCTACTTAGACAGATCTTACTTTTTTGAGACTAAAAGTCCTCAATATGAAGTTTAGCTTAGGGGAAGTATTCAACTTCTCTATTACAATCTATGGTGTAGATTTCTATTGTTCAATCTCTCAGTTATGTCTGACTCTTTGCACCCCACGAACTGCAGCATGCCAGCCTACCCTATGCTTCACCATCTCCTGGAGCTTGCTTAAACTCATGCCCATTGAGTTGGTGATGTCAACCAACCATCTCATCCTCTATCATTCTCTTCTCTTCTGCCATTCATTTTTCCCAGCACCAGGGTCTTTACCAGTAAGTCATCCCTTTGCATCATGTGGCCATAAAGCACAAACCAGGAAAAAAAAAAAAACAAAGTAAGGTACCAACTGGGGAATAAAGTAAAGAAAACAGAATAATCTAACTAACATGTTGAGAAAAAAAAAGAGTAGAAAAGTTAAATAGAGGTAGATAGAAAGATTTATATATATTAAAGAATAACTAAATAGGAAAAGAACAAGAGGAAAAGCAAACGGAAGAATACATATAAAAACAATAATGTTTTCAAAAATAAGTTTTAAAAAGATAAGAAAAACTCCACAGAACCACAAAAGACCAACACAGGGGCACACGTATATAAAAGAGATAAAAAGTGTGATTAAACCAAAAGAAATCTCAAAAGCTTAAATAGATGTAATAGTATAAATAAAGTGAACAGCTGCAACAGAAGAAAAATGAGAAAAAAATAAAGAAGAAGAAAATCCAGAAGCAATTACAGAACAAGTCAAAATATAAGAATAATCATAAATGCTTTTTCTTGGATCTTAACTGTCAGTGTCCTTGCCCTCACTGGGAGTCACAGTCCACCTTGCCTCCTCCTTAGGATGCCCTCCAATACTGGGCTTGTCTCTGGACCTGCTGTGGGGGCAGCTCAGACTCTAATCTGGTCCTGCTCCTTCGTGTTCTTGCCTCCAATGTCCACAGCTACCAGAGCTAGTGTGTTTTCTTTTGTGGGAACTCTTATTGGCTTTTTATATGTTCCATAGACACAGAATTTGCCTTGTTAATTAGGTGGATCAACTTGTGCATCTGGTGGGAAGGCTTTGGGTCTTCTTCCTTAGTCACACTGGACTTGGGTTTCAATTGTGGTTTTAGCTCTACCTCTGCATGGGGTTGTCCACAGGAATTTGCTTCTGAATCTGCCCTGGTGGGCTTGGATCTGTCCCAGTGAAGATTGGGTGTGGAGGTGGTACAGTCGCTTGGACCACAAGGGTCATGGTAACACCAAGTACACGGGGAGCCAGTGCCTAGAGAAGCAGGTGATATGGTGCTCTTATGGTTTTCTCTGGCCTCTGGCAGCTCTGTCCCAGTAGAGATGGAATGGTTGCTTGGATTACAGAGCCCCTGGCGACGCTGAGTACTCAGGGGCACAAGTGGGTTATTGTCATGCGACATATGCACTGTTAGGTTTTTTCCTAGTCTCTGGAAGCTCTGTTGCACTGAGGATTGAGCATGGAGTTGGCACAACTGCTTGGATCTCAGAGACCTGGTAGAGCCAAGTGTGCAGAGACACCAACTGCCTTTGCCACAGGAGCTATGGCCCTATTAGTGTCTTTTCCAACACTCTGGCAGCTGGCCATCAAAGGGCCTCTTTGGCTGGTTCTTCTCTGTTGCTTGGCCCATTCAGACACTTGAAAGGCCACCATCTTTGGGGCCTTTATTATTTAGCTGCAGGTGTTGGTGTGTGGGGAAAGAAAGGATATAGTGATCGCTCCACCTCTTGCACAAGACTCAGCAGTATCACCTTGCCTCCGTGGCTGCCTGGTTTTCCTCCACAGGCATTTCCCACTGGAATCCTTGCCCTCACATCTCCTCGGGCCATTACCCCCACAGTCAACAGCAGACCCTGCCATGGGATTGCTCTCTAATCTACACACTCCAGCACCCAGCCACTGTACTTTCTAGAGGACCTGTATCCCTTTCAGGGGTACATAAGGCTGTGATGAGGATCAACTGTGTGATCCTCATTCCATTCAGCCTGTCACAGATCAGCTGCTTCACTTTCTGACAGTAAAGTGCAACCCTGATGCGGGGAGTTGACCCTGCTTCAGTTTCCCTACCCCACCGGGTGCAGGTCCAATCCTACTCACTCTCTTCTTTCATGGATCTAGATATTGTTTCTGGAGATCTGCCCTCTCTCAGCTTTTATTCTGCAATATCTTCTATGTCTGAAGGTGTATTCCTAATGCATCCACACAGACAGCTGTACTCAACATCCATCTACTCCTCTGCCATCTTGTCAAGTCTCCACACTTATTCTCGATTAAAGATAGAGCTGTAAATAGATGTGATTAGATTATTTGGCAAAATAAATTACTCTGTATGTAATCACTTGATAGCAGTGATAGTCTAAAGTAGGATTATATCATTCTGTGGCACATTAAAATATGTCTTATTTTAATTGAAGCATGACTGTAACAGAATTCCCAGAGGCACCTCAAAAGTTCTTTTGACTCTAAAATAGCAGCTCAGGGACTTCCCTGGTGATCCAATGGCTAAGCATACATGATCTCAATTCAGGAGACCCAGGTTCAATCCCTGGTCAGGGAACTAGATCCCACAGACCGCTATGAAGAGTCTGTATGCTGCAAATAAAGATTCTGCATGCCAGCAAAGACTGAAGATCCAGCATGCCACATCTAAGACCTGGTAGAGCCAAATAAATTAAATGAATAAAATAAAGTAAAATAAATATTAAAAAATACAATAGCAGCCCCAAGGTATCTGTCACTTTTACTATTGTAAGAAAATCAGTCTTGGGTTTGCACGTGTGGGTTTGGATGGGGTAAATTTCTCTTCACACTGCATCTCAGGGTAAAACCGTACTATATGGGACATATTTTGTAGACTCATATCATTTAATTTTTCTGTTATCTGGGTTTGAGAAAGTCAGATAGGAATTGCTAATGGCAATTCCTAGGAAACTGCAATTAGATGACATTTGCTAGCACTCAGATTATATCTACCACAATACCACCTCTCCCAACCATTGTAACTAGGTGCTAACTGCCACTGTGTTCAATATATGAAATCATAACTAGGCCCCAAGTGCCAAGCGAATACAAAGGCAGACAAAGTACTTTTCCCTGCATATGGGAACCATCTCTTATGAACTTAATTTCAATCACAATAGGTAGTTTGAATTGTTTCTCTATTTCCTTTGTTAAGAAACTATATTCTTGAAACCAAGTTTTCATTTCTGTTTTTTGTATGAACACAGTAGATAAACATTTTGCAAAATGGAGAGTTTTTGTCCACTGTGTTTGTCTCAAGCTCTTTTTGAAAGTGTGTGAGGTTTATTATGACTTTGGATATTTCTATGTCTGAAGGTGTATTCCTAATGCATCCACACAGACAGCTGTACTCAACATCCATCTACTCCTCTGCCATCTTGTCAAGTCTCCACACTTATTCTCGATTAAAGATAGAGCTGTAAATAGATGTGATTAGATTATTTGGCAAAATAAATTACTCTGTATGTAATCACTTGATAGCAGTGATAGTCTAAAGTAGGATTATATCATTCTGTGGCACATTAAAATATGTCTTATTTTAATTGAAGCATGACTGTAACAGAATTCCCAGAGGCACCTCAAAAGTTCTTTTGACTCTAAAATAGCAGCTCAGGGACTTCCCTGGTGATCCAATGGCTAAGCATACATGATCTCAATTCAGGAGACCCAGGTTCAATCCCTGGTCAGGGAACTAGATCCCACAGACCGCTATGAAGAGTCTGTATGCTGCAAATAAAGATTCTGCATGCCAGCAAAGACTGAAGATCCAGCATGCCACATCTAAGACCTGGTAGAGCCAAATAAATTAAATGAATAAAATAAAGTAAAATAAATATTAAAAAATACAATAGCAGCCCCAAGGTATCTGTCACTTTTACTATTGTAAGAAAATCAGTCTTGGGTTTGCACGTGTGGGTTTGGATGGGGTAAATTTCTCTTCACACTGCATCTCAGGGTAAAACCGTACTATATGGGACATATTTTGTAGACTCATATCATTTAATTTTTCTGTTATCTGGGTTTGAGAAAGTCAGATAGGAATTGCTAATGGCAATTCCTAGGAAACTGCAATTAGATGACATTTGCTAGCACTCAGATTATATCTACCACAATACCACCTCTCCCAACCATTGTAACTAGGTGCTAACTGCCACTGTGTTCAATATATGAAATCATAACTAGGCCCCAAGTGCCAAGCGAATACAAAGGCAGACAAAGTACTTTTCCCTGCATATGGGAACCATCTCTTATGAACTTAATTTCAATCACAATAGGTAGTTTGAATTGTTTCTCTATTTCCTTTGTTAAGAAACTATATTCTTGAAACCAAGTTTTCATTTCTGTTTTTTGTATGAACACAGTAGATAAACATTTTGCAAAATGGAGAGTTTTTGTCCACTGTGTTTGTCTCAAGCTCTTTTTGAAAGTGTGTGAGGTTTATTATGACTTTGGATATTTCAGGTGCTGTAAAGATTAGTCTCCACAGTCAGTCCCATGCTGTACGTGCACAGACGTTATTAAGTTCAGGCAAACGTGTGTAGTGAGTGAGGGGGAATGTTTGGAAATGGGCCATGCAGAAGGAATGAGGAAAAGCCAGACATTTAGGCTACCCCATTGCCATCAGCACTTCTTCAGCACAAGGCTATTTAATGAATTAGCCTTCACAAATTTTTAACAGTGTCGAGTTTTTGGAAGGCATCTGTCTGAATATTCATGTTATTTTGCTTTTCTCATAAAAAAAAAAAAGAATTTAAGGAGCATTTGCTACACCTCTGGATGGTCAGTATTTTACAGTAGTTGTAAGGTAGCACCTTATTTTTTTGTTTATCTTTGCCTGTTTTTATGTTGCACCTTGAATGAGCATAAGAACATTGTTTCTCTGACATGCAGAATGGTACTTTGATAGTCATTAAAACTTGGGAAATGAGTGGTGCTTGGTATTAACCAGCTGTGGCCTTGAGTGATGAAATTCTGGAAATATGTAGTGTGCCTTCTCAAAAAGCATATGCCTTAAATATGCAGAAGTAATTAAACACATAAGAACAACCTTCAGGCAAAACTGGTTGAAGGTGGCATAAGCATTCAGTTCTTGACTCTGGGGATTATAGTTTGGGAGCTGAAGACTTTGATATGTAATTAGAAATAATTGCTAATGGCAATTCCTAGAAACTGCAATTAGATGACATTTGCTAGCACTCAGATTATATCTACCACAATACCACCTCTCCCAACCATTGTAACTAGGTGCTAACTGCCACTGTGTTCAATATATGAAATCATAACTAGGCCCCAAGTGCCAAGCGAATACAAAGGCAGACAAAGTACTTTTCCCTGCATATGGGAACCATCTCTTATGAACTTAATTTCAATCACAATAGGTAGTTTGAATTGTTTCTCTATTTCCTTTGTTAAGAAACTATATTCTTGAAACCAAGTTTTCATTTCTGTTTTTTGTATGAACACAGTAGATAAACATTTTGCAAAATGGAGAGTTTTTGTCCACTGTGTTTGTCTCAAGCTCTTTTTGAAAGTGTGTGAGGTTTATTATGACTTTGGATATTTCAGGTGCTGTAAAGATTAGTCTCCACAGTCAGTCCCATGCTGTACGTGCACAGACGTTATTAAGTTCAGGCAAACGTGTGTAGTGAGTGAGGGGGAATGTTTGGAAATGGGCCATGCAGAAGGAATGAGGAAAAGCCAGACATTTAGGCTACCCCATTGCCATCAGCACTTCTTCAGCACAAGGCTATTTAATGAATTAGCCTTCACAAATTTTTAACAGTGTCGAGTTTTTGGAAGGCATCTGTCTGAATATTCATGTTATTTTGCTTTTCTCATAAAAAAAAAGAATTTAAGGAGCATTTGCTACACCTCTGGATGGTCAGTATTTTACAGTAGTTGTAAGGTAGCACCTTATTTTTTTGTTTATCTTTGCCTGTTTTTATGTTGCACCTTGAATGAGCATAAGAACATTGTTTCTCTGACATGCAGAATGGTACTTTGATAGTCATTAAAACTTGGGAAATGAGTGGTGCTTGGTATTAACCAGCTGTGGCCTTGAGTGATGAAATTCTGGAAATATGTAGTGTGCCTTCTCAAAAAGCATATGCCTTAAATATGCAGAAGTAATTAAACACATAAGAACAACCTTCAGGCAAAACTGGTTGAAGGTGGCATAAGCATTCAGTTCTTGACTCTGGGGATTATAGTTTGGGAGCTGAAGACTTTGATATGTAAATAGAAATAATTGCATAACTAACAATTCTTAAATGAGCAATAAAATAGAAACATTCCTATTTTATTTTATATGCAGATATAAAAATGAGCACATGCACACACCCAACGAATGCAGTAACTAAGTCAGATCTATTAAAGAAATCTTAAGGATTTCAAAAATGTTGATGCAAGACAGAGAAGAAAGCCAGTGACCCTCAGGATGCATGTCTCTTGCTTAAACTCATTTGCTGCTTATTATTTCATATTGTTGCTTTTTCAAATGGCTTAGCAATCTAGGTTTCCAAGGATCACAATAAAATAGCCAGAACATAGCCACTGACACCTGAGAGGATTCATAATTTATTCCAAGAATGGAAAACATTTTATTGTTACAAGCAATGTTAGTATCAGTGTAATCAGAAAGAATACAAATAGACCAGATAAAAATGTGTCTCCATTTTTTCTTTTGTTTTTATGCAAATATAACATTTATTCTTGAAATTTCCTGTAGATAACTTTTGGTACATTCTATGCTAATTATAGTGACTAT
This sequence comes from Tragulus kanchil, assembly GCA_022376925.1. Classification (NCBI taxonomy): domain Eukaryota; kingdom Metazoa; phylum Chordata; class Mammalia; order Artiodactyla; family Tragulidae; genus Tragulus; species Tragulus kanchil. The sequence goes on along the minus strand of JAIOJX010000005.1, from coordinate 72,725,170 downwards.
GTTCTACTTCATGCCTATGTTTACGTGGAACTTTGCATTTAAGTACTTTAATGAAAATATTCATTTAGATACTATCAGATGATGCAACAGAAAACACTACTTAGGCACAAGTAAATGTTTTTGTTTCCTTCCTGGAGAATGTATTGGCGTGACTGGGTTTTTTAATTTCTTGAAATTGTTTAAAAATATTTTGAAACATTAGCTCATAGATTTTTTCTACTCTCTCTATTTTTGTTTTCTTCCAAAAATATGGAGTCTTTATGTCAGTTGAACAGATCTGACATAAAGTCAAATCTAAATTTCCCTTGCCACAATTGAAGCCTGTTTCCTCTTTCTCCTGGTTCACTGGAAAAAGAGAACAGCTGTTGGATATCATCCCCTTACAATAATAAATCCCTCCTTGACTTTCTCTTTTTCAGTTCATTTGAGAATACCAAGCCTTAATTTTTCTCATAGGTCATATTATCCTTGGTAAAACTGTTGCATGCAATCTTAGAGCCACACTGTCATGGTTTAACATGTGCAGACACCCAAACTTGGAAGAATTGCCTCAAAAAGAAGACCACATTTATCACAAAAATATGGTTGCCTAGTTCATTTGCATAACATTTGAATTGTGAAAATACCATACAGTGGGGCTTCAGTGGCTCACTGGTAAAGCATCTTCCTGCCAATGCAGGAGACATGGCTTCAATACCTGATCTGGGCAGATCTCACATGCTACAGAGCAACTAAACCCATATACCAAAGCAATCAAGCCTGTGCTCTAGAGCCTAGAAGCTGCAACTACTGAACCCACGTACTTCAATTACTGAAACCTGAACCTTCGAGCCAGTGCTCCATGAGAAGAGAAACCACTGCAATGAGAAGCCTGTGCACTGCAGCTAGAGAGTAATCCCTGCTTGTCACAACTAGAGAAAAAGGCAAGGCAGCAACCAAGACCCAATACAGTCCTAAATAAATAAATAACAATGCTAAAAAAAATATAGAGGAATGATAGTATTATTCTTGCATTGTTTTTCACTATTTTGTAATCTTGAATTGCATTTCATTTCAGTTAGCTACTCTTGTGGCCTAGATTAATTTAAGTATTTTTTCAAATCATTCATTCCATTATAGATTAGGTATTTCATTTGTAAATAGAGGTCAGAATGAGTCATGGAACTGCCTCACTTTTCCTGAAAAGTGACTCTGACTGATTCACTGAACTCCTTGCTGGAGTGTGGATGTATAAAAATAATCACATTGTGAGAACAATTTGAAAATGGTAATAATATATCCATGTCATTTTCATGTACAAGCATTGCAAAATATCAGAGACTTTGAAGCAATCTCTTTCTTCCCTCCTTACTCTCAGACTTATGAATCTATTCTTCTATTTGTATTCATAGATGTTAATAATACATATACTGTATATATGCATTTATGTATATTTAATACATGTATACATATTATATATATATTATACAATATATAATATTTTATAAATATATATATGAATACATTTGTATGTATATATATATTTCAGTTGTTAGCAGTGTGGGCTTTGAGTTTTACTTTTGGCATTTGTTACCTCTTTGATACACATGGAAGTTGAGAATATTTTTAAAACTCAGGTAAAGAATCTGCCTGCAATGAAGGAGCCACTGGTTCAATCTCTGGACTGGGAAGATACCCTGGAGGAATAAAATGGTCACCTACTCCAGTATTCTTGCCTGAAAAATCCCAAGGACAGATGGGCTACAGTCTCAGCAGTTGCAGTAAGTTGTACATGACTGGGTGCCTAAGCATGCACTTCACCTATAAAATGGCAAAACCAAAGCTGACCACAATATCACAGGGTGACTGTGGGAATTAAATTAAGCTTGAAATACTTTGTAAAATATCTGACCTTTGAGTGCATGATATATATTTTCACTAGCACAATAATATTTTTATTATTATCATCACCTCCCAAGTAAGGTCATCAATAACATAGAGTTCTCTGTTACCCATTACTCAAGGCAAATCTATAGTGTATTAGTAACTTTACAAGCATTTTAGCATTATTACTTTCCAGTCCTATATTTTTGTTGTTATTTTGTTTGTTGTTTTGTTTATTTGCTTGTCTCACCCTAATGATGCTTGTTTGCTCTCTTCTCATAAGCTATTAGCACTAGTATAGTTTAAATTGTTATTTCTGCCTTGGTGTATTTTATTTCATTTTTATTCTTTTGGTTACACTGCATCATGTATCTTTTATGTGCTTTTTAAATTTTTCTTTTAAGTTTGATAATTATAGAACACAGGAAGAGGACAATCATAGTATAAAATGCTGAGTATAGCTGGATTTCCCACAAAGAGAGGGACTCAGTTTCCTCTCACCTTTTAAATTTATTCAGAAATTATGAGGAGCTAGAGTCTCACTCAACAGAGTTGGAAAGCTCTGTACATTCAAACTGATCCTACGGTTTTATTGGCATAAGAAACACTTTCTATTTGGACAATGACTCCCTGGGAGTTTGTATATTAGTATTTATATCAATGTGGGTCTTGCCAAGCTACTTTCTTTGTGGAATTTTTTAATTGGAGGATTTGAAAAATATTTTTAATTCAAAAATTTTGCATTGCTTTATAATGTGTTGGTTTCTGCCATACAATGCAAATCACTCATAAGGGTACATATATCCCCTCCCTCAGGCACTTCCCTCCCATCTGCCACCACATCCCACCCCTGTAGGTCATCATAGACCACTGGGCTGGACTACCTGTTATATAACTACATGTTATTTAACAGTCTCCTACCAGCTATTTTACACACAATCATATATATGTGAATGCTACTCTTTCAATTCATCCCACCTTCTCCTTCCCCAACTGTGTCCACAAGATTGTCCTTTAGGTCTGTGTCTCTATGTTTGCCCAGTAGATATATTCATCAGTGTTATTTTTCTAGATTCCATATATATGCATTAATATACACTATTTGTTTTTCTCTTTATGACTTAGCTCACTTCGTATAACAGGCGTTAGGTTAATCCATATCATTTCAATGAATCCATCTCATTTCAGATGAGATAAAATGGTCCTTCTTAGCACCTTCTTGTAGCTTCTCCTTTGGTCTTGGATGTGGGGTATCCTTTTTTTTTTTTTTTTTTGGTCAGATCCAACCTCCACCTGTAGATGGTTTTTCAGTAGTAGATGAGTGCACATCCTTCTACTCCAAGATCTTGGTCTCTCTCTCCAGGCTGGACTTTATTCTTGTCTTGAAGATCCCGGACGAGGCCCTTGATGATAGATGACCAGTGGATAGTTTACCGTGAATGGTGTCAGATTTTTGATCTCCAAAGGAGATTTCACATTGGGATCAAAAAGACTTGGCTTCGGTCACTCAGAGCTTTGTGAAGGAAAAGTTTTATTAAAGAATAAAGGGATAGAGAAAGCTTCCAGCTAATGCAACTGGAGTTGGGACAGAAGTGTACCCCCAGAAGCTAGTTTAGGTAAGGCATTTGGTACTTTTCCAGTTGGTTATTAACCTAACTGATATTTTTAAGTGTTTTAATTGTGACAATGAACATAAGTAGCTAAGAAAAATATTGTATATTATAGATTTTGGTTTATTGTGCTTATGAATTAATAATGTCATATTTCTATTATAGGAGTGTGCTATAAAGAAACAAGCAAATAACAAGCACACACTAGATTCTTGCCCTTTGAAGTGTTTGTGTTGTAAAGTGTAGGGGTTAAGAAGACAGACTCTGAAGTAAAAGAGAAAAAAAAGCTGCCTTCTACCCTCTTTATGTTACTTAGTATCTGAGTAATCTTGGGCCAGTCAATGTCTCCACAACCTGTTTCTGTAAAATGGGGTTGATAATACCAGTTCCAAGCTTGTGGAATTACTGAGAGGATTAGTAGTGATGAATGTAAAGCTTGGTCCATAGTAAATATTCAGTGAATTTTAGTTATGCTTAATATTATGCATGCTGTTTTTCTTTTAATGATAATAAAATGTATTCATTTTGCTTTGTAAGATACTCAAAAATATCTTCCATGTTGACTAAAATTAAACTGATTGCAACCAATGGATATATGCTAATTCACTGTGCACTATTGGAAAGTGATAGAAATAAATTTAAAGACTTCTAAATATCCAACAGGTTCACTTTCCTGTATGTCGTGGTCTTAGCAGGTAGCTATAATCTGGACTATCTCTGCTGGAAATCCATTTACACTTATCTTGAAACACAAGCCACAGGGCTGCTAAAAATTAAGAAGTCAAGTCAAAGGTCAGTGGATGACTTAGTCTATATAAGCATGTGATAGAATGTTGAGTTCTGTTCCAAGGTCATAGGTGCAAGGCTTTGTACCAAGGTCACCAAGGTCACAGAGGTGGAGCCCAGAATCAAGGTCACCTCCAAAGCTGACTGAATCCCTTTGTAACTGTTATCAAAAGCCCCCATGATTACCACCAGAAGGCTTCCTGGCCCAAAATTAAGCAAAATTGCCTACACCCTACAGTGCCCTATCAATATCCTAATGCTGACCTTCCAACATGGATTTTCTTTGTCTCGAGGCTATAAAAACTGTCTCCTAACCCAAAGTGTAGACTCTCCTTGGTCTGTTAGGAGATCAGCCCAGTGCATTTTCAGTGCCCACAGTATTTCTCTTCTTTGTTCTTAATAAACTCACTCTCTTCTAAAATGCTCTATGTCTGGAAACTCTTTTCCCACCTGGGACTGCCTCAACACAGAAGCCTAAGCTTTTGAAAAAACTTGTGAATGTTTCTTGGCTTACATGTCTCATCTTATAATAAGAGAGACTCAATTCCAGTGTCTTTCGGTCCTGCCACCTGTCTGTTTCAGGGTGTTCCATTCTGCTTTGGTAGATGATTTTTTGAAAATTTTGAAATATGTTTAAATAGTGCAGCTTTCTGACCTGGCTGGTACCCATGCAGTAGAATTTGTTTCCTTTCAGTATATACCAAACATTTAAGATGGTAGCTCAGAGAAGATAATTGGAGTTCTATTGCTTTGGAAAATATATCTGTATGAGTCCTTCACGCTCTGTGAGTTAGAAAATCGTAACATGAAATGAATGAGTCTTGCTATGAATCTGGGATAATGTGTGGCCCAATCTCCCACAATAAAAAATTAAACTGATTGCAACCAATGGATTGGAAAGTGATAGAAATAAATTTAAAGACTTCTAAATATCCAACAGGTTCACTTTCCTGTATGTCGTGGTCTTAGCAGGTAGCTATAATCTGGACTATCTCTGCTGGAAATCCATTTACACTTATCTTGAAACACAAGCCACAGGGCTGCTAAAAATTAAGAAGTCAAGTCAAAGGTCAGTGGATGACTTAGTCTATATAAGCATGTGATAGAATGTTGAGTTCTGTTCCAAGGTCATAGGTGCAAGGCTTTGTACCAAGGTCACCAAGGTCACAGAGGTGGAGCCCAGAATCAAGGTCACCTCCAAAGCTGACTGAATCCCTTTGTAACTGTTATCAAAAGCCCCCATGATTACCACCAGAAGGCTTCCTGGCCCAAAATTAAGCAAAATTGCCTACACCCTACAGTGCCCTATCAATATCCTAATGCTGACCTTCCAACATGGATTTTCTTTGTCTCGAGGCTATAAAAACTGTCTCCTAACCCAAAGTGTAGACTCTCCTTGGTCTGTTAGGAGATCAGCCCAGTGCATTTTCAGTGCCCACAGTATTTCTCTTCTTTGTTCTTAATAAACTCACTCTCTTCTAAAATGCTCTATGTCTGGAAACTCTTTTCCCACCTGGGACTGCCTCAACACAGAAGCCTAAGCTTTTGAAAAAACTTGTGAATGTTTCTTGGCTTACATGTCTCATCTTATAATAAGAGAGACTCAATTCCAGTGTCTTTCGGTCCTGCCACCTGTCTGTTTCAGGGTGTTCCATTCTGCTTTGGTAGATGATTTTTTGAAAATTTTGAAATATGTTTAAATAGTGCAGCTTTCTGACCTGGCTGGTACCCATGCAGTAGAATTTGTTTCCTTTCAGTATATACCAAACATTTAAGATGGTAGCTCAGAGAAGATAATTGGAGTTCTATTGCTTTGGAAAATATATCTGTATGAGTCCTTCACGCTCTGTGAGTTAGAAAATCGTAACATGAAATGAATGAGTCTTGCTATGAATCTGGGATAATGTGTGGCCCAATCTCCCACAATAAAAAAAATTAAAAACTCTAATATTTGCACGGCTATAGTATGTAACATTAGATGTAACAGCACGTAAGGCTTTTTTTCCTTTCACATGGCAACAAGTGAAAAATACTGTAAGCACTTTTGCTTAAGGTCTTAGAAAATGCCTCCCCTGGCTAATTCAGGCACTTCACAGAAATTATTGATTTTTGATACTTTGAGTGGATAAAAGTGTGGTTTCCATGAAGAGAGTTAACTTATTACTGAGGACCCTGTGGGCTAATTCTTGAAGTGGATCCTATTTCTGGCATATTGCACAGTTTAGTTAATGCTGGTTTTAGTCCCTTCTCTAAAAATTATTTGCATGGTTGGTTTATTTTGGTCTCATTACATTTTAGCATACCATTGGGCCTGCAGAGTCTCTACTCGATTCAGGACCAAAGAAGAGGATTTGTAAAAATGTGTTCCTGTGGAGGGAAAGCTTGGGAGCTGAAAACTTATGTGCACAAGAGTTTCTTTTCTCTGCTTCTCTATGTCCTGTTATTCTCAGAAGCTGATGTTCCTGTCAAAGGAACAATAGTTTCTCGTATGGATATCATGGAGCCATGTAGCCCTTCCTGTAGATTTCAGTTGTATAATAATTTACCAACTTGTCCAAATTCATAGTGGCTACATTACATCATTGTATCTTTATAATTTAAAATATATGTTTTATTGAATAATAATTAACTTATGATGTGGTATTAATTTCAGGTATACAGTACAGTGAATAAACTCTACATACATATATATTTTTTTCAGATTCTTCTCCCTTATAGATTATTAAAAAGTATTAAAAAGTATTGAATATAGTTACAGTTCCCTGTAGTATGAAATATATACTTGTTGTTCAGTCACTAAGTCATGTTTGACTCTTTGTGACTCCATCGACTGCAGCATACCAAAAATAAACATTTCAGTTTACTTTGAGAAATTTTAGAATAGGCTATATTTTTAAGAATTTCGACCTTAACATGAAATTTAAGATGGTAGCTCAGAGAAGATAATTGGAGTTCTATTGCTTTGGAAAATATATCTGTATGAGTCCTTCACGCTCTGTGAGTTAGAAAATCGTAACATGAAATGAATGAGTCTTGCTATGAATCTGGGATAATGTGTGGCCCAATCTCCCACAATAAAAAAAATTAAAAACTCTAATATTTGCACGGCTATAGTATGTAACATTAGATGTAACAGCACGTAAGGCTTTTTTTCCTTTCACATGGCAACAAGTGAAAAATACTGTAAGCACTTTTGCTTAAGGTCTTAGAAAATGCCTCCCCTGGCTAATTCAGGCACTTCACAGAAATTATTGATTTTTGATACTTTGAGTGGATAAAAGTGTGGTTTCCATGAAGAGAGTTAACTTATTACTGAGGACCCTGTGGGCTAATTCTTGAAGTGGATCCTATTTCTGGCATATTGCACAGTTTAGTTAATGCTGGTTTTAGTCCCTCTCTCTAAAAATTATTTGCATGGTTGGTTTATTTTGGTCTCATTACATTTTAGCATACCATTGGGCCTGCAGAGTCTCTACTCGATTCAGGACCAAAGAAGAGGATTTGTAAAAATGTGTTCCTGTGGAGGGAAAGCTTGGGAGCTGAAAACTTATGTGCACAAGAGTTTCTTTTCTCTGCTTCTCTATGTCCTGTTATTCTCAGAAGCTGATGTTCCTGTCAAAGGAACAATAGTTTCTCGTATGGATATCATGGAGCCATGTAGCCCTTCCTGTAGATTTCAGTTGTATAATAATTTACCAACTTGTCCAAATTCATAGTGGCTACATTACATCATTGTATCTTTATAATTTAAAATATATGTTTTATTGAATAATAATTAACTTATGATGTGGTATTAATTTCAGGTATACAGTACAGTGAATAAACTCTACATACATATATATTTTTTTCAGATTCTTCTCCCTTATAGATTATTAAAAAGTATTAAAAAGTATTGAATATAGTTACAGTTCCCTGTAGTATGAAATATATACTTGTTGTTCAGTCACTAAGTCATGTTTGACTCTTTGTGACTCCATCGACTGCAGCATACCAAAAATAAACATTTCAGTTTACTTTGAGAAATTTTAGAATAGGCTATATTTTTAAGAATTTTTGACAACAATTTCAAAAACTTCCTTCTGTAACTAGCTCAGTTCACAGGACACTCTTTTGCACCATGGTTGAGATTTGTGACAGAAGACTTATCACTGTTTCAATTCCAGTTAAAAGCTCAAGAGGATTTCCCAATAAGAACAAAAGGAAGGGTTTGAAGCTGACCTTGGATGAGGAAGAAACTTCTCCAGCTGCAAAACTGTCACGTGGGGGAAGCAGACAGATCACATGCCAGGGGCATTAGCAAGAATGGGATTCCCTTTGTTTCTTCCTGGAATCATTCCCTAAATCTTATATCCCCCAGTAAACCATAATCTAACTACCATTTCTCTGTCCACAACATAAAGGAAATGTGTGTGCTTGAAAATCACCTTGTAGCTGCTGTGATGAATGAAAACAATGACTCAGCTATGGAGTGTATTCTTACTTTACAGTCACAACGTTATTTGGAGTAAATCACATCACCTAACATTATCCACCAAGCTTTTAAGATTTCTATTTAAGAAGATGATTGCCTCCAAAAAACAAACCCAAAAGATGCTCATGAGGCCAAAATTAAAGTTCTCTTGTGTGATTTAAATACATGCAGCAAGCAGTGTCTAAGTGGCCCTGGATGATTCCCATTGCTTTGCATTCATGCTCTTCTATAATCTCTTCTGTTGAGTACCGTCTAAACCTATTCACTCATTTCCAAAGAATAGTGTGTGTTGGAAGGGATAGAATAACACATCTAAATTTTGCTTATTAAAGGATCAGGGTTTATCTTGCGCGCTCTCTCTCTTGCTCTCTCTCTGGGAGAAGCCATCTGCCATATAAATGAGGAATTGCTGTTTGTGTGGACAGGCCAATGTAGAAAAGGACTAAATGTTGCCAATGATTATATAAGTGAGCTTGGAAGTGGATCCTTAGTGCTAATGAAGTTTTGAGATGACTGCAGCTTGGCTAATAATTTACAGTCATTCATGAGAGACCTTGAGTCAGACACATTCTGGCTATGCCTCATCCCAGATCCTAACCCAGAGAAATTTGCACACAAATGCTTATTGTTTTAAGGCTCCAAGTTTGGGGATAATTTATTGCATGGTCATAATAGATAGCTAAAACATCAAAATAATTAAGTCATTGCTTAAAAATATAACATTTTACTTTATAGACCTGGCTTTAATAGTATATTCACTAATACATATCTGCACATATGTAATTCACCTTTGTAGGTATTTGGAAAGTATGTTTTTCTCTCAACCTCTGCTCTTCATTCTCCAGTACCCTTTCCAAGATGTAACCACTGTTAGTATTTCTTGTATACAGCTGAATATTCCCAGTACATATGTAATTAGGTATGACTATAGATCTTTTAAAGACACACAGTAGCCATCCACATAACTATTATATACATTGTTTTATAGCTTACTGGCATGTTTTAGAATCAAGTTACCAATTGACTTAATGTTTATAATGGCTACATGCCATAATTTATCATCAAATTTCCAGTTAGGCTTCCCAGGTGTTCTAGTGAGTAGAGAGTATGCCTTATGGTGCAAGGGGCACCAGTTCAATCCCTGGCACAGGAAGATTCCATATATCGTGGAGACGCTGTACCAGTGTGTCCAATTACGAGACAGCACTCTGGAGTGCACATGTCTAGAGAGGCCACTGCAATGGGAGGCCTGCACAGTCCAAAGAATAAAGATGCATGAAAATAAATAAATAAAAAAGCAATAAAAGAGGCCAAAATTAAAAAAAGACTCCACCAAAAAAAAATTCCAATCAATGAAAATTTTAATTTATAGTATTTTGCTATCACTACTGCTGCTAAGTCACTTCAGTCATGTCTGACTCTGTGTGACTGCAGCCCTCCAGGCTCCTCCATCCATGGAATTCTCCAGGCAAGAATACTGGAGTGGGTTGCCATGCCTTCCTCCAGGGGAATCTTCCCAACCCAGGGGTGGAATCCAGGTCCCCTACATTGCAGGCAGATTCTTCACCACTGAGCCATCAGGGAGACCCAGTGGGTGCAGCTCTCCAGACTTCTCTGTCATGGAAATTTCCAGGCAAGAATACTGGAATAGGTTGCCATTTCTTCCTGTGATAACTTTTTTTTTTTAACAGAATTGATTTGTCCAAAGACTTAAAAAAAAAAAAAAAAAAAAGGAGGTTGCCTTGTTTTCTTTCTAAACTTAGTTTCAATTTACACTTCTACCGACAATGCAAAATATAACATTTTACTTTATAGACCTGGCTTTAATAGTATATTCACTAATACATATCTGCACATATGTAATTCACCTTTGTAGGTATTTGGAAAGTATGTTTTTCTCTCAACCTCTGCTCTTCATTCTCCAGTACCCTTTCCAAGATGTAACCACTGTTAGTATTTCTTGTATACAGCTGAATATTCCCAGTACATATGTAATTAGGTATGACTATAGATCTTTTAAAGACACACAGTAGCCATCCACATAACTATTATATACATTGTTTTATAGCTTACTGGCATGTTTTAGAATCAAGTTACCAATTGACTTAATGTTTATAATGGCTACATGCCATAATTTATCATCAAATTTCCAGTTAGGCTTCCCAGGTGTTCTAGTGAGTAGAGAGTATGCCTTATGGTGCAAGGGGCACCAGTTCAATCCCTGGCACAGGAAGATTCCATATATCGTGGAGACGCTGTACCAGTGTGTCCAATTACGAGACAGCACTCTGGAGTGCACATGTCTAGAGAGGCCACTGCAATGGGAGGCCTGCACAGTCCAAAGAATAAAGATGCATGAAAATAAATAAATAAAAAAGCAATAAAAGAGGCCAAAATTAAAAAAAGACTCCACCAAAAAAAAATTCCAATCAATGAAAATTTTAATTTATAGTATTTTGCTATCACTACTGCTGCTAAGTCACTTCAGTCATGTCTGACTCTGTGTGACTGCAGCCCTCCAGGCTCCTCCATCCATGGAATTCTCCAGGCAAGAATACTGGAGTGGGTTGCCATGCCTTCCTCCAGGGGAATCTTCCCAACCCAGGGGTGGAATCCAGGTCCCCTACATTGCAGGCAGATTCTTCACCACTGAGCCATCAGGGAGACCCAGTGGGTGCAGCTCTCCAGACTTCTCTGTCATGGAAATTTCCAGGCAAGAATACTGGAATAGGTTGCCATTTCTTCCTGTGATAACTTTTTTTTTTTAACAGAATTGATTTGTCCAAAGACTTAAAAAAAAAAAAAAAAAAAAGGATGTTGCCTAGTTTTCTTTCTAAACTTAGTTTCAATTTACACTTCTACCGACAATGCAAAAGACAACATTTGCTTTCACACATTTGTATTAACATAGTTATCCAATTTTTATTTTTGTCAGTCTCAAAGTCTAAATAAATGAGTTCTTATGATCTAATATTAATTACAAATGTTGTTGAACATTTCCTAAGATATTTACAAGCCTTTTTGTTTTCCTTTTCAGTGAACTGTATATTCATATTCTTTGTGCATTTGTAAAAATCAGATCATTGACTTTTATTTCTTTGTGGTTTATAGAAGCATTTCATATGTAAGGACATCAGTCTTTTATCTATATTCAAAATATCTGCCCTCATTTTTTCATATGTTTTTTCACTTTGTAGGCATATGAACATGGAATATTGAGATAACTCAGCCAACCATCAGAATATGCTTAACAGAGTTCATCTGTGCTTAGATCACTTTGTGTTTTTTGAGGGCTACCTACAAAGTATCAATTGCAAGGGTCTACATATGAACAAGGACTAGTCGCTTTCCTTTGGTGATATCACTATTCAGGAGCATAGAAAAGACTTTAAGGAAGTGCTGTAGACAGAATTTCATTTTGAAGAAGGTACAACAACAACAAAAAGACAAAACCATTTAACAGATGGAGGGGAAGGATGGTAACTGAAGAGATCCAAATTTTTAAAAAATAAAGAAAAGGAAAAACCAAAGTGAGAGGCATTAAATACACTGGTTTTGTCCCAGGAAACTGTAGACAGAATCCCAGGTTACTTGTTAATTGTGAAAATAACTTTCATAACTACTTAATAAATACCTACTCAATATTTGCTAGTCATTCAGCTATGTCAGGTACGTTATTGAGAATTCAGTTCACTAACCAGTTGTTAAATTGACTCCTTGCTGAATTAAGGAAGATTTTGGCCTGAATGAAAATATCTAAGGATGCATTTACTTTTGAAATAGTATTGGCTTTCTATGATGCTGCTACTGTAATGTCCTGTAAATGTAATGAATTAAATAAAATGTGAATCCCTAAACTCTCTGTCACTGTCTGGGTCAGAAAGTGGTGTTTCCACAATGTAAAGAGGGATTAATAACTGCTTGATCTTATTGCTACATTATAAACTGTCTCATCTCTGAGAAATATTTTGGTAACTTTATGTTTAGAGGGTTTTGGGGATCACTTACTCCCTCAGGAAGGAATTATCTGGTCCTACAAAGCATAAAGTGAAGAGTAAAAAGACATGTCTGTGAAACTTCAGAAAAAGTCACTGTGATATAAGAAAATAAACATCTCAAAGAATGCAAAAATTATAAAGTATATCAGTAAATCAGTCAATGAAATTCTGCTTCTTATATACCTCCTGAACAGAGGAATAGAGAACATGATAGATGACTGAAAGTATGGAAAAAAATCAACAAATTCTAAATGCATTTCCTTCCCTCTTTACTTGCTCAATAACCACCAATTCAGCAATTACATTAGTTATTTACTTTAGTGTTCACTTTGACATATAAGACATAGGTTTTTGATTCTATCTCCTTGAAGTGAATTGCCCCCTCAGAGAGAAGGGGAGACATGGAGATAGAGACAGACAAAGAGGAAATACACCATCAGCCTTTCATTCCTAGGAGTATTTGAGTATTTGAGATAATATCTAATGAAGTCATAAATTATTTCAGGTAGGTATATCATGGACTTCTAATTCATTATACACTTGACAAATAACCATTTTCCCTCTCCTGCTTCCACTTTCTGTTTTTACCTCTGTTCTTTCTTTCAAGGAATGATATCTTCATCAACTAAGTTACATATTCTGGAAACATTGAAGCAACCCTTAATATGAGTCACTTTCGCCACCTGTATATACTAATGTGTGACAGATTACTTCTCCCAAATATCCCTTGATCACTCCATTTCATTTTGTTTCTCAAGATCAATCAAAATTACTCAGGATAAATCTATGTATAGGCTTCCCTGGTGACTCAGTGGCAAAGAACCTGCCTGAAATGCAGAAGACCTGGGTTTGATCCCTGAGTTGGGAAGATCCCCTGGAGTACAGCCTCCTCTAGTATTCTTGCCTGGAGAAGTCCATGGACAGAGGAGGCTGGCGGGCTATAGTCCATGGGGTCACAGGAAGTTGGATATGACTGAGCAACTAACACTTTCACTTTTTCACACATATACATTAATGGTGTATGTGACACACACATACACACACACACACACACACACACACACACACACATTTGTCTATATCTATATATCATTTTCTATATTTATTTATCTATTAATGGACACAGGTTGTTTCCATATATTGACTATTGTCAATAATTCAGCAGTAAACATGGGAATGCAGTTATCTAGTCAAAACTTTCATTTCCTTTGCATGTATACCCAGAATAGGGGTTACCAGATTATATGGTAGTCCTATTTTTAATTTTTTGAGGAAAATTTATACATTTTTCCATAATGTCTGCACCAATTTACATTTCTACCACCAGTACACAAGGATGTCATTTTCTCCACATCCTTCCCAATGCTTCTTGTCTTTTACCTTTTGGGTAAGAGCCCTTCTAACAGGCATGAGGTGATATCTCATTGTAGTTTTTATTTGCATTTCCATGAGCAATAGTGATACTGAGCACCTTTTCTTATGCCTGTTGGACATTTGTATCTATTTTTTTAAATGTCCATTCAAGTGATTTACTCATCGTTTTATTGGGTTATACATGAGTTATTTGCTATTAAGTTCCTTGTAAATTTGGAATATTAACTTATCAGTTGTAATGGTTTACAAATCATTTCTTTCATTCCATGGTTGCCTCTTAACTTGATTATTTCCTCTGCTCTTCAGAAGTCTTTTTTGGTGAAGTTCCACTTATTTACTTTTTCTTTGGTTGCTTGTGCTTTTGGTGTTGTTTTCAGAAACATTGCTCAGACCAATGTAAAGATTTCCCCCTATCATTTCTTCTTGAGGGAAACCAGTTTCAAAATTTCAGGTCTTAGACTTATGCATTAAAACTATTTTGCTTTGATTTTTTATAAATGGTGTGAGATAAGAATCCCAATTCATTCTTTTGCATATAAATATCAACTTTTCCCAACAATTTTTTTTAACAGACTCTCATTTTCCTGTTGTATCATCTTGACACTCTTGTAACAGATGTCTTGCAGGTAAATTCATGGATTTATTTCTGTGGGCTCTTTATTCTGTTCTGCTGGCCTATATGTCTGTTTTTGTGCCAGCACCATACTGTTTGGGTGCTTATAACTTTGTAATATGTTTTGAAATCAGAAAATGCTGAGCCTCCATCTTTACTCAAAATATTTATAGCTATTTGGGGTCTTTGGGGTTCCATATGAATTTTAAGATTGTTTTTCTTACTACTGTTAAAAATGGAAGTGAAATTTTAATAAAGATTTTATTGAATCTGTAGATCACTTTGGGATATCATGGATGTTTTGGGTTATTCCAATTAATAAACATGGGATATTTTCCATGTATTTGTATCTCCTTAAATTTCTTTCATCAGTGTTTTATAGTTTTAAGTGTATAGATGTTTCACCTTCTTGGTAAAGTTTATTTCTAAGTCATACTTAACAGTGAAAGGCTGAAATATTTTTCTCTAAAGTCAGGAATAAGAATGCCCCCTCTCACCACTTTTATTGAAAATAGTAGTGGAAGTTCTAGCTAAACCAGTTAGACAAGGAAAAGGAAAAATACCCAAATTAGAAAAAAAAAAAAAAGGTAAAACTATCTCTGCTGGCAGATGCATGATATTATATACAGAAAATCTGGAAGACCCCAAACATGCAGACACACAGAGTTATAAGGGTGAAACCTGTAAAATACAAAATCAAAAATACAAAAAATCAGTAGCATTTTTATACACTAGCAATAAACTTGTTGAAAAAGAAATTAAGAAAACAGTGTTATTTATAATTGCAACAGCCTTCTAACAGCTCTCCCTTAATCTGCTTACCAGTTGCACCCTACTCTTTTTCACCACACAGAAGCCAGAATAATATATTTTTAAAATATGTATTTATTTACTTGGTTGCACTGGGTCTTAGTTGCAGCATATGAGATCTTTTTTGTTGTGGCATGTGGACTCTTAGTTGTGGCATATAGGATATAGTTCTCTTTCCAGGGATAGAAACACAGCCCTAGGAAACACAGATTGAGAAGTGCAGCTTGTCTTTAACAATATTTAAGACTGTATGATATAAATTTAGTGCTTATCATACTCCTTGCTTTATTTTCCTATTTCTGTTTTCTTTTTATATTAATTTCTTAAACTCTATCATTAATTTGTTTTACTCTATATACTTTTGAAAGCTACCAAGCTACCTTTAAAAAAAAAGGTCAGGAATACATCAAAATAAATTTTTCCCTTTCCCTATTTCTTGTCATTTGTACAAGTACCCATGGATTGGGCAGGTTTACCATCTTCAGTTTAGAAATGAATAAATTACATTTTCAAGACATTCATGTGACTGTTATAAGATAGTAACAGTTGAAAATGAAAAATCCAGGACTCAGTTCAGATTAAACTTTTCTTTCTTCCTTTAGTATTAGTATTACTTTGCTTTTTTTTTTTTGCTTTTAGGTTTACTTTTTTGGTAATGAACCACTGTTTGTCATTTAAGTTAGTTTGGGGAGGCGACTATTGATAAGTTTCTCAATGGGATAAAATCCCTATTTCTAAAAGACATTTTATTTCCAGTGTCTAGTGTCACACTGTCCTACTCTATATTCCTAAGGAAAGTGTAGTAAAATGATCAAAATTGCAACATTGACATAATTGTATCAGGTTTAGGCATTGAATTCTAGAGGTCAAGTCATTTAGAACATGTGAAGATGAGTTTTGTAGTTCCAGCGTTTGGCAGTGGTAGGGGCAAAATACCCTACCAGGGATGTTTTGGGCAGCCACTGGACACTTTAGACCTTGGGATTGTTCCCTTTAGACCTTGGGATTGTTCTTTGTCTTAATGTCATGAATCTGTTGTCATGACAAATGATTTTCTCCCAATTCTCTACCTGGCTGTTTTATCTACTACACTGTATATTTATGTGTGTGTGCATATCAAATTGAAGAAGAGATACCAGAGGAACATATATGTCTTTTTAATATTTACTCTTGTTTCATTATCCCAGGAGAAATACAGGAGACTTGAAGATCTTTTTATGTTTTATTTCTCTGAAACGCATATGAGATCTTTTTTGTTGTGGCATGTGGACTCTTAGTTGTGGCATATAGGATATAGTTCTCTTTCCAGGGATAGAAACACAGCCCTAGGAAACACAGATTGAGAAGTGCAGCTTGTCTTTAACAATATTTAAGACTGTATGATATAAATTTAGTGCTTATCATACTCCTTGCTTTATTTTCCTATTTCTGTTTTCTTTTTATATTAATTTCTTAAACTCTATCATTAATTTGTTTTACTCTATATACTTTTGAAAGCTACCAAGCTACCTTTAAAAAAAAAGGTCAGGAATACATCAAAATAAATTTTTCCCTTTCCCTATTTCTTGTCATTTGTACAAGTACCCATGGATTGGGCAGGTTTACCATCTTCAGTTTAGAAATGAATAAATTACATTTTCAAGACATTCATGTGACTGTTATAAGATAGTAACAGTTGAAAATGAAAAATCCAGGACTCAGTTCAGATTAAACTTTTCTTTCTTCCTTTAGTATTAGTATTACTTTGCTTTTTTTTTTTTGCTTTTAGGTTTACTTTTTTGGTAATGAACCACTGTTTGTCATTTAAGTTAGTTTGGGGAGGCGACTATTGATAAGTTTCTCAATGGGATAAAATCCCTATTTCTAAAAGACATTTTATTTCCAGTGTCTAGTGTCACACTGTCCTACTCTATATTCCTAAGGAAAGTGTAGTAAAATGATCAAAATTGCAACATTGACATAATTGTATCAGGTTTAGGCATTGAATTCTAGAGGTCAAGTCATTTAGAACATGTGAAGATGAGTTTTGTAGTTCCAGCGTTTGGCAGTGGTAGGGGCAAAATACCCTACCAGGGATGTTTTGGGCAGCCACTGGACACTTTAGACCTTGGGATTGTTCCCTTTAGACCTTGGGATTGTTCTTTGTCTTAATGTCATGAATCTGTTGTCATGACAAATGATTTTCTCCCAATTCTCTACCTGGCTGTTTTATCTACTACACTGTATATTTATGTGTGTGTGCATATCAAATTGAAGAAGAGATACCAGAGGAACATATATGTCTTTTTAATATTTACTCTTGTTTCATTATCCCAGGAGAAATACAGGAGACTTGAAGATCTGATGTGATCTCTACTCAGTCATTTGCTAGTTTTCTGACTGAAACATTTAAATGGAAGACCCGATGCTGAAGCTGAAGGTCTAATACTTTGGCGACCAGATATGAAGAGCTGACTCATTGGAAAACACCATGATACTGGAAAAGATTGAGGGCCGAAGAAGGGGGTGACAGAGGAGAGGTTGTTAGATAGCATCACCAACTCAAAAGACGTGAATTTGAGCAAATTCTAGGAGATAGTGAAAGACTGGAAAACCTGGTGTGCTGCAGTCCATGCGATCACAAAGAGTCAGACATGACTTGGTGACTGAACAGTGAACAACAAGGAATCTCTGAGAAGAGAAGAAATGTCATGAATATGTATATTTCAAACAGAGAATGATCTCTGTGTTTTTATTTTTAAATTGACTTTTAAAAATCACTTAAATGTGTTTTATGGGAAAAGTAATTTTATTATCACACTTTTTGCAACTTTTAGGGACAATTGAATTGGGGTTGTAAAAGTTTATATCACTGCAGAAAACTCCTTACAGCATCCCTCACCCCAGGGAATGTGTCAAATGTGAGTAATGGTGCCAAGAACCCTCTTCCAGTTACCTTCTTTTATAACATTTGTTTCCTTTTATTAAATTTGTTGAACAGTTCATCACCCTGGTCTCTAAACTTTCTTTCTTTACTATTGCATTGGTTTTAAAATATGCTATTTGGTCTGTGATTATTTTGGAAAAAAAATTACCTTAGGGGCCTGGTGTAAATACAAGGCACCTCTTGGTTTAAACTCCCTGGAGACATATTATTCATATGTTAGTTGAACACATCCCCACAGGCAACAACTCATTGCTTAAACTTAAGAAATATGAATCACTTACACTACACTATAATCTATTTAGCTTACCAGCTATTGAATTGAAAAGAAATAGGTTGGGAGTTCAACTGTAACACTGGAAACAAAGCATTTAAAGTAAGAAGGACATGGAAATTTGAGGGAGCTACTAAAGGCAAAAAGAGGAAATGTCAACGGTCTGTTGTCAGTGAGAACGTATTGCTGTACACTGAACTCATTTTTCATGTTATACTTCAAAGTCCTATTGCTGTCTCTTGTTTCATTATCCCAGGAGAAATACAGGAGACTTGAAGATCTGATGTGATCTCTACTCAGTCATTTGCTAGTTTTCTGACTGAAACATTTAAATGGAAGACCCGATGCTGAAGCTGAAGGTCTAATACTTTGGCGACCAGATATGAAGAGCTGACTCATTGGAAAACACCATGATACTGGAAAAGATTGAGGGCCGAAGAAGGGGGTGACAGAGGAGAGGTTGTTAGATAGCATCACCAACTCAAAAGACGTGAATTTGAGCAAATTCTAGGAGATAGTGAAAGACTGGAAAACCTGGTGTGCTGCAGTCCATGCGATCACAAAGAGTCAGACATGACTTGGTGACTGAACAGTGAACAACAAGGAATCTCTGAGAAGAGAAGAAATGTCATGAATATGTATATTTCAAACAGAGAATGATCTCTGTGTTTTTATTTTTAAATTGACTTTTAAAAATCACTTAAATGTGTTTTATGGGAAAAGTAATTTTATTATCACACTTTTTGCAACTTTTAGGGACAATTGAATTGGGGTTGTAAAAGTTTATATCACTGCAGAAAACTCCTTACAGCATCCCTCACCCCAGGGAATGTGTCAAATGTGAGTAATGGTGCCAAGAACCCTCTTCCAGTTACCTTCTTTTATAACATTTGTTTCCTTTTATTAAATTTGTTGAACAGTTCATCACCCTGGTCTCTAAACTTTCTTTCTTTACTATTGCATTGGTTTTAAAATATGCTATTTGGTCTGTGATTATTTTGGAAAAAAAATTACCTTAGGGGCCTGGTGTAAATACAAGGCACCTCTTGGTTTAAACTCCCTGGAGACATATTATTCATATGTTAGTTGAACACATCCCCACAGGCAACAACTCATTGCTTAAACTTAAGAAATATGAATCACTTACACTACACTATAATCTATTTAGCTTACCAGCTATTGAATTGAAAAGAAATAGGTTGGGAGTTCAACTGTAACACTGGAAACAAAGCATTTAAAGTAAGAAGGACATGGAAATTTGAGGGAGCTACTAAAGGCAAAAAGAGGAAATGTCAACGGTCTGTTGTCAGTGAGAACGTATTGCTGTACACTGAACTCATTTTTCATGTTATACTTCAAAGTCCTATTGCTGTCTCTATTGAATTCTATCAGTATCTATATCTGAAGATTGATGTGTCCACTATGCCTAATATTTATATAATATTACTGACTGGCTCAGACCATAAAGAATCTGCTTGCGATGCAAGAGATGCAGGAGACACATGGGTTCGCTCCCTGGAAGATTCCCTAGAGAGGGTCATGGCTACTCACTCCAGTATTCTTGTCTAGAGAATTCCATAGCCAAAGGAGCCTGCTGAGCTACAGTGTATGGAGTTGCAAAGAGTTAGACACAACTGAGCAACTATACGTTCAAACTGACACATCAAACTTTCAAAAATATTCAAACTGTTTATTTCTAAGTTTGAATGTTTTTGACCGTTCCTTGCTTATATTCTCCTTGGAGATGGTCTCAGTTTTATGTTAGTTTCTGTGGCACATTCTGAGTCATACTGCTGATGGGTTGTGAAGATGAAAGGCCCATCCTAAAAGCGAGAGCTTTGATGATAAGATTGACAGTTTCAACATTTCCGAGTGGAATCTGGTTCTACCAAGGGGCTCAATACACTATGGTAGGACTTCTGGATAGTAGTAGTAGACAAACGTCTGGATCACATGACAGCAGATGGGAATGGACAAGCTACATTCCCAGAATAGCTTCTGTGCTCTGTTCTCTTGGCCACAACATATCCCCAAAAGCTTAACTCTGTTACTTTGGTCTCACGCCTTATGACACATAACCATTTCTCTGTGTTCAGGGTCAAAAGTCTTGTACAAAGAATTTTTCATTCACAGTTTCCACCCTAGCATTTGAGTCCCCTTTCTTCTGTCCTTGCCACATTCCCCTAACAATGGAAGAAATAAGAAGTCTTACCAGAGATGTCACACAGAGAATTCACAAAGATGGATCTTTTCCATAAATGCAAGCAAAAGTGAAAACTGATCTTCTGGAAAAAAAACAATAGCATCTAATTGACAACTAGCATGGATTTTTGGAAAGAAGGTATATAATTTTAGCAACTTGATATCATCATCAATTCCACCATAGAAAAGTAATTTAAAAATATATGAAATTCAGTTCCTTGTTTTCAACTGATCTATACCACTAAAAAGGAGAGCAATGTTTCTCACAGAGGACTTTGCCTGGACTTGTAACATCCGCTCTTCATCATATGTAACTTCTAGAAAACTTCTCTAGCTCTCCAACATCTGATGTTTCAGACTAAGTTATTGGTTGTCCTTTACTTAGTCAGTGTTTCCCTTAGCTGTTTAATTATGTGAATTCAAAACTAAGTCTCAGTTGTCTACTTAGCTTTCCATTGTACATGAATGGAGAGATAAAATTTACTTGGAAAAATGTTCCATATAGAGCTCAATTTTTAATTTTTTTCTAGAGAATTCCATAGCCAAAGGAGCCTGCTGAGCTACAGTGTATGGAGTTGCAAAGAGTTAGACACAACTGAGCAACTATACGTTCAAACTGACACATCAAACTTTCAAAAATATTCAAACTGTTTATTTCTAAGTTTGAATGTTTTTGACCGTTCCTTGCTTATATTCTCCTTGGAGATGGTCTCAGTTTTATGTTAGTTTCTGTGGCACATTCTGAGTCATACTGCTGATGGGTTGTGAAGATGAAAGGCCCATCCTAAAAGCGAGAGCTTTGATGATAAGATTGACAGTTTCAACATTTCCGAGTGGAATCTGGTTCTACCAAGGGGCTCAATACACTATGGTAGGACTTCTGGATAGTAGTAGTAGACAAACGTCTGGATCACATGACAGCAGATGGGAATGGACAAGCTACATTCCCAGAATAGCTTCTGTGCTCTGTTCTCTTGGCCACAACATATCCCCAAAAGCTTAACTCTGTTACTTTGGTCTCACGCCTTATGACACATAACCATTTCTCTGTGTTCAGGGTCAAAAGTCTTGTACAAAGAATTTTTCATTCACAGTTTCCACCCTAGCATTTGAGTCCCCTTTCTTCTGTCCTTGCCACATTCCCCTAACAATGGAAGAAATAAGAAGTCTTACCAGAGATGTCACACAGAGAATTCACAAAGATGGATCTTTTCCATAAATGCAAGCAAAAGTGAAAACTGATCTTCTGGAAAAAAAACAATAGCATCTAATTGACAACTAGCATGGATTTTTGGAAAGAAGGTATATAATTTTAGCAACTTGATATCATCATCAATTCCACCATAGAAAAGTAATTTAAAAATATATGAAATTCAGTTCCTTGTTTTCAACTGATCTATACCACTAAAAAGGAGAGCAATGTTTCTCACAGAGGACTTTGCCTGGACTTGTAACATCCGCTCTTCATCATATGTAACTTCTAGAAAACTTCTCTAGCTCTCCAACATCTGATGTTTCAGACTAAGTTATTGGTTGTCCTTTACTTAGTCAGTGTTTCCCTTAGCTGTTTAATTATGTGAATTCAAAACTAAGTCTCAGTTGTCTACTTAGCTTTCCATTGTACATGAATGGAGAGATAAAATTTACTTGGAAAAATGTTCCATATAGAGCTCAATTTTTAATTTTTGTTGTCATGGCATGCATTATTTCCCCTGTAAATTACAGATGCTTCAAAATGATGTGAATACACATGTATTAGAATCACATCATTTTGTCTATCTAGATGATATAGTTTAAATGCTTTTTCTACATCAATTTATTTCCAGTTTGTAGGAAACCCAACCATCCCTTAGGAAAGGACTGAGTTATTCTATCCAGAGTTCTGTTTACTTGGAAACTCAGGATATGTGTGCCTTAAAAGATAATAAATTGTCTCAGTTATTTTTAGAATATGTAGAAATCCTCATCTCCAAATTATCTCTATAGGATGCAGTTTCCCACCCTCACAATGAATAGTGTTTAATTGTATTCAGAAAAGGCCCCATTAGGTGCTGAGCAAGAAAAGTAAAATATATGCTAGGGACTAAAATGATCTTCCAAGGGATCTTCCTTTACTGGGATAGAAACTAAGTACCACGAATGGATATGGATTTACTCTGAGT
Source organism: Tragulus kanchil (assembly GCA_022376925.1). Classification (NCBI taxonomy): domain Eukaryota; kingdom Metazoa; phylum Chordata; class Mammalia; order Artiodactyla; family Tragulidae; genus Tragulus; species Tragulus kanchil. The sequence continues at coordinate 72,702,084 of JAIOJX010000005.1, read as the reverse complement.
GCGACATGGGTTACTAACATATCAACCAAGTGAGATTTTGAAATTAAGGAGAAGTCTCAATAGAGTGATCTAATTGGTAAGGGATTTTTTGATGTGTTTCCTTTTCATTACCAACAGAACCATTCAGCTTCAGAAATGTGGAAAGCATTAGATGATTTAACTAAATCTTCTGGAAAAAACATAGCATCTAATTGACAACTAGCATGGATTTTTGGAAAGAAGGTATATAATTTTAGCAACTTGATATCATCATCAATTCCACCATAGAAAAGTAATTTAAAAATATATGAAATTCAGTTCCTTGTTTTCAACTGATCTATACCACTAAAAAGGAGAGCAATGTTTCTCACAGAGGACTTTGCCTGGACTTGTAACATCCGCTCTTCATCATATGTAACTTCTAGAAAACTTCTCTAGCTCTCCAACATCTGATGTTTCAGACTAAGTTATTGGTTTTCCTTTACTTAGTCAGTTTTTCCCCTTAGCTGTTTAATTATGTGAATTCAAAACTAAGTCTCAGTTGTCTACTTAGCTTTCCATTGTACATGAATGGAGAGATAAAATTTACTTGGAAAAATGTTCCATATAGAGCTCAATTTTTAATTTTTGTTGTCATGGCATGCATTATTTCCTGTAAATTACAGATGCTTCAAAATGATGTGAATACACATGTATTAGAATCACATCATTTTGTCTATCTAGATGATATAGTTTAAATGCTTTTTCTACATCAATTTATTTCCAGTTTGTAGGAAACCCAACCATCCCTTAGGAAAGGACTGAGTTATTCTATCCAGAGTTCTGTTTACTTGGAAACTCAGGATATGTGTGCCTTAAAAGATAATAAATTGTCTCAGTTATTTTTAGAATATGTAGAAATCCTCATCTCCAAATTATCTCTATAGGATGCAGTTTCCCACCCTCACAATGAATAGTGTTTAATTGTATTCAGAAAAGGCCCCATTAGGTGCTGAGCAAGAAAAGTAAAATATATGCTAGGGACTAAAATGATCTTCCAAGGGATCTTCCTTTACTGGGATAGAAACTAAGTACCACGAATGGATATGGATTTACTCTGAGTGCGACATGGGTTACTAACATATCAACCAAGTGAGATTTTGAAATTAAGGAGAAGTCTCAATAGAGTGATCTAATTGGTAAGGGATTATGATGTGTTTCCCTTCATTACCACAGACATTCAGCTTCAGAAATGTTGGAGAGAAGCAGTTTAGTCATTTGAGAAATGCGATCATCTCTGGCTACATGCATCAAGATGTTCCAAGTCATTTCTCCAATTCCTCTTTGTCTTTAACTCCTGCTGAGTTCACAGTAGTAATCCTAAAGAAATAGTACTAAGTCAAGCAAAAGCATTCACAGGGATTCTGAACTTTCAGACATGAATTTTCTCTCTTATTTCTCTTTCCTTCCCATTTCTTTTCTTCTTTCTGTATATTGTAGCTGAACAGACGTTTCAGCAAACATCTCACTCACACGAACACACATATTTCAGTAAACATTATATGTATCCATGTTATTAATATCTGTCATCTGGCTAGTGGCCTCCCTCTTTTGTTTTGCGTTTTTATTTATGGTGTATAGTTGCATTGCAATGTTGTATTAGTTTCTGCTACATAGAAAAGAGAATCAATTCTGTATATCCTTCTATCTCCATAATCCCTTGGATTTCCTTCCCATTTAGGTCACCACAGAGCACTGAGTAGAGTTCCCTGTGCTATACAGTAGGTTTTCATTAGTCTTATACACCATAGCAATAGGGTATATGTGTCAATCCTAAACTCCAAATCCATTCCACTCCCTTCCTCTCGTGGAACTTATACATTTGTCCTCTGTCTCTCTCTCTATTTTTGCTTTACAAATAAGTTCATCAATGCCATTTTCTAGATTCCCTTTTTTGAATTCCTGGTTGACACAGTCTAGGATGCCCTGTTCTGTGAGTCCTACCCATTATGCATCAATGTTGCTTTCTTTCTTTGACATGGGGCTTAAATACTGTTCTCAGCAAAACTTTCACTTCTTTCAGCTAAAACAAAGTGATAGTAAAACCAGAGACAAAAGATTAAAATATATGCTAGGGACTAAAATGATCTTCCAAGGGATCTTCCTTTACTGGGATAGAAACTAAGTACCACGAATGGATATGGATTTACTCTGAGTGCGACATGGGTTACTAACATATCAACCAAGTGAGATTTTGAAATTAAGGAGAAGTCTCAATAGAGTGATCTAATTGGTAAGGGATTATGATGTGTTTCCCTTCATTACCACAGACATTCAGCTTCAGAAATGTTGGAGAGAAGCAGTTTAGTCATTTGAGAAATGCGATCATCTCTGGCTACATGCATCAAGATGTTCCAAGTCATTTCTCCAATTCCTCTTTGTCTTTAACTCCTGCTGAGTTCACAGTAGTAATCCTAAAGAAATAGTACTAAGTCAAGCAAAAGCATTCACAGGGATTCTGAACTTTCAGACATGAATTTTCTCTCTTATTTCTCTTTCCTTCCCATTTCTTTTCTTCTTTCTGTATATTGTAGCTGAACAGACGTTTCAGCAAACATCTCACTCACACGAACACACATATTTCAGTAAACATTATATGTATCCATGTTATTAATATCTGTCATCTGGCTAGTGGCCCCCCTCTTTTGTTTTGCGTTTTTATTTATGGTGTATAGTTGCATTGCAATGTTGTATTAGTTTCTGCTACATAGAAAAGAGAATCAATTCTGTATATCCTTCTATCTCCATAATCCCTTGGATTTCCTTCCCATTTAGGTCACCACAGAGCACTGAGTAGAGTTCCCTGTGCTATACAGTAGGTTTTCATTAGTCTTATACACCATAGCAATAGGGTATATGTGTCAATCCTAAACTCCAAATCCATTCCACTCCCTTCCTCTCGTGGAACTTATACATTTGTCCTCTGTCTCTCTCTCTATTTTTGCTTTACAAATAAGTTCATCAATGCCATTTTCTAGATTCCCTTTTTTGAATTCCTGGTTGACACAGTCTAGGATGCCCTGTTCTGTGAGTCCTACCCATTATGCATCAATGTTGCTTTCTTTCTTTGACATGGGGGCTTAAATACTGTTCTCAGCAAAACTTTCACTTCTTTCAGCTAAAACAAAGTGATAGTAAAACCAGAGACAAAAGATTAAAAGTATAATCCTTTCATAAGTGTGAGGGTTGAAACTAATAATATATGAGAATGCATCATTGATTTGAGTGGAGTATTTGCTAAAAGACAGGCTGAAGCAATTGTCAAAATTAGACATGTTGTTATTTGCAAATTTATTCAGTAGATACTTCCAGAACCTGAGGAAATTGACTTAAAAGTAAAACAAGACTTTTGGTACTTTTATTTCCCCTTCCCCAAATCCAGTTAACAAGACTTGACCATAATATAAACTTAATGTCTTTTAAATTTGCATATTCCCCCTCACTTCTCATTGCCAATAATCTAACGAATCATTTCAGAGCTTTTCAATGATTATTCTTGCTACAAGATTGTAACCTCTTTAGTCTGTTTGTTCACCGACATTGACTTACTTTTTCTAAAATAATATGTGCTTGCATCACTTTATTTTTATGTTTATTTTTTACATCACTATGTCTTGTTAAAAAAATTAAAATAAAAACAAGTTGTTCCTTGATGCCTGGTGTATCAAGGATAGACTTTCTCAGATGAAGTTTGATGGGTTACTTTTGCATAATATCACTCCTTGAGAATATCCTGACTTTATTTTCCATTTTTCATCCATCTACTTCCTGCCTGCATTAAATTTGTTTCTTTAATTTTCAAGATCATCATTCTCATTTTGATCTTTACTCCTATATTGTGCTGATTTATGTACTTAGAATTCTCTCTTCGCTTATTCAAACACACTTTTCTTCTGAGACTATGTATATCTCCCCCGTGAACAATTAATGACTAAGCAAACTCATTTTGACCTAACCATTGTTTTGATTCCTGTAACTCAAGGGCACACTTAACCATGTTAGACCATAGAAAAATTTCTTTATACATTTGTCCTCTGTCTCTCTCTATTTTTGCTTTACAAATAAGTTCATCAATGCCATTTTCTAGATTCCCTTTGAATTCCTGGTTGACACAGTCTAGGATGCCCTGTTCTGTGAGTCCTACCCATTATGCATCAATGTTGCTTTCTTTCTTTGACATGGGGCTTAAATACTGTTCTCAGCAAAACTTTCACTTCTTTCAGCTAAAACAAAGTGATAGTAAAACCAGAGACAAAAGATTAAAAGTATAATCCTTTCATAAGTGTGAGGGTTGAAACTAATAATATATGAGAATGCATCATTGATTTGAGTGGAGTATTTGCTAAAAGACAGGCTGAAGCAATTGTCAAAATTAGACATGTTGTTATTTGCAAATTTATTCAGTAGATACTTCCAGAACCTGAGGAAATTGACTTAAAAGTAAAACAAGACTTTTGGTACTTTTATTTCCCCTTCCCCAAATCCAGTTAACAAGACTTGACCATAATATAAACTTAATGTCTTTTAAATTTGCATATTCCCCCTCACTTCTCATTGCCAATAATCTAACGAATCATTTCAGAGCTTTTCAATGATTATTCTTGCTACAAGATTGTAACCTCTTTAGTCTGTTTGTTCACCGACATTGACTTACTTTTTCTAAAATAATATGTGCTTGCATCACTTTATTTTTATGTTTATTTTTCACATCACTATGTCTTGTTAAAAAAATTAAAATAAAAACAAGTTGTTCCTTGATGCCTGGTGTATCAAGGATAGACTTTCTCAGATGAAGTTTGATGGGTTACTTTTGCATAATATCACTCCTTGAGAATATCCTGACTTTATTTTCCATTTTTTCATCCATCTACTTCCTGCCTGCATTAAATTTGTTTCTTTAATTTTCAAGATCATCATTCTCATTTTGATCTTTACTCCTATATTGTGCTGATTTATGTACTTAGAATTCTCTCTTCGCTTATTCAAACACACTTTTCTTCTGAGACTATGTATATCTCCCCCGTGAACAATTAATGACTAAGCAAACTCATTTTGACCTAACCATTGTTTTGATTCCTGTAACTCAAGGGCACACTTAACCATGTTAGACCATAGACATTCTTATATTTACATTGATGGTTTTGACCTTTGTTAGATCACACGAGTCAATGTCATTTGGTGAGGCAAACCTCTGAATCACCCAGGCTTGAGTCTGGTGTGGGCTAGTGAGTCACTCACTAGTCAGAAAACTGGCTGGTACCTTAGTCCTTTGCTTTATATTCACATCACAGTCCTTTGTAAAGTAATAAAATATAATACTTCCCTAAATGCAAATTCTTTCAAATATGGGGATACAAACAGGACTCTAGATGATTTTCTTGGAGATGTCCAGAGTCCCATGCACTTTTTGTGACTTCCTTATTGCTTCATGTGCTGTATAGAGTCTCCCTAGCCAGTCAATTTCTGGAAGAATGAACTATGCACTGAAATTCTCTACTCCAATAATCTTCAGAAAAGTCTGAGAAATAATACAATAATACCTTTACTAAACCAAAATATATTGATCACCTACTTGGCATGGTACATGTTACTGTATTTTATATAATTTATATGATCATTATATAATTTATTATAATACATAATTGTATATACTTTATAATATAGATCAATATATTATATATGATTTATTAATTGAAAACTGTGCACACATGTTGTTGTTTAGCTACTGTGTCTGACTTGTTTGTGACCCATGCCAAGCTCTCTCTGTCCACAGACTTTCCCAGGCAAGAATACTAGAGTAGGTTGTCATCTCCTTCTCCAGGGGGAAATTCCTGACCCAGGAATCAAACCTATTTCTCCTACATTAGATGGTAGATTCTTTAACAATGAGCCAGCAGGGAAACCTATATATATTATGGAGACCTTTATTTTAATTTTAAATGTTGATAATAATTATTAATTAACAAAACAAAATACATAGCATAAATATAGTAAGATACGTTTACTCAGTTAATAAAGATGCTCTGGTCATGACCTGATTACTTTAGCTTATTATCACTAGTTACGCTGTTCTTCATTTTCTCTCAGTATAAAATTTCTTAGGTATGATAAGTTAGGAGCTTATTACTCTTCTTTGGATTGTTGCCATATAGTATGTTTTTACTAAAGTGAAATGTGACGAAAGTAAAATGGCCCTCAAGCCTTTTGTTTGTTTGTTTAAATGCATCCTACAATAACCTTCATCTTCACTCAGATGGTGTTAGACATTCACTGCTTCTTTATTGGCGGGTCTCCTTGGGTTGTTGATCTATTTCAGCTAAATTTTTAAAAATGTTTATCTATCTATTTATTTATTTATTTACTTTAAGCTATTCTGGGTTTTTCACTGCTGTTGCAAGCTCTTCTCTAGTTGCAGGGAGTGGGGGCTGCATCTCTAGATGAGGTGAGCAGGTTTCTTGTTGCGGTGATTTTTCTTGTTGTGGAACTTGTGCTCTAGGGCACACAGGCTTCCGTAGTTGTGGCACATGGGCTCCATAGTTGCGGCTCTGAGGCTATAGAGCACAGGCTTAGTTGCTCTGTGAATATGCACTTTTTACTCCTATGCTTCAGCTGTATAGAGTCTCCCTAGCCAGTCAATTTCTGGAAGAATGAACTATGCACTGAAATTCTCTACTCCAATAATCTTCAGAAAAGTCTGAGAAATAATACAATAATACCTTTACTAAACCAAAATATATTGATCACCTACTTGGCATGGTACATGTTACTGTATTTTATATAATTTATATGATCATTATATAATTTATTATAATACATAATTGTATATACTTTATAATATAGATCAATATATTATATATGATTTATTAATTGAAAACTGTGCACACATGTTGTTGTTTAGCTACTGTGTCTGACTTGTTTGTGACCCATGCCAAGCTCTCTCTGTCCACAGACTTTCCCAGGCAAGAATACTAGAGTAGGTTGTCATCTCCTTCTCCAGGGGAACTTCCTGACCCAGGAATCAAACCTATTTCTCCTACATTAGATGGTAGATTCTTTAACAATGAGCCAGCAGGGAAACCTATATATATTATGGAGACCTTTATTTTAATTTTAAATGTTGATAATAATTATTAATTAACAAAACAAAATACATAGCATAAATATAGTAAGATACGTTTACTCAGTTAATAAAGATGCTCTGGTCATGACCTGATTACTTTAGCTTATTATCACTAGTTACGCTGTTCTTCATTTTCTCTCAGTATAAAATTTCTTAGGTATGATAAGTTAGGAGCTTATTACTCTTCTTTGGATTGTTGCCATATAGTATGTTTTTACTAAAGTGAAATGTGACGAAAATAAAATGGCCCTCAAGCCTTTTGTTTGTTTGTTTAAATGCATCCTACAATAACCTTCATCTTCACTCAGATGGTGTTAGACATTCACTGCTTCTTTATTGGCGGGTCTCCTTGGGTTGTTGATCTATTTCAGCTAAATTTTTAAAAATGTTTATCTATCTATTTATTTATTTATTTACTTTAAGCTATTCTGGGTTTTTCACTGCTGTTGCAAGCTCTTCTCTAGTTGCAGGGAGTGGGGGCTGCATCTCTAGATGAGGTGAGCAGGTTTCTTGTTGCGGTGATTTTTCTTGTTGTGGAACTTGGGCTCTAGGGCACACAGGCTTCCGTAGTTGTGGCACATGGGCTCCATAGTTGCGGCTCTGAGGCTATAGAGCACAGGCTTAGTTGCTCTGTGTCATGTGGGATCTTCCCGAAACAGAGATCGAACCTGCGTCTCCTGCATTGGTAGGCGAACTCATCACCACTGAGCTACCAGGGAAGCCCTATTTAAAATTTTTAAAAGCAAACAAAACCTTCAATGTTTGGGAAACACAGGAATTCACAGAGATTGTTCTCAATGTAGGAGTATGAGAATGCAAGCAAAGCAAGTAAATTCCATATAAATGAAGAGTTCTGCCCTCTGCTTTGCTATTCTTCAGGATTTCTAAACTACCTTGTCAGCATGAGACCCGATACAGGAAACAAACATTATTTTACCAAATTTAATTCGTGTATTTAAAACATATTTTTTTGCTTATCTATTGGACTCAAAACAGATGAATTAATTTTGGAGTGAATTGTGGAGGTGATTCCCAGTGTAGTACAAAGGAAATAAACAAAGTGTTACTGTTTCGATATGAATTATTTTACTTTATATCCAGTTAAATGTAAAAGATGATTGCTCTACCATTGGTCTTCTTTCAGAATCAGAGGACTTCATGGGAAGTGCTCTCTATGGCTTTGGGTATGAAGGGCAGTGCAGGCTCCCTACAGGACAGCACCAATTCTGACTCTGCCTGGCATCTTGGTTTTGGACAGACAACCATGATCTTACTGTCTTTACAGTATTTTTTCCTTCCTGGGGAAATTGTTCTTAATTATAGTGGTGTAACAATTCCTTACAAAGTACTCATTGACTCCATGGTTTGCAAAGGAATCAAATGTATGTTATTGATCAAATTTAAATCTAGGTGACTTACCAAAATGTCTGATTCTTTTGGTTTAAATTTTAAAAATCTGTGGAAAGGTATTAGAATCAATTGTCTTATTAACTCTGCAGAAATATAGATTTCAGTTGATATTAAAAGCAAAATTGCATTTCCTCAAGATGCTATTTCACAGGAAGTTTGCATTTGATGCATTTAGTCACAGTTCTTCTATGTCAAAGCATTTTTTCACTGCAGGTGCTACACCCATTCAACCTCATGACACATTCGTGCATGGAACCAAGTGTGAAAGCTCTCTCTTCCCTATCCATGTATTTCAAATGCATTCAACATCCTACCAATTTCATTTTCTTTGTTCCATCCCTCTTCAATTCCTCCCAACTCTCATCTCACTGATGCTGGTTTGCTCAGGAGGGCTGCCCAGGGTCTCCATCATCCTGTAATCAACCCATCATTTCTGGAATCCATATTTTCCCTTTTCCTGGTTTTATCTTTTCTTTGGAAGAAACACCCCAGTAACTTCCTTAGAAAAGTTGAGTGAGAGTCAAAACTCTAAAACCTTGTATGTCTGAGAAAGTCATTATCTCCTTCTCACATTGGATACAGGTTAACTGGGTATATAATTCTGGCTAAATAATTCTAGTTGAATACTTCCCTTTGGCACTTTCAGCATGTTTAGTTTCCAGTGCTTTTAAACTTCAATGGATTTTAGTTTTTTAACCTCCAGCACACTAAAAAGTTGATTTTGAGTCCACACATGCCAAAGAATAAAGATGGATGAAAAATAAATTCTGACTTAGAGGCCAAAAAAAAAAAAAAAAAAAAGTTGATTTTGTTACTGAAAAGGTAACTAAAAAGTTATTTTTTGCTAAAAAGGCAAATGAAAAGTTATTTACCTAAGAACCCTGTATCATCCTCACTCCAAATACGTTGTCTATGAACTTTTCCCCCTTTCCTCTCCTCTCTATAAGTTTTTAGGATCTTTGTTGCTAGAGTTGTAAGGTTTCAAAATCATATAATCTGCATGAGTCTTTTTAAAATCATTGTGCATTAATCTGTAATACTGATGTTCCTAGCTCCTAAACAATTCTTGAATAATTTGAAATTTTCTTCTCTATATTTCTCTGCCTTCTCTTTCTCATATGTTTGTTATTTATATTCAGATTCTTAAACTGATTCTCAAATTTTGTTATCCTTTTCTTTCTATTTTTCCTTCCTGTCTTATTGCTTTGTATTCTGGAGGATTTTCTCAGTTGTATCTTCCAATGTTTCTATTCAGTTTTTTATTTCTTCTATCTTATTTTTAAATTTTCAGTAGCACATGTGTGTTCTTGAATATTTTGTTTCTGTAATTATATCTTCTTATTATATAGCAAAATATCATTTCTCATCTCTCCAAGAATACTAAGTAAATTTTCACGAGATTTTATTATTTTATCTTTACTGGTTTTGTGTTTTCCTTCTGCAAAATTTTTAAAACCTGTTTTGGTCTCAGTTTTCTAGCTTAGTGTTTCTTTCATATGTGAACTAGGACTATCCTTAACTTTTATTTTTCCTATCTGGAAATTAGTTATTATAAACCTAGTAGGAAGTTCCATATTCAAAAATACACCTTATTCTGATATAGAAAATGAACAAATATCTACCAAAGGATAAAGGGAGAGGAGGCATACATTGGAATTGTGTAATTAAAATGTATACACTAATATATATATATATATAAATATATACACATATATTTATGCATATTAGATAAGCAACAGGGACCTACTGTAAAACACAGGGAGCTCTATTCACTGTCTTGCACTACATAATGAAAAAGAATCTGAAAAAGCATATATATACACACATAGTTTCTTTATATATATATCTGTGTATATATATATATGTGCATGTACATATATATATATATATATGTATATATATATATATATGTCTCCTTTGTGTGTGTGTGTGTGTGTGTGTGTGTGTGTGTGTATTTAGAGAGAGAGAGAGTCTAAAATAAGATAGTGGAAATCAAAAAAAATTTTGATAGAAACACTGGAAGATACAACAGAGAAAATCTTCCAAAATGGAAAGCAATAAGATGGCAGTTAGAAGCTAGGAAAGAAAGAGAAGGGCAAACACTTATCTTTAAGTTTTTAGGATCTTTGTTGCTAGAGTTGTAAGGTTTCAAAATCATATAATCTGCATGAGTCTTTTTAAAATCATTGTGCATTAATCTGTAATACTGATGTTCCTAGCTCCTAAACAATTCTTGAATAATTTGAAATTTTCTTCTCTATATTTCTCTGCCTTCTCTTTCTCATATGTTTGTTATTTATATTCAGATTCTTAAACTGATTCTCAAATTTTGTTATCCTTTTCTTTCTATTTTTCCTTCCTGTCTTATTGCTTTGTATTCTGGAGGATTTTCTCAGTTGTATCTTCCAATGTTTCTATTCAGTTTTTTATTTCTTCTATCTTATTTTTAAATTTTCAGTAGCACATGTGTGTTCTTGAATATTTTGTTTCTGTAATTATATCTTCTTATTATATAGCAAAATATCATTTCTCATCTCTCCAAGAATACTAAGTAAATTTTCACGAGATTTTATTATTTTATCTTTACTGGTTTTGTGTTTTCCTTCTGCAAAATTTTTAAAACCTGTTTTGGTCTCAGTTTTCTAGCTTAGTGTTTCTTTCATATGTGAACTAGGACTATCCTTAACTTTTATTTTTTCCTATCTGGAAATTAGTTATTATAAACCTAGTAGGAAGTTCCATATTCAAAAATACACCTTATTCTGATATAGAAAATGAACAAATATCTACCAAAGGATAAAGGGAGAGGAGGCATACATTGGAATTGTGTAATTAAAATGTATACACTAATATATATATATATATAAATATATACACATATATTTATGCATATTAGATAAGCAACAGGGACCTACTGTAAAACACAGGGAGCTCTATTCACTGTCTTGCACTACATAATGAAAAAGAATCTGAAAAAGCATATATATACACACATAGTTTCTTTATATATATATCTGTGTATATATATATATGTGCATGTACATATATATATATATGTATATATATATATATATATGTCTCCTTTGTGTGTGTGTGTGTGTGTGTGTGTGTGTGTGTATTTAGAGAGAGAGAGAGTCTAAAATAAGATAGTGGAAATCAAAAAAAATTTTGATAGAAACACTGGAAGATACAACAGAGAAAATCTTCCAAAATGGAAAGCAATAAGATGGCAGTTAGAAGCTAGGAAAGAAAGAGAGGGCAAACACTAGCTCGTGTCTCTTTTTGTGATCCATATAATGGCACTAATGTTATTATGACTGAACCCCCCTCATGACCTAGCTATGGTTCAAGGGTCCATCTCCAAATAGCATCAAACGGGGGATCATGGGTTCAATATGCATTTTGAGGGGACACAATTCAATCCACAGCATATAATAATTTTAAATGAAATTTATTTATCCAACTACACCTTTCCACATATGAGGTTGCAAATTATATTAAAAATACAAAAACGGCATGGAGAAATTGTGTATATTTTGAAAATATATGATGTTAAAGTCATATTGGTATTTAATCATACATTTTCTCAGAATAAGGCATCATTCATCCACTAAAACAGAAATATTAGTACTTTTCAGTATCCTTAAATGCAACTTTTAGAATTAAGATTCAAACAAACTTATAATACTCTTATAATACAGTGCAAGTTCAAAAAAATTATTTTAAGTGAGACAAAAAAGACAGTTATTTTTCTTTAATTTTTACACATGTATTGGATAAAAAAAGGAAATTAGACATTTTCTCATCAAAATGAATTGGTTTTTTGTTGTTGTTGCTGTATGTTTGTTTTTCTCTTTCCTTTGATGCATTTTTTTTTCTAAATGGCCTTCTAGATGCCCTATGTTTACCTTTGTATCAGAGTTAGCTTGGTGTTTTTCTAACTTCTTTCCGTTGTTAGTACTTTTGTCTAAATGATCTTATTCTCTAGCAGAAATATATCAATATTAGCAGGGTTTCCCTTCAATATGGAGAAGGGCAAGGGAGAAACTGAATATCTGCAAATTTTATGGACCTACTGACTTAGTCACCAGTGAACTTAGAATTTTTCTCTGGTAGAGACAAGATCAGGATGCTGAGTGTGGTAAAGATAATACATGTAATTATGACACATAGTTTCTTTATATATATATCTGTGTATATATATATATGTGCATGTACATATATATATATATATATGTATATATATATATATATGTCTCCTTTGTGTGTGTGTGTGTGTGTGTGTGTGTGTGTGTGTATTTAGAGAGAGAGAGAGTCTAAAATAAGATAGTGGAAATCAAAAAAAATTTTGATAGAAACACTGGAAGATACAACAGAGAAAATCTTCCAAAATGGAAAGCAATAAGATGGCAGTTAGAAGCTAGGAAAGAAAGAGAGGGCAAACACTAGCTCGTGTCTCTTTTTGTGATCCATATAATGGCACTAATGTTATTATGACTGAACCCCCCTCATGACCTAGCTATGGTTCAAGGGTCCATCTCCAAATAGCATCAAACGGGGGATCATGGGTTCAATATGCATTTTGAGGGGACACAATTCAATCCACAGCATATAATAATTTTAAATGAAATTTATTTATCCAACTACACCTTTCCACATATGAGGTTGCAAATTATATTAAAAATACAAAAACGGCATGGAGAAATTGTGTATATTTTGAAAATATATGATGTTAAAGTCATATTGGTATTTAATCATACATTTTCTCAGAATAAGGCATCATTCATCCACTAAAACAGAAATATTAGTACTTTTCAGTATCCTTAAATGCAACTTTTAGAATTAAGATTCAAACAAACTTATAATACTCTTATAATACAGTGCAAGTTCAAAAAAATTATTTTAAGTGAGACAAAAAAGACAGTTATTTTTCTTTAATTTTTACACATGTATTGGATAAAAAAAGGAAATTAGACATTTTCTCATCAAAATGAATTGGTTTTTTGTTGTTGTTGCTGTATGTTTGTTTTTCTCTTTCCTTTGATGCATTTTTTTTTCTAAATGGCCTTCTAGATGCCCTATGTTTACCTTTGTATCAGAGTTAGCTTGGTGTTTTTCTAACTTCTTTCCGTTGTTAGTACTTTTGTCTAAATGATCTTATTCTCTAGCAGAAATATATCAATATTAGCAGGGTTTCCCTTCAATATGGAGAAGGGCAAGGGAGAAACTGAATATCTGCAAATTTTATGGACCTACTGACTTAGTCACCAGTGAACTTAGAATTTTTCTCTGGTAGAGACAAGATCAGGATGCTGAGTGTGGTAAAGATAATACATGTAATTATGTATTAATGCGATCTCCTGAAGGAGATATTAACAGACACACTAAAACCTTTGAAGGAAGTTCTGTTGACCACAGAAAGGGTTTAGAATAGAACTGAGTCTTTATAATAATTCGGGAAACTGGGGAAGCTGCCAAGATTTATATCCAAGATGTTAACTAAAGTAAGAAGTAAATTAATATGTACTAAGGAGATAGGAAATGATGTGGTCCAGAAATAAGAGGGGCTAGAGTTAGCTTCTTTAAAAGACAAATATTACTTTTCATATGAATGTGGAAATAAAAATTGGAGGAGCAGAAAGGCTTATTTTCTCTTTAACTCACAAAAATGTATGATAGAGAATTTCAAAGCTTCTTCTGTCTTGCAGGTTGAGTTCTGAAAGAAGTAGAGTGTTTTGCTTGTTTTGTTGTGTTCTTGTTTGTTTTTCTGGTTTTTGTTTTCTTTCTTTTTTTTTTTGTCTTTGGTTTTATTTTGGCTATGCAGGCTTAGCTGTGGCACATGGGCTTTCTGTAGCTGCATTGTACAAGCATGCCTTGTTGTGGAGCATAGGCTCTAGAGCTTGTAACAGTGTCCAGACTTAGTTAGCCCATGGCATCTGGGATCTTGGGGGCTTCCCAGGTGGCACAGTGGTAAAGAATCGGCCGACCAATGCAGAAAACATGGGTGGGTTGAGAATATCCCGTGAAGTCGGAAATGGTAACTCACACCAGTATTCTAGCCTGGAGAATTCCATGGACAGAGGAACTTGGCAGATTACAGTCCAAGTGGTCTAATAGAGTTGGACATGACAGAGCATGCATGTGGTTGGGATCTCAGAGCTCCAATCAAAAACTGAATCAACATCTCTGCACTGAAGGTGGATTCTTAACAACTGGATCGCCAGGGAAGTCCTAGGAGCAGAGTCTGGGGATAATGTTTAGCTAAAGGATATTTGTTAAGAGTGCTGTTGGAATTAACACATGGAAAAAGAGAAGATAAGAACAGATTAAGGCCATCTTCAAAAAATCTGCAGACAATAAATGCTGGAGAGGGTACAGAAAAAAGGGAACCCTCTTGCATTGCTGGTGGGAATGTCAATTGATACAGCCTCTATGGAAGACAGTATGGAGATTCCGTAAAAAACTAAAAATAGAAGCACCCTATGACCCAGCAATCCCACTGTTAGGCTTATATCCTGATGAAATCAAAAATGAAAGAAGCACCTGTACCCCAATGTTCATTGCAGCTCTCTATACAATAGCCAGAACTTGGAAGCAACCTAGATGTCCAACGACGAATGAATGGATCCAGAAGCTCTGGTACATATATACAATGGAATACTACTCAGCTGTTAAAAGAAATGCAGAAGACTCAGTCCTAATGAAGCAGCAGGCTCTAGAACCTATCATAAAAAGTGAAGTGAGTCAAAAAGAGAAAGACAAGTACAGTATACTAACACATATATATGGAATCTAGTAGGACGGCCTTGATAACACATGCAGAGAACTCATGGAAAAACAGACAAAGCATAGACATAAGGATATTGTGGGGAAGAAATAGGGAGGGGGAAGCATGGAGGGAGTAACATGGAAACTATACTGTCATGTGTGGAAAAGATAGCTATTGTCATTGTGATAAGGGAATAGGAGTGCTTGCAATGGCATGGGGCGATGGTCTGGAAGGGTGGGATGGGGGGAACTGAGGGGGTGGGGACCATAGATATGCATATGACTGATCTGGGAACATACATGTCTGTGAACAACAAAACTCTGTAAAACCTTTACAATAAAGAATTTAAAAAATAAAGAAAGAAAGAAAAAAAAGAGAACAGATTAAACAAAGGAAAAAGTCAGTCTTTGTGATGATCACAGCTGATTCCTGGGGAGCCCTGGTGCTGGTGGTCTTGGCTTTCCCTCCAGTTGGCATGGAGCCAGGTATTTATACTCATCCTTTGATGTAGAAATATAGATCAGTCTTTTTGGAGGACACCTGCCAAAAATTCCTTAGCAAAACTTGCTTAATTCTTAGTGTGTGTTGTGCCAAAGATTAAATGAAGAACTGTAATTAGGTAGTGCACGAAATGCTGAGTTGACTAATGAAAGAACTTTGGACTAGGAATCGAGGTATTTGGGTTTGAATTTTGCCTCTGCCACTGATTGTGAAAACACACAGTGCTTGGTTTTCTCTTTCTAAATATAAAGTGGTCCATTAGCGATGTAAATGTAAAAATATTTTTCCTGAAAAATTTTAATGGGGTCAGTCAGTAGGTTCAGTTGCTCAATCATGTCTGACTCTCTGTGACCCCATGGACTGCATGCCAGGCTTCCCTGTCTTTCACCATCTCCTGGAGCTAGCTCAAACTCATGCCCATTGACTCAGTGATGCCATCTAGTCATCTCATCCTCTGTCGTCCCCTTCTCCTTCTGCCTTCTATTTTTCCCCAGCATTTGCTAATGAATGGATCCAGAAGCTCTGGTACATATATACAATGGAATACTACTCAGCTGTTAAAAGAAATGCAGAAGACTCAGTCCTAATGAAGCAGCAGGCTCTAGAACCTATCATAAAAAGTGAAGTGAGTCAAAAAGAGAAAGACAAGTACAGTATACTAACACATATATATGGAATCTAGTAGGACGGCCTTGATAACACATGCAGAGAACTCATGGAAAAACAGACAAAGCATAGACATAAGGATATTGTGGGGAAGAAATAGGGAGGGGGAAGCATGGAGGGAGTAACATGGAAACTATACTGTCATGTGTGGAAAAGATAGCTATTGTCATTGTGATAAGGGAATAGGAGTGCTTACAATGGCATGGGGCGATGGTCTGGAAGGGTGGGATGGGGGGAACTGAGGGGGTGGGGACCATAGATATGCATATGACTGATCTGGGAACATACATGTCTGTGAACAACAAAACTCTGTAAAACCTTTACAATAAAGAATTTAAAAAATAAAGAAAGAAAGAAAAAAAAGAGAACAGATTAAACAAAGGAAAAAGTCAGTCTTTGTGATGATCACAGCTGATTCCTGGGGAGCCCTGGTGCTGGTGGTCTTGGCTTTCCCTCCAGTTGGCATGGAGCCAGGTATTTATACTCATCCTTTGATGTAGAAATATAGATCAGTCTTTTTGGAGGACACCTGCCAAAAATTCCTTAGCAAAACTTGCTTAATTCTTAGTGTGTGTTGTGCCAAAGATTAAATGAAGAACTGTAATTAGGTAGTGCACGAAATGCTGAGTTGACTAATGAAAGAACTTTGGACTAGGAATCGAGGTATTTGGGTTTGAATTTTGCCTCTGCCACTGATTGTGAAAACACACAGTGCTTGGTTTTCTCTTTCTAAATATAAAGTGGTCCATTAGCGATGTAAATGTAAAAATATTTTTCCTGAAAAATTTTAATGGGGTCAGTCAGTAGGTTCAGTTGCTCAATCATGTCTGACTCTCTGTGACCCCATGGACTGCATGCCAGGCTTCCCTGTCTTTCACCATCTCCTGGAGCTAGCTCAAACTCATGCCCATTGACTCAGTGATGCCATCTAGTCATCTCATCCTCTGTCGTCCCCTTCTCCTTCTGCCTTCTATTTTTCCCAGCATTTGGGTCTTTTTTCAGTGAGTCATCTCTTTGCATCAGATGGCCAAAGTATTGGAGTTTCAGTTTCAGCATCAGTCTTTCCAATGAATATTCAGGGTTGATTTTCTTTAGGATTGACTGGTTTGATCTCCTTGTAGTCCAAGGAACTCTCAAGGGTCTTTTCCAACACCATAGTTCACAGGCACCAGTTCTTTGGAGAAATGTTACGTGTATTTAAAAATCACCTGGATATCTCATAATTTATACGCCTTTCCAAATGTAATGTCTTTCAACCAAAGCTTTGATTAAAGAAATGAACTTCATTCAGGAGCTCAAATTTTTGCTTCCTGCTTCCCTTAAAACTTTTTTAGCTTACCAGAATGTAGAGGTCTTACAGAGTAATGAAATACTGAAAAGACATCAGAAGTACAGACAAGCATGAGCTTCATATGGGTTGATTAGCCTTTCAATAACCTGTGTCCTTTCAATCTACCCAGTACAAAAATTATGAAGACCTATTAGTTCATCTACTTCAAAAAAATAAACATTATGAACTGTACTGCCTTATTATTTTACTGCATGAAAATTGTAAAGAACATATGATATTGATGAAAACCTAACCCTGAAGGTTTATGTAATAGTTAGCAATGATTTACGAAAAAAAAATCATAGTACAACATTTGGAATGGATTTCCAAGGCAAAGGCTTGGGAAGGTGATTCGGAGATTCACTGCAGTGGGGATGTGGATCATTCATTACTGCATAAAATGGCACCTAGAGAATAGATAAGAAAATCATTGATCTTAAAGGATTTACTATTGGAATTAATGGGAAATTCATAATTAGAGACCTATTAAATTAAGAAGCTGGGATTAACATTATTGTGTATAAAATAGATAACCAATGAAGACTTAATATATAGTACACTGAACTATACTTAATATTCTATAATAATAATTTATAAAGGAAAATAATTTGAAAATGTTATATTAATACATATAAATATAATATCTATATAATATGTATAAAACTTTTTCAGATTATTTTCCTTATAGGTTATTTTATATATATATATGTTAATATATATATATATATATATATGTTATACCTTGTATGTTTTATATGAATTGCTGTACTGTGCATCTGAAATTAACATGATATTGTAAATCAACTACACTTAAATAAACAAAAATAATTTTAAAATATCGTGAGTTTTCTATGTCAGAATATGATGATAATTCTTTAGGATAGACCATGGAATACTCAGGGTGTGCTCTGAAGAATCCATCTGCAGTGCAGGAGACTTAGGTTCAACTCTGGTTAAGAAAGATCCACTGGAGAAGGAAATGACAACCCACTCCCATATCCTTGCCTGGTAAATCCCATGGACAGAGGAGCCTAGCAGTCTACAGCCCTTAGAGTTTCAAGAATCAGGCACAAGGCTTCCCCTGGTGGTCCAGTGGGTAAGGACACCGCCTTGCAGTGCAAGGGGCGCTGGTTCGAGCCCTGGCCTGGGAAGATCCCACGTGCCGCGGAGCGGCTGGACTGATGTGTCCAATCACCGAGCCGGAGCTCTGGAGCACATGCGCCCAGAGCCCGTGCTCTGCAACGACAGACGCCACCGCGGTGGGAGGCCCACAGGAGCCAAAGAATGAAGACGAATGAAAAATAGAGAAATGAAGGACCAATAGAAGTGGCCCGCCCACTCCCCTCCCTCCCCAACCCGACCCCCGCCCAAAGTAAATAAATAAATAAATCTTTAAAAAAAAAAAAGAATCAGGCACAACTTTGCGACTAACAAGAACAAAAATGGAATTAACCATAAAATTAAAATCATGTCCATATAAGTATGAAGTTGTACCAATACATACACATATATGTATAAGAATGTTTACTAAAATACTGCAAAGAGTAATTAGAAATGTGTACCATAGACAAATGTATTCCTTTATTACTCAGATACAGCTCTCTAGGTTAGGTTCTCTAAGAAGCAGATTTGGAGATGGAGTTTAGCACAAAAGATATTTATTAGGAGTGTTCTTGGAATCAATGCCTGGGAAAGGAAGAAGAGGAGCAGGACTGAGTGAAGAGACAAGTGGAAATGCCTTCCTGACCATAGCCTCTGGAACTAATGATACTGGTCAGAGTTGACCCATTTGGGGCTCCATTAGTTACTGGACAGAGGCTTCTCTGGGGACAGTGCAGATCCCTGTGACTGAGATAATCTTTGCAAATATTGCCAACTGAAGTTTTCCTGAAAACAGCATTTCTAACAGCTAGGGCTACGAATTCTTCATTGGGATAATCTGGGTGGCAGATCTCCTTGTGCATCACATACATAGCATGCAATAGTTTAAAATATCAACAAATTGAATTCTATAAACAACAGTACGTTATCTATAACTATTTGATTGTGGACTTCACTTTCCTCATTTTCAATGGTCACTTCTACCCAGGATTGCTGAAAATCAATACACGCAAATATGCTTAGAATACTCCCTGTAATGTAATGTCCCTTGTGTGAAAATGATGAGTTTTTTTTTTTTTCTTTTGAGGGGAAAATGGTGATTTTAAAATAGTTATATGAATCCTTACATTCAGAAAGGTTGAAATCTTTATAGCTTTTATCATCCTAATAATTGTTCTATACATTTAGGTTTTCTGACAATTGGAATGTTTACAAGGAAAACATTTCATTTATTATTAACTTAAAAACCAGAAAAAAAACCCTTAAAACTGTAATCTTCATATACAACTGGCCCTTGAAAATTCCATAGACTTTCTATTATATTTATTAAATATCCCCCTAGTATAGTATCAGTGTTTCTACACTAATATTTTAAAATTTCTTTTGTCTTAATTAAAAGCTTTATGAAACTAAATGTATAATCTTTAAGAATGTAATTTTAAAATTATATAAACTTAGATAACTTGAACAACACAAAAGCTAATTTTAACTAGTCCAGAAATACAAATTCAGTCTTAAGGCTTAAGATGTAGCTAGTTATGTGTTTGTTACATAGTCTGGCAGAGGTTGCAGGGTTTTGTTTTGTTTCAAAATAACTACGGAAGTTAAAGAATGTGTGTGTCTTTCTTTTCCTCAAACTAATTTATATGTAATATTTGTTTTCTGAGGAATTGACTGAAACGTTCACATTTCAGGGCTTCTTTGTCAGTAGGAAATTTGGCAAAGACCTCTGCAGATAAAACATTTATTGGTGGTAGAGCCAGCAGCTATGGGGCCAGCCCTCTGCTACATTTGACTTTTTCTTGTTTTAAAAGGAAAAAGGTGCAGAAAAATTTTCAAAGAGACAATTTTATGATCTTTCTCCCCACTAAACTCTCTAGACAACCCAGCACATGGCTTTTCTATGGAAATAGACATTGAATTAATATAACTTTTGTATATACTTATGGAATAAAGTCAAGTGTCTTTTCAATTTATTTTATTTTATTATTTTTTTTTCAAATTTTTAAAAGATTTGTTTATTTATTTTGGGTGGGGTTGGGTTGGGGAGGGAGGGGGGCAGGCGGGCCACTTGTATTGGTCTTTCATTTCTCTATTTTCATCCATCTTTGTTCTTTGGCTCCTGTGGGCCTCCCATTGCGGTGGCGTCTGTCCTTGCAGAGTGCCGGCTCTGGGCTCATGCGCTCCAGAGCTCCGGCTCAGTAATTGGACACTTCGATGCAGCCACTCCGCAGCACGTGGGATCTTCCCAGGCCAGTGATGTAACCTTGCACTGCAAGGTGGTGTCCTTACCCACTGGACCACCAGGGGAAGCCCTCAATTTATTTTTAATTGAATGCTTCTTATACTTTTGCTCTTTTGTTTGACCCTACCAAGTAAAAGTAGAACATTCTTACTGAAGAAATGATAAAATACAAGAGAAATGACTGATTTTTAAAACTGAAATTTAGAGAAATATAAACACGCTGTACAGCTTTGTGTTTTTCAAGTTTATCAGAAAGCCTAGTAACTTTCAGACTGCTGAGGTATAATAAAAGGCTAAATTTAAAGATTAGCAATAGGGAAGAAATCACCAATTTTTATGAAAGAAGATACAAAATTGAGCAAGCTGGTGGTGTGGACATGTCTGTTCCTAGATCACAAAGTGAATGAAGCAAATACTAAGGCCAATCTTGTGCTCACTCAACATAAGAACGTAGAGATTGGCCTTAGTATTTGCTAATACTTGATTTTCAAATATGACTCCTTGAAGCAGGTAATCTATTTTTAATGATGTAATTTTCCTTTACATTCTTCAGGATGACATTGAATAGGTTGATCAACAACTTTGCAAACTGTGTCCATTAACTCAAAAGAGCATTGTTGTCAATGTTTATTCCATTTTTCTTCAACAATACACATGATGATTTCATGTTCTCATGCTGGAAGAGTATTTACTAACATCCTGTAGAAGAACTGAATTCCTTAAAGGATAAAATCCATTTCAAAAACAGTCATGACAATATCATTCATAACATTTGTACCCTTCAACTCAAATTTAATTTCCCTGTTAAATGATGCTCCTTTTCTTGAGAATAGCTTTGACACTTAACAGGATATGTTTTCATTAATTCCGACACATTCAACATGTTTCTGGAAGTGAAACAGCATTCTAATGACATCCTTTTCTATTCTTTCCATTTGCAAAATTTTTCATTTAAAGAGATATTCTAGATTTTATTTAGTGGATTATCTAAAATGCCAATCAGGATTTGAGGGGTCTTTTCATCAGAATTAAACATATTTCAGAGTTCTGTGTAAACTGAATATTTTCTCACCTGATTGTGATAAAGAGATCCCCCTGCCAGAGTTTGGATTATGGGAAAATAATGCTGAATGCCAACATAATCACAAAATTCTTTATTCCTTTAACTTGAGCAGAACAAATACTGAAGTAGAAGAATAATTTTATACTGATTACTTCAATGTCAATAGAAAGGATGATACAATGATGCTTAGGGACCAGTAGCAGAAAAGGGACAAGACAACCAACTCCTTCCACAGACTCATTCATGCTTTGCTTCAACTTCAAATAAACACTGTCTATACCATTAAGCAAACATTCACAAATTTATATACTTCCTCTCAGAACAGTTGATTATTTTTCCTCCTTAACTGAAAACTTAATAAGAAAATCTCTGGAAAATTTCCCATTGATACCCAAGTCTAAGAAGCAAGACTTTTTCACAAGATGAGTATTTCATGTGCAAAGGGAGAATTGTGTATGTGTGTTGTGATTACTTGCATACCTGATCTATGTACTAATAAAGTAAGATATTTGTATCTTTGATAATCCCTGTAATAGTGAATGGACTTAGTACATTTTAGTGTTTAATTTTTGCAGATTTTTGTCCAGGAGCTTGAATATTTGCTTGCAATTTGCGAATAAGAATGTATTTCTGGTGGCAGTACACTAAGTGGTGCTTTCAGTTATTTGAGTTGAAAGACTGGCTATACAGTGTGGAAGATCATTACAATTTGTTCACCCTACCTGAATTTAAACAAAACAAACAAACAACAAAAAAACAAAAAAACAAAATCCTCATAAAATTTTTGTTTATTTATTGCTTTTGTTGGTGCTTGTTGAAGTTCCTAGCTGAAATATACTAATATTTTAAATCAGATTTCCCATCATTTTCATTACTGAACACATTAGGTTCAACGAGTTTCAAGAATTGATTTTCTTTGCTTAATAAATGTCTGCTGTTCAGAATACTGTATTTCATGAAGCTTAAACTTCAAATTTTGAGATTCAAGTATACATATATAATAAAATAAGTGATAGAAACTGCTGGAAAAATTGATGATCCCTTTTAATAATCTCAAAACCACACCAGCCTAGATTATTTCACGTTGACCAACTCATCATTAAACATTATAAGAGGTTGAACCATTTGAAGAATTGCCAAATAACAGTAAGTGACTTTGAAATCCAATGCAAGCAATGGTTAACTTATGGTTCATCCGCAAGAGAGAACTGTCATTTAAGATGAAATACAGGGCTTCCCTGGTGGTCCAGTGGGTAAGGACACCGCCTTGCAGTGCAAGGGGTGCCGGTTCGATCCCTGGCCTGGGAAGATCCCACGTGCCGCAGAGCGGCTGGACCAATGTGTGCAATTACCGAGCCCGAGCTCTGGAGCACATGCAACAGAGCTGGTGCTCTGCGACAACAGATGCCACTGTAATGGGAGGCCCACACGGGCTAAAGAACAAAGATGGATGAAACTAGACAAACGAAAGACCAATAGAAGTAGCCTGCCTACCCTCCTCCCTCCCCACCCCTGCCAAAAATAAATAAATAAATAGTAATAATAATAAAAGATGAAATACAAAGCCAGACTTGATCTCAAAAGCTGTGGAAACCCTGGCTTTCTGAGATTGGTGGGATTTCAGAGGTGGGCGTGGTTTCAATACACCTTCAGATGAGTAACGCTGCTGTAGATCTGTAGACTTTCAAAGTCACTGGAGTGAAGCATTGACTGAATGGCCGTTGTCTACACTCATCCCTGACTGGTCAGCTTTCAAAAGCTGTGGGCTCTCATTCATTTTCTACTTTTCAGAAGTGAGACTATTCTTGACAGGTGGGTAGTTTCTGAGATTGTGCACAGATTCTAAATTATCTTTATTTTGTGGTGATTATTTGTCATGACAGAACTCTGACTATAGCAAAGTTATTTTCTTTCCTTTCTCTGAACATGAAAAATAAGTACTGTTGATTCTCAGCCCCCTCTGTTGATCCTCCCTCAACTAAAACTGTAAAGAAAAAGTGCAAGAGATTGTCCAGATCTTTATTTCTGAGGTATGGCTTTCAGCTAACGTTCTCAATTTAAGTGATTTAACCACCAATTACTGTGACAGAAGACCAGGTTCTTTTTTTTGTACTTTTTGCAGAAAACCTGAATAAAGGGCATGTAATATGTCCAATCAAATTCAACACGAGGTGCAGAACAAAATAATCAAGTATAAGACATCTTCTGTACATAGAGAACACATGGCCACCCTAATGATGTGCAAAACTGATATGCATCTCTAGTAGCAAAAGTTGGGTTTTCCTTTTAATTTTTCATTTCCCGCCCCTGTATTTGAACACATCCAGAGAGGAAGGCCAATAGGTCTTATGTGTCCTGAGTACATGTGGGTGAGCTGACCATGCTCTTGTTGTGGAGAACCTACTCTTCATTACACTGCATCTGAATTTTCATCCACTGATTCAAATTCTTATCTTTTTTTTTTTTTTATAGTTTGTGTTTACTCTAGTGGTTATTTATTTATTTATTTAAAATGTTTATAGAGTTTTGTTGTTCACAGACATGTATGTTCCCAGATCCGTCATATGCATTTCTCTGGTCCCCTCCCACCTCCCAGGCCCCCCATCCTAGCCTTCCAGGCTGTCACACTGAGCCCTTGTAGGAACTCCTATTCTCACAGCGCAATGACAATCAGCACAATTAGTTGACATGGTGTATCACATTGGATGATTTGTAGATATTAAAGAATCCTTTCATTCACATATGCTAGTTTAGGTTTCCACGTTACTTCCTCTATGCCTCCCACCCACTGTTCATTCCCCACAATGTCCATATGTCTTTTCTCTAAGCCTGTTTTCCACCAGTTCACTGTGTGCATTATCATTACCCATTTACTGGATTCCATATATATGTGTTAGTATGCTGTACTTGTCTTTCTCTTTTTGACTCACTTCACTTTTTATGACAGGTTCTAGATCCAGCCACCTCATTAGGACTGATTCTTCTGCATTTCTTTTTATAACTGAGTAGTATTCCATTGTATATATGTACCAGAGCTTCTGGATCCATTCATTCATCGACAGACATCTAGGATGCTTCCATGTTCTAGCTATTGTATAGAGAGCTGCAATGAACATTGGGGTACAGGTGCTTCTGTCAGTTTTGATTTCATCTGGGTATAAGCCTAATACTGGGACTGCTGGGTAATACGGTGCTTCTATTTTTAGTTTTTTACGGAATCTCCATAATGTCTTCCATAGTGGCTGTATCAATTTACAGTCCCACCAGCAATGCAAGAGTGTTCCCTTTTCTCCGCACCCTCTCCAGCATTCATTGTCTGTCGATTTGTTGATGATGGCCATTCTGATGGGTGTGAGGTGATATCTCATTTTAGTTTTAATTTGCACTTCTCTAATAACAAGCGAGGCTGAGCATTGTTTCATGTACATTTGGCCATCTGTATGTCCTCTTTGGTGAGATGTCTGTTTAGATCTTTTTCCCCTCTTTTGATTGGGTTGTTTGTTTTTCTGGTGCTGAGTTGTCTGAGTTGCTTGTAGATTTTGGAGATTAATTCCTTGTCTGTTATTTCATTTGCTATGATTTTCTCCCATTCTGTGGGCCGTCTGTTCAGCTTTTTTGTAATTTCTTTTGCTGTACAAAAGCTTTTAAGTTTCATGAGGTCCCACATGTTCATTTTTGTTTTTAGCTCCACTATTCTGGTAGGTGATTCATGGGAGATTTTTCTTCGATTTATGTCCTTGAGGGTTTTGCTTATATTCGCCTATAAGTGTTTGATGGTTTCTGGTCTTACATTTAGGTCTTTAATCCATTTTGAGTTGATCTTAGTGTATGGTGTCAGGGAATGTTCCAACTTCATTTGTTTGCATGTAGCTGTATATTAAAGAATCCTTTCATTCACATATGCTAGTTTAGGTTTCCACGTTACTTCCTCTATGCCTCCCACCCACTGTTCATTCCCCACAATGTCCATATGTCTTTTCTCTAAGCCTGTTTTCCACCAGTTCACTGTGTGCATTATCATTACCCATTTACTGGATTCCATATATATGTGTTAGTATGCTGTACTTGTCTTTCTCTTTTTGACTCACTTCACTTTTTATGACAGGTTCTAGATCCAGCCACCTCATTAGGACTGATTCTTCTGCATTTCTTTTTATAACTGAGTAGTATTCCATTGTATATATGTACCAGAGCTTCTGGATCCATTCATTCATCGACAGACATCTAGGATGCTTCCATGTTCTAGCTATTGTATAGAGAGCTGCAATGAACATTGGGGTACAGGTGCTTCTGTCAGTTTTGATTTCATCTGGGTATAAGCCTAATACTGGGACTGCTGGGTAATACGGTGCTTCTATTTTTAGTTTTTTACGGAATCTCCATAATGTCTTCCATAGTGGCTGTATCAATTTACAGTCCCACCAGCAATGCAAGAGTGTTCCCTTTTCTCCGCACCCTCTCCAGCATTCATTGTCTGTCGATTTGTTGATGATGGCCATTCTGATGGGTGTGAGGTGATATCTCATTTTAGTTTTAATTTGCACTTCTCTAATAACAAGCGAGGCTGAGCATCGTTTCATGTACATTTGGCCATCTGTATGTCCTCTTTGGTGAGATGTCTGTTTAGATCTTTTTCCCCTCTTTTGATTGGGTTGTTTGTTTTTCTGGTGCTGAGTTGTCTGAGTTGCTTGTAGATTTTGGAGATTAATTCCTTGTCTGTTATTTCATTTGCTATGATTTTCTCCCATTCTGTGGGCCGTCTGTTCAGCTTTTTTGTAATTTCTTTTGCTGTACAAAAGCTTTTAAGTTTCATGAGGTCCCACATGTTCATTTTTGTTTTTAGCTCCACTATTCTGGTAGGTGATTCATGGGAGATTTTTCTTCGATTTATGTCCTTGAGGGTTTTGCTTATATTCGCCTATAAGTGTTTGATGGTTTCTGGTCTTACATTTAGGTCTTTAATCCATTTTGAGTTGATCTTAGTGTATGGTGTCAGGGAATGTTCCAACTTCATTTGTTTGCATGTAGCTGTCCAATTTTCCCAGCACCACTTGTTGAAGAGGCTGTCTTTGTCCCACTTTATAGTTTCTCCTCCTTTGTCAAAAATTCAGGTACCCATTGGTGTGTGGGTTTATCTCTGGATTCTCTATCTTGTTTCATTGGTCTATAGTTCTGTTTTTGTGCCAGTACCATACTGTCTTGATGACTGTTGCTTTGTAGTAGAGTCTGAAGTTAGGGAGGCTGATCCTTCCAGCTCGGTTTTTCTTTCCCAGGATTGCTTTGGCTATTCGAGGTCTTTTGTGTTTCCATATGAACTGTGTGATTCTTTGGTCTAGTTCTGCGTAAAATGTCAATGGAAGTTGAATAGGTAACTATTGAATAGGTAACTTATTGTTATTCTTTGGTCTAATTCTGTGAAGAATGTCATTGATAGTTTGCTAGGGATCACATTGAATTTGTAGAGGTTATTTGGTAGTATGGTCATTTTCACAATATTGATTTTTCCGATCCAGGAACATGGAATATCTCTCCATCTGTTTAAGTGTTCTTTAATTTCTTTCATGAGTGTCTTGTCATTTTTGTGTACAATTCTTTTGTTTCTTTGGGTAGGTTTATTCCTAGATATTTGATTCTTTTGGTTGCAATGGTGAAGGGGATTGCATCTTTGATTTTGTTTTCGGATTTTTCATTGTTTGTGTATAGGGATGCCAGTGATTTGTGTATATTGATTTTGTATCCTGTTACTTTGCTGAATTCATTGATTAGCTCTAGTAGCTTTTTAATAGTGTCTTTGGGGTTTTCTATGTATAATATCATGTCATCTGCCAATAGAAAGAGTTTGACTTCTTCTTTTCCAATCTGGATTTTGTTTATTTCTTTTTCTTCTCTTACTGCTGTAGCTAGAACTTCCAGGACTATGTTGAATAAGAGTGGTGAAAGTGGACACCCTTGTCTTGTTCCTGATCTTAGAGGGAATGCTTTCAGTTTTTCAACATTGAGGATAATGTTTGCTGTGGGCTTCTCATATATGGTTTCCACTATGTTGAGATAGGATCCTTCTGTACCCACTTTTTGAAGAGTTTTTATCATAAATGGATGCTGTACTTTGTCAAAGGCTTTTTCTGAATCCATTGAGATGATCATGTGATTTCTGTCCCTCAATTTGTTGATATGGTGTATCCCTTTGATTGATTTATGGGTACTGAACAATCCTTGCATGCCTGGGATGAACCTGACTTGATCATGATGTATGAGTTTTTTGATCTGTTGTTGAATTGCAAAAATTCAGGTACCCATTGGTGTGTGGGTTTATCTCTTCTCATCGGTCTATAGTTCTGTTTTTGTGCCAGTACCATACTGTCTTGATGACTGTTGCTTTGTAGTAGAGTCTGAAGTTAGGGAGGCTGATCCTTCCAGCTCGGTTTTTCTTTCCCAGGATTGCTTTGGCTATTCGAGGTCTTTTGTGTTTCCATATGAACTGTGTGATTCTTTGGTCTAGTTCTGCGTAAAATGTCAATGGAAGTTGAATAGGTAACTATTGAATAGGTAACTTATTGTTATTCTTTGGTCTAATTCTGTGAAGAATGTCATTGATAGTTTGCTAGGGATCACATTGAATTTGTAGAGGTTATTTGGTAGTATGGTCATTTTCACAATATTGATTTTTCCGATCCAGGAACATGGAATATCTCTCCATCTGTTTAAGTGTTCTTTAATTTCTTTCATGAGTGTCTTGTCATTTTTGTGTACAATTCTTTTGTTTCTTTGGGTAGGTTTATTCCTAGATATTTGATTCTTTTGGTTGCAATGGTGAAGGGGATTGCATCTTTGATTTTGTTTTCGGATTTTTCATTGTTTGTGTATAGGGATGCCAGTGATTTGTGTATATTGATTTTGTATCCTGTTACTTTGCTGAATTCATTGATTAGCTCTAGTAGCTTTGTAATAGTGTCTTTGGGGTTTTCTATGTATAATATCATGTCATCTGCCAATAGAAAGAGTTTGACTTCTTCTTTTCCAATCTGGATTTTGTTTATTTCTTTTTCTTCTCTTACTGCTGTAGCTAGAACTTCCAGGACTATGTTGAATAAGAGTGGTGAAAGTGGACACCCTTGTCTTGTTCCTGATCTTAGAGGGAATGCTTTCAGTTTTTCAACATTGAGGATAATGTTTGCTGTGGGCTTCTCATATATGGTTTCCACTATGTTGAGATAGGATCCTTCTGTACCCACTTTTTGAAGAGTTTTTATCATAAATGGATGCTGTACTTTGTCAAAGGCTTTTTCTGAATCCATTGAGATGATCATGTGATTTCTGTCCCTCAATTTGTTGATATGGTGTATCCCTTTGATTGATTTATGGGTACTGAACAATCCTTGCATGCCTGGGATGAACCTGACTTGATCATGATGTATGAGTTTTTTGATCTGTTGTTGAATTCTGCTGGCAAGAATTCTGTTGAGGATTTTGGCATCCAAGTTCATCAGTGAGATTGGCCTGTAATTTTCCTTTTTTGTGTTGTCTTTGCCTGGTTTTGCTATGAGGTGATGGTGACCTCATAGAATGTGTTTGGAAGTTTTCCTTCCTGTGCAATTTTTTGAAAGAGTTTTAGAAGGACAGGCATTAGCTCTTCTTTAAATGGTTGGTAGAATTCGCCTGTGAAGCCATCTGGCCCTGGGCTTTTATTTTTGGCTAGACTTTTGATCACAAATTCGATTTCTGAGCTTTTGATGGGTTGTTCATAGTTTCTATTTCTTCCTGGTTCAGTCTTGGAAGATTAATCTTCTCTAAGAAACTGTCCATTTCTTCCAGGTTGTCCAGTTTGTTGCCATAGAGTTGTTCATAATAGTCTCTTAGAATCCTTTGGATTTCTGCATTGTCTGTTGTAATCTCTCCTTTTTCAGTTTTGATTTTGTTGATCTTGTTCTTCTCTTTTTCTTCATGAGTGTGGCCAGTGGTTTGTCAATTTTGTTTACCTTTTCAAAGAACCAGCTTCTCTTTATTTATCTTTACTATTGTTTCTTTCATTTCTTTTGCATTTATTCTTCTCTGATCTTCATGATTTCTCTTCTTCTGCTGACTTTGGGGTGTTTTGTTCTTCTTTCTCCAATTTTAAGCACAGGGTTAGTTCATCTGTTTGGGCATTTTTAAATTTAACTGCCATGAACTTCCCTCTTAGATTTTTTCCATTTATTTCTCTTCTTCTTGAATTTTTTTTTTCTTGTAAGAGTGGTGCAAGTGGACACCCTTGTCTTGTTCCTGATCTTAGAGGGAATGCTTTCAGTTTTTCAACATTGAGGATAATGTTTGCTGTGGGCTTCTCATATATGGTTTCCACTATGTTGAGATAGGATCCTTCTGTACCCACTTTTTGAAGAGTTTTTATCATAAATGGATGCTGTACTTTGTCAAAGGCTTTTTCTGAATCCATTGAGATGATCATGTGATTTCTGTCCCTCAATTTGTTGATATGGTGTATCCCTTTGATTGATTTATGGGTACTGAACAATCCTTGCATGCCTGGGATGAACCTGACTTGATCATGATGTATGAGTTTTTTGATCTGTTGTTGAATTCTGCTGGCAAGAATTCTGTTGAGGATTTTGGCATCCAAGTTCATCAGTGAGATTGGCCTGTAATTTTCCTTTTTTGTGTTGTCTTTGCCTGGTTTTGCTATGAGGTGATGGTGACCTCATAGAATGTGTTTGGAAGTTTTCCTTCCTGTGCAATTTTTTGAAAGAGTTTTAGAAGGACAGGCATTAGCTCTTCTTTAAATGGTTGGTAGAATTCGCCTGTGAAGCCATCTGGCCCTGGGCTTTTATTTTTGGCTAGACTTTTGATCACAAATTCGATTTCTGAGCTTTTGATGGGTTGTTCATAGTTTCTATTTCTTCCTGGTTCAGTCTTGGAAGATTAATCTTCTCTAAGAAACTGTCCATTTCTTCCAGGTTGTCCAGTTTGTTGCCATAGAGTTGTTCATAATAGTCTCTTAGAATCCTTTGGATTTCTGCATTGTCTGTTGTAATCTCTCCTTTTTCAGTTTTGATTTTGTTGATCTTGTTCTTCTCTTTTTCTTCATGAGTGTGGCCAGTGGTTTGTCAATTTTGTTTACCTTTTCAAAGAACCAGCTTCTCTTTTATTTATCTTTACTATTGTTTCTTTCATTTCTTTTGCATTTATTCTTCTCCGATCTTCATGATTTCTCTTCTTCTGCTGACTTTGGGGTGTTTTTGTTCTTCTTTCTCCAATTTTAAGCACAGGGTTAGTTCATCTGTTTGGGATTTTCCTAGTTTCTTGAGGTAGGATTGAACTGCCATGAACTTCCCTCTTAGAACTGCTTTTGCGGTATCCCATAGGCTTTGCACTGTTCTGTGTTCATTGTCATTTTCTTCCAGGAATTTTTTTATTTCTCCTTTGATTTTCTCAGTAATCAGTTTGTGTTTTAGGTATGTGTTGTTTAATCTCCATGTGCTTGTGTGTTTAGCATTTTTTTCCCTGTAGTTGATATCTAATCTTATTGCATTGTGATCAGAGAAGATGGTTGATATAATTTCAGTTTTCTTGAATTTGCTGAGGTTTCATTTGTGACCCACGATGTGATCTATCCTGGAGAATGTTCCATGAGTACTTGAGAAGAAAGTATATTCTTCTTCTTTTGGATGGAGAGTCCTAAAGATATCAATGAGGTCCATCTCTTCTAGTGTGTCATTTAAGGCTTGTGTTTCTTTATTAATTTTCTGTTTGGATGATCTGTCCATTGGTGTGAGAGGAGTGTTAAAGTCTCCTACTATTATTGTGTTATTGTTGATTTCCTCTTTTATGTCTGAAAGTGTTTGTCTTATGGATTAAAGTGCACCTGTGTTGGTGCATAGATATTTATAACTGTTATGTCTTCCTCTTGGATAGATCCCTTGATCATTATGTAGTGACATGCCTTGTCCCTTATAATATTCTTTATTTCAAAGTCTATTTTGTCTGATATGAGGATTGCAACTCCAGCTTTTCTTTGATTTCCATTTGCATGTAATCTCTCCTTTTTCAGTTTTGATTTTGTTGATCTTGTTCTTCTCTTTTTCTTCATGAGTGTGGCCAGTGGTTTGTCAATTTTGTTTACCTTTTCAAAGAACCAGCTTCTCTTTTATTTATCTTTACTATTGTTTCTTTCATTTCTTTTGCATTTATTCTTCTCTGATCTTCATGATTTCTCTTCTTCTGCTGACTTTGGGGTGTTTTTGTTCTTCTTTCTCCAATTTTAAGCACAGGGTTAGTTCATCTGTTTGGGATTTTCCTAGTTTCTTGAGGTAGGATTGAACTGCCATGAACTTCCCTCTTAGAACTGCTTTTGCGGTATCCCATAGGCTTTGCACTGTTCTGTGTTCATTGTCATTTTCTTCCAGGAATTTTTTTATTTCTCCTTTGATTTTCTCAGTAATCAGTTTGTGTTTTAGGTATGTGTTGTTTAATCTCCATGTGCTTGTGTGTTTAGCATTTTTTTCCCTGTAGTTGATATCTAATCTTATTGCATTGTGATCAGAGAAGATGGTTGATATAATTTCAGTTTTCTTGAATTTGCTGAGGTTTCATTTGTGACCCACGATGTGATCTATCCTGGAGAATGTTCCATGAGTACTTGAGAAGAAAGTATATTCTTCTTCTTTTGGATGGAGAGTCCTAAAGATATCAATGAGGTCCATCTCTTCTAGTGTGTCATTTAAGGCTTGTGTTTCTTTATTAATTTTCTGTTTGGATGATCTGTCCATTGGTGTGAGAGGAGTGTTAAAGTCTCCTACTATTATTGTGTTATTGTTGATTTCCTCTTTTATGTCTGAAAGTGTTTGTCTTATGGATTAAAGTGCACCTGTGTTGGTGCATAGATATTTATAACTGTTATGTCTTCCTCTTGGATAGATCCCTTGATCATTATGTAGTGACATGCCTTGTCCCTTATAATATTCTTTATTTCAAAGTCTATTTTGTCTGATATGAGGATTGCAACTCCAGCTTTCTTTTGATTTCCATTTGCATGGAATATCTATTTCCATCCTCTCACTTTCAGTCTATGAGTGTCTCTAGGTCTGAAGTGGGTTTCTTGTAAATAGCATATACATGAGTCTTGTTTCTGTATCCATTCAGCCAGCCTGTGCCTTTCGGTTGAAGCATTTCTTCCATTTACATTCAAAGTAATTATTGATATGAATGTTCCTCTTGTCATCTTCTTAGATATTTGGGGCTTGTCAAAGAGTCTCCTACTCTTGTATTTACTGGCTATATCAGGCCCTTTAACACTTGCTGTAGGGCTGGTTTTGTTGTACAAAATTTTTTTAGCTTTTGCTTGTCTGTGAAGCTTTTGACTTCTCCATAATTTCTGAATGAGATCCTTGCCGGGTAAAGAATTATTGGTTGTAAGTTATTCTCTTTTAGCCATTTAAATGTGTCCTGCCTTTCTCTTCAGGCCTGCAGGGTTTCTGTTGAAAGATCAGCAGTTAAATGTATGGGGTTTCCTTTATATGTTACTTGTTGTTTGTTCCTAGCTGCTTTAAGTATTCTGTCTTTATATTTAAAGCTGTGTTAGCTTGATTAGAATGTGCCTTGGTGTGTTTCTTCTTGGGTTTATCTTGTATGGAACTTTTTGTACTTCTTGGACTTAGTTGACTATTTCCTTTCCCATGCTGGGGAAGTTTTCAACTATAATCTCTTCAGGAATTTTTTCATAGCCTTTCTTTCCGTCTTCTTCTTCTGGGACTCCTATAATTCTAATGTTGGTGCATTTGAGATTTTCCCATAGGTCTCTGAGGCCATCCTCAGTTCTTTTTATTCTTTGTGCTTTGTTCTGTTCTTCAGCATTGATTTCCACCATTCTGTCTTCTAGCTCACTTATCCATTCTTCTGCCTCTGATACTCTACTATTGAGACTTTCTATAGTAATTTTAAGTTCAGCAATTGAATTGTTTGTCTCTGTTTGTTTTGTTTTTATTTCTTGCATGTCTCTTCTCAGTGCACTAATTTCCCCTAATATTCTGTTTTTGGTGTTTTAAATCCTCGCTAGTATCACCCTTCTGAATTCTCTTTCTGATAATTTGTCTATCACCTCTTCTGTCATTTGTAACTGTGTTTCTCTAGTTTGTTCTTTCATTTGTGCAGTGCTTCTCTGTCTTTTCATTATTATGTTAATTTTTGTTTCTTTGTGTGTGTCTGTGTGCTGGAGGTCTTTTTCCCCCCAGACTTCATGGTTGAATTCTCCCTTCCTTTTGGTTTCTGTCCTTGTAGACGGGTTTGGTGGTTTGTGTCTTAGGTGGTGTTAGGTCTTGTTTGCAGGTAAATAATCTCTAGTGTTGTGTGTTCTTTGATAGTGTAGGGCTTCAGGTTTAGACCCTTTAACACTTGCTGTAGGGCTGGTTTTGTTGTACAAAATTTTTTTAGCTTTTGCTTGTCTGTGAAGCTTTTGACTTCTCCATAATTTCTGAATGAGATCCTTGCCGGGTAAAGAATTATTGGTTGTAAGTTATTCTCTTTTAGCCATTTAAATGTGTCCTGCCTTTCTCTTCAGGCCTGCAGGGTTTCTGTTGAAAGATCAGCAGTTAAATGTATGTGGTTTCCTTTATATGTTACTTGTTGTTTGTTCCTAGCTGCTTTAAGTATTCTGTCTTTATATTTAAAGCTGTGTTAGCTTGATTAGAATGTGCCTTGGTGTGTTTCTTCTTGGGTTTATCTTGTATGGAACTTTTTGTACTTCTTGGACTTAGTTGACTATTTCCTTTCCCATGCTGGGGAAGTTTTCAACTATAATCTCTTCAGGAATTTTTTCATAGCCTTTCTTTCCGTCTTCTTCTTCTGGGACTCCTATAATTCTAATGTTGGTGCATTTGAGATTTTCCCATAGGTCTCTGAGGCCATCCTCAGTTCTTTTTATTCTTTGTGCTTTGTTCTGTTCTTCAGCATTGATTTCCACCATTCTGTCTTCTAGCTCACTTATCCATTCTTCTGCCTCTGATACTCTACTATTGAGACTTTCTATAGTAATTTTAAGTTCAGCAATTGAATTGTTTGTCTCTGTTTGTTTTGTTTTTATTTCTTGCATGTCTCTTCTCAGTGCACTAATTTCCCCTAATATTCTGTTTTTGGTGTTTTAAATCCTCGCTAGTATCACCCTTCTGAATTCTCTTTCTGATAATTTGTCTATCACCTCTTCTGTCATTTGTAACTGTGTTTCTCTAGTTTGTTCTTTCATTTGTGCAGTGCTTCTCTGTCTTTTCATTATTATGTTAATTTTTGTTTCTTTGTGTGTGTCTGTGTGCTGGAGGTCTTTTTCCCCCCAGACTTCATGGTTGAATTCTCCCTTCCTTTTGGTTTCTGTCCTTGTAGACGGGTTTGGTGGTTTGTGTCTTAGGTGGTGTTAGGTCTTGTTTGCAGGTAAATAATCTCTAGTGTTGTGTGTTCTTTGATAGTGTAGGGTCTTGCAGTCAGGGCTTTCACTCCAAGGATCCTTGGTTTGATCTCTGGCCAAGGAGTGTAGGCTCTATGTCTGGTTTGCTATGGTGTTCAGTGGTATTAGCTCAAATACTAGCACATGAGGAACAAAAGGTGCATCCCTGATAGATGACAGTCATAAAATCATGCAAATATTTTCTAACATAATTGGAAAAAAAACATACATACACATCAATAGCCACAACAGAACAGTCTTACAGGGATAAAGTATAGGAAATTTTTCTGGCAAAGTTGGTACCTGACCACTAAGCTCTACGTTAATTAAAATACTGCCTGAAAGGTCCAGGCTGGGAATATTATAACGAAAGCAGTTTTTAACTGAGATATGTACTGGCGTTGAGAAGGAGGAGAGTGTATGGGTAATGAGAAGGAATAGATCCGTGTTGCAAGGATTTTATAGGGTTAGGTAACAAAGATTAGTGTGTAGTAGAGTTTAGTACAGCTGGAAGAGTATAGTATAGACAGGAAGATAGGAAATATTTATGTAGAGGATAGTAGTAGGTATAAAAATATTTTACAGTTACAGCATAGAGAGAGGAAACAGTGGCAAAAAATTAAAAGTTAAAAAAATTAAAATTATAAAAATTAAAAATTAAAAAAATTAAAAAGAGAAAGAAAAAGAAAAAAATAAATAAAAAGAAAGGAAAAAAAAAAGGGTAAATACTGTCCCTGGCTTTTATCTTCTGATCTGTGTGAGGACCTTTCACCTGTTTGCTCTTGATGTTGTTGTTCCAGATTTTCCTAGCCAGTACTGGTGAGGGTTGGGTTTGGGAGCTGGATGGCTGCTTGTATCTTAGGTTTCAGTGAGGGTCAGATTTTTTTTTTTTTTTTTTTTTGTAGTCAGGACCCTTGCAGAGCTGGTTGCTCTAGTTTCTGTTTTGCTTTCAGCAAAACAAAGGCTCTGCAGACAGCTCAAATGCTGACCAGAGCAGGCACGGTGGGCAGTTCACAGTCCATCAGGCAAGAGCTGTGCCTCCAGAGCAGGGCACCCCGGTTTTTTGCAGGTAAATAATCTCTAGTGTTGTGTGTTCTTTGATAGTGTAGGGTCTTGCAGTCAGGGCTTTCACTCCAAGGATCCTTGGTTTGATCTCTGGCCAAGGAGTGTAGGCTCTATGTCTGGTTTGCTATGGTGTTCAGTGGTATTAGCTCAAATACTAGCACATGAGGAACAAAAGGTGCATCCCTGATAGATGACAGTCATAAAATCATGCAAATATTTTCTAACATAATTGGAAAAAAAACATACATACACATCAATAGCCACAACAGAACAGTCTTACAGGGATAAAGTATAGGAAATTTTTCTGGCAAAGTTGGTACCTGACCACTAAGCTCTACGTTAATTAAAATACTGCCTGAAAGGTCCAGGCTGGGAATATTATAACGAAAGCAGTTTTTAACTGAGATATGTACTGGCGTTGAGAAGGAGGAGAGTGTATGGGTAATGAGAAGGAATAGATCCGTGTTGCAAGGATTTTATAGGGTTAGGTAACAAAGATTAGTGTGTAGTAGAGTTTAGTACAGCTGGAAGAGTATAGTATAGACAGGAAGATAGGAAATATTTATGTAGAGGATAGTAGTAGGTATAAAAATATTTTACAGTTACAGCATAGAGAGAGGAAACAGTGGCAAAAAATTAAAAGTTAAAAAAATTAAAATTATAAAAATTAAAAATTAAAAAAATTAAAAAGAGAAAGAAAAAGAAAAAAATAAATAAAAAGAAAGGAAAAAAAAAAGGGTAAATACTGTCCCTGGCTTTTATCTTCTGATCTGTGTGAGGACCTTTCACCTGTTTGCTCTTGATGTTGTTGTTCCAGATTTTCCTAGCCAGTACTGGTGAGGGTTGGGTTTGGGAGCTGGATGGCTGCTTGTATCTTAGGTTTCAGTGAGGGTCAGATTTTTTTTTTTTTTTTTTTTTGTAGTCAGGACCCTTGCAGAGCTGGTTGCTCTAGTTTCTGTTTTGCTTTCAGCAAAACAAAGGCTCTGCAGACAGCTCAAATGCTGACCAGAGCAGGCACGGTGGGCAGTTCACAGTCCATCAGGCAAGAGCTGTGCCTCCAGGCCCCATGCTGGAGGGGGCTCCCAGTTCCACTGCGTGCCCTCTGGTAGTCTTCAATCCCTGCTCTTCTCCTGGTTTCCTCTGCAGAGGGACTGTGCCTACTCGTCCCAGGTGCGTGGCTGCTTTGCTGCAGCTCTGGGGCTGTACGGGCTGTTTGAGCTGCTGGTTCACGTGCACTGCCGGATTTGGGACTAAGCCCCAATGGTGGGCATGAGCTTCCCCATCAGCTGGAGCTTCCAGTCCCACTCGAGCCCCAGCTTTTGCGCTGCAACTCGCGGGGGATTTCCCTGTTCCATTCAGCACGTCCCCGCTAGTGTTGTCCCAGCTCACCTGGCACCTGGTGACCCTGTACTGCCCCGGTGGGATTTTCACGCTGAGTGCTGCCTGCTGACCTCCTGGCACTTTCCAAATTCTTGTCTTTGTAGTCACCTATAACCTGTCTCAACCTCCTGTGATAGATACTCCCCAAACATATGCATTTAGTTATCATGTTCCACTCTAAGTTTTGTCTTATTAAGGTGAAATATCCAGATATCCCACTCCATTTCTTTGTCGTCTTACTGGGCTAGTAAATTTGCAAAAAAAAAAAAAAAAAAAAAAAAAAAGAAAGAGAGAAAAAGAAAGAATGTGTTTAGTTCAAAATATCTTATTTTTGTGAAATTATGCTAACATGATTCCCACTTCCACTTTCTGTTCTTACAAATCACCCCATTTATAATTTCAGTTAGTATTTTACCTGGAATTAATATTTTAAGCCCTTGTTTTTGAAGATAATTGCTTCACTTAACATTGTCATTGGTGTTCTTTTCCACCATTCCTCACTCTGTGTGAGGACCTTTCACCTGTTTGCTCTTGATGTTGTTGTTCCAGATTTTCCTAGCCAGTACTGGTGAGGGTTGGGTTTGGGAGCTGGATGGCTGCTTGTATCTTAGGTTTCAGTGAGGGTCAGATTTTTTTTTTTTTTTTTTTTGTAGTCAGGACCCTTGCAGAGCTGGTTGCTCTAGTTTCTGTTTTGCTTTCAGCAAAACAAAGGCTCTGCAGACAGCTCAAATGCTGACCAGAGCAGGCACGGTGGGCAGTTCACAGTCCATCAGGCAAGAGCTGTGCCTCCAGGCCCCATGCTGGAGGGGGCTCCCAGTTCCACTGCGTGCCCTCTGGTAGTCTTCAATCCCTGCTCTTCTCCTGGTTTCCTCTGCAGAGGGACTGTGCCTACTCGTCCCAGGTGCGTGGCTGCTTTGCTGCAGCTCTGGGGCTGTACGGGCTGTTTGAGCTGCTGGTTCACGTGCACTGCCGGATTTGGGACTAAGCCCCAATGGTGGGCGTGAGCTTCCCCATCAGCTGGAGCTTCCAGTCCCACTCGAGCCCCAGCTTTTGCGCTGCAACTCGCGGGGGATTTCCCTGTTCCATTCAGCACGTCCCGCTAGTGTTGTCCCAGCTCACCTGGCACCTGGTGACCCTGTACTGCCCCGGTGGGATTTTCACGCTGAGTGCTGCCTGCTGACCTCCTGGCACTTTCCAAATTCTTGTCTTTGTAGTCACCTATAACCTGTCTCAACCTCCTGTGATAGATACTCCCCAAACATATGCATTTAGTTATCATGTTCCACTCTAAGTTTTGTCTTATTAAGGTGAAATATCCAGATATCCCACTCCATTTCTTTGTCGTCTTACTGGGCTAGTAAATTTGCAAAAAAAAAAAAAAAAAAAAAAAGGAAAGAGAGAAAAAGAAAGAATGTGTTTAGTTCAAAATATCTTATTTTTGTGAAATTATGCTAACATGATTCCCACTTCCACTTTCTGTTCTTACAAATCACCCCATTTATAATTTCAGTTAGTATTTTACCTGGAATTAATATTTTAAGCCCTTGTTTTTGAAGATAATTGCTTCACTTAACATTGTCATTGGTGTTCTTTTCCACCATTCCTCACAGATAATGGAATAAGTGGGGGGATTTGGTTTTTTTTGGATTTCCATAGAATCCAGACGTGTACTTTTCTGGGCTATGAGCCCTGAGCTCTTATAGCCTCTTCCTTTTATGACTTTTAAATATATCTTGCATTTCAATTCCCTCTTAACAACTTCTGTATCCTTTTCAAACACAGATTTGAAAATCTGGAATTAATTCTTCCAAAATAACTGCTTTGTTATAGAAGAACCGGTGTCTTTATGGAGAGAAAGCTGCTGTAAATCATATTTAGCGTTTTATTTAATATTCCTTTATCACTTTTGTGATGAAAAGGGATGTCTCATAGAGACATCATGCTT
The DNA here is from genome assembly GCA_022376925.1 of Tragulus kanchil. Classification (NCBI taxonomy): domain Eukaryota; kingdom Metazoa; phylum Chordata; class Mammalia; order Artiodactyla; family Tragulidae; genus Tragulus; species Tragulus kanchil. Next base: position 72,662,048 of record JAIOJX010000005.1, on the reverse strand, counting down.
TGAGCTTTATAAAATAAAAATACATATGACTCCAAGATTTTTTTCAGGATTTTAAAATTGAATTCTTTTAAATTTATTGACGTGTGAATAAAAGCCAAAAATTACAATAGTTTTACTTACTTATGTTAGGTCTCAAGGAATATCTTATGTTATTCCTAACATATGAATGTTGCAACTTGACCATGAAACAAAGAAAGGCGGAAAAGTGAATGATACCCATATTGTGTTGCTGATTTATAATCATTGAATTTCACACATAAAACTGTAATTTTTATGCATAACGTGTTATTTTAATTTTTTTTGGTAGTGTTTAATTCAAAGATCTTTCCTTGTTGATAAGTTAACAACTAGCTTTTTTAAAAATAGGCTATGTGTATTTTAATGTCTGTCATTGATCTTCAATGTCTTTGTACTAAATGGAATTGTCACAGCTGTTTTGAATGTAAAATGATTAACTTGGCATAAAGTAGTTTAATGCAACATTGAGTTTCTAGTGATGTAAGATTCATAAATTAATTGTTGATAACAGATTTGAAAGAAACAATTTTAGTGTGTTTGTAATGTATTAAGTATGTGCATAAGTAGATGTAGAGAACAAACAGGTGGTTACCAGGAGGTGGGTTTGAGGATAAGTGAAATATGTGAGGAGATGAAGAGGTACAAACTTTCAGTTACAAAAGAAAAAAAAAGAGCCACTGAGATTAAATGTACAACATAGGGAATATAGTCAATTATACGGCAATATTTTTGTACAGTGACAGATTGCAATAGATATATCATAGTGATCATTCTGCAAAGCATAGAAATATTGAATCACTATGCTGTACATCTTGAACTAAAAGTGATGTAGGTTTGTTTTATCTTGATTAAAAAACAATATATAGATACTGGAAGAAAATACATCAAAATGCTAATCACTGGCGTTTGTTCTCTCTAGGAGGTGGGAGTTATGGGTGATTGTGACTTTTTTACTTTATGCTTTGATGTATTTCTCACTGTCTGCAATAAACATGAATTACTTGTAAAATTAGAAAGAAAACAATAAATGTCATTAACAATGAAAATAAAATTAAATAAAAAGTATGTCAATTAAATTTAAATATATGGGTAAATGTACCTGAAAGAATTTTAAAATGCACATCTGTGAAATTCCCAAACTTTCACTATATTTTCATTAATAGTTTTGCTGGACATTTGAATTTCAGTCAGAATTTCCTGATCTCATGGTTTAAGCAAACATAGCACATCAGTCCTCAATATATATTCTAGTTACTATTTTTGTGCAATAGACTACCTTGAACCAAAAGCTATAAACAACAGCCACTTTACTGTGCTCATATATTCTGTGAAACTGGAATTAGTAAAGATCATAGAGAGGACAAATGGTTCTTTGAACTACAAGCTTTAGAACCTCAGTTGAGAAACACTTAGGGTTGACTGTGAACTTGAACAACTGTGAATGGAATATCGTCTTCCAAATGGCTTCCAACATTTGAGCTGGATCTGTTGGCTGGAGCACTCGCCTATCTATGATTGATCTTATTTTGAAATTTGTCACAGCTGTTTTGAATGTAAAATGATTAACTTGGCATAAAGTAGTTTAATGCAACATTGAGTTTCTAGTGATGTAAGATTCATAAATTAATTGTTGATAACAGATTTGAAAGAAACAATTTTAGTGTGTTTGTAATGTATTAAGTATGTGCATAAGTAGATGTAGAGAACAAACAGGTGGTTACCAGGAGGTGGGTTTGAGGATAAGTGAAATATGTGAGGAGATGAAGAGGTACATACTTTCAGTTACAAAAGAAAAAAAAAGAGCCACTGAGATTAAATGTACAACATAGGGAATATAGTCAATTATACGGCAATATTTTTGTACAGTGACAGATTGCAATAGATATATCATAGTGATCATTCTGCAAAGCATAGAAATATTGAATCACTATGCTGTACATCTTGAACTAAAAGTGATGTAGGTTTGTTTTATCTTGATTAAAAAACAATATATAGATACTGGAAGAAAATACATCAAAATGCTAATCACTGGCGTTTGTTCTCTCTAGGAGGTGGGAGTTATGGGTGATTGTGACTTTTTTACTTTATGCTTTGATGTATTTCTCACTGTCTGCAATAAACATGAATTACTTGTAAAATTAGAAAGAAAACAATAAATGTCATTAACAATGAAAATAAAATTAAATAAAAAGTATGTCAATTAAATTTAAATATATGGGTAAATGTACCTGAAAGAATTTTAAAATGCACATCTGTGAAATTCCCAAACTTTCACTATATTTTCATTAATAGTTTTGCTGGACATTTGAATTTCAGTCAGAATTTCCTGATCTCATGGTTTAAGCAAACATAGCACATCAGTCCTCAATATATATTCTAGTTACTATTTTTGTGCAATAGACTACCTTGAACCAAAAGCTATAAACAACAGCCACTTTACTGTGCTCATATATTCTGTGAAACTGGAATTAGTAAAGATCATAGAGAGGACAAATGGTTCTTTGAACTACAAGCTTTAGAACCTCAGTTGAGAAACACTTAGGGTTGACTGTGAACTTGAACAACTGTGAATGGAATATCGTCTTCCAAATGGCTTCCAACATTTGAGCTGGATCTGTTGGCTGGAGCATCTCGCCATGGTCTCGCTACATGATGAGGAATCACCAGCACATGAAGGCTGGATTCTGAAAGGATGTGCCCTCCAAAGAGAGCATGATTGAAGAAAATCAACCAAAAACTGGGAAGTCTTTTCTGATTTAGTCTTAGAAGTCACAGTACATCACTTCCACAGGGTTCTATGGATTTTCTAATCAGTGAAGATCAGTCCTGAATCAGGAAAGGGTTGGGGTATCAAAGAACTTGTGAACATATTTTAAAACCACCTTAATGTTATGTTTAACATGCAATCACATACCAACATATTCATTTTTAAACTTTGGAATATCTGGTGTCATGTTTGTTATACACAAGCCCTGAGATGATGCCTAATGATTCCCATCTCCTAGGGTCACACCTTTGTGTAATCCCCTCTCTGTGAATATGGGCAGAATTTGTGGCTGGATTCTAACTGGCAGAGCAAGGTGATGGAACATCATTGTTGCATCATATATCAGAGGGGCTGTTTCAGCAATCTGGAGCAGATGCTCCTGTGAATTCAATGATGCCCACAACCCTATTGAAGAAGACCACCTGACAAGGAACCACAGATGGTCTCTGGGACATGAAAGCAACCTCTAACCTCCAGCCAGCAAGTGTCAGGACTTGTAATCATATGGCCACAAAGAAATAGGTTCTTCTGATAACTCAAATGAACTTGAAAGTGGATTCTTCCCCAGTGAGCCTTCAGTTTAGGAAATAGTCCATTTACTGTGATAACAACCTTGAGAGATGCTGACGAAAGGATATCATCAATCTGTACCAAGACTCCTGACATAGAGAGCTGTGAAGTGATAAATGAGTTGATTTAAATGCTAAATTTCTGATAATTTGTTGCAGTGAAAGAAAACCCATACAATCATAGTGCAAGTTTCCACCTGTGATGTAGTTTTAATGATCTAGAGTGACCATACAATTATATTGTCCAAATTGAGGCCATTTTGAATTTGAAAAGTGCACATTGTGGTTGATCATTCACTCAGTCATGATCAGCTCTGTGATCCTGGAACTGTAGCACCCCAGGCTTCCCTGTCTTTCACCATCTCACAGAACTTGCTCATACTCATGTCCATTGACTCAATGATGCCATCCAACCACGTCATCCTCTGTCATCCCCTTCTCCTCTTGCCTTGAATCTTTCCCAGTATGAGGGTCTTTTCTAATGAGTGAGATCTTTGCGTGAGGTGCTGGATTGTAAAGTATTGGAGCTTCCAGCTCAGCATCAATTCTTCAAATGAATATTCAGGGTTGATTTTCTTTAGGATTGACTGGTTTGATCTCCTTGCAGTTTAAAGGACTCTCAGGAGTCTTCTACAACACTATAGTCCAAAAGCATCAATTATTCTGCACTCAGCCTTTTTTTATGATCCAACACCCACATCCATACATGGCTGTTGGAAAAAGCAAAGCTTTCACTATTCAGACCTTGGTCAGAAAATGATGTCTCTACTTTTTAATACACTGTCTAAGCTTGTAATAGATTTTCTTCCAAGGAGCAAACGTCTTTTAATTTCATTTCAGCAGTTACCATCTACAGTGATCTTGGAGCCCAAGAAAATGAAGTCTGTTACTATTTCCACTGTTTGCATCTATTTGCCATCGTGTGGTGGGACCAGATGCCATGATCTTAGTTTTTTGAATGTTGGAGGGTTTTTTTTTTTTTTGCCCACTTCTATTGGTCTTTCATTTATTTATTTTTGTCCATCTTTGCTCTTTTGGCCTTTGTGGGCCTCCCATCACAGTGGTCTCTCTCGCTGCAGAGTGCTGGTTCTGAGTGCGTGTGCTCCAGAACTCCAACTCTGTAGTTGGACACATCAGTCCAGCCGCTCTGTGGCTGTGGGATCTTCCCAGGCCAGGGATCGAGCCGGTGACCCTTGCAACAGCAAGGTGATGCCATTACCCCCTGGACCACCAGGGAAGCCCAAATGTTAGAGTTTTACTCCAGCTTTTTCATTCTTCTCTTTCACCTTTATTAAGAGACTCTTTAATTTCTTTTCATTTTCTGCCGTAAGGGTGTTATCATCTGCATATCTGAGGCTGTTGATATTTCTCCCATCAATCTTGATTCCAGCTTGTGCTTGTACACTAAAGGTAATTAATTGTATTTATTTATTTTCCAAGATATTGGTTAGTTTCTAAACTGTGTATGATTCTTTGTGACCCCATGGGCCGTAGTCTGCTAGGGTCTTCTGTCAATGGAATTTCCCAGGCAAGAATACATAAGAATTGCCATTTCCTTCTCCAGAGGATCTTCCCCAACCAGGGGTCAAACTTGATCTTCCCCAACCAGGAGTCTCCTGTGCCTCCTGCAATGGCAAGTGGATTCTTTACCATTGTACCAACTAGGAAGTCTGGCCTATGAAATACCTATAAAATAACTTTCAAAAGATGCATTTTCAATTTTCTTAAAAATAAAAATATGTTCCCATACATATTAAACAGATTTCATTGTGGTAATTTTCTGGCCACTTAAAGAAAAATTTAAATACTACATTTAATCAGGAACTTAATTAATTTGTTAATCACATCCTTTGTACAATAGCATATCTATGATATTTTCCAATATATTTTTTTCAATATGACATTAGCATTTTCTATAACATTTCTACAGTCACTTGCACAGTTATGTACTTTATTTAGTGAAGTAGAAAATCTTCCTCTTTACTGGGCTCTTCTAAATAAATAATAAAATTTTTAAAATTGAGAACACATTTTTAATACAGCTTCTGCCTGGTAAGCAGTGAACACTTCAGTTCAGTTCAGTCACTCAGTTATGTCTGACTCTTTGCGAGGACATGGACGGCAGCTTGCCAGGCTTCCCTATCTAACAGCATCACTTGGAGCTTGCTCAAACTCATATCCATCGACTCAGTGATGAAATCCATCTCGTCCTCTGCTGTCCCCTTCTCCTGCTGCCTTCTGTTTTTCTCTGCATCATGGTTTTTCCCAAAGAGTTGCCGCTTCACATCTGGTGGCCAAAGTACTCGAGCTTCAGTTTCTGTATCAGTCCTTCCTATGAATATTCATTATTGATTTCCTTTAAGATTGTTTGGTTTGACCTCCTGGCAGTCCAAGGGACTCTCAAGAGTTTTCCCCAGTGCACAGTTCAAAGGCATCAATTTTGGCTCTCAGTCTTATTTATGGTCCAACTCTCACATCTATACATGACTAATGGGAAACCCATAACTTTGATTATATAGACTTTCGTAGGCAAAGAATGTCTCTGCTTTTTAATATGCATCAAGGTTTTCAACAGCTGTTCTTCCAAGGAGCAAGTGTCTTTTAATTCATGGCTGCAGTCACCATTCACAGTGATTTTGGAGACCCCCAAAATAAAGTCTGTCACTATTTCCATTGTTTGTTCATCCATTTGCCATGAAGTGATGGGGCAAGATGCCATGATCTTAGTTTTTGGAATGTTGAGTTTCATTGTTATTTTTTTGTTTTGAATGTTGAGTTTTAAGTCAGCTTTTTTACTCTCCTCTTTCATTTTTATTAGAAAGCTCTCTAGTTATTCTTCATTTTCTTCCATAAGGGTGGGGTCATCAGCATACTTGAGGTTATTGATACTTCATTCCAGCAATCTTGATTCCAGCTTGTGCTTCATCCAGATCAGCATTTCACATAATTTATTCTCTAGATTTAAATCAAATAAGTAGGGTGACAATATGCAGCCTTTCCAAATGCACTCCTCTACGAATTTGGAACCAGTCAGTTGTTCATCTCCAGTTCTAACTGTTGCTTCTCACCCTGCATACAGGTTACTCAGGAGTCAGGTAAGGTGGTTCGGCATTCCCAACTCATTCAGAATTTTCCATAGTTTATTGTGATCAATACAGTCAAAGGCTTTAGCATAGTCAATGAAGCAAAAGTAGATGTTTTTTCTGGAATTTTCTTGCTTTTTCTGTGATGCAATGGATTCTGATAATTTGATCTCTGGTTCCTCTGCCTTTTCTAAATTCAACTCATATCTCTGGAAGTTCTTGGTTCATGTAGTATTGAAATCTAGCTTGGAGATTTCGAGAATTACTTTGCTAGCATGTGAAATGAGTGAAATTGTGTGTTAGTTTGAATACTCTTTGGTATTGCCCTTCTTTGGGATTGAAATGAAAACTGAGCTTCAGTTTCTGTATCAGTCCTTCCTATGAATATTCATTATTGATTTCCTTTAAGATTGTTTGGTTTGACCTCCTGGCAGTCCAAGGGACTCTCAAGAGTTTTCCCCAGTGCACAGTTCAAAGGCATCAATTTTGGCTCTCAGTCTTATTTATGGTCCAACTCTCACATCTATACATGACTAATGGGAAACCCATAACTTTGATTATATAGACTTTCGTAGGCAAAGAATGTCTCTGCTTTTTAATATGCATCAAGGTTTTCAACAGCTGTTCTTCCAAGGAGCAAGTGTCTTTTAATTCATGGCTGCAGTCACCATTCACAGTGATTTTGGAGACCCCCAAAATAAAGTCTGTCACTATTTCCATTGTTTGTTCATCCATTTGCCATGAAGTGATGGGGCAAGATGCCATGATCTTAGTTTTTGGAATGTTGAGTTTCATTGTTATTTTTTTGTTTTGAATGTTGAGTTTTAAGTCAGCTTTTTTACTCTCCTCTTTCATTTTTATTAGAAAGCTCTCTAGTTATTCTTCATTTTCTTCCATAAGGGTGGGGTCATCAGCATACTTGAGGTTATTGATACTTCATTCCAGCAATCTTGATTCCAGCTTGTGCTTCATCCAGATCAGCATTTCACATAATTTATTCTCTAGATTTAAATCAAATAAGTAGGGTGACAATATGCAGCCTTTCCAAATGCACTCCTCTACGAATTTGGAACCAGTCAGTTGTTCATCTCCAGTTCTAACTGTTGCTTCTCACCCTGCATACAGGTTACTCAGGAGTCAGGTAAGGTGGTTCGGCATTCCCAACTCATTCAGAATTTTCCATAGTTTATTGTGATCAATACAGTCAAAGGCTTTAGCATAGTCAATGAAGCAAAAGTAGATGTTTTTTCTGGAATTTTCTTGCTTTTTCTGTGATGCAATGGATTCTGATAATTTGATCTCTGGTTCCTCTGCCTTTTCTAAATTCAACTCATATCTCTGGAAGTTCTTGGTTCATGTAGTATTGAAATCTAGCTTGGAGATTTCGAGAATTACTTTGCTAGCATGTGAAATGAGTGAAATTGTGTGTTAGTTTGAATACTCTTTGGTATTGCCCTTCTTTGGGATTGAAATGAAAACTGATCTTTTCCAGTTCTGAGATCACTGCACAATTTTCCAAGTTTGCTGACATATTGAATGCAGCATTTTAACAGCATCATCCTTTAGGGTTTGAAATAATTCAGCTGAAGTTCCATCACCTCCACTAGCTTTGTTTGTTGTAATGCTTCCTAAAGCCCACTTGACTTCCCACTCCAGGATGTCTGGCTCTAGGTGATCACAGCATTGTGGTCCTTTGGGTTATTAAGACTTTTTTTTGTCTGTGTAGTTCTTCTGTGTATTCTTTCCACCTCTTCTTAATATCTTCTGCTTCTTTTAGGTACATACTAGCTTTGTCCTTTATTGTGTTTATCTTTGCTTGAAACGTTTCCATCATATCTATTTTTTGAAGAAATTTCTGGTCTTTCTCATTCTATTGTTTTCCATTATTTCTTTGCATTGTTCACTTAGGAAGGCTTTCTTGTGTCTCCTTGATTTTCTCTGGAACTCTACATTCAGATGGGTATATCTTTCTTTTTCTCCTTTGTCTTTCACTTCTCTTCTTTTCTCAGCTATTTGTTAACCCTTCTCAGACAACTGTTTTATCTTTTTGCATTTTATTTTTGTTGCAGATGATTTTGTTCCTGCCTCCTATACAATGTTACAAATGTCTGTCCGTAGTTCTTCAGACACTCTAACAGATCTAATTCCTTGAGTCTATTTGTCACTTTCACTGTATATTGTAAGGGGTTTAATTTAGGTCATACCTGAATGGTCTAGTGGTTTTCCCTACTTTCTTGAATTGAAGTCTGAAGATAGAAATAAGAAGTTCATGATCTGAGTCACAGTCCGCTCCTGGTCTTGTTTTTACTGACTGTATAGAGCTTCTCCATCTTCTGTAGATATCCAGATATCAGATGGAGGAGTAAAAGGACGTGCACTCCTCTTGTCCTCAGACAATACCAAAATTGCAACCAGCTGCTGAAGGACAAATTTGAATTCTACCGAAAAAGAGATACCCCACATCCAAGGGTAAAGGAGAAAGGCAACAAGATGGTAGGAGGAGTGCAATCACATTTTAAAATCAAACCTCATACCCACCAGAGATGCTTGGAGGGCACAAACAAAATCTTGTGTGCACCAAGACCCAGGCAAATGAACAGTGATATCCACAAACGACTGAGCCAGACCTGTCTTGGGTTGTCTGAGTTCTGCTGAGGCATGGGTCAGAAGTAGCCTGCAGAAGCCCCAGGAGGCACAGAATGTGGTATAAATCCTCTTGGAAGAGGTTGTCATTAGCTAGACTATAGAGTCACTGAACAGTACTGAGAAATCAAAGACTCTCAAGGGCACAAACAAAACCATATAGGCACCAGGACCCAGGAGAAAGGAGCAGTAACCCCACAAGAGACTGATCCAGGCTTGCCTCTGAGTGTTTGGGAGTCTCCCATGGATGTGTGGGTCAAGAGTGGCCTGTAGGGCTTCCCCTGGTGGTCCAGTGGATAAGGACACCACCTTGCAGTGCAAGGGGTGCCGGTTCGATCCCTGGCCTGGGAAGATCCCACGTGCTGTGGAGCAGCTGGACTGATGTGCCCAATCGCCGAGCCGGAGCTCTGGAGCGCATGCGCCGGGAGCCGGTGCTCTGCAACGACAGACGCCACTGTGATGGGAGGCCCACAGGAGCCAGAGAACAAAGACGGATGAAAATAGAGAAATGAAGGACCAATAGAAGTGACCCGCCCGCTCCCTTCCCTCCCCAACCTGACCCCACCCAAAATAAATAAATAAATAAATAAATATTTTTTTAAAAAAAGAGTGGCCTACTGTAGTGGGGTCACAAACTCTGAAAACAGTAGGCCTGGTGCAGCATGGTGGCATAAGTTCTTTTGGAGAAGTTTGCCATTATCCCTGCCATAGTTTGGCCTCAGGCCAAACTATAAGTAGTGACCTCAACCTCATCCAACAGATGATAATTGGATTAAAGATTTACTGAACATGGTCTTGCCCACCAGAGCAAAATCTAGCGTTCCCCATAGCCAGTCCCTCCCATCAGGAAGCTTCAATCACATCCATCAAAGGGCAGATAGAATGAAAAATCACAATCACAACAAACTAACCAAATTGATCACATAGATCACAACTTGTCTAACCAATGAAACTATGAGCCATGCCATGTCAGGCTACCCAAGATGGAGGGGTCATGGTGGAGTGTTTTGAAAAAACGTTGTTCACTGGAGAAGGGAATTACAAACCACTTCAACATTCTTCCCTTGAGAATGCCATTAATGACATGAAAAGGCAAAAAGATATGACACTGTACGGTGAATCCTCTGTGTCGGTAGGTGCCCAGTATGCTACTGGAGAAGAGTGGAGAAATAGCTCTGGAAGGAATGAAATGGCTGAGTCAAGGCAGAAACAATGCCCAGGTTTGGATGTCTGGTGGTGAAAGTAAAGGCCATTGCTGTAAAGAGCAATACTGCATACGAACCTGGAATTTTCATTCCAAGAGTCAAGGTAAATTGGAAGTGGTCAAACAGGAGATGGCAAGAGTTAACATTAACATTTTAGAAATCAGTGAACTAAAATGGACAGGAATGGGTGAATTTAATTCAGATAGCCATCATATCTATTACTGTGGCAAGAATCCCTTAGAGGAAATGCAATAGCCCTCATAGTCAACAAAAGAGTCTGAAATGAAGTACTTGAGTGTACTATCAAACATGACAGTATGATCTCGGTTTGTTTCCAAGGCAAACCATTCAGTATCACAGTAATCCAAGTCTATGCCTCAACCACTAATACTGAAAATGCTGAAGTTGAACATTTCTATGAAGACCTACAAGATCTTCTAGAACTAACACCAACAAACAGATGCCCTTTTGGGGACTGGAATGCAAAAGTAGGAAGTCAAGAGATACCTGAAGTAACAGGTAATTTTGGCCATGGAGTACAAAAAGAAGCAGGGTAATGGCTAACAGAGTTTTGCCAAGAAAATGCACTGGTCATATCAAACACCCTCTTCCAACAACACAAGAGATGACTCTACACATGGGCATCACCACATGGTCCATATCGAAATCAGATTGATTATATTCTTTGCAACTGAAGCACTGAAAACAATCTTCCAAATAGAAGGTATTCCTCATTCCTTTGTCTTACTCAAATGTTAAAATATTTTAACCCAATTAATTAGAAAGTCATGAGTTTTAAATTGCATTCCAAATACTTCTGTTTCTACAAAATAAAATTGCAAGGTAAAATCTCATCAAGCAAGTTTTCTCTATGAATGTTATTCTATTCAAGTTCAATATCTATATTTCAATATCTATTTTGTTGAATATTTTCCATTTAAAGTGTTGCAAAGTATAAACCACATTTAATTGAATGCCCACACAAAACATGAATTTATCCAAGAAAACATAAAAATTTTATCAAAAGATTCTTTCCCAAATTTGAGTTATTACAGAATTTAATTATTCAATTTTGAACCTAGCTCTTTTTATACATCATTTAACTTTCACCATTTATAGATAAATATTAAAGAATTATCTTTGTGAGTTTTATTTTCTATAATTTCAATTTACTAAAATTTTCAAAAGTTGAAATGTTAAATCACTCTCTTAAAATGTATGTGTTAAAGATTTCCAAGTTTTTTGGAATAAAATACTATCACAATTTACAGAAATGTTTTACAAAAGCATTCTATATATATAAGAGATTGAAGCTGATTTACAGAGTTGTTCATAAAGGCTCTAATTTTCTAAAATCAAATAAAACATGACCAATGTAGAAGAAATATTATATTGTTAAGCTGCAGTATTTTGTTGTCTATAAATCACTTCATTGCAGAAAAAGCTGTGATTCAGTGGTATATTTTCTAGTATGTGTAAACTTTGACATCTGTATCCTCAGTTGTAATGAACAGAATACTCCCCTAGTTTGACCACATTTGTGGATTTTTTATGCTTCACAGCTAATTTCAAATACATTTTTTCTCTCCATTAGTCCTTTAGAAAAAAGCATACATTTTACTGTATTGTTGTCCTCCACCAACATTTTTATTTTTTATCATCATAGAAAGATAAAAGTGTATCTTCAACACTGAACTTTTAACTGAACTTATAACAGTATTCACAGTAGTTATATCTTGCCTCTGAGTGTTTGGGAGTCTCCCATGGATGTGTGGGTCAAGAGTGGCCTGTAGGGCTTCCCCTGGTGGTCCAGTGGATAAGGACACCGCCTTGCAGTGCAAGGGGTGCCGGTTCGATCCCTGGCCTGGGAAGATCCCACGTGCTGTGGAGCAGCTGGACTGATGTGCCCAATCGCCGAGCCGGAGCTCTGGAGCGCATGCGCCGGGAGCCGGTGCTCTGCAACGACAGACGCCACTGTGATGGGAGGCCCACAGGAGCCAGAGAACAAAGACGGATGAAAATAGAGAGTCCGAAAATAGAGTTATATCAACAGCTTTGCGTCCATGAGTCAGATAAAAAGAAAAATCTGACCTTCTTTGTTCTTAGCTGAGATGCTTTTCTATTTGAAAATCTTTGAAGATGATGTCATAATGTAAGGCATTTTTTTACAAGTTCTCATCCTCATAGAGTGAATATATAAACAGCACTCTCTTCAGTATCCATACACATATATGTACACACACACACAATACAAAAAAGTCTTAGAATGTCAATAGGCAAGACTAATTTTAAATAGTAATTTATCTAAATAAAAAAATGATGCTTTATGGATTGATATATATTACACTGGAACTTCCCTGTAGCTCAGATGGTGTAGAATCTGCCTGCAATGCAGGAGACCCGAGTTTGATTCCTAGATAAGGAAAATCATCTGGAGAAGGAAATGGCAATCCATTCCAGTTTTCTTGCCTAGAATCAACAGAGGAGCCTGGCAGACTAGAGTCCACAAATACACACACATTCCATTTCTACACTTGTATGTGTTTAGATGTTGTCTTCTTAACATGTTGAAATCTGGATTTTTGATTTATATATTCTGATTTTCATGTGATCATTACAGTCTTCAGACTGAATGGTAAATACTGAAACATTTTGTTCAAATTATAAGTGCATCAACTACTTGCTTGAGAAAAGGAAATTCAGCACATTAAATGCATACTACTATTTTCTTATGCAATTTCTATCTAAAGATTTTATTTCAGAATGAAACATATTAGTATAAATACAACAGCTATCAGCAACTATAGATTTACATTGTACAATGCATTTTTAAAACTCCCACAGTGGCTAGTGTTTGCTACCTTGTATACCACGAGGAAGGGTTACCCATCTTCCATTTCCAGTATAGCTTATACTTTTTTGGTATTTCCCTCTGACTCAGATAACTGGTATTCTGGCAGCTTCAGGCATGTCATAGAAGTTGGAAAAGGTAATAGGGTAGCTAGCTAGCTGCCAAGACCAAGGGACTTATCGATAAGGGAAGATGGGTAAATTTCTTTCACCACGATCACAAGAGAAAGACCAGAGGAGATTTGCTGCCAATAGCTGCTTCTTACAAAGCATATTGTATTCTCTCAGTTGGCACCCCACATGTGGTCCTTGAAAGGGGGATAGTCATTATCTCTTGCATCTGGAAAAGATCACATAAAGAAAAAAATTTGTGGCCAGTCATCCTACAGATTTAACTGTGTTAAAGTGAGAACTCTACTCTCAGAACAAATGTCACAGGTGTGGCAAGACGAGATTGTGGCAGAAGCTCGGAGGACATGGAGGAGGTTGACTTATTCTGACTTATTTTAGTACAATTATTAAATAAAGCATTTTGTTAAATCTGAGAAATTCAGAGAATTTGAAATAGTAAAAGATACCAAGACAAAGATAACTCAGGACCAAGTGAAGCATACTGAGAAACTTGGTCTTATTGACACAGAAGATATAAAAGTCACAGAGGGAGGACTCAGGTACTTGAGCTAATGAAAAGAAAACAGAAAAATAGGTGAATTGTCTAAGGAATACGTTTTGGATCTTTTTTAAATCGTATCAAAAAAAACCCCCTTGTATGTGTTTAGATGTTGTCTTCTTAACATGTTGAAATCTGGATTTTTGATTTATATATTCTGATTTTCATGTGATCATTACAGTCTTCAGACTGAATGGTAAATACTGAAACATTTTGTTCAAATTATAAGTGCATCAACTACTTGCTTGAGAAAAGGAAATTCAGCACATTAAATGCATACTACTATTTTCTTATGCAATTTCTATCTAAAGATTTTATTTCAGAATGAAACATATTAGTATAAATACAACAGCTATCAGCAACTATAGATTTACATTGTACAATGCATTTTTAAAACTCCCACAGTGGCTAGTGTTTGCTACCTTGTATACCACGAGGAAGGGTTACCCATCTTCCATTTCCAGTATAGCTTATACTTTTTTGGTATTTCCCTCTGACTCAGATAACTGGTATTCTGGCAGCTTCAGGCATGTCATAGAAGTTGGAAAAGGTAATAGGGTAGCTAGCTAGCTGCCAAGACCAAGGGACTTATCGATAAGGGAAGATGGGTAAATTTCTTTCACCACGATCACAAGAGAAAGACCAGAGGAGATTTGCTGCCAATAGCTGCTTCTTACAAAGCATATTGTATTCTCTCAGTTGGCACCCCACATGTGGTCCTTGAAAGGGGGATAGTCATTATCTCTTGCATCTGGAAAAGATCACATAAAGAAAAAAATTTGTGGCCAGTCATCCTACAGATTTAACTGTGTTAAAGTGAGAACTCTACTCTCAGAACAAATGTCACAGGTGTGGCAAGACGAGATTGTGGCAGAAGCTCGGAGGACATGGAGGAGGTTGACTTATTCTGACTTATTTTAGTACAATTATTAAATAAAGCATTTTGTTAAATCTGAGAAATTCAGAGAATTTGAAATAGTAAAAGATACCAAGACAAAGATAACTCAGGACCAAGTGAAGCATACTGAGAAACTTGGTCTTATTGACACAGAAGATATAAAAGTCACAGAGGGAGGACTCAGGTACTTGAGCTAATGAAAAGAAAACAGAAAAATAGGTGAATTGTCTAAGGAATACTTTAGAATTTTTGGATTAAAAATCATTTTTAACATTTTTCATTTATTTCTTCATAAGATGTAGCTGTTGTTCTCCATTGCCAAGAAGTTTACAAATGGTAAAGATACCAATTTTAAGACATAAAATTTTAAGACACACAATCATACAAATTTTAAGACACCGAGTACATTTTTCCTACTGTGTCAGTGTAAGGTAAATTTTCTACTTCAATTCATCTACCTACATACTACAGTGATGAATAATGCTACATGTGGTAATAAATCCCCTTCTTTAGGAAGTTAGTATACATGAATGATATCAGCACAGTTTAAGTGCCGAATTACTTGGGTTTATAAGCCAGTTAAATGACCTCCAAGGCTCTGGAGGTAAGTCTGGCTGTCATAACTTGAAGGAAATTACTGGCATCTAGTAGGTAGAAGCCACGGATTCTGTTGTAATTCCTACAAAAGCCAGCATAGATCCCACAACCAAGACTCTAAGCCCCAAATATTAGGGGGCTGAGGTTGAGAAACACCAATTTAAGTTATTTTATTGCTGAAGGTGAAGTTTAAACGTCAACAAAACTTTCAAAATGTTGCAAATAATGCTGATTAATCATAACGTTAATTCTCTGTCTTCTGGGCTCCTGTAAGCAAACTATGAATTACCAAAAATCAGAAATCTCCATGGGGCTTCCCTGGTGGTCCAGCGGGTAAGGACACCGCCTTGCAGTGCAAGGGACTCCAGTTCCATCCCTGGCCTGGGAAGATCCCATGTGTCGTGGAGCGGCTGGACTGATATGTCCAACTACCAAGCTGGAGCCCTGGAGCACATGCACCCAGAGTCGGTGCTCTGCGACAAGTGAGGCCACTGAGATGGGAGGCCCACACAGGCCAAAGAACAAAGATGGATGGAAATAAATAAATGAAATACCAATAGAAATGGCCAAAAAAAAAAAAAATGAGAGAAAGAGAGAAATCTGCATGAATACATAATCTAGGGGTAGAAAAAAGTTTCTGAGGAAATTATAGGATATATACAGTAGCAAATGAGTTCCCACAACACAGAGTAATAAGGTAAAAGAGAGAGATAGGAGAAAAATTTGTTAGGAAGAGGAAAATCCCAAGAACATGATTTTAGGGGTCCTGTTTTGTTACCAACACAGGCTTCTAGTGCTGGTTTATAACATTTTAGTTAATTTGAACTTTAAATGAATGAATGAAAATTATCCAAATAGCACATATGAGTTTGAAAGTTGTAAAATAATTTTGGATTACAAAATAACTATAGATTATTGCCTTGAAAACTCGTGATTCATATTGATGCATTTGTATTTGTGAGTTTAATGGAAATTTGAGGCTAGAAAAATGCAGGTTATTGGATAATGTCAGTTATTAAAGCACTCTTATGACCTTCTGCCCTTGTAATTTTTAATGAAAATATAGTTGGAAAAATGACATTTTAGTAAAAAAGGGCCTCCATTATCCAATCAATTGTGAGTTCTACAAAGATTTGGACTTTCAAGAGAACTTTGGGAAACTGTTGGCAAGGCAACTGCTTATTGCATGATGCAAAAACTTCTTTAAGAGGTAGACTAAAATTTAATTAGTTCAGGGAATAAAATGGAGCATATGAGGACATATATTAATGAGTATGCCAGGTTACAGAGGGAAAAGAAAAAGAAATAAAAGAGCAATCAGGAACTTGAAAAGTCATAATTCTAATCAGATAAACATGTTTTAATAAACTATAGCCATAATAAATATGTGGCTTAAATATGAATTACCAAAAATCAGAAATCTCCAGGGGTTCCCCCATCACCGCTTTGGCCTGGGGAAGATCCCATGTGTCGTGGAGCGGCTGGACTGATATGTCCAACTACCAAGCTGGAGCCCTGGAGCACATGCACCCAGAGTCGGTGCTCTGCGACAAGTGAGGCCACTGAGATGGGAGGCCCACACAGGCCAAAGAACAAAGATGGATGGAAATAAATAAATGAAATACCAATAGAAATGGCCAAAAAAAAAAAAAAATGAGAGAAAGAGAGAAATCTGCATGAATACATAATCTAGGGGTAGAAAAAAGTTTCTGAGGAAATTATAGGATATATACAGTAGCAAATGAGTTCCCACAACACAGAGTAATAAGGTAAAAGAGAGAGATAGGAGAAAAATTTGTTAGGAAGAGGAAAATCCCAAGAACATGATTTTAGGGGTCCTGTTTTGTTACCAACACGGGCTTCTAGTGCTGGTTTATAACATTTTAGTTAATTTGAACTTTAAATGAATGAATGAAAATTATCCAAATAGCACATATGAGTTTGAAAGTTGTAAAATAATTTTGGATTACAAAATAACTATAGATTATTGCCTTGAAAACTCGTGATTCATATTGATGCATTTGTATTTGTGAGTTTAATGGAAATTTGAGGCTAGAAAAATGCAGGTTATTGGATAATGTCAGTTATTAAAGCACTCTTATGACCTTCTGCCCTTGTAATTTTTAATGAAAATATAGTTGGAAAAATGACATTTTAGTAAAAAAGGGCCTCCATTATCCAATCAATTGTGAGTTCTACAAAGATTTGGACTTTCAAGAGAACTTTGGGAAACTGTTGGCAAGGCAACTGCTTATTGCATGATGCAAAAACTTCTTTAAGAGGTAGACTAAAATTTAATTAGTTCAGGGAATAAAATGGAGCATATGAGGACATATATTAATGAGTATGCCAGGTTACAGAGGGAAAAGAAAAAGAAATAAAAGAGCAATCAGGAACTTGAAAAGTCATAATTCTAATCAGATAAACATGTTTTAATAAACTATAGCCATAATAAATATGTGGCTTAAATTGCCTATAAATAGAGAAATCCTACCACCTGCATGATTAAAAAGATGAACTACCCACCTACAAATTTTCTTAGTTAACCTAGGCCTGAGGCTCTGTCCCTCCAGTACAACAGAGTATGCATGACTGCTGAAGTTATTAAGAGAGTTACTTAACCCTGTATTGTCTCCATGGAGAGTATTTTTAATATTGTCAAATTTGTGAAGATCTGTGGGTTCTAAAGAAGAGATTCAGTCCCCCTTATGTTGTAGAATTCTTCTGGAAGGCAAAGTTATAAGTTGGAGTTTAAGTCTTGGCTCTAAAGATTCTCCCTTTGAAGCATTTTAACAGCTCTTGGCGCAAGGGTTTTGGTATCTAGAAATGTTCTGAGGAACACATGGTTGTGTGTGAAAGAAAAAAGGCCTTGACAAGCACAAATCTGAACCCATTTCTGAGAATTATTCTTTTACTTTGGGTTAGTTGTTCAAGGTCTCTGAGCCTCCCTTTCTTTGCCTGTTAAACGGGGATAATTCACACACTGAGTTAAAATACCCAGTAAAGTACTTCAAAGTTCTTGTTACTTTGTGTTTATGGTCTTTCTCCTCCTGCCCATGCAGAACAGAGATGACACATTTACAAGATCTACAGCTTTATATAAAAGTCTGACTTGCAAGGTAAATATTTTAAAGTTAGGTTCTTTAGCACTTCTGAAGGATTTATGTGTTTATGCTCATCTGTGACAAAACTGGAAATGATCATCTCACTTGCAGTATCCATAGTGAAATAATCACATATGTATAAAGAATAATTAAATCATGTACTTTTATGATGATTTTTATTTGAAAGCTATTGTTATGTTTTGGTGGTAATCTAGTTCTTGGTGGTAATGCAGCCTGTTATTAACTGAGATGAATGTATCTGTCTCCTTGCCTGCTTCTTTCCTGTATAATGGACTCTCTTTACCCAACCCCTTCACTTGTGCCTCCTTCCTGATGTCTTCGCTTATTATCCTAACTGAACTTGGGGTTTACCTCCTTTTCTTCCATGGTTGTCTATTTATATTGGGTCAGCCAATAAATTCATTCAGGTTTTTCGGTAACATGTTTTGGAAAAACAGAATGAATATTTTGGCCAACCCAATATTATCACTTGGCACTTACTCACATATTAGTAGTAAATATCACACATATTGTAGATATTTGAGTGACATCATATTTCAGTATTAAATTAGAAGTTTTCTGTGTTAGAAGACTGCTTTCTTCATCATTACTTTCCACACTGGTGACCTTTGCACTGCAAGGTGGGCTTTTTACACACTGGACCACCAAGGAAGCCCCATACTCGTTCTTTTTTTTTTTTCTAATGTCAGTCCTTATTTTTTTTTTGTGTGGGGGGTAGTTGGGGAGAGAGAGGGTGGGCGGGCCACTTCTATTGGTCTTTCATTTATTTATTTTTCATTCATCTTTGGTCTTTGGCCCATGTGGGCCTCCCGTCTCAGTGGCCTCGCTTGTTGCAGAGCACTGGCTCTGAGTGCATGTGCTCCTAGAGCTCTGGCTCGGTAATTGAACATACCCAGTAAAGTTGTTCAAGGTCTCTGAGCCTCCCTTTCTTTGCCTGTTAAACGGGGATAATTCACACACTGAGTTAAAATACCCAGTAAAGTACTTCAAAGTTCTTGTTACTTTGTGTTTATGGTCTTTCTCCTCCTGCCCATGCAGAACAGAGATGACACATTTACAAGATCTACAGCTTTATATAAAAGTCTGACTTGCAAGGTAAATATTTTAAAGTTAGGTTCTTTAGCACTTCTGAAGGATTTATGTGTTTATGCTCATCTGTGACAAAACTGGAAATGATCATCTCACTTGCAGTATCCATAGTGAAATAATCACATATGTATAAAGAATAATTAAATCATGTACTTTTATGATGATTTTTATTTGAAAGCTATTGTTATGTTTTGGTGGTAATCTAGTTCTTGGTGGTAATGCAGCCTGTTATTAACTGAGATGAATGTATCTGTCTCCTTGCCTGCTTCTTTCCTGTATAATGGACTCTCTTTACCCAACCCCTTCACTTGTGCCTCCTTCCTGATGTCTTCGCTTATTATCCTAACTGAACTTGGGGTTTACCTCCTTTTCTTCCATGGTTGTCTATTTATATTGGGTCAGCCAATAAATTCATTCAGGTTTTTCGGTAACATGTTTTGGAAAAACAGAATGAATATTTTGGCCAACCCAATATTATCACTTGGCACTTACTCACATATTAGTAGTAAATATCACACATATTGTAGATATTTGAGTGACATCATATTTCAGTATTAAATTAGAAGTTTTCTGTGTTAGAAGACTGCTTTCTTCATCATTACTTTCCACACTGGTGACCTTTGCACTGCAAGGTGGGCTTTTTACACACTGGACCACCAAGGAAGCCCCATACTCGTTCTTTTTTTTTTTTTTTTTCTAATGTCAGTCCTTAATTTTTTTTTGTGTGGGGGGTAGTTGGGGAGAGAGAGGGTGGGCGGGCCACTTCTATTGGTCTTTCATTTATTTATTTTTCATTCATCTTTGGTCTTTGGCCCATGTGGGCCTCCCGTCTCAGTGGCCTCGCTTGTTGCAGAGCACTGGCTCTGAGTGCATGTGCTCCTAGAGCTCTGGCTCGGTAATTGGACACATCCATCCAGCCGCTCCGTGGCACGCGGGGTCTTCCCAGGCCAGAGATAGAACCGGCGTCCCTTGCACTGCAAGGCCGTATCCTTACCCACTGGACCACCAGGGAAGCCTCCCATATCCATTCTTAACAGTGAACTGATTTGATTTGTGAGGAGGAAGAAGAAATCTAAGATTCATTGAGCAAATACTAACTGCAAAGTAACAAGTGTTTTGTACCTATGTTTCATTGTTTTGTACTTGGAAGGCTGTTTTTAAGTCACTAGTACTTGATACAGATTCAAATGATGATACTAGATATGAAGAAAATTTAATATAAGTTACCTGTTAAGGTCATATCTACTATAACAGTCAGACTATATCAACTGATTTGATAATATCATTTTTCCAGTAGAGTCTGAACTTGTAAGTAATGTAATATAAAGACACTCTATATCTATTGGCAAAAAATGTGTGCACTTCAGCCACCTAATCAACTCATATTATGAATTGTTAATGAGATGTCAACATCTGTATCTTTTATTTTACAATATAGTTGTCAAAGCTAATGCTTTGGGATACTTTTGAATTAGTGAATGAATAAATAGACTCCTACATCTGGGGAAATGTGGTTTGCAGCTTTGTTCTGATTTCTGTATCTAATGCCAGGTATCCATCACCTGGGGTGGGGTGCTATTTTGGTAAAATAGATCTCATTACTTATTCTCAAAAAAATGCACTATTTCAGAATGATGCTATTGTTAACGGAACTTTGATTTTAGTGACCAAATATGTTTTCAAAGTCTCTGTTATCCTTCCCATCAATTTAGATCAGCCAGACATAACATATGTGAAAAGTTGTCTAAATTTTTCAGCAATAAAACTGAGATGATGAAAGCTTTGCTTCCCCTTAGGTATCTTCCAGTATCAGTAACCAAGTTGTTTTCATTCTTTCCTTTTATTGTTTGAGCCTGGAGCATATTACTCTCATGATGCTTGCCAAAGTTCTATGGCATCATTACTTGAAACGCACCATATGTGTCTTTGATCCCTGCCTGGTAGGTACCTTGGCTACATGTTGGTTTGCATGTATTGCTAGTACAATTGATTTTTTTTTCACTCCTTTCTTATTCTTTCCATTCTGCTTTCTTAGAGCCCCTTAAATAGCTATCTTTGGGACCCCAGAGACTCCAACAATAGCCCAGTCTAACTGGACCCTTCTCTTCCAAGTATTTGCCACTGTTTTTGAGAGCCTTTTCTTAGGATATAGATAAGCAATGCACAACTCTATAATGTACTGTTGTCATTTTATACAAGGAAGACATAGGGAAAAGGATGGAACAATGTAGCTGTGGTCTAGTTTTCTCTCTTGTGAATTAGTCAAGATGTCAGAACTGTACTGTAAGATTCTCAGACTCCCTGACATAAATGTTCTCACAGTTCAACATCTCTTGGTTCCTATCTTTCCTTATCTGAAGTGTATAGGAATTCCAGAATGTATTGAAAAGAGTGTGCAAACATTATTCACAGAAATATTTTCGAGTTTTAATAAATATGCAGGACTAAGCTGATGTGAGATATGCCTCTCCCTTCCTTCAAACAATGATTATTGCAAAAGAAATGTGTGCACTTCAGCCACCTAATCAACTCATATTATGAATTGTTAATGAGATGTCAACATCTGTATCTTTTATTTTACAATATAGTTGTCAAAGCTAATGCTTTGGGATACTTTTGAATTAGTGAATGAATAAATAGACTCCTACATCTGGGGAAATGTGGTTTGCAGCTTTGTTCTGATTTCTGTATCTAATGCCAGGTATCCATCACCTGGGGTGGGGTGCTATTTTGGTAAAATAGATCTCATTACTTATTCTCAAAAAAATGCACTATTTCAGAATGATGCTATTGTTAACGGAACTTTGATTTTAGTGACCAAATATGTTTTCAAAGTCTCTGTTATCCTTCCCATCAATTTAGATCAGCCAGACATAACATATGTGAAAAGTTGTCTAAATTTTTCAGCAATAAAACTGAGATGATGAAAGCTTTGCTTCCCCTTAGGTATCTTCCAGTATCAGTAACCAAGTTGTTTTCATTCTTTCCTTTTTATTGTTTGAGCCTGGAGCATATTACTCTCATGATGCTTGCCAAAGTTCTATGGCATCATTACTTGAAACGCACCATATGTGTCTTTGATCCCTGCCTGGTAGGTACCTTGGCTACATGTTGGTTTGCATGTATTGCTAGTACAATTGATTTTTTTTTCACTCCTTTCTTATTCTTTCCATTCTGCTTTCTTAGAGCCCCTTAAATAGCTATCTTTGGGACCCCAGAGACTCCAACAATAGCCCAGTCTAACTGGACCCTTCTCTTCCAAGTATTTGCCACTGTTTTTGAGAGCCTTTTCTTAGGATATAGATAAGCAATGCACAACTCTATAATGTACTGTTGTCATTTTATACAAGGAAGACATAGGGAAAAGGATGGAACAATGTAGCTGTGGTCTAGTTTTCTCTCTTGTGAATTAGTCAAGATGTCAGAACTGTACTGTAAGATTCTCAGACTCCCTGACATAAATGTTCTCACAGTTCAACATCTCTTGGTTCCTATCTTTCCTTATCTGAAGTGTATAGGAATTCCAGAATGTATTGAAAAGAGTGTGCAAACATTATTCACAGAAATATTTTCGAGTTTTAATAAATATGCAGGACTAAGCTGATGTGAGATATGCCTCTCCCTTCCTTCAAACAATGATATCAAGGACATATCCAGGAACTTAATATTGCCAAGAAACTCACAAGAAGACACAGGTCCTGTTAACCAGAGGCTAGGGTTTTAATCACAATCCTTCTAAACCAATTGCCTCTGAAGAAAAGGAGTTAATTGAGCCAAGATCATGAACCACTGGGTCTCCCAAGGTGATTCCATGTATAGAAAATGGAAAAACTTCACCAGAGTCTGTAAGTTAAACCCTGCAAGAAAACTGAGGTGAAGGTACACTGTGTATGGTTTAAAGTTAGACTGAACATGGGCTTCCCTGGTGGCTCAGATGTAAAGAATCATTGTGCAATGCAGGAGATGTAGGAGACCCAGGTTTGATCCCTGGGTTGGAAAGATCCCCTGGAGAAGGAAATGGCTATCCACTCTAGTATCCTTGCTTGATAGAGAAGCCTGGTGGGCTAAAGTCCATGGAGTTGCAAAGAGTCAGACCAAACTGAGAGACTAACCCAAGCTAAAAGGTTAGCAAGTATACCATATATATATATATATATATATATATATATATATATATATATACACATAACATAACTAAATAAATAAATCCTAGAATTGTCAGACTAAACACATTAGGAATTCTGGCTAAGCAATCCTGAAACTTCTTTAGTGGTATTACAATAATCCATAGATTCCCATAGAAAACCCCCACTACAAAACAGGAAAAAAAATCCTTCACTGAAGATAAGCTTATACAAGCAAACTATCAGCCAAGGATATAATTTTATGTCAAAAATATAAATAGAAATTGACAGGCATACAATTTCTGTAGTGGAAGATTTTCACTGTTGTGCTATTTTTGGAAGATAAGGTATTATTTATATAAAATTTTGTTGAAAATATTATGTACAAATATGAGCATTGTATAACCATTAGAATCCTAGTTTTAAAGAATTTAAATCAATGCTAAATAAAAAGAGTAGAATAAATTCTATAGGTAGAAAACATTAATCAATTCTTTTTCTGTAAAAATTTTATGAAAATGCTTCTAGAATTAGAATGATAGGTAATTTATTTTTATGTATCTTCTGTGTTTCCCCAAATATCTATAATAAATAATGAAATTGCAATGATGAAAGAGCATGGGAGAGTCTAAACCTTGGGGCAATTGTTATTTCTGGAGTGAAGGATGAGTTTCTTAGGTAACTAAAAGTCTCTTCTAGAAAAAGCAAATGTATCATTATAAGACACAACATCTCTGCAAAAGGTATGAGAAATCTCTAAGGATTTTAAGCTTAAAAGTATTGATCAAATATGTATTTTCAAAACTTTCTTAGACTGTGGAGGGTAGATTTGTGAATGCAAAATTAGAACAGAAGGCCAGGCTATACCAGTAATAGTAACTAACATTCAATGTGTATCTATTATGTGGCAGAGACCATGTGTTGAATATTTCATATGTTCTAGCTGATTTCATCTTTACAACAGCTCTATCAGATAGAAAATTGTAATCATCACTCTTTTCCAGATACGAAAATGAGACTAAAGAACTGGCGAAGCTCACTCATTTGATATTCAGTGAAGCCAGGCTTTCATCACAGAGAATCTAAAATGAGGACTTAGGCTCTGCCACTGCGCTATGGTGACTACTTCCAAGAGAAATGGAGCAGAGGCAGTCAACAAGAGAACATACAGAGACAATGGACAGGTGGGTCAAAGATGTTGCCTAGCTTATCTGGTTGACAGATGAGATTTGGGATAAGATGCTAAGGAGAGAAGACAGTCAGGAGTAATTCAGGACAGGCAGGTAAACATAAAATGATTTTGCAACATAAATGGACCTGTAGATGATTATAGTAACTGAAGTAAGCCAGGCAAAAGAAGACAAATATTGTATGATATCACTTATTTGTGGAATCTAAAATATGACACAAATGAACTTAATTACAAAATAGAAAAAGAGTCAGAAACATAGAATTTGAATTTATGATTACTAAATAGGAGAGTGGGGCAGGAATACATTAAGCATTTGAAATTAACATATGCATATTACCATACATCAAATAGATAAACAACAGAGACCTACTGTATAGCACAGAGTACTATATTCAATATCTTGTAATAAGCCATAGTGGAAATGAATATGAAAAGATATATATGTATAAATACACATTGTTATTTTACATAGTACTGCCTAGATTTGCAGTAACAGGGATACATATAGAGGATTTTTCATTTTATTCAAAAAACTGAAATGTGTACATTAACATTAACTGTTCCAACTTATAAGTTGAATCCTTTTGAATTTATGAATTTTAAGTATCATGATTATATTTAACATTAAACTACCGGCCAATGAAAGTATATCTATTTTCACTCCTTTCTACATGTGAGATAACCATTCTTATGATGGTCTTTATTTTGTCCTTATTGTTAAAAATTTTGGTATTTATAGAAATCATAATTTCAATTTCTGTGATTATAGTATTTTCCACATGAAGAGCATGAAAATAAAAATACATTTGATATTTTTATATTTATAAACTTTCCCTGTTAAAAATTTCCTATATTCCTATGGCAAACTAATTGATATGTGAGTTTGCCTAAACACCTTCCCCATTTAGAAAATCATTAAGTTCTACTGCCAGGCTAGATACGAAAATGAGACTAAAGAACTGGCGAAGCTCACTCATTTGATATTCAGTGAAGCCAGGCTTTCATCACAGAGAATCTAAAATGAGGACTTAGGCTCTGCCACTGCGCTATGGTGACTACTTCCAAGAGAAATGGAGCAGAGGCAGTCAACAAGAGAACATACAGAGACAATGGACAGGTGGGTCAAAGATGTTGCCTAGCTTATCTGGTTGACAGATGAGATTTGGGATAAGATGCTAAGGAGAGAAGACAGTCAGGAGTAATTCAGGACAGGCAGGTAAACATAAAATGATTTTGCAACATAAATGGACCTGTAGATGATTATAGTAACTGAAGTAAGCCAGGCAAAAGAAGACAAATATTGTATGATATCACTTATTTGTGGAATCTAAAATATGACACAAATGAACTTAATTACAAAATAGAAAAAGAGTCAGAAACATAGAATTTGAATTTATGATTACTAAATAGGAGAGTGGGGCAGGAATACATTAAGCATTTGAAATTAACATATGCATATTACCATACATCAAATAGATAAACAACAGAGACCTACTGTATAGCACAGAGTACTATATTCAATATCTTGTAATAAGCCATAGTGGAAATGAATATGAAAAGATATATATGTATAAATACACATTGTTATTTTACATAGTACTGCCTAGATTTGCAGTAACAGGGATACATATAGAGGATTTTTCATTTTATTCAAAAAACTGAAATGTGTACATTAACATTAACTGTTCCAACTTATAAGTTGAATCCTTTTGAATTTATGAATTTTAAGTATCATGATTATATTTAACATTAAACTACCGGCCAATGAAAGTATATCTATTTTCACTCCTTTCTACATGTGAGATAACCATTCTTATGATGGTCTTTATTTTGTCCTTATTGTTAAAAATTTTGGTATTTATAGAAATCATAATTTCAATTTCTGTGATTATAGTATTTTCCACATGAAGAGCATGAAAATAAAAATACATTTGATATTTTTATATTTATAAACTTTCCCTGTTAAAAATTTCCTATATTCCTATGGCAAACTAATTGATATGTGAGTTTGCCTAAACACCTTCCCCATTTAGAAAATCATTAAGTAGTAAAGGTAATTTCTAGATGTCCTTTTTTTTTAGTAGCAGAAGAGCATGCAATATTTGGCTTATCTTACAGGCTATATGATCCAAAAATTTAGATTTCAATATTAATTGTCAAAGGTTTTTCAAGTTCTGAAAGACTGACCCCATAATACAAGTTAGTTTGTTTAAATACTATTGTTCAAACTGGGTCTTTTCAAATTATTTCAAGTACTGTGTTTCCTGTTATAGAATTACAAAGAAGAAAACAATATTAAGTATTGCTATAACCTCTAAGCTGCATTTCAACTGTGTTAGAAATATAATTGACACCTGAGTTCTGCTGAAAGCAAATTAATATAGAGATTCAGACCTATGAATATATATCTCTAAAATAACCATATTCAGATTAAAAATAATTGAAATTCTGGGCGCATTAGAGCACTTTATCTATTGTTACTATTATTAGTAGTAGTAACATTGGTGTACCTATGCCAGTAGTATACACATGTCTTAACAGTAGTGTATACATGTCTCACACTTCCAGTTCTTCCTATCCCCTCTTTATCCCTTTGATGTCAACACATCTCTTCTCTACATCTGTCTCCACTTCTGCCTTGCAATTAAGATCATTTGTACTATTTTTTCTATATTGTACATACATGCGTGAATATATCATATTTGTTTTTCTCTTTATTACTTACACTACTCTGCATGATGTTCTCTAGGTCCATTCACGTCTCCACAAATGACCCAATTTCATTCTGTTTAAAGGCTGTGTAATATTCCCATTGTCGGCCTCCCTGGTAGCTTGTGGTAAAGAACCTACCTGCCAATGCAGGAGATGTGGGTTTGATCCCTGTGTCTGGAAGATCCCCTGGAGAAGGAAATGGTGACTCACTCCATTATTCTTGCCTGGGAAATCCCATGAATAGAAGGAACCTGGTGGGCTACTGTCCATGGGGTCACAAAAAGTTTGGACACAACTAAAAAACAGCATTCCATTGCATGTATGTACCACATCTTCTTTATCCATTCCTCTAATGCTGAACATTTAGGATGCTTCCATGTCCTGGTTATTGTAAATAGTGCTGCTACAGACATTTAGGTGGTTGTGTCTTTTGAATTATGGTTTCCTCTAGGTATATGCCCAGTAGTGGGATTTTGGGGTCTTATGTTAGTTCTATTTTTAGTTTTGTGCATTAGAGAGTTTTAGAAGTTTCACAGAATTGCATGACCTTACTTTGGCAACTCTAATCATGTTCTCCACGTTAACCAGTCATGATCACAGTGATGAGAGCTCCCTTTATCCTCTTTCCCTTCCACAAGGTTCCAAAAGATCCCTCTCCTATTCTTTTCTTCTCTCTCTTTATCTGCTTTGTTTCTATTTCTAGCGGAAGTCTCAGCACCCTCACAAGTATAAAAGATGATTTGCTTATTCTGGGTATTAAATTCCTTAAGTATGTTTATATTCTGTAGTACAACGTAATCTTTGAATCCTGTCATGTGTAATGTGTATTTTCTCTATAGCAGCCTGTGGAGCTGACCAGCCCACCTGACAACACAGAGCCATCCTTGATGGGTTCAACTGCAGGTGCTGATTTCATGCTGAAGAGGTTCGGTGTGTCCGTGCAGGTATGCTATTGAAAGAGTGGGAGGCAGAGACTGTCTTCTGAACCCTTCTGCATCCAGAAGCAGTCCTAATCTATTGACATAGGATGTGTTTACAATTTTCATTTGTACATACATGCGTGAATATATCATATTTGTTTTCTTTATTACTTACACTACTCTGCATGATGTTCTCTAGGTCCATTCACGTCTCCACAAATGACCCAATTTCATTCTGTTTAAAGGCTGTGTAATATTCCCATTGTCGGCCTCCCTGGTAGCTTGTGGTAAAGAACCTACCTGCCAATGCAGGAGATGTGGGTTTGATCCCTGTGTCTGGAAGATCCCCTGGAGAAGGAAATGGTGACTCACTCCATTATTCTTGCCTGGGAAATCCCATGAATAGAAGGAACCTGGTGGGCTACTGTCCATGGGGTCACAAAAAGTTTGGACACAACTAAAAAACAGCATTCCATTGCATGTATGTACCACATCTTCTTTATCCATTCCTCTAATGCTGAACATTTAGGATGCTTCCATGTCCTGGTTATTGTAAATAGTGCTGCTACAGACATTTAGGTGGTTGTGTCTTTTGAATT
Organism: Tragulus kanchil; assembly: GCA_022376925.1. NCBI lineage: Eukaryota > Metazoa > Chordata > Mammalia > Artiodactyla > Tragulidae > Tragulus > Tragulus kanchil. Next base: position 72,632,987 of record JAIOJX010000005.1, on the reverse strand, counting down.
ATGGTTTCCTCTAGGTATATGCCCAGTAGTGGGATTTTGGGGTCTTATGTTAGTTCTATTTTTAGTTTTGTGCATTAGAGAGTTTTAGAAGTTTCACAGAATTGCATGACCTTACTTTGGCAACTCTAATCATGTTCTCCACGTTAACCAGTCATGATCACAGTGATGAGAGCTCCCTTTATCCTCTTTCCCTTCCACAAGGTTCCAAAAGATCCCTCTCCTATTCTTTTCTTCTCTCTCTTTATCTGCTTTGTTTCTATTTCTAGCGGAAGTCTCAGCACCCTCACAAGTATAAAAGATGATTTGCTTATTCTGGGTATTAAATTCCTTAAGTATGTTTATATTCTGTAGTACAACGTAATCTTTGAATCCTGTCATGTGTAATGTGTATTTTCTCTATAGCAGCCTGTGGAGCTGACCAGCCCACCTGACAACACAGAGCCATCCTTGATGGGTTCAACTGCAGGTGCTGATTTCATGCTGAAGAGGTTCGGTGTGTCCGTGCAGGTATGCTATTGAAAGAGTGGGAGGCAGAGACTGTCTTCTGAACCCTTCTGCATCCAGAAGCAGTCCTAATCTATTGACATAGGATGTGTTTACAATTTTCATTTGAACAACGTTAGCCTTTATAGTTTCGATAATTTTGTGTCCTGTGCCTCTTTAAGCAACTCAACTCCATTTCAATACTTAACCTGTATGACCCACTTTCTGTCAATTGACTGACTTCCCAAATTATCTGTGACATCTTCTAATCGACCACCTTGTATCTTTTCTTATTAGACTGCTATACCTAAGTATTCTAGCCTTACAAATGACATCAGAATATTTTGTTTATTGTTCATATTTTGTAATCTTTCAATGGAAGCATAGTTGATTTAAAAGATTGTGTCAGTTTCAGGTATAAGCAAAGGGATTCAGATTTTTTAACTCTCTAAGAAACTTTTTTTACCATATTCCATAGATTGATACAATAATTCTATATGAAAAGAAACCGTTGTAGAAGTAACAAAGGTGGTGCCCTTATAAGGAAATTTAAAAAAAAGAGTATAGAATTCTTCCATGTGTTAGTCAGACTGAAGTTTTCACTGTGTTTATTTGACAAAACGAATTAAACAGAAAGTAAGTTTTTATTTTTTAATTCTTCCATACAAAGATTTTAGATTTCCATCTGTTTTTTCAATATATAAAACCTTAATATTAGAATCAAAGAGAAAATAGCAAAGAAAACAATAAAATAGAAGCTTGGCATACATAGTATATATGTATAGGATGAGTTATAATACAAATACACCTCTGTGTGTGCGTGGTAGTTGGTAAGTTGTGTCCAGGTGTCTGTGACTCCATGCACTGTAGCCCACCAGGCTCCTCCATCAGTGGTATTCTCCAATCAAGGATTCTGGGTATTAAATTCCTTAAGTATGTTTATATTCTGTAGTACAACGTAATCTTTGAATCCTGTCATGTGTAATGTGTATTTTCTCTATAGCAGCCTGTGGAGCTGACCAGCCCACCTGACAACACAGAGCCATCCTTGATGGGTTCAACTGCAGGTGCTGATTTCATGCTGAAGAGGTTCGGTGTGTCCGTGCAGGTATGCTATTGAAAGAGTGGGAGGCAGAGACTGTCTTCTGAACCCTTCTGCATCCAGAAGCAGTCCTAATCTATTGACATAGGATGTGTTTACAATTTTCATTTGAACAACGTTAGCCTTTATAGTTTCGATAATTTTGTGTCCTGTGCCTCTTTAAGCAACTCAACTCCATTTCAATACTTAACCTGTATGACCCACTTTCTGTCAATTGACTGACTTCCCAAATTATCTGTGACATCTTCTAATCGACCACCTTGTATCTTTTCTTATTAGACTGCTATACCTAAGTATTCTAGCCTTACAAATGACATCAGAATATTTTGTTTATTGTTCATATTTTGTAATCTTTCAATGGAAGCATAGTTGATTTAAAAGATTGTGTCAGTTTCAGGTATAAGCAAAGGGATTCAGATTTTTTAACTCTCTAAGAAACTTTTTTTACCATATTCCATAGATTGATACAATAATTCTATATGAAAAGAAACCGTTGTAGAAGTAACAAAGGTGGTGCCCTTATAAGGAAATTTAAAAAAAAGAGTATAGAATTCTTCCATGTGTTAGTCAGACTGAAGTTTTCACTGTGTTTATTTGACAAAACGAATTAAACAGAAAGTAAGTTTTTATTTTTTAATTCTTCCATACAAAGATTTTAGATTTCCATCTGTTTTTTCAATATATAAAACCTTAATATTAGAATCAAAGAGAAAATAGCAAAGAAAACAATAAAATAGAAGCTTGGCATACATAGTATATATGTATAGGATGAGTTATAATACAAATACACCTCTGTGTGTGCGTGGTAGTTGGTAAGTTGTGTCCAGGTGTCTGTGACTCCATGCACTGTAGCCCACCAGGCTCCTCCATCAGTGGTATTCTCCAATCAAGGATTCTGGAGAGGGTAGCCATTCCTTTCTCCGACCCAGGGACAGAACCTGGGTCTCCTGCATTGCCAGCAGATTTTTTTTCAGTATTTGAGTCACCAGGGAAGACCATATATATGCATTTGTATATTAATGCATATACTTCTTCAGATTCTTTTCTCTTATAAGTCATTACAAAATATTAACTTCCTAGTTATCTCATAATAATTAAAAATTGAAGTTTTTCTTTTTTCCTTCCCAAATGGGACAATGTTAAGACAGTTGGTGAAATTTTCATGGGTTGTCTGGATTGGATTGTAGTGCTGTACCAAGGTTGATTTTTGTTCTGGAGGCTTGTTTGCTGGTGATACAGGAGACTTGTCTTTGCCTGGGGGAAATAAACACTGAACAATTAATGAGTAATGGGGGGTGGTCATATCTGCTATTGTTTTCAAATGATTCAGGAAATGACTAACGACAGGGGCAGAGAAGAAGAGAAGGTAAAGATGGAGAATCCAGGAGTAAAACGATGTCCAGCCTTTCCAAATTCACATGTTGAAGTCCTATCCTCCATTATCTCAGAAGGTGACCTTATTTCTGGATATAATCTTTAAAAAGGTAATCAAGTAAAAGGGAGGTTCACTAGGGTGGGCTTTAATCCAATATAACTGGTGCTTTATTTTATTAATACATTAAAGTGGAGTCAATTGACAACGTTGTGCCAGTTTCAGGTATACAGCAAAGTGATTCAGTTATACATACACAAGTATCTATTCTTTTTTCAAGTTATTTTCCCATTTATTACAAAATACTGGGCAAAGTTTCTTGGGGTTTGCAGTAGGTCCTTATTCATTGTTTTAAATACAGCATTGTGCATCTGTCACGGTTATTATCATGAAGATAAGCTCAGGTGAGTTCAAAGCCTGGTAGTCCACACTGAGCACGAAAAGCCATACCTGGGAATAAGCAAACTTCCCAAAGAAAACATAGAAGCTTGGCATACATAGTATATATGTATAGGATGAGTTATAATACAAATACACCTCTGTGTGTGCGTGGTAGTTGGTAAGTTGTGTCCAGGTGTCTGTGACTCCATGCACTGTAGCCCACCAGGCTCCTCCATCAGTGGTATTCTCCAATCAAGGATTCTGGAGAGGGTAGCCATTCCTTTCTCCGACCCAGGGACAGAACCTGGGTCTCCTGCATTGCCAGCAGATTTTTTTTCAGTATTTGAGTCACCAGGGAAGACCATATATATGCATTTGTATATTAATGCATATACTTCTTCAGATTCTTTTCTCTTATAAGTCATTACAAAATATTAACTTCCTAGTTATCTCATAATAATTAAAAATTGAAGTTTTTTTTTTTTTTTTTCCTTCCCAAATGGGACAATGTTAAGACAGTTGGTGAAATTTTCATGGGTTGTCTGGATTGGATTGTAGTGCTGTACCAAGGTTGATTTTTGTTCTGGAGGCTTGTTTGCTGGTGATACAGGAGACTTGTCTTTGCCTGGGGGAAATAAACACTGAACAATTAATGAGTAATGGGGGGTGGTCATATCTGCTATTGTTTTCAAATGATTCAGGAAATGACTAACGACAGGGGCAGAGAAGAAGAGAAGGTAAAGATGGAGAATCCAGGAGTAAAACGATGTCCAGCCTTTCCAAATTCACATGTTGAAGTCCTATCCTCCATTATCTCAGAAGGTGACCTTATTTCTGGATATAATCTTTAAAAAGGTAATCAAGTAAAAGGGAGGTTCACTAGGGTGGGCTTTAATCCAATATAACTGGTGCTTTATTTTATTAATACATTAAAGTGGAGTCAATTGACAACGTTGTGCCAGTTTCAGGTATACAGCAAAGTGATTCAGTTATACATACACAAGTATCTATTCTTTTTTCAAGTTATTTTCCCATTTATTACAAAATACTGGGCAAAGTTTCTTGGGGTTTGCAGTAGGTCCTTATTCATTGTTTTAAATACAGCATTGTGCATCTGTCACGGTTATTATCATGAAGATAAGCTCAGGTGAGTTCAAAGCCTGGTAGTCCACACTGAGCACGAAAAGCCATACCTGGGAATAAGCAAACTTCCCAAAGAAAAACACAGATTGTCTTCCTGTGGTGGAGACCTAACCCTTGCCTTCTTAGACGGATCTGAACCTGGTGAAAAGCCAGTAGGTGGAATGTATGCGGATGCCATCAGGCCTGCGTGCTGTGCACAATGGCACAATGAGAAATGCGCGACACGCTGGTGTGCGCAGGGTCCTGCTCGTGTCCGTCCCTAAGCGCTCTGCTCCTGCGTCGCCAAGTGCGCAGAGCGGGCTGGGCGCGCGCGGGAGGCAGGAGGCGCGCTCAGAGGCTGGCCGGAGACTGCTGCGCGTGCCCGGGCCGCATCTCTCTGCTGCTCGCTCGCTCCCATCGCCCACCGCCGCCCAGGGCCCCAGTCATGGGGAACGTGCCTTCCGCGGTGAAGCACTGCCTCAGCTACCAGCAGCTTCTCCGGGAGCATCTATGGATCGGAGATTCATTGGCAGGGGCGCTTGAGCCCGCGCAGGTACCATCTCGTGGCCCAGGGTGTCCCCACCCTCTCCCGTCACTCCTCGGGCCTCCTCTCCTGCTCTTGTGTTGCCTAGCACCCCAGGGCCCTTCCTGCGGCAGATCTGTGTCTGTCATGCCTCGCCCCTGGTAAGGTTTCCCATCTTCCTTCTGTGGTGAACTTACAGACCCTGCAGCAAAGACATATTAAAATCTCTGCCTTGACCATGTGCAGGTCCTCTAAAGGAAAGGATTCCTTAGTGTTTCCCTTGGAGGGGATACGTCATTATAATAGGCAGCACTTCTCTGAGGACAGCGTCCTTTTTTCAATTCCCTCGTTATCCTGTGACAAAAACAAGAAATCTGTCAGGATGAGAGACCGAAAAAAGGAACGAAGCCAGCAGAGAAGGTTAGGAAAACACGGTGAGATGAAATCACCCCTATCGTTAATTATCCATAGTGTACTTGAACATACCAGGGGAAAATGGTAAATAGCAAAATGATTTCAGAACAAAATGTACTTCCATGGATTCTTTTTTTTTTTTTTTTAATCTTTATTTACTTTTGGATGTGCTAGGTCTTTGTTGATGTGTGGGTATAGCTGCTCTGTGGTAACTTCCCAGATCAGGGCTCAAACCTGTGTCTCCTGCATTGGCAGACGGGGTCTTATCCACTGAGTCACAAGGGAAGCCCCAGCCCATTGGTTCTTGAAAGCCCATTTGAAGGCAGCTATTAGGGCAAGTGAATGGTATCCACATACAGTTTAATACACTGTCAATCGGAAATGGCAAGTAAATGAAGAAAACCTATATAAAGAAATTGACTTTCTCTTAAAAGAACTTTAAAGTTTCACAAAAGAATAATAGTAGTAATTGTTAAGTGAATGTTGAATCGTGGGAAAAGGGAGGGAGATTATGAGGGTTTAGAGCTATTATATTTTTCAAATTTTGCTGAATGCAAAAATGTTTATTCCTTTATTCCTATGTACAAAATAGTAACATGTATTATAAGGTATAACGCTTTAGTGTGTAAGCATAGTTTGAGTTTGTGACTTTAAATCAACTCTTCTAATATTAATATTAGGCTCTGTTTTCCTATAATTTTATATTCAGTGTATCTTCAGTGTATCAACACATGACACTGTAATCTTAATTCTACAGATTGGGGATCAGCATTTGTGGATTCTTTAAGGTACTTTTTCCTCATTACTTGAAAGATGGTCAAGATCATCTGATTGAAAGACTATTGCTGACAATACAAGAAAGGGAATCTTTTTCTTTATCTTCACATGTGTATGTAGGTCTTCTATTCAATTTTTCTGCCTTCTCACTTGATCTTTGTATTATAACTCCTCTCTTAAACTTCATATTCACTTTCATACTCAGAATCAGAAATCCTTACATTTCAGTCACAGTGTGAGACTTTATATGACTTTTGTTGCTGGGTTAATATTGTTTTTACCTCCTCCCACCCCACGTTCTAATTCTGTGGGCTTTGGGGACCATGACTGAGGGTAGGCTTCTATGTGAGGATGTCTACCTTGCCCTGTTAGGATGTGGAAGCAGGGTGATTGAAAATGACTAGAATGCCTAATCTAGGAATGTAGGGAGGGAATCAGGTCTTCGGATATTCATCAGCCTAATGAAGATGTCTTGTTTCTTTCTTGAGAAATAGCTATACCTTCTCTAAATACTGCCTTTTTATCACTGGACTGATTTTCCTAAGATCATTGCCCCAGACGGGTCTTATCCACTGAGTCACAAGGGAAGCCCCAGCCCATTGGTTCTTGAAAGCCCATTTGAAGGCAGCTATTAGGGCAAGTGAATGGTATCCACATACAGTTTAATACACTGTCAATCGGAAATGGCAAGTAAATGAAGAAAACCTATATAAAGAAATTGACTTTCTCTTAAAAGAACTTTAACGTTTCACAAAAGAATAATAGTAGTAATTGTTAAGTGAATGTTGAATCGTGGGAAAAGGGAGGGAGATTATGAGGGTTTAGAGCTATTATATTTTTCAAATTTTGCTGAATGCAAAAATGTTTATTCCTTTATTCCTATGTACAAAATAGTAACATGTATTATAAGGTATAACGCTTTAGTGTGTAAGCATAGTTTGAGTTTGTGACTTTAAATCAACTCTTCTAATATTAATATTAGGCTCTGTTTTCCTATAATTTTATATTCAGTGTATCTTCAGTGTATCAACACATGACACTGTAATCTTAATTCTACAGATTGGGGATCAGCATTTGTGGATTCTTTAAGGTACTTTTTCCTCATTACTTGAAAGATGGTCAAGATCATCTGATTGAAAGACTATTGCTGACAATACAAGAAAGGGAATCTTTTCTTTATCTTCACATGTGTATGTAGGTCTTCTATTCAATTTTTCTGCCTTCTCACTTGATCTTTGTATTATAACTCCTCTCTTAAACTTCATATTCACTTTCATACTCAGAATCAGAAATCCTTACATTTCAGTCACAGTGTGAGACTTTATATGACTTTTGTTGCTGGGTTAATATTGTTTTTACCTCCTCCCACCCCACGTTCTAATTCTGTGGGCTTTGGGGACCATGACTGAGGGTAGGCTTCTATGTGAGGATGTCTACCTTGCCCTGTTAGGATGTGGAAGCAGGGTGATTGAAAATGACTAGAATGCCTAATCTAGGAATGTAGGGAGGGAATCAGGTCTTCGGATATTCATCAGCCTAATGAAGATGTCTTGTTTCTTTCTTGAGAAATAGCTATACCTTCTCTAAATACTGCCTTTTTATCACTGGACTGATTTTCCTAAGAAATTCCTATTCATTCCTCAGACACAGCTTAAAGATTACCTCTTTTGACCAACTCTTTTCTCTTTCTAGAGTCGATAACCTTTCCCTATGTTTTTGTGGCATTTTATGCATAATTCTGCTGTGGTTCCAATGTTATGGAATTGTAATGTTGTATGTCTTATCCTGTTGAATTCGCAGTGACACCTGACACTTCACTTTGCAAATTTACCTCTTTCCTTTGTTTCTGTTTAACAACATCCTCACAACTTATAGCCCTACAGCTTGGGTTCCCTAGACTGGAACCAGACTGGCTCAGTGGCCGTTGTCTGTCAGGTAACTATTCAGATTTCTCGTGACTTTTTTTTTTTCTCTCATGACTTCTTGCCCACACTCACATTTTTGACACTAGTGGTATATCTATGTCTTCCAGACTTATCGTCCCTTCTCTCTCTCAAGCTGCAGTCCTGATGTCTACCTGCTAAACTGACTTTGTCACTTGGATATCTCAAAAGCAATTAAAATTCAGCATTTGCAAAATCAGACTCACGTTATTCCTCTTCCAACTGCAGAAATATGTCCCGTTACACGGCATGCTATCACCATTCATTCTGCCTTGGAAGCACAAACCAAGAGCACATTCATTCTTTCTGTCCTATCCAGAGTATCACTAAGCACTGCAATTTTACTTCTTAAATTTCTCTCAGATCCATCTGTTTTTCCAACTTATGGCTGCTATGGATTTTTTTTTTAAAGATTTATTTATTCATTTTTTTATTATTGGGGGTGGGGGTGGGGAGGGAGGGGAGCAGGTGGGCCACTTCTATTGATCTTTCATTTCTCTATTTTCATCCATCTTTGTTCTTTGGCCCGTGTGGGCCTCCCATCGCGGTGGCCTCTGTTGTCGCTGAGCACCGGCTCTGGGCGCATGCGCTCCAGAGCTCCAGCTCGGTAGTTGGACACATTGGACCAGCCGCTCCGCAGCACGTGGGATCTTCCCAGGCCAGGGATCGAACCGGCGCCCCTTGCACTGCAAGGCGGTGTCCTTACCCACTGGACCACCAGGGAAGCCCTGCTATGAATTTTAAAGTGGCATTTTATCTCTAATGCACTACTAGACTCTTGTCATCCTTCAACCCACTGTCTCTACCACTAGGTGAGAAAGGTTTTCTATTTGAAATAGAATCATGCTCTTCTATTTCACAACCTTCTGTGAATTCCCATTACTTTTAGGAATGACTAGCAAGCAAAACTTTCCATTCTTTTAAAAAAAATTAGCAAGTAAAATTTTTACAAAAGAATACATTAATAGTCTTGGAAGCCTCAAATGAAATTTTCATGACATCTCTGCTGCATTATCTTAAGCTGTGTCTCGTCATCCTTGCCAGTGTATCCTTTGAGTTTTCCAATCATTTTTCCTCTGAAAACATGGTCTTTACCTATTTTTATCTCTGATAGATTTTTTTCAACTAATTAATCTTGAGATCTTAATACAAGTTTTACTTTCTCATGAAATCTTTCAGATTCTCAAGGCAAGTATTTCTTGTTATCTTGCATTTCATAGTTCACTATTCATTACATATAACATGAATTACTATATTTATTTTTGTAATCACTTTATATTTAACTTCCTGAGTCTAAACATAAAACTAGGAAAAAATTCCACCAGGAAATTCTCAGCAATGAACAGAGTGTCCAATCAGTTTTTGATGGCCAATACATTCTTTTCAAATGAACAGAAGAATAGATGTTTACCCTTCTAGGGCATAGCATCTCAAGTATATCAGGACTATGAAATCCTTCTTAGCACTTTTCAGGGTTCAAAACAATGATTGGCACATTTTAGGGCAGTGATCAGTCTTTCTTATGAGAATGTCATAGTTATGACAATTATGACAGATGTCAGTAAAGCACTGATCTTAGTGCTGGTAGGTTGAAATTATTACTGTTTGTGCTTTACCTTTTAAAATTGAACTATAATTTATAATGCTGTTTTAGTTACAGGTATACAGAAAAGTGATTCAGTTATACATACATATTCCTTTTTGTATTCTTTTCCATTATAGGTTATTAAATGATATTGAGTATAGTTCTCTGTGCTATACAGTAGGACCTAGCTATTTACCTATTTTATATATACTAGTATCTGTTACTTCCAAGTTTCTAATTTATCCCTCCCCCTTCTCCTTTGCTAACTATAAGATTTTTTATGACTATGAGTCTATTTCTATTTTGTAAATAATTTCATTTGTATCATTTTTTAAAAAATTTTATATATAATTGATACATCATATGATATTTGTCTCTCTGACTTATTAATACTTCACTCAGTGTGATTCTAGTTGCATCTATATTGCTACAGATGGCATCATTCATTCCTTTTTAGGGCTGAGTAATATTCCATTGTTAATATGTATATAAATAGACATACCTTATCTTCTCTATCAATTCTTCTGTTGATGGACATATAGGTTGTGTCTTACCTTTTCATGTGATAGAACTTAGTTATACTTTGATGGTGAAAGAGTTGAAAATGGATTTAGGAGGCTGTTAAAAGATGCACAGAGCTTAATTATTTCTCAACTAATTAATCTTGAGATCTTAATACAAGTTTTACTTTCTCATGAAATCTTTCAGATTCTCAAGGCAAGTATTTCTTGTTATCTTGCATTTCATAGTTCACTATTCATTACATATAACATGAATTACTATATTTATTTTTGTAATCACTTTATATTTAACTTCCTGAGTCTAAACATAAAACTAGGAAAAAATTCCACCAGGAAATTCTCAGCAATGAACAGAGTGTCCAATCAGTTTTTGATGGCCAATACATTCTTTTCAAATGAACAGAAGAATAGATGTTTACCCTTCTAGGGCATAGCATCTCAAGTATATCAGGACTATGAAATCCTTCTTAGCACTTTTCAGGGTTCAAAACAATGATTGGCACATTTTAGGGCAGTGATCAGTCTTTCTTATGAGAATGTCATAGTTATGACAATTATGACAGATGTCAGTAAAGCACTGATCTTAGTGCTGGTAGGTTGAAATTATTACTGTTTGTGCTTTACCTTTTAAAATTGAACTATAATTTATAATGCTGTTTTAGTTACAGGTATACAGAAAAGTGATTCAGTTATACATACATATTCCTTTTTGTATTCTTTTCCATTATAGGTTATTAAATGATATTGAGTATAGTTCTCTGTGCTATACAGTAGGACCTAGCTATTTACCTATTTTATATATACTAGTATCTGTTACTTCCAAGTTTCTAATTTATCCCTCCCCCTTCTCCTTTGCTAACTATAAGATTTTTTATGACTATGAGTCTATTTCTATTTTGTAAATAATTTCATTTGTATCATTTTTAAAAATTCTATATATAATTGATACATCATATGATATTTGTCTCTCTGACTTATTAATACTTCACTCAGTGTGATTCTAGTTGCATCTATATTGCTACAGATGGCATCATTCATTCCTTTTTAGGGCTGAGTAATATTCCATTGTTAATATGTATATAAATAGACATACCTTATCTTCTCTATCAATTCTTCTGTTGATGGACATATAGGTTGTGTCTTACCTTTTCATGTGATAGAACTTAGTTATACTTTGATGGTGAAAGAGTTGAAAATGGATTTAGGAGGCTGTTAAAAGATGCACAGAGCTTAATTATTTCTCTACTATTAAATCTGGCAGAAGAAATCATGGGTAGGGCCCTTAAGTTTTGAAATCATTTGGTTTCAGTTGGAACAGACAGAATGCTCTCTTGTGAAAGAGTCCTGTATAGTCAAAAGAAGATTCGAAACCTACATTCTTTTCTGCTATCAATATATTATTTAGATAAAATCAAATATTGTATTTGTGTGTGAGGACAAATACACACTTTTGGAATTTAGCAATTTATTACCAAATTTAAAATGAGTCACTGTGAATCAAAGTCTTACACTATAAGAGCTCCACCTAAAAAAATTCTTTAGTTTTCTCTCTCATTTTTTTTTCTTGTTTTGGTAATGGTATTGGTTTTGCAGAATTCCTTAATAGACCAGGATATTAAAACTGATCCTCCTGTGGTTTCAGCTGTCTCTTAGGGTTTGTTCTTATTTTCTACATTTGTCTCTGTTAAAATAGATAAAAAAGCTATGACAAACTTGTTTGTGTGTTTCTGTGTTAGTCTGTCAGTCATGCAGTCGTGTCTGACTTTTGTGACCTCATGGACTGTAGCTTGCCAGGCTTGTTGAATAACAACAACCAAAAATGGATATGATGTAGCTGGCTTAAATGGTGTTTCTTTGTAAAGTAGTCCCTCTTTGATTTCATGTGCTGCTTAAGCAGTAACTAAATCTCTTTATGTATTAATACCCCATCACAACAGCAGGATTTCCAAAGATCTAAATTCTATCATAATCAACATTTTCCATTTGTTGTTTTTTTTAAGGAAAAAATTATAAATTTTGTAAGATTCGATTTATAATTATTTTACATTTTATCTTGATCCTTTAAGTTATATTTACCATCAGCAAAAATATAATTCTAAGTATTTAGTGAGTCTCTTAACTTTAACCTGAATGTATAATATTTTTGTTTGAATTTAATGAAAAAAATTATATAAATAGACATACCTTATCTTCTCTATCAATTCTTCTGTTGATGGACATATAGGTTGTGTCTTACCTTTTCATGTGATAGAACTTAGTTATACTTTGATGGTGAAAGAGTTGAAAATGGATTTAGGAGGCTGTTAAAAGATGCACAGAGCTTAATTATTTCTCTACTATTAAATCTGGCAGAAGAAATCATGGGTAGGGCCCTTAAGTTTTGAAATCATTTGGTTTCAGTTGGAACAGACAGAATGCTCTCTTGTGAAAGAGTCCTGTATAGTCAAAAGAAGATTCGAAACCTACATTCTTTTCTGCTATCAATATATTATTTAGATAAAATCAAATATTGTATTTGTGTGTGAGGACAAATACACACTTTTGGAATTTAGCAATTTATTACCAAATTTAAAATGAGTCACTGTGAATCAAAGTCTTACACTATAAGAGCTCCACCTAAAAAAATTCTTTAGTTTTCTCTCTCATTTTTTTTTCTTGTTTTGGTAATGGTATTGGTTTTGCAGAATTCCTTAATAGACCAGGATATTAAAACTGATCCTCCTGTGGTTTCAGCTGTCTCTTAGGGTTTGTTCTTATTTTCTACATTTGTCTCTGTTAAAATAGATAAAAAAGCTATGACAAACTTGTTTGTGTGTTTCTGTGTTAGTCTGTCAGTCATGCAGTCGTGTCTGACTTTTGTGACCTCATGGACTGTAGCTTGCCAGGCTTGTTGAATAACAACAACCAAAAATGGATATGATGTAGCTGGCTTAAATGGTGTTTCTTTGTAAAGTAGTCCCTCTTTGATTTCATGTGCTGCTTAAGCAGTAACTAAATCTCTTTATGTATTAATACCCCATCACAACAGCAGGATTTCCAAAGATCTAAATTCTATCATAATCAACATTTTCCATTTGTTGTTTTTAAGGAAAAAATTATAAATTTTGTAAGATTCGATTTATAATTATTTTACATTTTATCTTGATCCTTTAAGTTATATGTACCATCAGCAAAAATATAATTCTAAGTATTTAGTGAGTCTCTTAACTTTAACCTGAATGTATAATATTTTTGTTTGAATTTAATGAAAAAAATTATATATTTTTTTGGTTTGCCACTCTGCAGCTGTCAGTAAATGCCTTACAGTAGATAGATAACATGACAGTAGATAGTGTATGGTGAACGGCATTGGACCTGTGACCGCCAAAGGAGAAAATTTCACTTTGGCATCAAAAGACTAGGCTTTGATCACTCAGAGCTTCATGCAGAAAAAGCTTCACTAAAGGAGGAAGGGATATAGAAAGCTTCCAGCTAAAGGAACTGGAAGCGGGATAGAGGTACTCTCGGAAGCGAGTTTAGGGGAAGCATTTTGTATTTTTTCCCGTTGGTTAGTAACAATAGATCAAAAGAATATTTTAAGGCTGTAAAGGTCTTACTAGACCCACACCCACAACATTAATGTAAGATTAGCCAAAATATGGTCTCTGGTCATCAAGACTAGATGAGACATTCTAATGCAAAATAGTTTTAATCCATAAGACAATACAGTTAGATTCAGAGTATATTTTTATCATGGCAAATATTTTAGCCTAGAAAATGTTTGTTCCTCCTCCTCCTCCTCTTCCTTGGTAACCACTGGCCTCCTTACCAAGTCTGCCTATTCACCCCTTTCATGGTCATTGGGGAGGAATTTTCAGAAAAGAACCAAATACCATCCCACTCTTTGTTTTTTATTTGTCTCAGGTGTTCTTTGGCCCTTTACATTAGCTTTATTTCTCAGGGTTTTTGGCCCAATTACTTTAGCTTGCCAGGCTTGTTGAATAACAACAACCAAAAATGGATATGATGTAGCTGGCTTAAATGGTGTTTCTTTGTAAAGTAGTCCCTCTTTGATTTCATGTGCTGCTTAAGCAGTAACTAAATCTCTTTATGTATTAATACCCCATCACAACAGCAGGATTTCCAAAGATCTAAATTCTATCATAATCAACATTTTCCATTTGTTGTTTTTTTTAAGGAAAAAATTATAAATTTTGTAAGATTCGATTTATAATTATTTTACATTTTATCTTGATCCTTTAAGTTATATGTACCATCAGCAAAAATATAATTCTAAGTATTTAGTGAGTCTCTTAACTTTAACCTGAATGTATAATATTTTTGTTTGAATTTAATGAAAAAAATTATATATTTTTTTGGTTTGCCACTCTGCAGCTGTCAGTAAATGCCTTACAGTAGATAGATAACATGACAGTAGATAGTGTATGGTGAACGGCATTGGACCTGTGACCGCCAAAGGAGAAAATTTCACTTTGGCATCAAAAGACTAGGCTTTGATCACTCAGAGCTTCATGCAGAAAAAGCTTCACTAAAGGAGGAAGGGATATAGAAAGCTTCCAGCTAAAGGAACTGGAAGCGGGATAGAGGTACCCTCGGAAGCGAGTTTAGGGGAAGCATTTTGTATTTTTCCAGTTGGTTAGTAACAATAGATCAAAAGAATATTTTAAGGCTGTAAAGGTCTTACTAGACCCACACCCACAACATTAATGTAAGATTAGCCAAAATATGGTCTCTGGTCATCAAGACTAGATGAGACATTCTAATGCAAAATAGTTTTAATCCATAAGACAATACAGTTAGATTCAGAGTATATTTTTATCATGGCAAATATTTTAGCCTAGAAAATGTTTGTTCCTCCTCCTCCTCCTCTTCCTTGGTAACCACTGGCCTCCTTACCAAGTCTGCCTATTCACCCCTTTCATGGTCATTGGGGAGGAATTTTCAGAAAAGAACCAAATACCATCCCACTCTTTGTTTTTTATTTGTCTCAGGTGTTCTTTGGCCCTTTACATTAGCTTTATTTCTTCTTTTATGATTTCTTTTGAAATTATGCAATTTTTAAAATTCATTTTTCCCCTGCATTAACTTGGTGGTTATATACTTTTTTGGCAGGGGAGAGGATCAAATTATTTGAAGGAATGATACTAAGGAAAGAGCTTAAGCAGACATTTTTTTTTAAATTTTGGCCTCTTTTATTGGTTTGTTTATTTTGTTCCATCTTTATTCTTCGGCATGTGTGGGCTTCCCACTGCAGTGGCCTCTCTTGTTTCAGAGCACCAGTTCTGGGTGCGTGTGCTCCAGAGTGCTGTCTTGTAATTGGACATACCGGTTCAGCTGCTCCATGGCATGTAGGATCTTCCCGGGCCAGGGATCAAATCAGTACCCCTTGCACTGCACCTGCTGAACCACCAGGGAAGCCCCTTAAGTAGACATTTTAGTAATTTTAGTACGACTTATAGAAACAGTGGAGGTAACCTAAAGATGTTTTGCACCTCCTTGGTAACAGTGACTCCCATGGCTGACTTCCAGCCCAAGGCTTAGCTCTCCTTATGATTATCATGGTTTCCAAGGGTGTACTTGTCAAAGGGGTGCTTGCTATACCAGATTCGGGGGGGCCCCCATCTTGTGCAGGTTGGTTCCTTGGTCACTCAGTTATGTGATGGATTGCACCTGCTCATTCAAGTATGAGCTCAATGAAGTCACACAATGGGGTCCTTTTTGTCAGCAGCCAGTTAGTGCAGTTTCAGTAGTGACTGATTCATGCATTTTTTCCAAATGTAGCACATATTCCGTTGCATGCAGCCCATTCTGCCAGTCATCAAGGTTTGGTGTCCTTATATCCTGAAGGAAGCTTCAGCCACCTTATTGTTTCTGCAGCTTCATCAGTTTCTCAGCATGTTCCCTCTCCCTGGAAGATTGGTGAAGAAAGAACTTGGCAAAGTTCTTTAAAGTCACATCATTGCAGTCAACCTAGCATGATATGGACAGGTAGAGGTAAGAAGCCTAGAGCTCCAGGTTGCTGTGGCGGTTGATGGCAGCCTCTGAGTCCAGGTGGTAGATCTGGTACACCTGCTAATGGGGAGTGGTTGTCATGGCAGCCAGCTGAGAAGAGGCAGTGGTGGCTGCACAGTGCTGGAGCAGAGGCAGGAACCTAGAGGTGGTCAGAGCATGCTTTAAGATGGTGACGAGGGCTGACTGAGTGGCTGACTGGGGTGCAACAGAGCACAGGTTCAGTCCCACCACTGTTGAAGCAGGAAACTGCAGGGACCCTCCACAAAGAGTATCAGTTATATACTGTTTTTACAGTATTATGTACTACAGGTGCTACATATAAGATGTCAGCATACAACCTTGACTTATTAAGATATTATATAAATTAGTTCTATTGCAACTTATTAAAAATATAACTACTTTTATGCCTGCTGCTTTATATATTGCTGTTGTATGTATTAATCCTCTACATGCTATATTTATATTTATGTAGTCAATGTACATTTATATTTATGCATATTTCCCATTTCCTTGCTCCTCCATTACTTTCTTCAGATCCATTCTTTTATCTGAAATGATTCCCCTTCACCTAAAGTATTTGCTTTAATATTGAAAAATCTGGTGGTGATACTTTCAGTTTTCCTTTGCTAAAAATTACATTTATGTATACACACATGTGGAGTCACAAAGAGTCAGACACAATTGAAGCAACTAAGCAGCAGCAGCAGCATGCACACATATAATAGGCATAAATATAATAAATATTAGTATAGATATATGTTCCATATAAAGAATTAGAATACATGTGTGCTAAGTTGCTTCAGTTGTCTCTGACTCTCTTTGTGACCCTATGGAGTGTAGACCACCAGCCTTCATGGCCATGAGATTCTTCAGGCAAGAATACTGGAGTGGGTTGCCATGCCTTCCTCCAGGGGAATCTTCCTGACTCAGGGATCAAACCTGCTGTCTGCAGCGATTTCTGCATTGCAGGTAGATTCTTTACCACTGAGCCAACAGAGAAGCCCCTAGAATACATGACATGACAGCAATACTGAATGCAGGTTTTTCAATAGATATAATGGAAATCAAAGATAAGTGAGAGAAATCAGTTGATAGTTTTATTTTTTGTATCATTAATGATAATGTATCTTTGATTCTCTTCTTATCTTTAGTTTCCAACATTGTGACTGTGATGTGTTTACAGGTGGTTTTCTTGGTATCTGATAGTGGTTCATAGTGCTTTTTAGATCTATGACTTGATGCTTGTCATCTGCTATATGTTTTGGGAAATTTTCAGTCACTTCTTGTCAAATACTGCTAATTTCTTTTTTACCATCAACTACAACTTGGACCTATGGTTTGAACAGTCTTAGAATGTTCCTTGTGCTCCATTTATTTCTTACATTCATTTTTGTATTTTTCTTTTCTTACCATGTTCAATCTAAATATTTTACTCAAGTATATTCCATTTCACTAATTCCCAATTTAGCTTTGTCTAATTTGCTGCTAATTTAAATGGAATTATTTTCAGTTATATTTTTGAATTACTACATTTCTACATGGTTTCTAAAACCAATTTTTAGTTCTCTACCACAGTTCTCCATCTTATCAATAATTCTTGAATGTTTATCAGTTATTTTAAGTTTCATGTCTGATAACTCCAATAGTCAAATCTTCAGTGGGTCTTTCATTTATCTTCCCTCTTGGAAAGCCAACTAGTTTTTCAGTTTGCTAGACACCTGATATGAAAATATTATATATATAACTTGAGTCATCCTGTCCTCCAGAAAAGGATTAACTCTCCTTCACCTTTTTTGCCCACCCTCTACACCCTGCCTCTGGCAACGACAAGTCTGTTTTCTGTCTCTCTCTCTCACTCTTTCTCTCTCTTTTTTAAGACTCAACATATAAGTGAGCTAACACAGTATTTGTCTTTCTCTGCATATTTTGCTTAGCATAATGCCCTCAGGGTCCATCTGGTAGCACATGGTATGATTTTCTTCTTTTAATGACTGAATAATATGCTTTTGTATAAATATATAGCACATTTTCTTTATCAGTTCATCTTCTCAGATCACTTCTGTTGTTTTCACCTCTTGGCTATTGTAAATAATGCTGCAATGAACATGGGGGTGAAGATATCTGTTTTAGATAGTGAATTCGTTTCCTTGGGATAAACAGAAGCAGAATTGGTGAATAATATAATAGTTTTATTTATCATTTTTGGAGGAATCTTCATACTGTTTTCTGTAGTGGCTGGCTCTACCAATTTACATTTCCATTGACAGTGCACAAGGGTTCCCTTTTCTCTACATCCTCAGCAGCACTTATTTCTTTTCATTTTGGTAATAGCCATTCTGATGGGTGTGAGGTATAGGAAAAATGGATTACCTTTTGCTTCTAGCAGACAGTAAGTCCAAGGATAGCTTATGTTAAGCCAATCTGATATTTAGTTGACTTGAGGCTGGACATACTACATTTGTGAGGGTTTCTCTTTTCTCTTCACCCTTAGTTTTAGTTGGTCATCTTTCAGGGTTTTAGCTAACCCCCTGGGGTGTTTACCAGAATGTCTTCTTCTTGTTGGGATCTGAACTCAAGAATATTTTCTCCCCAAATTCTTTCCAAGTTCTATTTCGTTTTCCACTACCATTTTGCTACTGCTAATTTAAATGGAATTATTTTCAGTTATATTTTTGAATTACTACATTTCTACATGGTTTCTAAAACCAATTTTAGTTCTCTACCACAGTTCTCCATCTTATCAATAATTCTTGAATGTTTATCAGTTATTTTAAGTTTCATGTCTGATAACTCCAATAGTCAAATCTTCAGTGGGTCTTTCATTTATCTTCCCTCTTGGAAAGCCAACTAGTTTTTCAGTTTGCTAGACACCTGATATGAAAATATTATATATATAACTTGAGTCATCCTGTCCTCCAGAAAAGGATTAACTCTCCTTCACCTTTTTTGCCCACCCTCTACACCCTGCCTCTGGCAACGACAAGTCTGTTTTCTGTCTCTCTCTCTCACTCTTTCTCTCTCTTTTTTAAGACTCAACATATAAGTGAGCTAACACAGTATTTGTCTTTCTCTGCATATTTTGCTTAGCATAATGCCCTCAGGGTCCATCTGGTAGCACATGGTATGATTTTCTTCTTTTAATGACTGAATAATATGCTTTTGTATAAATATATAGCACATTTTCTTTATCAGTTCATCTTCTCAGATCACTTCTGTTGTTTTCACCTCTTGGCTATTGTAAATAATGCTGCAATGAACATGGGGGTGAAGATATCTGTTTTAGATAGTGAATTCGTTTCCTTGGGATAAACAGAAGCAGAATTGGTGAATAATATAATAGTTTTATTTATCATTTTTGGAGGAATCTTCATACTGTTTTCTGTAGTGGCTGGCTCTACCAATTTACATTTCCATTGACAGTGCACAAGGGTTCCCTTTTCTCTACATCCTCAGCAGCACTTATTTCTTTTCATTTTGGTAATAGCCATTCTGATGGGTGTGAGGTATAGGAAAAATGGATTACCTTTTGCTTCTAGCAGACAGTAAGTCCAAGGATAGCTTATGTTAAGCCAATCTGATATTTAGTTGACTTGAGGCTGGACATACTACATTTGTGAGGGTTTCTCTTTTCTCTTCACCCTTAGTTTTAGTTGGTCATCTTTCAGGGTTTTAGCTAACCCCCTGGGGTGTTTACCAGAATGTCTTCTTCTTGTTGGGATCTGAACTCAAGAATATTTTCTCCCCAAATTCTCAAACTCTTGGAAACTCTGATGCTCATCCTGACTCTTTGATCACATTAGAATTGGTGAAAACCTCAAGGGAAAAGTCAAGCCAAACTTCAGCCTTAACCACTTTATGCTTTTCTTCTGCATGGTATCTTAGCCTCTGAAGTGCATCTACTCTTGGAAATCTCTAAGCTTATCAAAAAGAGTTTTTCCTTAATTTTCACCAGATTTTTCCAGTTCTCAGTGAGAAGTTTGTTTTGAATAAGCTAATTGAAAGATTAACAATGTGACAGTGGAAATATAAAAAGCACTAATTTTACAATATGATTTGAATTGTAAAAAATATTCATTTACCATGTTACAAAGCTTTTGAAGTGATTACATTACAGATACTGTGCAAAATTTTGAGAGTAATAATGATGTTTTTATTTTACCAACTTTATTGAGATATAGTTGACATAAAATCTGTAAGTCCAAGGTGAACAGATTTGATGCACATATATTACAAAGTGATTACCACAGTTTTGCCTGATATCTGTGTCATATTCCATAATTGCCATTTCTTTTTGTGGTGAGACTAAGATCTACTTTCTTAACTTTCAAGCATATCATATAATATTATTAACTATCATCTATACCCTAGATTCCTGGGACTTATTCAGCTTATAGATTGAAGTTTGTCTAGAAAAACAGGAGTTCAAAAATAAAGATAAGATTTGTCTGACTTACAATGGTTTTCACTCTAAGTAAGAATCAGGAAAGATAGAGAAGATATTTTTAAACATGAACATTATTATTATCCCTAACTATATTATATATCTAGCTTTAGAGAAACAGTATTATTTGCTCCCTTTATGTGTATGACATAGTTCAATAAAATTTGTTAAATGAATGAATCAATGAGGGATTAAATAGATGGTTCCTTTACTGTATTTTATCTCTATTGCTTAAGATTATTTCAGATCTTTCCACTTAATGGGCATGAAGTTGGTAACAATGATTTTTCCTTATTACTAACCTTTTCTTTATAATGTTATCTTTTGCTTTGCCTGAATTCACTTCTGATTCATATTCAATATACACTGAGTATTGCCTCAATACCCAATATGTAATAATTCACTTAATCCCCATAACAACACATCTTATAGATTTAGTAATGGACACACAGAAAGGTTAAATGATTTGTACATTGCCAACTGTTAGTGATTTCAGAATTGAATCAGGCATCTGCAGTTCCAGAGCTGCAGTTTTTGCCACTCTTCCATGCTTCCTGACCTTGCTGGTGATAGGAGTCAACTGAGGTGTTTATTAAATGTGCTAGAAATTCGGATTCAGTAGCAGCTATTTCTGTTTTTGCTTCACCTGCCTTTTGGAAAATGCTGCTGGTCCTTTATCCCTGTACCTGCTTTGGAGGGTCTGCTATTGGCTCATGTTGCTTTTAATCTGTCTTCTGAGAGTTCCTGGTTTCAGCCCATAGACTCCTATGAATTTCAACTTCCCTTTTCTCCTCTTTGAGGGTTAAACTAGAGTTCTGCCTGAACTAGAATTGCATTGGATACAAAAGAAAAAACAACTTGGTTTCCAATAAATTTCCTTCTCCCTTCCATCTCCAATACTCTCTGTCCGTGGATTTCTTTTGGCTTCCCGCTTCCCTTGCTTTCTCTCCTTCCAGCTGGCTTTCTCATCCTTCCCTCCTCCAACCCAGTGTTCTTGTTTTTTTCATTAGCTCTGAGCTCCTCCAAGTTTTGTGGCATTCTTTCTGCTGATTCACTCTGGGCTATAACTTTCCCTGACCGTTTCTTCTTTCCTCATTTTCCTCTTCCAAGTTGGGCCTTTATTTTTGTTTCTTTTGATTTTCCCTCATCAAACAAGGGGGTGCTGACTATGAAGATCTATAACTTAATGTGTCACTCTTATGGAGCAGCTGGTTTTTAAAAGAGATCAAGAAAATTCATAAATGTGAGGAATATCAGTTTTGCAGAGATTCTGATTTGAAAGTGATTGTCCAGCCTGCTTGACAATTTCACTGTAAAAGCAATATGAACATGGATTCCTGGTCTCACAATTGTTAGACTAGACGGAAGATGCAAATTGATGGCTACACAGATGAGCCATAGTAAGCTCTGGAAATGTTTTGTTTTGTCAAAACCAGAATTAAAAGCTTTTTAAAAACAGTTGAATGCCTCATACAGAATTTGTACTCTTTATTCATTAGACTTAGCTTCCTTAGGCATCCAGGTTATCTTTTTATGTGTGCGGATATTTGATTCCCTGGTCTTTACTGGACAATTACATGAGGATGCTTTAATGAGAGCATCCAGGGCATTTCTAAACATTGGTGTCTTTTTACGCAGTATAGAGCCTATCATAGTCATTCAACAGGCAGGAAGTTGTCTTTAAATTCCCATGAGTTTGCCATTTTCACTTTGGGACCTCTTTATTTTTCTTGTTTTTTTTTTTTTTTTTCTAATAATCTTTCTTAAATTTTGACCTTTTTTGTTGGTTTATTTATTTATTTATATCCATTTTTATTCTTTGGACTGTGTGGCTTTTTTTTTCTTAAGCGATCAGAGTTCATCCCTAAATGAAGACTCAGGTGTTTGGGGGTTTCATCTCCTCATATGTGTAAGCCAATGCTTATGTTCTTCTAGGAAATAAACATTGATCATAAGATCTTATTCTTAAACACATTCATTTTGAAATCAGACTGATTTTTACTTGAATTTTACTGGAGGATAATTTTAAATATCCTTCAGATAATTCAGGTTCATAGAGATATATACTTGGACTTTTTTTTCCTATGTAATTTATGTAAAAGACAAATAATAGCAAGAATGGTAAAGTTCTTTGAAAAAATACAAAGTATACATGAAAGCTGTTGTTTCTAGGTAGTGATGAATGGGCTGGAGATGTGAGTTTTAATCATGCTTTTTAGCTTTTTAACACTGTCATCATATTCAACTCTGCCATTTAGAGGCACTGAGCGCATTCACACTGTTGCACAGCTCTTTTGCTTTTTTTGGGTGCTGACTATAAATTAACTTAATGTGTCACTCTTATGGAGCAGCTGGTTTTAAAGAGATCAAGAAAATTCATAAATGTGAGGAATATCAGTTTTGCAGAGATTCTGATTTGAAAGTGATTGTCCAGCCTGCTTGACAATTTCACTGTAAAAGCAATATGAACATGGATTCCTGGTCTCACAATTGTTAGACTAGACGGAAGATGCAAATTGATGGCTACACAGATGAGCCATAGTAAGCTCTGGAAATGTTTTGTTTTGTCAAAACCAGAATTAAAAGCTTTTTAAAAACAGTTGAATGCCTCATACAGAATTTGTACTCTTTATTCATTAGACTTAGCTTCCTTAGGCATCCAGGTTATCTTTTTATGTGTGCGGATATTTGATTCCCTGGTCTTTACTGGACAATTACATGAGGATGCTTTAATGAGAGCATCCAGGGCATTTCTAAACATTGGTGTATTTTTCAGCAGTATAGAGCCTATCATAGTCATTCAACAGGCAGGAAGTTGTCTTTAAATTCCCATGAGTTTGCCATTTTCACTTTGGGACCTCTTTATTTTTCTTGTTTTTTTTTTTTTTTTTCTAATAATCTTTCTTAAATTTTGACCTTTTTTGTTGGTTTATTTATTTATTTATATCCATTTTTATTCTTTGGACTGTGTGGCTTTTTTTTTCTTAAGCGATCAGAGTTCATCCCTAAATGAAGACTCAGGTGTTTGGGGGTTTCATCTCCTCATATGTGTAAGCCAATGCTTATGTTCTTCTAGGAAATAAACATTGATCATAAGATCTTATTCTTAAACACATTCATTTTGAAATCAGACTGATTTTTACTTGAATTTTACTGGAGGATAATTTTAAATATCCTTCAGATAATTCAGGTTCATAGAGATATATACTTGGACTTTTTTTTCCTATGTAATTTATGTAAAAGACAAATAATAGCAAGAATGGTAAAGTTCTTTGAAAAAATACAAAGTATACATGAAAGCTGTTGTTTCTAGGTAGTGATGAATGGGCTGGAGATGTGAGTTTTAATCATGCTTTTTAGCTTTTTAACACTGTCATCATATTCAACTCTGCCATTTAGAGGCACTGAGCGCATTCACACTGTTGCACAGCTCTCACCACTCTCTGTCTCGTGAGTTTTTCATCTTCCTAAACTTAAGCTCTGTCCCCATAAAATACTACGTTCCAATTCTCCCTCACCATCCCCAATCCCCCACTCCCTGTCACCCACCAATGTACTTTCTGACTCTGAATTTGGCTATTCTAGGTACCATGTATAAATGGAATACAATAGCATTTGTTGGCACCTACTATATATTGGGGGCTTCCCTGGTGGTTCAGAAGGTAAAGAATCTGCCTGTAACAAAGGAATTCTGTGTTGTGCTTAGTTGTTCAGTCGCGTCTATTTGCAACCCCATGGACCATAGTCCACTAGGCTTCTCTATCCATGGAGATTCTCCAGGCAAGAATAGTGGGAAACCTTTCCTTTCTCCAAGGGGATTTTCCCAACTGAGGAATCAAACCTATGTCTCCTGCAATGAAGGCAGATTCTTTACCTTCTGAACCACCATGGAAACCCTTATAGTGGAAGCCAATATAGGAGACCTGGGCTCAATTCCTGGGTCGGGAAGATCCCCTGGAGAAGGGAATGGCAATCTATTGCAGTATTCTTGCCTGGAGAATTCCGAGGATAGAGGACACTGGTGGGCTACAGTCTGTGAAGTTGCAAGAGTTGATCACAATTGAGTGACTAACACACACACACACACACACACACACACAGAGAGTATACTGGAATGTATTTTTAAAGTTGAATGTATTTTTAATATATATCCTATAAACAGATTGCATCTTGTCCCCCTTATGCTGTACAATAGGTTATTATTAATCTGTTTTACACCCAACAATGTATGCATGTTAATCCCAGTCTCCCAATTTATCCTACCTTTCCTTCTCCCCTGATTTGGTTTGTTCTCTACACCTGTGTCTCTATTTCTGCCTTGCAAATAGGTTCATCTGTATCATTTTCCCACTTTCCACATATATGCATTAATATACTATATTTGTTTTTCTTTTTCTGACATATTTCACTCTGTATGACAGTCTCAAGGTTTGCCCATGTCTGCAAATGGCACAATTTTGGGGGGCTGGAGATGTGAGTTTTAATCATGCTTTTTAGCTTTTTAACACTGTCATCATATTCAACTCTGCCATTTAGAGGCACTGAGCGCATTCACACTGTTGCACAGCTCTCACCACTCTCTGTCTCGTGAGTTTTCATCTTCCTAAACTTAAGCTCTGTCCCCATAAAATACTACGTTCCAATTCTCCCTCACCATCCCCAATCCCCCACTCCCTGTCACCCACCAATGTACTTTCTGACTCTGAATTTGGCTATTCTAGGTACCATGTATAAATGGAATACAATAGCATTTGTTGGCACCTACTATATATTGGGGGCTTCCCTGGTGGTTCAGAAGGTAAAGAATCTGCCTGTAACAAAGGAATTCTGTGTTGTGCTTAGTTGTTCAGTCGCGTCTATTTGCAACCCCATGGACCATAGTCCACTAGGCTTCTCTATCCATGGAGATTCTCCAGGCAAGAATAGTGGGAAACCTTTCCTTTCTCCAAGGGGATTTTCCCAACTGAGGAATCAAACCTATGTCTCCTGCAATGAAGGCAGATTCTTTACCTTCTGAACCACCATGGAAACCCTTATAGTGGAAGCCAATATAGGAGACCTGGGCTCAATTCCTGGGTCGGGAAGATCCCCTGGAGAAGGGAATGGCAATCTATTGCAGTATTCTTGCCTGGAGAATTCCGAGGATAGAGGACACTGGTGGGCTACAGTCTGTGAAGTTGCAAGAGTTGATCACAATTGAGTGACTAACACACACACACACACACACACACACAGAGAGTATACTGGAATGTATTTTTAAAGTTGAATGTATTTTTAATATATATCCTATAAACAGATTGCATCTTGTCCCCCTTATGCTGTACAATAGGTTATTATTAATCTGTTTTACACCCAACAATGTATGCATGTTAATCCCAGTCTCCCAATTTATCCTACCTTTCCTTCTCCCCTGATTTGGTTTGTTCTCTACACCTGTGTCTCTATTTCTGCCTTGCAAATAGGTTCATCTGTATCATTTTCCCACTTTCCACATATATGCATTAATATACTATATTTGTTTTTCTTTTTCTGACATATTTCACTCTGTATGACAGTCTCAAGGTTTGCCCATGTCTGCAAATGGCACAATTTTGTTTCTTTTGTGACTGAATAATATCCCATTGTGATATTACCTGGTGGCTCAGTGGTTAAAAAGAAAAAATCCTCCTGCCAATGTAGGAGACACAGGTTTGATCCCTGGGTCTGAAATATCCCCTGGCAAAGGAAATGGCAACTTACTCCAGTATTCTTGCCTGGGAAATCCCATGGACAGAGGAGTCTAATGGACTGTAGGGCATGGGGCTGCAAAAGAGTTGAGTGTGACATAGCAGCTAAATAACAACAACAATATTCCATTACATATGTGTACCATATTTTCTTTATCCATTCATCTACCAATGGAAATTTAAGATGCTTTTGTGTCCTGGTTACTGTAAGTAGTGCTGCAGTCCCACTTCTGGGCATATAGCTGGAGAAATTGAATCATGGTTTTCAAAGGTGGAGTTGGCACTTCCTCCCCAGTCCAGGGCGTGGAAGAGCCTTGTTC
The DNA here is from genome assembly GCA_022376925.1 of Tragulus kanchil. Lineage (NCBI taxonomy): Eukaryota > Metazoa > Chordata > Mammalia > Artiodactyla > Tragulidae > Tragulus > Tragulus kanchil. The sequence continues at coordinate 72,606,265 of JAIOJX010000005.1, read as the reverse complement.
CAACCCAGATGCTTCCCCGTGGTGAGGATGTGGTAGAATGGGAGGGTCAGGTGTCATGGGAGGTATAACCACTGGAGATTATGTCCGAAGGGCACAGGCCAAGTCATACTTTCATTCTTCATTGTTGTACTCTTCTGAAAGCTCATTTCTTCTTTTATTTTCTTTTTCCCCGTCATGCCTCTTTTATTTATATTTATTTTCATCCATCTTTTTATTCTTTGGCCTGTGTGGGCTTCCCATTGCAGTGGCCTCTCTTGTTGCAGAGCACTGGCTCTGGGCACATACACTCCAGAGCACTGGCTCATAATTGGACACACCAGTCCAGCCGCTCTGCAGCATGTGGGATCTTCCTGGACCAGGGATTGAACTGGTGGCCCTTGCACTGCAAGGTGGACTCTTTATCCACTGGAAAACCAGGGAAGCCCTGAAAGCTCATTTCTTGGTTTTGCTTTTTATTTGGATCACTCCCTCCAACTCTTGCAATACAGTCAGACAAAAACCTATACATTTGTTCTAATTCAGGGCCAGGAGAGTTAATGATCATAATTGTAGTCTTTGTGGTAGAGGCTAAGTGAGATCTGGATGGATAGAAGATATCCCTGGTCGGAATAAGTTGTGTGAAGGCAGAGTTAAAAAAGTGGAGTCATGGAGAATTATTGATTTAATTGCAAATATATGTGAGCAAGTACTATATGTCAAATTATATATGCATTTGCATCTCTGTCATCATCTTTATACTTATCTATCAATTGTACAGGTTTGATCCCTGGGTCTGAAATATCCCTGGCAAAGGAAATGGCAACTTACTCCAGTATTCTTGCCTGGGAAATCCCATGGACAGAGGAGTCTAATGGACTGTAGGGCATGGGGCTGCAAAAGAGTTGAGTGTGACATAGCAGCTAAATAACAACAACAATATTCCATTACATATGTGTACCATATTTTCTTTATCCATTCATCTACCAATGGAAATTTAAGATGCTTTTGTGTCCTGGTTACTGTAAGTAGTGCTGCAGTCCCACTTCTGGGCATATAGCTGGAGAAATTGAATCATGGTTTTCAAAGGTGGAGTTGGCACTTCCTCCCCAGTCCAGGGAGTGGAAGAGCCTTGTTCCAACCCAGATGCTTCCCCGTGGTGAGGATGTGGTAGAATGGGAGGGTCAGGTGTCATGGGAGGTATAACCACTGGAGATTATGTCCGAAGGGCACAGGCCAAGTCATACTTTCATTCTTCATTGTTGTACTCTTCTGAAAGCTCATTTCTTCTTTTATTTTCTTTTTCCCCGTCATGCCTCTTTTATTTATATTTATTTTCATCCATCTTTTTATTCTTTGGCCTGTGTGGGCTTCCCATTGCAGTGGCCTCTCTTGTTGCAGAGCACTGGCTCTGGGCACATACACTCCAGAGCACTGGCTCATAATTGGACACACCAGTCCAGCCGCTCTGCAGCATGTGGGATCTTCCTGGACCAGGGATTGAACTGGTGGCCCTTGCACTGCAAGGTGGACTCTTTATCCACTGGAAAACCAGGGAAGCCCTGAAAGCTCATTTCTTGGTTTTGCTTTTTATTTGGATCACTCCCCCCAACTCTTGCAATACAGTCAGACAAAAACCTATACATTTGTTCTAATTCAGGGCCAGGAGAGTTAATGATCATAATTGTAGTCTTTGTGGTAGAGGCTAAGTGAGATCTGGATGGATAGAAGATATCCCTGGTCGGAATAAGTTGTGTGAAGGCAGAGTTAAAAAAGTGGAGTCATGGAGAATTATTGATTTAATTGCAAATATATGTGAGCAAGTACTATATGTCAAATTATATATGCATTTGCATCTCTGTCATCATCTTTATACTTATCTATCAATTGTATGTCTGATCTACTATTTTCCTTAAAAAATGTAATTTAAAGGCCCCTTATCTCAAAAATTAAGATTCAGTTCAGCTACTCAGTCATGTCTGACTCTTTGTAACACCATGGTCTGCAGTACACCAGGCTTTCGTGTCCTTCACCATCTTCTGGAGTTAGCTCAAACTCATGTCATTGTTTGGATAATGTTATCCGAACATCTTGTCCTCTTTCATCTCCATCTCCTCTGCCTTCTATTTTTCCCAGCATCACGGTCTTTTCCAATGAGTCATCTCTTCATATCAGATGGTCAAAATATAATGGCTTCAGCCTAAGCTTCATCACTGGTCCTTTCAGTGAATAGTCAGGGTCTATTTCCTTCAGGATTAACTGGTTTGATCTTCTTGCAGTCCAATGAACTCTCAAGAATTTTCTCCAGTGCCACAGTTTAATGGCATCAATTTTTTTGGTGCTCAGTCTGTTTCATGGTCTACTCTCATATTCATACATGACTACTTGGAAAAGCATAGCTTTGACTATATGGACTTTTATCGGCCAAGTGGTGTCTCTGCTTTTGAATATGCTGTCTAGGTTTGCCATAGCTTTTCTTCCAAAGAGCAAGTGTCATTTAATTTCATGGCTGCAGTCAACACCAGTAGTGATTTAACAGCACAGGAAAATAAAGTCTGTCATTGTTTCCATTTTTTCTGCCCATCTCTTTGCCATGAAGTGACAGAACGAGATGCCATGATCTTCATTTTTTGAATGTTAAGGTTTAGGCCAGCTTTTTCACTCTCCTCTTTCACCTTCCTCAAGAGGCTCTTTAGTTTCTCTTTGGTTTCTGCCATAAGGATGGTGTCATCTGCATAGCTTTGGTTGTTGATATTTCTCCTGGCGATCTTGATTCCCGCTTGTGCATCTAGTTGCTATTTTGGTGTTTTCACAGGAGAAGAGTGCACATCCTTCTACTCTGCCATCTTGAGAAGCTGTCTAAAAATGAAGAGTGGGGCCCTTTTTGTCTAATTAGGAGAAGCAGGGCCTTCCCTGGTGGCTCAGATGGTAAAGAATACCCTGTAATGCAGGGGACCTGATTCAGTCCCTAGGTCAGTAAGATCCCCTGGAGAGCTATCTACTCAGTCCAGAATTCTTGCCTGGAGAATTCCATGAACAAAGAAGCCTGGTGGGCAGTAATCCATGGACTCACAAAGAGATAGACATGACTGAGTAACTAACACTTTTCTTTCAATCTTAAAAATCAGCTGATTTATCAATTTATCTTTCATTTATCTAATCTACTATATCATACAAGAAAAAACAATAATTTAACGGCCTTTAATCTTAAAAATTGCCTTATTTTTTTCACCCTTGATTTGGACATTGATATTCACCTTTTACTAGTGGTGAAACTTCTTTTTACATGTATCTCTCTGTGTCCTTCATGGCCGCCCCCCACCAACCCCACCTCTTAAGTAGTGCTCAATAAACCCGTGTTTATTTTCTGCCCTGAAGCTCTATTCCCAACAAAAATGGTCAAATAAGTGGAAACATCTCTCCATTAAATACACAATAATTACATTGCTATACCGAGATTTTCTAAAGGGTGAAACTATATTTCCTTTTTGGTTATCCAGAAGACTTAAATACTTAGATCTTGGTAAATGCTTGCAGAATAAATTAGTTTCTATGTGCTAAAAATGCATTAATAGTGTAAACTTCAGGTAGCTTTGAGACAAATTCACTGATTTTATGGCTGACAAAAATATGTACTTAATTGTATCAAATGTATTGTTTTTGTAAGTGAGAATTAGTAGCTTTTGCTTGTGACTCTTTGTTTTGAACTAGAATATTTTTAAATTCGTGTATTCATCTTGGAAGTTTGCAAGTCTATTCTTTTCTTCTTGTTGTTTCACGGCTATCAAATAAAGGGAAGAAAGACCTGAATCTAGCTTTTCATTCAGTTTCCATGTCTAGGTTTTCATTGGGTTAATTCACACACTGTAATATATGCATCTTCTTGCCACTCCACTTTATAAGAGAAGGGGTAGAGACATTTGTGGGTGTAAAGATACCCTCAAGGTGAAGCAGCTTCTCTGTTGCAGTATGTAAGCTCTGGTGTCCAGTGTTGAATTCGGTGTTGGAACTGAGTATCCCACTGATAGTGCATCAAATGTCACCTTACTAGTGACTTACTAGGAAGATACTAGTAACTTTCCCAAATTGCAATTCCTTGGATTTGTGAAGTAGGGAAATGTGGATGGAGGGAAACTTCAACTACAGAAAAAAATGCCTTTAATATAAGTTTTGCTCTGTGAAATCAGTCTTTCAGAAAGTCTTCCTGGTGAATTTTATTAATAACCAATGGGGTCTAGGAAGCTTGGCAAATAAGAGGCAGGAAACCCCAGAGAAATGTGTCTGTCAGAAGTCTTTCCTCCTGGGGTTTCCTTCCAAGTGGTTTTGGATTGTGAAGTAGGTGCAGGGTCTCTCTGTTACTGTCTTTTTACATGTATCTCTCTGTGTCCTTCATGGCCGCCCCCCACCAACCCCACCTCTTAAGTAGTGCTCAATAAACCCGTGTTTATTTTCTGCCCTGAAGCTCTATTCCCAACAAAAATGGTCAAATAAGTGGAAACATCTCTCCATTAAATACACAATAATTACATTGCTATACCGAGATTTTCTAAAGGGTGAAACTATATTTCCTTTTTGGTTATCCAGAAGACTTAAATACTTAGATCTTGGTAAATGCTTGCAGAATAAATTAGTTTCTATGTGCTAAAAATGCATTAATAGTGTAAACTTCAGGTAGCTTTGAGACAAATTCACTGATTTTATGGCTGACAAAAATATGTACTTAATTGTATCAAATGTATTGTTTTTGTAAGTGAGAATTAGTAGCTTTTGCTTGTGACTCTTTGTTTTGAACTAGAATATTTTTAAATTCGTGTATTCATCTTGGAAGTTTGCAAGTCTATTCTTTTCTTCTTGTTGTTTCACGGCTATCAAATAAAGGGAAGAAAGACCTGAATCTAGCTTTTCATTCAGTTTCCATGTCTAGGTTTTCATTGGGTTAATTCACACACTGTAATATATGCATCTTCTTGCCACTCCACTTTATAAGAGAAGGGGTAGAGACATTTGTGGGTGTAAAGATACCCTCAAGGTGAAGCAGCTTCTCTGTTGCAGTATGTAAGCTCTGGTGTCCAGTGTTGAATTCGGTGTTGGAACTGAGTATCCCACTGATAGTGCATCAAATGTCACCTTACTAGTGACTTACTAGGAAGATACTAGTAACTTTCCAAGTTGCAATTCCTTGGATTTGTGAAGTAGGGAAATGTGGATGGAGGGAAACTTCAACTACAGAAAAAAATGCCTTTAATATAAGTTTTGCTCTGTGAAATCAGTCTTTCAGAAAGTCTTCCTGGTGAATTTTATTAATAACCAATGGGGTCTAGGAAGCTTGGCAAATAAAGAGGCAGGAAACCCCAGAGAAATGTGTCTGTCAGAAGTCTTTCCTCCTGGGGTTTCCTTCCAAGTGGTTTTGGATTGTGAAGTAGGTGCAGGGTCTCTCTGTTACTGTTTTTGTACATCTATAACCCACTGGGTGTGCAGAGTCTGGCATCCAGTTTTTAAATTCTTTCCTCAATCTGTTTTCATTTCACTGTGAAATAGAAGCCAATCTTAGCTGAATGTTGAAGTCACAATATGAATCTTATTTTAGTTAGGCACAATTTCTACTTTTTGAGAATTTTTATTTAAGGACCAAGGCTTCTCTGATTTTTTTAGAACATTATGTCACAGTTTAAGCCTCACATTTTATCAAAAGCTGTGGACCTGATCACACATCAAAGCAGAGGGAAATTTGGAATTCTCTTTGCTCAGGATTTAGGGCAGCATTTGCAGGACCTATGGAGAAACAGATGAAGTGATTCAGAGGTTCACTTATGCCTATCTGCTATCACTTATTAATATATTATCTCAAACACATTTTCAAGGCATCATTTTAAGTTACCAGATTTGTAGCTTGTGATTTTGGACTCATTATTGCTACACCGAACTCACATAAAGTTTGAGGTTCCAGTTCCTTCTCTTCACGAAGGACTGGAAGGACACTTGAGTTTAGGTGACTTGGTGGTAGGGGCAGCATATCCTGAGCCTCTTCTAAACTGTTTAGCATTAAAAGTATCTGTATGTGGGGGTGTGTGTTTCTTTTAATATCTCTAATATGTGTAGATGTTCCTGGTATTGGTAATTCAAAAATATCACTGGTTATTTAAAGAAGGATAAAACATGTTTACATAACTCATGAACTTCGTAAAGAGATATTATAGAATTATTTGGGAATCTGGCATTATGGTTTAAACTCTCATTCTTTTTTTTTTTTTTGATCACTTCTATTGGTCTTTCATTTATCTATTTCTATCCATCTTTGTTCTTTGGCCCATGTGGGCCTCCCATCACAGTGGCCTCTCTCGCTGCAGAGCACGGGCTCTGGGCACATGAGCTCCAGAGCTCTGGCTCAGTAGTTGGACACATCGGTCCGCCGCTCTGCAGCATGTAGGATCTTCTGAGGCCAGGGATGGAACCGGCGACCCTTGCACTGCAAGGCGGTGTCCTTCCCTGCTGGACCAACAGGGAAGCCCTCATTCATTTTTTTATTTTATTTTATTTTTTGCCTGTAAGTCATCATTTATTTTTCGTCCATCTTATTCTTTGGCCTGTGTGGGCCTTCCATTGCAGTGGCCTCTCTGCAGAGCACTGGCTCTGGGCACATGTGCTGCAGGGTGCTGGCTCATAATTGGATGTACTGGTCCAGCCACTCCTTGGCATGTGGGATCTTCCCGGGCCAGGGATTGAACTGGTACCCCTTGCACTGTAAGGCAGACTCTTTAACCACTGGACCACCAGGGAAGCCCCTCGTGCATTTTTGACTCTAGTGTATGCCTACAAGACACACTTGGAATGGTCCAAGTGAGGACCACTTAAATAATAGTATTCAAAATAAATAGGGGTTTTGAAAGGAAGGAGTTAGAAAGTACTATTCAAGCTACAGAATTAGAATGGTTATTATTATTAATGTAGCAATTGGAATTTTAATTTTCATCAGATATTCATAATCCTATCTGCTATCACTTATCAATATATTATCTCAAACACATTTTCAAGGCATCATTTTAAGTTACCAGATTTGTAGCTTGTGATTTTGGACTCATTATTGCTACACGAACTCACATAAAGTTTGAGGTTCCAGTTCCTTCTCTTCACGAAGGACTGGAAGGACACTTGAGTTTAGGTGACTTGGTGGTAGGGGCAGCATATCCTGAGCCTCTTCTAAACTGTTTAGCATTAAAAGTATCTGTATGTGGGGGTGTGTGTTTCTTTTAATATCTCTAATATGTGTAGATGTTCCTGGTATTGGTAATTCAAAAATATCACTGGTTATTTAAAGAAGGATAAAACATGTTTACATAACTCATGAACTTCGTAAAGAGATATTATAGAATTATTTGGGAATCTGGCATTATGGTTTAAACTCTCATTCTTTTTTTTTTTTTGATCACTTCTATTGGTCTTTCATTTATCTATTTCTATCCATCTTTGTTCTTTGGCCCATGTGGGCCTCCCATCACAGTGGCCTCTCTCGCTGCAGAGCACGGGCTCTGGGCACATGAGCTCCAGAGCTCTGGCTCAGTAGTTGGACACATCGGTCCGCCGCTCTGCAGCATGTAGGATCTTCTGAGGCCAGGGATGGAACCGGCGACCCTTGCACTGCAAGGCGGTGTCCTTCCCTGCTGGACCAACAGGGAAGCCCTCATTCATTTTTTTATTTTAGATTTCTTTTTTCCTGTAAGTCATCATTTATTTTTCGTCCATCTTATTCTTTGGCCTGTGTGGGCCTTCCATTGCAGTGGCCTCTCTGCAGAGCACTGGCTCTGGGCACATGTGCTGCAGGGTGCTGGCTCATAATTGGATGTACTGGTCCAGCCACTCCTTGGCATGTGGGATCTTCCCGGGCCAGGGATTGAACTGGTACCCCTTGCACTGTAAGGCAGACTCTTTAACCACTGGACCACCAGGGAAGCCCCTCGTGCATTTTTGACTCTAGTGTATGCCTACAAGACACACTTGGAATGGTCCAAGTGAGGACCACTTAAATAATAGTATTCAAAATAAATAGGGGTTTTGAAAGGAAGGAGTTAGAAAGTACTATTCAAGCTACAGAATTAGAATGGTTATTATTATTAATGTAGCAATTGGAATTTTAATTTTCATCAGTTTGACATATTCATAGAGGGGTTTATTAGTGTTGTAGTTGATGGTGATGGGCTATTACTTAGATGGTGATTAGGCTATACTTAAGGTATATATATATATTTGTACAACAAAATGATTCAATTATATTGTCATTGTATATATTCTTTTCCATTATGGTTTATCACAGGATATTGAATACAGTTCCTTGTGCTGTACCGTAAGACATTTTTTAGCTATCTTATATATAAACAGTTTGTATTTGCTAATCCCAAACTCCCAATCCATCCATCCCCAACCCTTGGAAGTCTAAGTCTGTTCTCTATGTCTGTGAGTCTGTTTCATAGTTAATTCATATAGTATTTATTTATTAAGTTGGCTTAAGTTACAGCAGAGGTTCTCAAATTGTGATCTTTGGAGCGGCAGCAGCACCATCATCTGTGAGCTGGTTAGAAATGCAAATTCATTGACCCAACCTGACCCAATGACTCACAGTCTCTGGAGATGGGCCCGAGAAACTGTTAACAAGCTCTACAGGGGTTTGTCGGCACATTAAAGTCTGAGAAACACTGATCTAAAGGAATGGTCTAAAATAAAGAAATGACTAAAGGCTGTTATGGTCTGTACAGGAAACAGCTGGAGTAAGACGGCTTGGGGTTTGGCCCCACCTTGCACTAGAGGGGCCTTACTTTCTTCTAAAATGGAACCTAAATAAGCTGAGACTGTAGAACAATTAAGATCAAAGTTTTAAAAGTGATTTTTATAAGATAATACAGTAATGGAGAATTAATCATTTTTTAAAGATTTTTTTCGATGTGGACCATTTTTAAAGTCTTCATTGAATTTGTTACAATATTGTTTCTGTTTTATGTTTGGGATTTTTGGCTGCAAGGCATATGGAATCTTAGCTCCCCAGCCAGAGATCGAACCCATGCAGCATGCATTAGAAGGGAAAGTCTTAACCACTGGACCATCAGGGAAATCCTGGAATTAATAACTCTAATAAACATTGCACACAATTAATTTAGAATAAACAGTTTGTTGAGATATGACAATGTATCTGTCAACTGAATTAGGTAATGTAGCTGAGATAAACTGCTTAAACACAGAATAAAATTAAATGTTCTTTGAACAACCAATGAATTTTATTAGAGATTCCATTTCCAAATGCAAACTGAGTTTACATAGCTGGAAGGCAGGAAGACTAATTAGTCATTGCATGTAACCTGTTTGCTAACTATACCGCTGGGGATAAATTGAAAATCAGCCAGCATGGTTTATTTTTCAATAGGAATTGAAAAGAAGAACAGTGATTTATTGCCTAAAATGGCTGAGAAAGATTGCATCCAGCCTCAGCAGAAGCCTGCATAACTTTTTTCTTTGTTTTGATGTTCTAGTCTGCAGATGTTAGCTGTTATTTTTTGTGAGGAAACAATGGTGTTAGGTCTGAGTTTTCTTGGAAAGAGCGAGCTTAAAAGCTTTGGAGGGCTGGCCTTACAGTCTGCCCAGCCAATTGACCATGATGGAATGTTCGGTGAGGTCTGTGGGGAGTCATTCTCCAGCAGCATCTGGAAGGAAACAGTAAGAGGCTGGAGGGTTTACTTTTCAGGCAAATGGTTAAGAGGTGATTAAGTGAAGGTGTTAGGATGTGAGGAAGGGAAGGGACAAGGAAGGTGTGTATGTATAACATGGCATGAAGGGATTATGGAAAAGACTTAACAGAATGAAGCATAGATCACAGAGGAACTCAGAAAAAGCTGGAATTTGAATTTGGACAGAACAGTTTAGAGGTAACGTGCCCCACCTTGCACTAGAGGGCCTTACTTTCTTCTAAAATGGAACCTAAATAAGCTGAGACTGTAGAACAATTAAGATCAAAGTTTTAAAAGTGATTTTTATAAGATAATACAGTAATGGAGAATTAATCATTTTTTAAAGATTTTTTTCGATGTGGACCATTTTTAAAGTCTTCATTGAATTTGTTACAATATTGTTTCTGTTTTATGTTTGGGATTTTTGGCTGCAAGGCATATGGAATCTTAGCTCCCCAGCCAGAGATCGAACCCATGCAGCATGCATTAGAAGGGAAAGTCTTAACCACTGGACCATCAGGGAAATCCTGGAATTAATAACTCTAATAAACATTGCACACAATTAATTTAGAATAAACAGTTTGTTGAGATATGACAATGTATCTGTCAACTGAATTAGGTAATGTAGCTGAGATAAACTGCTTAAACACAGAATAAAATTAAATGTTCTTTGAACAACCAATGAATTTTATTAGAGATTCCATTTCCAAATGCAAACTGAGTTTACATAGCTGGAAGGCAGGAAGACTAATTAGTCATTGCATGTAACCTGTTTGCTAACTATACCGCTGGGGATAAATTGAAAATCAGCCAGCATGGTTTATTTTTCAATAGGAATTGAAAAGAAGAACAGTGATTTATTGCCTAAAATGGCTGAGAAAGATTGCATCCAGCCTCAGCAGAAGCCTGCATAACTTTTTTCTTTGTTTTGATGTTCTAGTCTGCAGATGTTAGCTGTTATTTTTTGTGAGGAAACAATGGTGTTAGGTCTGAGTTTTCTTGGAAAGAGCGAGCTTAAAAGCTTTGGAGGGCTGGCCTTACAGTCTGCCCAGCCAATTGACCATGATGGAATGTTCGGTGAGGTCTGTGGGGAGTCATTCTCCAGCAGCATCTGGAAGGAAACAGTAAGAGGCTGGAGGGTTTACTTTTCAGGCAAATGGTTAAGAGGTGATTAAGTGAAGGTGTTAGGATGTGAGGAAGGGAAGGGACAAGGAAGGTGTGTATGTATAACATGGCATGAAGGGATTATGGAAAAGACTTAACAGAATGAAGCATAGATCACAGAGGAACTCAGAAAAAGCTGGAATTTGAATTTGGACAGAACAGTTTAGAGGTAACATGTGAAACAAAAGATGAAATTCACATAACACAACATATACCAGGAAATGTTTTTTGGAACAGTAAAGGACACTGATGATGCCTTGTTATTCTGAGCCACTGGAAGTCGTGTCTTAGAGTTGGAAAGGCATTCTCCTATTACACCTTTACAATCTTACTCTGATTATATTGGCTCTACTTTAAAATCCTAAGAAAGCTCTGAGTTTGGGAAGTGGAAATGCAAGGCTTTGATCAAATTAGGGGTTTAACTTGAGCAGTTTTATGCTTACTGGTTGATAATGTGTAAAGACAGGGTTGCTTTAAACCGTTTTACACAATCACATTTTCTTGCCCATGTCTCTTTTTTTTCTTTTTTGGAAATGAAAATATGACCTTTATTGTTAACAAAATCCAGGTTAAAGGGTGATTTAATAGAACCCAGAATTAAAGACTTATATACCTCAGCACAGATAGCATTGGACACTGGTAAGCTTCTCCTAGCAGGTGAAGAATCTCTCTCTGAGTTTTATGGGTGGCTTAGAGCAAAACAGATCAAACAGACCAGTCTTAAAAAGAGAAACTATAAAGAGCTGAACCTTTGCATCTGGTCATCCAAATTACCAGTCAGATTATTTCTTCTTTCCCTTGAGGAGACTGAGTGAGGAGATAGAGAGAGGCCAACAGTCCTATGTGAAGAGAGGTTGCATTCATGGAAACTTAGAGAGGGGTAAAATAAGTTTTCTTTTTAGAGGTAAGAAATTACAAGACATTTTCAGAGGCAAAGGATGACAGGGTTAGAATGTCTGAAGCATGTTTATTCTCTAAACGTTTGATAAAAGTGAACAGTCCTGATGAGGTGGATAAATCCAGAACCTATTATACAAAGTGAAGTAAGTCAAAAAAAGAAGGACAGATATTGTATACCAACACATACATATGGAATCCAGAAAGACGGTACTGATAAATGCATATGCAGAGCAGCAGTGGAGAAAAAGACGTAGTGAATAGACTTATGGTCATTGAGGGGAGGGAGGAATGGATGAGAAGTATGGAAAAAGTAACATGGAAACCCACACTACCATATGTAAAAGAGACAACCATTGTGAATATGCTTTAAGACTAAGGGAACTTATATGGGGGCTACGCAACAGCCTGGAGGGATGGGACAGGGAGGAACTGGGAGGGGGTTTCAGGTGGGAGGGGTCAAGGGCATACCTTTGACTGATTTGGGTTTATGTATAGCTGTAAACAACAAAATTCTGTAAAAGTAAAATAAAACTGATCATATAAGTTAAAAAAAATCAGTTGTGAAGCCATCAGGTCCTGGGTTTTTGTTTGTTGAGAGGTTTTAATCATAGTGCTTGTGATTTTAGTTTTTTTTCTTATTCTGCATCATGTCTCTTTATTTATATTTATTTTCATCCATGTTTTTATACTTTGGCATGTGTGGGCCTCCCATTTCAGTGGCCTCTCTCACTGCAGAGCACCGACCCTGGGCACATGCACTCCAGAGTGCTAGTTTGTAATTGGACAAACTTGTCCAGCTGTTCTGTGGCATGTGGGATCTTCCCAGGCCAGGGATCGAATTGGTGCCCCTTACACTGCAGTTGCCCATGTCTCTTGCTTACTCACAGGTCCTTGCTCCCAACTATAAATGAATGAGTTAGTGAATAGAGATGAATGGATGAGTGAATAAAGGGATAAATGAGTGAATGAATAATGGAAAGAAAGAATTATTTAGAGAATAAAGGGATGAATGAATGAATACATAAAGTTCTCTGATAGATGAGAGGGGATGAAAGCTAGTTTATATCTCTCACAAAGGCTCATTATCATTAAAAAGAAAATCAAATTTCCTCTGGATACAAGTTTTCTTCTTGATGCTAGATACTTAAGAGTCTGGAAAAGGGAGCGAGAGAGATAAGGCAGGTTAAGGAACTAGTGTTCAACCTATCCTCCTTCCCAACCCAGTCATCCTCCCCAGAAGTCACTTTAAGGTCCTTTAGTCTCAGTGTATGGAGACTTGGGCAAAAAGGGAAAAGCGAGAGAGATAAGGCAGGTTAGACATATTGTATACCAACACATACATATGGAATCTATAAAGACGGTACTGATAAATGCATATGCAGAGCAGCAATGGAGAAACAGACATAGAGAATAGACTTATGGTCACTGGGGGAGAGAGAAATGTATAAGTATGGAAAAAGTAACATGGAAACCTACAGTACTATAAGTAAAAGGGACAACCATAATAAATATGCTATAAGACTAAGGGAACTTATATGGGGGCTACGCAACAGCCTGGAGGGATGGGACAGGGAGGAACTGGGAGGGGGTTTCAGGTGGGAGGGGTCAAGGGCATACCTTTGACTGATTTGGGTTTATGTATAGCTGTAAACAACAAAATTCTGTAAAAGTAAAATAAAACTGATCATATAAGTTAAAAAAAATCAGTTGTGAAGCCATCAGGTCCTGGGTTTTTGTTTGTTGAGAGGTTTTAATCATAGTGCTTGTGATTTTAGTTTTTTTTCTTATTCTGCATCATGTCTCTTTATTTATATTTATTTTCATCCATGTTTTTATACTTTGGCATGTGTGGGCCTCCCATTTCAGTGGCCTCTCTCACTGCAGAGCACCGACCCTGGGCACATGCACTCCAGAGTGCTAGTTTGTAATTGGACAAACTTGTCCAGCTGTTCTGTGGCATGTGGGATCTTCCCAGGCCAGGGATCGAATTGGTGCCCCTTACACTGCAGTTGCCCATGTCTCTTGCTTACTCACAGGTCCTTGCTCCCAACTATAAATGAATGAGTTAGTGAATAGAGATGAATGGATGAGTGAATAAAGGGATAAATGAGTGAATGAATAATGGAAAGAAAGAATTATTTAGAGAATAAAGGGATGAATGAATGAATACATAAAGTTCTCTGATAGATGAGAGGGGATGAAAGCTAGTTTATATCTCTCACAAAGGCTCATTATCATTAAAAAGAAAATCAAATTTCCTCTGGATACAAGTTTTCTTCTTGATGCTAGATACTTAAGAGTCTGGAAAAGGGAGCGAGAGAGATAAGGCAGGTTAAGGAACTAGTGTTCAACCTATCCTCCTTCCCAACCCAGTCATCCTCCCCAGAAGTCACTTTAAGGTCCTTTAGTCTCAGTGTATGGAGACTTGGCAAGCAAAAAGTTCCATCTCTACTGAAGGCTCAAAATTTAAGCCTTGTTCAGGGTGCCCTCCACATGTATGGGCTTCCCTGATGACTCAGATGGCAAAGAATTTGCCTTCAATGCAGGAGACATGAGTTTGATCCTTGGGTTGGGAACATACCCTGAAAGAAGAAATGACAACCCACTCCAGTAGTCTTGTCTGCAGAACCCCATGGACAGAGGAGCCTGGTAGGCTATAGTTCATGGGGTTGCAAAGAGTAGGACATGATTGAGAGATTAACACTTTCACTTTCCCTCCACATGTAGCCCTGCTAGAGACTTGCCAGATTATGGACAAGTCAGGCACTTTGCCATGAGATTTGAAAAACAGCAGCTACTTGGATGATTCTGAGGATGGTGGTCCCACTGAGGGATAAAACATTTTTTAAGAGAGTCAAGAAGCAGTTCTTGGGGAAGCAAGGTTGAGAATAAGGCTCACATTGCCTGGAGCTTATCCTCATTTCCAGAGAAATTGTCTATAGAAACACAGAAACTATAAAAAGCTTAGTCTTGCTTGGGGTGGGGGATGTCCATGTATTGGAACATAGGAGTTATGGGAAGAATGAATTTATTTATTTGTGATTGTTCTTGATCATCATAGTCACATAAGAATTATATGTAAAGGGAGATGGGAACCTTGATCTCCCCTGCGAAAACTGTGCAGTCTGGTAGTGGGAGGAGGGATGTGGAGTGTACATATGTGGATATCTATATTTCTTCGAAGTAAATTTATAGGGAAATAAATGAGTGAGATGATCACATAGTATGGTCAAAACCAGGCCACATTAGAGTAAAAGGAATAGAATTAATTACCTTTGGACATCAGGTCTATATCAAGACCACTTGAAACCAAAACGGATGTACAGGACAATTATCATTAAAAGAAAATCAAATTTCCTCTGCATACAAGTTTTCTTCTTGATGCTAGATACTTAAGAGTCTGGAAAAGGGAGCGAGAGAGATAAGGCAGGTTAAGGAACTAGTGTTCAACCTATCCTCCTTCCCAACCCAGTCATCCTCCCCAGAAGTCACTTTAAGGTCCTTTAGTCTCAGTGTATGGAGACTTGGCAAGCAAAAAGTTCCATCTCTACTGAAGGCTCAAAATTTAAGCCTTGTTCAGGGTGCCCTCCACATGTATGGGCTTCCCTGATGACTCAGATGGCAAAGAATTTGCCTTCAATGCAGGAGACATGAGTTTGATCCTTGGGTTGGGAACATACCCTGAAAGAAGAAATGACAACCCACTCCAGTAGTCTTGTCTGCAGAACCCCATGGACAGAGGAGCCTGGTAGGCTATAGTTCATGGGGTTGCAAAATAGGACATGATTGAGAGATTAACACTTTCACTTTCCCTCCACATGTAGCCCTGCTAGAGACTTGCCAGATTATGGACAAGTCAGGCACTTTGCCATGAGATTTGAAAAACAGCAGCTACTTGGATGATTCTGAGGATGGTGGTCCCACTGAGGGATAAAACATTTTTTAAGAGAGTCAAGAAGCAGTTCTTGGGGAAGCAAGGTTGAGAATAAGGCTCACATTGCCTGGAGCTTATCCTCATTTCCAGAGAAATTGTCTATAGAAACACAGAAACTATAAAAAGCTTAGTCTTGCTTGGGGTGGGGGATGTCCATGTATTGGAACATAGGAGTTATGGGAAGAATGAATTTATTTATTTGTGATTGTTCTTGATCATCATAGTCACATAAGAATTATATGTAAAGGGAGATGGGAACCTTGATCTCCCCTGCGAAAACTGTGCAGTCTGGTAGTGGGAGGAGGGATGTGGAGTGTACATATGTGGATATCTATATTTCTTCGAAGTAAATTTATAGGGAAATAAATGAGTGAGATGATCACATAGTATGGTCAAAACCAGGCCACATTAGAGTAAAAGGAATAGAATTAATTACCTTTGGACATCAGGTCTATATCAAGACCACTTGAAACCAAAACGGATGTACAGCCACCTTATTTTTAAGACAGTGATAATGCATTTATCTAATAATCACTGTTCTAGTATTTAATCACAGCTGTCACTCTATCTTCATACTCAACCTACTGTTTCAATTAATTCCTGTGCTAAATGAGAAGCAACAGTAACACTGATCTTTGTAGGGTCACCCTACAAAGTAAGAAGTTAGAATGTTGCCCATCAGTTTCTAAATGTGTGCATGTGTGATAAGTTGGTTCAATCATGACTAACTTTTTGCCACCCTATGAACTGTGGCCCACCAGGCTTCTCGGATTTTCCTGGCAAGAATATTGGCGTGGGTTGCCATGCCCTCCTCCAAGGGATCTTCCTGATTCAGGGATTGAACCCTTGTCTCCTGCATTACAGGCAGATTCTTTACAACTGAGCCACCAAGGAAGCCCCTCAGTTTTTATACTCAATGATAAATATTCCCAGTGCTTTCGGTCCTCTGTCACCCTTTCTGTAAGGTGCTGTTCTGATCATTTTGCAGACCTATTTTAAGTTCTCTGTCTCTTTAAATGGGGATCTACCAGATCCTGAGTGGGGCAGGGGTATTTTAGGGTGACCTCAGCAAGTTACACTTTTATCTAAGAATCCTATTTCTCCCTTGTTCAGGTTGTGAACAGAAGGTTGTGGAATGAATTACGCACAGTTTTAAGGGTATGAAATTCTGTTAGATACAGTGTGGAAACCAGCTGTGCTCTGTTCAAGCCACATAATTTACTGAAGTAACACCCTACCTCCAGTATACAAAGGCATAGGTTTCAGTTTGGGCTTCCCAGGTGGCTCAGTGGTAAAGAATCTGCCTGCTAATGCAAGAGACACAGGAGATGCCGATTGATTCCTGGGTTGGGAAGATGCCCTGGAAGAGGAAATGGCGACACACTCTAGTATTCTTGCCTGGAAAACCCCATGGACAGAGGAGCTTGGTGGGCTCTAGTTCATAACATCGCCAAGAGTCAGACATGATTGAGCGTGAACACGAGATTTCAGCTTACAGACAATAAACAAATACACACACAATGTGATTTAGGAAGGATCAGAAATTTGGCAACCCCAGACCATCCCTCACCATCCTGCTTACAGTCCCAACATGAGAGACACCTCTTGAGATAGAGCATCTCTAATGGAAAGTGGCCACCTGGGGAGGAAAGTGTGGATACTAAAGCTAGTAGTGAACTCATTCTCTGGGCATCCATGTATTTTTAGATAATGCACTAGTTCTAGTATTTAATCACAGCTGTCACTCTATCTTCATACTCAACCTACTGTTTCAATTAATTCCTGTGCTAAATGAGAAGCAACAGTAACACTGATCTTTGTAGGGTCACCCTACAAAGTAAGAAGTTAGAATGTTGCCCATCAGTTTCTAAATGTGTGCATGTGTGATAAGTTGGTTCAATCATGACTAACTTTTTGCCACCCTATGAACTGTGGCCCACCAGGCTTCTCGGATTTTCCTGGCAAGAATATTGGCGTGGGTTGCCATGCCCTCCTCCAAGGGATCTTCCTGATTCAGGGATTGAACCCTTGTCTCCTGCATTACAGGCAGATTCTTTACAACTGAGCCACCAAGGAAGCCCCTCAGTTTTTATACTCAATGATAAATATTCCCAGTGCTTTCGGTCCTCTGTCACCCTTTCTGTAAGGTGCTGTTCTGATCATTTTGCAGACCTATTTTAAGTTCTCTGTCTCTTTAAATGGGGATCTACCAGATCCTGAGTGGGGCAGGGGTATTTTAGGGTGACCTCAGCAAGTTACACTTTTATCTAAGAATCCTATTTCTCCCTTGTTCAGGTTGTGAACAGAAGGTTGTGGAATGAATTACGCACAGTTTTAAGGGTATGAAATTCTGTTAGATACAGTGTGGAAACCAGCTGTGCTCTGTTCAAGCCACATAATTTACTGAAGTAACACCCTACCTCCAGTATACAAAGGCATAGGTTTCAGTTTGGGCTTCCCAGGTGGCTCAGTGGTAAAGAATCTGCCTGCTAATGCAAGAGACACAGGAGATGCCGATTGATTCCTGGGTTGGGAAGATGCCCTGGAAGAGGAAATGGCGACACACTCTAGTATTCTTGCCTGGAAAACCCCATGGACAGAGGAGCTTGGTGGGCTCTAGTTCATAACATCGCCAAGAGTCAGACATGATTGAGCGTGAACACGAGATTTCAGCTTACAGACAATAAACAAATACACACACAATGTGATTTAGGAAGGATCAGAAATTTGGCAACCCCAGACCATCCCTCACCATCCTGCTTACAGTCCCAACATGAGAGACACCTCTGGGGTTCGAGATAGAGCATCTCTAATGGAAAGTGGCCACCTGGGGAGGAAAGTGTGGATACTAAAGCTAGTAGTGAACTCATTCTCTGGGCTCAGGGACCTGAGGAAGTCCAGCATATGCTTTAATTGGAGTCAGGGCCGGGAGGGGCCAGTGTGTTAGCAAGTACAGCCTGCCAGCAGTTGATGGGAGAGAAAACTAGAGATTACCAAAGGAAGAGCTGGGAATGTTGATGGGAAGTGCTGTCTTGGAGGATGGAGGTTCCCTGGGCATCCTGGTGCGTGGTGTTGTTGCTGTGGGCCGACCTAAGTTAGCTGTCACAGGAAGTGTGACACAAACACGTGTGTGGCTTGGCTTCTAGAGAGCATCCTGTAAAGTGGGGAACACAGCCATATCACTCTTTCAAGCTTAGTAAATGGAAAATAAATCTTTGTATAAGACTATTTGGTATCAATTAGTAGATGCAGGGGAACTCAGTTTTGGGGGCTAGGGAGTAAAGCAGAGCAAAATGCTAGTGTTGTTAGGGTGATTGAATTTAGCTATACGAAGTGTGAGAAAGTTTTTTATAGGAAAATATTTAGTAGTATTCTGGGGGAAGCTGAGAAGGAGTTTCACAGAGAAGCCAATTTAGAATACATTTAACACTTGACTTTCCTTTTTCTTATATTTGGGACTCTGAATTTTCCTCTTGTAATTTTTCTGATGTTTTTCCTGAATTTTACATTGTCAAATGTCCAGGGAGAATTGGGTATAAGGTTTTCACATGCCCTGCCCAGCCCAGTAAGACTGACTTTGTCAGGTTGAAGAGTCCATGTACCCCAGGGTCTCCTCTTCCCTTTCTACCCAAGCCATCCTAATCTAGGCTGCCAGTGTCTCTCACCTGGATTATTGCTGTCATCTCCTAATGTTTTCTCTCCTTGCTCCCACTCTGGTCTCCTCCAGCCTGTCCTCAGTGCGCAATCAGAGCAAGCCAATACAAGGGACTTCTAGTTCATAACATCGCCAAGAGACATAGCGTGAACACGAGATTTCAGCTTACAGACAATAAACAAATACACACACAATGTGATTTAGGAAGGATCAGAAATTTGGCAACCCCAGACCATCCCTCACCATCCTGCTTACAGTCCCAACATGAGAGACACCTCTGGGGTTCGAGATAGAGCATCTCTAATGGAAAGTGGCCACCTGGGGAGGAAAGTGTGGATACTAAAGCTAGTAGTGAACTCATTCTCTGGGCTCAGGGACCTGAGGAAGTCCAGCATATGCTTTAATTGGAGTCAGGGCCGGGAGGGGCCAGTGTGTTAGCAAGTACAGCCTGCCAGCAGTTGATGGGAGAGAAAACTAGAGATTACCAAAGGAAGAGCTGGGAATGTTGATGGGAAGTGCTGTCTTGGAGGATGGAGGTTCCCTGGGCATCCTGGTGCGTGGTGTTGTTGCTGTGGGCCGACCTAAGTTAGCTGTCACAGGAAGTGTGACACAAACACGTGTGTGGCTTGGCTTCTAGAGAGCATCCTGTAAAGTGGGGAACACAGCCATATCACTCTTTCAAGCTTAGTAAATGGAAAATAAATCTTTGTATAAGACTATTTGGTATCAATTAGTAGATGCAGGGGAACTCAGTTTTGGGGGCTAGGGAGTAAAGCAGAGCAAAATGCTAGTGTTGTTAGGGTGATTGAATTTAGCTATACGAAGTGTGAGAAAGTTTTTTATAGGAAAATATTTAGTAGTATTCTGGGGGAAGCTGAGAAGGAGTTTCACAGAGAAGCCAATTTAGAATACATTTAACACTTGACTTTCCTTTTTCTTATATTTGGGACTCTGAATTTTCCTCTTGTAAGTATTCTGATTTTTTTCCTGAATTTTACATTGTCAAATGTCCAGGGAGAATTGGGTATAAGGTTTTCACATGCCCTGCCCAGCCCAGTAAGACTGACTTTGTCAGGTTGAAGAGTCCATGTACCCCAGGGTCTCCTCTTCCCTTTCTACCCAAGCCATCCTAATCTAGGCTGCCAGTGTCTCTCACCTGGATTATTGCTGTCATCTCCTAATGTTTTCTCTCCTTGCTCCCACTCTGGTCTCCTTCAGCCTGTCCTCAGTGCAGCAATCAGAGCAAGCCCAATACAATGTCCCTTAGGGCAGTGGCCCTAAACCTTTTTGGCAGCAGGAATCAGTTTTGTGGAAGAGAGTTTTTCCATGGACTAGGGTGGGGTGATGATTTGGAGTTGATTCAAGCACATTATCTATATTGTGTGCTTTATTTCTATTATTATACATCAACTCCAAGAAGATCATCAGACTTTGCATCCCATAGATTGGGTACCTCTGTCTTAGATCATCTCTCTCCTCCAGAGACCTCCAGTCCCTTTTCATCTGCCTGAGACTAAATCTGTCTAGGCTTTCTCCATACTTCTTGTCCCTTTATTTTATTTATGCATTAATTTAAAAAAAAGAAAAAGATTTATTTATTTATTTATTTTGGGCGGGGGTCAGGTTGGGGAGGGAGGGGAGCAGGCGGGCCACTTCTATTGGTCTTTCATTTCTCTTATTTTCATCCGTCTTTGTTCTTTGGCTCCTGTGGGCCTCCCATCGCGGTGGCCTCTGTCGTTGCGGAGTGCCGGCTCTGGGCGCGTGCACTCCAGAGCTCTGGCTCGGTGATTGGACACATCGGTCCAACCGCTCCGCGGCATGTGTGATCTTCCCAGGCCAGGGATCGAACCGGCGCCCCTTGCACTGCAAGGCAGTGTCCTTACCCACTGGACCACCAGGGGAAGCGCTATGCATTAATTTTTATTGTAGTATAGTTGATTTCCAATGTTGTTTGTTTCTGCTATACAGCAAAGTGATTCAATTATACACATACATATATCCCCTCTTCTTCAGATTCTTTTCCCATGTAAGTCATTACAAAGTATCGAGTAGAGGTCTCTGGGCTATGTAGAAGGCCTCATTAGTTATCTTTTTATTTCACTCCTTACTTACTCTTCCTCCAACTCTTCTTAGAAGAGTTGACACATAGGATGCATTTCCACCATCAATTCAGAAAATACTGCACTGGCTCTATGAAGGCTCTTTCCCAGGATATCTGTAGAGCGTTGCACCCATCCCCATCACTTAAGTCCTGTTCTTTTCCCGAAGCACACCTTTTTTTATGGAAAATTGCATCATGGCTCCTAATTCCTCTTCCCCTTTTGACTTGATTTCTTCATAATACATATTGCTATATTTTTTACTTCTTTTGATTTATTTTCCACTTATTTTTATTTTATATTCAGGTGTGTTTGATTTACAGTATTGTGTTTCAAGTATACAGCCAGTGATTCAATTATACACATATCCTTTCTTTTTCAGATTCTTTTCCATATAGGTCAGTACAGAGTATTGAGTAGAGTTCTCAGGGCTATACAATAGGCTCTTGTGATTATCTGTTTTATATATAGTTGTGTGTATATGTTGATCTCCAACTCCTAATTTACTCCTCCACCTTTTACTTCTTTTTAAAATTTTTTTTGGCTACACTTTGTGAGCTCGGTGAAGACAGAATCTTTTGTCTGTTCTGTTCACTGCTGTATTCTAGCACTTATCAAATGAATGGACAGAGGAAAGCTAAACTCATCAACAGCCCCAGGAGTTGGAGCTCAGGAGGTAATTTGAGTGATGGGGAGAAGCTGTAAGGATAGATGAAGCTTCACTAATTGGCCTACCTCTCCCCTTCTGCTGTGTGGCCTGGGGGAGAGGGAGATTGGGGGCACCTAATGCAGACTTTTCAGAGTGCAGATGTCTAAAGGAAATGAGCCACAGAGCTGTACAAGGGAAGGGCAGTCCAGTAAGGGGTGGTGTAAAATGTCCAGATATTCAAGGGACAGCAAGGAATTCAATGTGACTAGAACCAGGGTGCAGGAGGGATGGACAAGGAGCTCAGGAAAGAGGTTCAGTGCAATGTTATGGAGGTAAAGATGGAAGTTTTCACTAAATGGGGAATCATAGAGGGTGCTGAACTAGTGATTGAATTTCCGTTTTAAAGAATGAGGCTTGGAGAGTGAGTGTCAAGAGTGGAGGCAGACATAGAAGCCAATTCTCCATCATCCTACCCCTCCTTTCTTTGTCCTTTCATAAGAAACTAAGATGCAACTGTCCTGATTCCCCTCCGCACCCAGATATTTTTTAGGGATCAGTCTACCATATAGAAAAATGTCCATTTGGTCATTTGGTTCTTTCTGTATTCTTTTGGGATAGCTTGTGTGTTACTACAAGCTCATGACAATCCTGTGTTTTGTACATCATTTAAATCCCTACATGTCCATTTGGTACCAAAATAAATAGACAGGCACCTTACAAAGCTCTCCCAGTCATCCAGGGCAGTAGTGATTATTTTGAAACTAGAGCATGGTTTGCTGATTGATCTAATAAAAGGTGTAAGAACAAGAGGGCATCAAGAATGAGTCCAGTTGTAGGCTTTAGGGATTATTTTAGTCTGCTGGGGCAGCCATAATAGAACTCCATTGACTGGGTAACTTATAAACCACAGGAATCTTTTGTCTCTTTTAGTTCTAAATTGTGAATTACCAAGATCAAGATGCTGGCAGATACGGTGTCTAGTGAGGTTCTGCTTTCTAGGTGGTTATCTTTGCACTGTGTCCTCATGTGGTGTAAGTGGTGTGGTCTCATCTCTAAGAGCTCTAATCCCAGCTGTGGAGATTCCAACTCTCCTGATCCAGTTACCACTCCAAGACCCTACCTCCACATGCTGTCACATTCGTGATTTGGTTTCAACATATGAATTTTCATAAGGAGACGCATATTCAGGCTGTTGCAGCAGTTAAGAAAAGGTATATCTTGTACTGAGATGTGGAAGCTTGTAGTAGGACTGGTTGTACAGTAATGGACTAAGTCTTAGGCTTCAACATAACTATCCTCAGACTTGAGCAAGTGGGGCCCCTGCCATAGCCTCCATGCTTCCTTGGGCCACTGCATTGGCATCACTTTTTCAAAAATACCTAAGACCAACGCCATTGTTTTAGTTTTTCACAGTTTATTTCATTGCCCTTGTATTTTGTAAGTCCTAAATGATGTAGTTTCTGAAAAATCCAACAGATTTTGAGGTCAAAAACCTTTTCAGTTCCATTACCTAGAGTGGCACTTAGAGTAATCAGCATCCTCCAAGAATGGCAAAATAAATAAATTCTTTTAAAACATTGTGAAGTCTCTTTTGCACAGGGTGTGGGTCCGCTTAAGCCTTATGCTGAAGTATGAATCTCTAACCATTCATCTGAAAGCTCTGACTCCACAAAAAGATCTACATTGAAAAGATGTAGGTCTTCTATAATGCTAAACCACTTTTAAAGTTGCAGTGAAACTCCTGGGGTGAAAGAAGAAATTAAAGTCTAACATATAAAAAGGATGAAGGCTTTTGGGGTACTCTTGCCTCTTAGCATGAAATGCCAATCAGAATTATTCATGTATTTAATTTGCCTTTTAAATTTGTATTTTTTCCATGAAAATATTTCCAACAAGTAAATAGCTGTGACGGCTGTGCTTGTTTGTGGCATCATGCTGCCAGGTTTTGAACATAAGCTCTTATTTACTCTCATGATGGAGTGAGTGCCCCTCTGTTGCCATTTAAAAGTTTAAACTGAGGTGGACATTGCCAAGTGGAACAGGATGGGTGGAGCTGGTGGTGTCAGCACTGGAGGTGGAGGAAATTATTGGCAGGCTCTAGAATGGGATAATGCTGGCAGATACGGTGTCTAGTGAGGTTCTGCTTTCTAGGTGGTTATCTTTGCACTGTGTCCTCATGTGGTGTAAGTGGTGTGGTCTCATCTCTAAGAGCTCTAATCCCAGCTGTGGAGATTCCAACTCTCCTGATCCAGTTACCACTCCAAGACCCTACCTCCACATGCTGTCACATTCGTGATTTGGTTTCAACATATGAATTTTCATAAGGAGACGCATATTCAGGCTGTTGCAGCAGTTAAGAAAAGGTATATCTTGTACTGAGATGTGGAAGCTTGTAGTAGGACTGGTTGTACAGTAATGGACTAAGTCTTAGGCTTCAACATAACTATCCTCAGACTTGAGCAAGTGGGGCCCCTGCCATAGCCTCCATGCTTCCTTGGGCCACTGCATTGGCATCACTTTTGCAAAAATACCTAAGACCAACGCCCTTGTTTTAGTTTTTCACAGTTTATTTCATTGCCCTTGTATTTTGTAAGTCCTAAATGATGTAGTTTCTGAAAAATCCAACAGATTTTGAGGTCAAAAACCTTTTCAGTTCCATTACCTAGAGTGGCACTTAGAGTAATCAGCATCCTCCAAGAATGGCAAAATAAATAAATTCTTTTAAAACATTGTGAAGTCTCTTTTGCTCAGGGTGTGGGTCCGCTTAAGCCTTATGCTGAAGTATGAATCTCTAACCATTCATCTGAAAGCTCTGACTCCACAAAAAGATCTACATTGAAAAGATGTAGGTCTTCTATAATGCTAAACCACTTTTTAAAGTTGCAGTGAAACTCCCTGGGGTGAAAGAAGAAATTAAAGTCTAACATATAAAAAGGATGAAGGCTTTTGGGGTACTCTTGCCTCTTAGCATGAAATGCCAATCAGAATTATTCATGTATTTAATTTGCCTTTTAAATTTGTATTTTTTCCATGAAAATATTTCCAACAAGTAAATAGCTGTGACGGCTGTGCTTGTTTGTGGCATCATGCTGCCAGGTTTTGAACATAAGCTCTTATTTACTCTCATGATGGAGTGAGTGCCCCTCTGTTGCCATTTAAAAGTTTAAACTGAGGTGGACATTGCCAAGTGGAACAGGATGGGTGGAGCTGGTGGTGTCAGCACTGGAGGTGGAGGAAATTATTGGCAGGCTCTAGAATGGGATAATGTCTCCAAAGTGTTTGGAACTCCTTGCTGAAAAGACCTTGAATAATTTCCATGTATAATTCAGATTGTATAAAGTAATCTGCTTTACTATCAACAAAGAATTGTTTCATTGCACATTTTAAGCAAGGTAGGACCATTTCAAAATGATAAATGGAATCATTTAAAGCCATCCTAACTTTCAAAGTATCAGAAAATGCTTTCTGCCTAAATGCAAAGGAAATCCAAAAAAGATGGGATACACACACACACACACACACACACACACACACAGCTGATTCACTTTGCTGAATAGTAGAAACTAACAGAACATTGTAAAGCAACTATGTTCCAATAAAATTTAAAAAAATACTTTTCATGTCTTCAAGTTAGCCTTAAGAAGGCAAGTGAAAAGCATAGATCAGATATTAACTACTCACCAAGCTATGTGTGACAGGCACAATAAAGAAAAGAAACAGTATGGACCTAACAGAAGCAGAAAATATTAAAAAGAGGTGGAAAGAATGCACAGAACTATACCAAAAAAAAAAAGATTTTAATGACCTGGATGACCACAATGGTGTGATCACTCCCCTAGAGCCAGACATCTTAGAGTGTGAAGTCAAGCGGACCCTAGGAAGCACTGGTTCCAAATTGGGAAAGAAGTATGTCAGGGCTGTATATTGTCACCCTGATTATTTAACTTATATTCAGAGTACATCAAGTCAAATGCTGGGCTGGATGAAGTACAAGCTGGAATCAAGATTGCCAGGAGAATTATCAATAACTTCAGGTATACAGATGACACCACTCTTATGGCAGAAACCAAAGAGGAACTAAAGAGCCTCTTGATGAATGTGAAATAGGAGAGTGAAAAAGCTGGCCTAAAATTCCACATTTGAAAAATGAAGATCATGGCATCAGGTTCCATCACTTCATGGCACATAGATGAGTGAGCAATGGAAACAGTGACAGACTTGATTTTCCTGGGCTCCAAAATCACTGTGGATGGCGACTGTAGCCATGAAATTAAAAGCTGCTTGATCCTTGGAAGAAAAACTGTGACAAACCTAGACAGCATATTCAAAAGCAGAGACATGACTTTGCTTATAAAAGTCCATATAGTCAAAGCTATGGTTTTTCCATGTATGGATGTGACAGCTATACCATAAAGAAGGCATTTAAAGAATTGATGCCTTTAACTGGATGAAATGTGGAACTTGGCAGGCTCTGGGGCTGGGAAAAGACCTTGAATAATTTCCATGTATAATTCAGATTGTATAAAGTAATCTGCTTTACTATCAACAAAGAATTGTTTCATTGCACATTTTAAGCAAGGTAGGACCATTTCAAAATGATAAATGGAATCATTTAAAGCCATCCTAACTTTCAAAGTATCAGAAAATGCTTTCTGCCTAAATGCAAAGGAAATCCAAAAAAGATGGGATACACACACACACACACACACACACACACACAGCTGATTCACTTTGCTGAATAGTAGAAACTAACAGAACATTGTAAAGCAACTATGTTCCAATAAAATTTAAAAAAATACTTTTCATGTCTTCAAGTTAGCCTTAAGAAGGCAAGTGAAAAGCATAGATCAGATATTAACTACTCACCAAGCTATGTGTGACAGGCACAATAAAGAAAAGAAACAGTATGGACCTAACAGAAGCAGAAAATATTAAAAAGAGGTGGAAAGAATGCACAGAACTATACCAAAAAAAAAAAGATTTTAATGACCTGGATGACCACAATGGTGTGATCACTCCCCTAGAGCCAGACATCTTAGAGTGTGAAGTCAAGCGGACCCTAGGAAGCACTGGTTCCAAATTGGGAAAGAAGTATGTCAGGGCTGTATATTGTCACCCTGATTATTTAACTTATATTCAGAGTACATCAAGTCAAATGCTGGGCTGGATGAAGTACAAGCTGGAATCAAGATTGCCAGGAGAATTATCAATAACTTCAGGTATACAGATGACACCACTCTTATGGCAGAAACCAAAGAGGAACTAAAGAGCCTCTTGATGAATGTGAAATAGGAGAGTGAAAAAGCTGGCCTAAAATTCCACATTTGAAAAATGAAGATCATGGCATCAGGTTCCATCACTTCATGGCACATAGATGAGTGAGCAATGGAAACAGTGACAGACTTGATTTTCCTGGGCTCCAAAATCACTGTGGATGGCGACTGTAGCCATGAAATTAAAAGCTGCTTGATCCTTGGAAGAAAAACTGTGACAAACCTAGACAGCATATTCAAAAGCAGAGACATGACTTTGCTTATAAAAGTCCATATAGTCAAAGCTATGGTTTTTCCATGTATGGATGTGACAGCTATACCATAAAGAAGGCTGAATGTGAAAGAATTGATGCCTTTGAACTGTGGTATTGAAGAAAACTCTTGAGGGTCCCTTGGACTGCAAGGAAATCAAACCAGTCAATCCTGAGTATTCATTGGAAGGAATGATGCTGAAGTGAAAACTCCAATGCTTTGGCCACCTGATGCAAAGAGATGACTCATTGGAAAAGAGCCTGATATTGGGAAAAATAGAAGGCAGAAGGAGAAGGGGATGACAGAGGATGAGATGGTTGGATGGCATCACTGAGTCAATGGACAAGGGTTTGAGCAAGCTCCAAGAGCTGGTGAAATACAGGGAAGCCTGGTTTGCTACAGTCCATGGTGGTGCAGAGTCGGACATGAGTGAGCAACTGAACTGAACTGAAGCACTGTGTGAAATGCTTTATATTTATATTCTCACTTAGCTTTTACAGGACAGAAGGCCAAATGCCACTGGGCTCAGAGGAGAGTCAACTTCCTGCTTTAAACAGAGAATGAGGTGGAGTAACTCACTGATTTCCTCAGTAATTCAGCATCAAGATAGGGTAGATCCAGGTGGTTTGTTTTCAGGCTGTTGTTTGTTTGTTTGTTTGTTTTTGCCACCATGCCAGCTGTCTTCCTATACCTTCATTTTTAGGGAACTTCTAAGATTTGTTTCAGTAGTGGTTTTAGAAACAAAGCTACAGGAGTAACTAAGGCTTCATTTTAGGAATTTTACCGCTAGAGTAACACTTTTTAAACCTGATTTTCATCCCCAAGTGGATTTCCTTTTCTTTCATCAAGTTCTGTCTAGCATAGGATCTTGCACGTTTTGTGTGCAGTCAGAAACAATGAATGAATCATTGAACAACAGCAACAAAAGATTGTCTGTATACCTTAAGAGTTTAATGATTTTCACAGGTTTAGTACTTGGCTCCAAAATCACTGTGGATGGCGACTGTAGCCATGAAATTAAAAGCGCTTGATCTTGGAAAGAAAAACTGTGACAAACCTAGACAGCATATTCAAAAGCAGAGACATGACTTTGCTTATAAAAGTCCATATAGTCAAAGCTATGGTTTTCCATGTATGGATGTGACAGCTATACCATAAAGAAGGCTGAATGTGAAAGAATTGATGCCTTTGAACTGTGGTATTGAAGAAAACTCTTGAGGGTCCCTTGGACTGCAAGGAAATCAAACCAGTCAGTCCTGAATATTCATTGGAAGGACTGATGGTGAAGCTGAAGCTCCACCTGATGCAAAGAGATGACTCATTGGAAAAGAGCCTGATATTGGGAAAAATAGAAGGCAGAAGGAGAAGGGGATGACAGAGGATGAGATGGTTGGATGGCATCACTGAGTCAATGGACAAGGGTTTGAGCAAGCTCCAAGAGCTGGTGAAATACAGGGAAGCCTGGTTTGCTACAGTCCATGGTGGTGCAGAGTCGGACATGAGTGAGCAACTGAACTGAACTGAAGCACTGTGTGAAATGCTTTATATTTATATTCTCACTTAGCTTTTACAGGACAGAAGGCCAAATGCCACTGGGCTCAGAGGAGAGTCAACTTCCTGCTTTAAACAGAGAATGAGGTGGAGTAACTCACTGATTTCCTCAGTAATTCAGCATCAAGATAGGGTAGATCCAGGTGGTTTGTTTTCAGGCTGTTGTTTGTTTGTTTGTTTGTTTTTGCCACCATGCCAGCTGTCTTCCTATACCTTCATTTTTAGGGAACTTCTAAGATTTGTTTCAGTAGTGGTTTTAGAAACAAAGCTACAGGAGTAACTAAGGCTTCATTTTAGGAATTTTACCGCTAGAGTAACACTTTTTAAACCTGATTTTCATCCCCAAGTGGATTTCCTTTTCTTTCATCAAGTTCTGTCTAGCATAGGATCTTGCACGTTTTGTGTGCAGTCAGAAACAATGAATGAATCATTGAACAACAGCAACAAAAGATTGTCTGTATACCTTAAGAGTTTAATGATTTTCACAGGTTTAGTACTTGGCTCAGCCATAACTTTTTATAAAATCTCATTTCTCACAATGAGTCCTGGTATGGATGGGGTACTGGATTAACAGTATATGCATCTCCTCCAGTATCTCTGGTCCAGGAATATACCATCAGTTAGATGCTACTCTTCAGGAAGGTATCACCGTCCAGTTTTAGGCATCCACTATTACCAATGCTTGAACCCAGCACCCAAGACAAAAAACCTATTTGCCATTCTCCTTATCACTAAGTACCTCATGAACTTCTTTGTAAAATGGAAAGCAAATGACACTTTGAGCCCCAAGTATCAATGTCAACTTGCATCCTATGTCCAGGAGACTGAAATGTCTGGTACCCTCTTCTTGCAGTGTACATTAACTCAAATAAGTGACTGGAGGTCCCTTTGGGAAACATCAGTTGCTGTAGTAGTACAGGATCTGGGAATCTGGATTTTTCTTCAGGCAGTCTGTTTTTGGTTTGAAAATTGGCTCAGATATGGTAACCAAGCAAGGGCATTTTTATAGAGGCAACTAACCTAGGCTAACTAGTCAGCTGCATCCTCAGTTTATTTCAGTTGTGTGAATCACCATGCCTGGACCTGCAGACATTTTGGGTCAGATGCTTCCCTCCTGGAGACCTCTTTTGGGCATCATCATAATAGGCCTTCCCATTCACCTCTATTCACTAAGTGCCAGCATTCTGACAATCAGCTATGCCTGGTAATTCTGCCAATCAACTATGTTTCCAGACATTGCCAGATGGCCCCTGCAGGGCAGAACTCTCATTAAGAATCAGTGCATCTTTTAATCATCTTTAAACATAGCTTCAGGCTTCCACAGAGTGTTCACATCTCAACTATTTCTATGGATGACTGAAAATAACCAGCATGGTGCTCTGAAATCCCATTTTAGACACTGTTTCCTCTACTCACTACTGTCACCAATTTCCTTTGGTCTGGTTCCCAGGAAACAGAGTCTTGGATAAAGATCTCTGAGAAGGAAGTTATTGCCCTGGATTCTGTACCTGTGAGGAACCCAGGGAAACAGGACCAAAAGGAGGCCTGACACCATTACACAGGCATCTTCTAAGCTGAGATGTTCTCCTTGAGACAAAAGAGCTGGGCTTTATGTACCCACCACACCCACTCAGTGGATGGTCATGGAGAAGGGACACCACTGGTGTAAGGTGCCTTTCTTTAGTTGAGGGAAGTTCCTGAGAAAAGGCCCAGTGAAATGGCATCAGCTGCCAAATCTCTAGGCTTCCCCAGTGGCTCAGGGGGAAGCAATCTGCCTGCAATGCAGGAAGCACAGGAAATGTATAGTTGATCCCTAGGTCTAGAAGATCTCCTGGAGGAGGAAGCAGCAATCCCCTTCAGTATTTCTGCCTGAAAAATCTCATGGACAAAGGAACCTGGTGTGCTACAACCCAGAGGATCTCAAACCCTCTCATCTTTTGGGAATGTCTCAGTCCTGAAAGAAGTATCTGAGCAGCACAACAGAACATCCATTAATGATATAAATAAAATTTTCATAAAAGAGATAACCCATGAAAACATACTATATAGACCAGGGATCTCTACTCAATGCTCTCTGGTGACCTAAATGGGATGGAAATGCAAAACAGAGGAGATATATATATATGCATAACAATTCACTTTGCTAACACAATACTATCAATCAACTACATTCCAATAAAAATTAATGAAAAAAAGAAATGAGAACTCCAAAGCTACAGACTTTACCTAACTTCACTAGCACCTAGTAGTATTTCATCCACCTCTTATTCTGCCACGGGTCAGATGCTTCCCTCCTGGAGACCTCTTTTGGGCATCATCATAATAGGCCTTCCCATTCACCTCTATTCACTAAGTGCCAGCATTCTGACAATCAGCTATGCCTGGTAATTCTGCCAATCAACTATGTTTCCAGACATTGCCAGATGGCCCCTGCAGGGCAGAACTCTCATTAAGAATCAGTGCATCTTTTAATCATCTTTAAACATAGCTTCAGGCTTCCACAGAGTGTTCACATCTCAACTATTTCTATGGATGACTGAAAATAACCAGCATGATGCTCTGAAATCCCATTTTAGACACTGTTTCCTCTACTCACTACTGTCACCAATTTCCTTTGGTCTGGTTCCCAGGAAACAGAGTCTTGGATAAAGATCTCTGAGAAGGAAGTTATTGCCCTGGATTCTGTACCTGTGAGGAACCCAGGGAAACAGGACCAAAAGGAGGCCTGACACCATTACACAGGCATCTTCTAAGCTGAGATGTTCTCCTTGAGACAAAAGAGCTGGGCTTTATGTACCCACCACACCCACTCAGTGGATGGTCATGGAGAAGGGACACCACTGGTGTAAGGTGCCTTTCTTTAGTTGAGGGAAGTTCCTGAGAAAAGGCCCAGTGAAATGGCATCAGCTGCCAAATCTCTAGGCTTCCCCAGTGGCTCAGGGGGAAGCAATCTGCCTGCAATGCAGGAAGCACAGGAAATGTATAGTTGATCCCTAGGTCTAGAAGATCTCCTGGAGGAGGAAGCAGCAATCCCCTTCAGTATTTCTGCCTGAAAAATCTCATGGACAAAGGAACCTGGTGTGCTACAACCCAGAGGATCTCAAACCCTCTCATCTTTTGGGAATGTCTCAGTCCTGAAAGAAGTATCTGAGCAGCACAACAGAACATCCATTAATGATATAAATAAAATTTTCATAAAAGAGATAACCCATGAAAACATACTATATAGACCAGGGATCTCTACTCAATGCTCTCTGGTGACCTAAATGGGATGGAAATGCAAAACAGAGGAGATATATATATATGCATAACAATTCACTTTGCTAACACAATACTATCAATCAACTACATTCCAATAAAAATTAATGAAAAAAAGAAATGAAAAACTCCAAAGCTACAGACTTTACCTAACTTCACTAGCACCTAGTAGTATTTCATCCACCTCTTATTCTGCCACCATGAGCACACAATAGTTCATCAAATATCAAAAACTGTTCACACAACATGGCTTCCCTGGTGGTCCAGTGGGTAAGGACACCGCCTTGCAGTGCAAGGGGCACCGGTTGGATCCCTGGCCTGGGAAGATCCCACATGCCACGAGCGGCTGGACAGATGTGTCCAATTACCAACCTGGAGCCCTGGAGCTCATGCGCCCAGAGCCGGCGCTCTGCGACAACAGAGGCCACCGCGATGGGAGGTCCACACGGGCCAAAGAACAAAGATGGATGAAAATGGACAAATGAAAGACCGGTAGAAGTGGCGCGCCTGCTCCCCTCTTTCCCTACCCCGCCCCCTACAAAATAAATAAATAAATCTTTAAAAAAAAAAAAAACAACTGTTTACACAACATGAAGTGGGCAACACTGCAGTTTACTAATTAGATCATCTGCTTTGGTGCTAGTGTATGTAACCATGCAAATGTTCATGCATTCTGATTCATTTTTGCCAATTAGAAAATGTACATAAGGGAGTGTTTTGATGGAGAGGATTCATTAAGATCTGAAAACTTTATTCAGTGTCTAAATGAATTCTGTGGATGGCTAAATAGTATTTTATGATCTTAAAAATGTACAATATTTTTATTTTTTTAAAATCATTTTTATTGGAGTATACTTGCTTCACAATGTTGTATTAGTTTCTACTGTATAGCAGAATAAGTCAAACATATATAAATATCCCCTCACTTTTGGACTTCTTTAAAATAGGTAACTAATGAGAACATACTGTATAGCACAGAAAATAATGCATTATGAGTAGTATTACTGAACTCAAGCTGAAAGCTCATGATCTAAGATATATTACCTATTTTGTTATTGTTACATAACTAACAGTATAACTAAATTCATATAAAGCTATGTAATTCCTTGTTATTAGTAATAACAATCCAAATTTAAGTAACTGTTTAGAATATTCAATTGTATCTTCTTAAATAAATAATTAGCCAAGCTTCCCCTGCAGAAGTACAGCTGTACCACTTGGGAGTAGAAACTCTAAAACTGACAAAACTATATATCCCAATAGTTTTTCTTTTTAAAGGTTTTTGTTATATGATCATGCTGCTCATATAACTAGCTTAATACAGTTATTGGTATATTTTAAATTTTAAAGCACTTTTTCAGAAATTTATTCCAAAAAGATTCCCATGATGAAAATTGGTACATTATATGACATGCCACTTTTTATCATGTGAGATTCAAACTTTTAAAAAATATAAATATTTTCAATCAGTTTGACTATTTCCATATTTGTAAAAAGCAAAACAAT
This sequence comes from Tragulus kanchil, assembly GCA_022376925.1. Lineage (NCBI taxonomy): Eukaryota > Metazoa > Chordata > Mammalia > Artiodactyla > Tragulidae > Tragulus > Tragulus kanchil. The sequence continues at coordinate 72,572,338 of JAIOJX010000005.1, read as the reverse complement.
CTTAGTGGTTTTATAAAAATTTTATTAGTGAAGACCTTGAGGAAAAGAAAATTTTTCATACTTAAAATATTTCAAGTCAAGCTTTTAATTTCTAATTAACACTTCTATTACTATCCTAAATTCCAGTGGCACTGGTAATAGTGCTAAAAAATCTATGGTAGATTTCCCATAGTTTATCTCATTGATTCTTAAGTTGCCTTAAATGCAGGAATAAATAATGGAATTTTTTGAAATAAGCAATGTCAGCAACAGTCACCATTTAGAGAAACAGAACTAGTATGCAGGCTCTCATGGTCTATCAATACATGGATGTTTTCTCTTATGAACTTTTAAGTTTATGTTAATACTTTTTTCATGTTTAATTAATCACTTGTATTAAAAGTTATTTTTCAATTTATTTCTCCTTACATGTTACTTTTATTTTGTTTCTATTCATTTACCATCTACATTTCGTAAACTGCTTACATAATCTATTTAACATTCTCTATTTTCAGCCCTCATGCACTATTTTATTTAAAATGCTGTTATGTGTTTGTATTAAAGTAATAATGGGTGATTACTAAATTCATATAAAGCTATGTAATTCCTTGTTATTAGTAATAACAATCCAAATTTAAGTAACTGTTTAGAATATTCAATTGTATCTTCTTAAATAAATAATTAGCCAAGCTTCCCCTGCAGAAGTACAGCTGTACCACTTGGGAGTAGAAACTCTAAAACTGACAAAACTATATATCCCAATAGTTTTTCTTTTTAAAAGTTGTGGTTATATGATCATGCTGCTCATATAACTAGCTTAATACAGTTAGTTGTATATTTTAAATTTTAAAGCACTTTTTTCAGAAATTTATTCCAAAAAGCTTCCCATGATGAAACTTGGTACATTATATGACATGCCACTTTTTATCCTGTGAGATTCAAACTTTTCAAAAATATAAATATTTTCAATCAGTTTGACTATTTCCATATTTGTAAAAAGCAAAACAATCTTAGTGGTTTTATAAAAATTTTATTAGTGAAGACCTTGAGGAAAAGAAAATTTTTCATACTTAAAATATTTCAAGTCAAGCTTTTAATTTCTAATTAACACTTCTATTACTATCCTAAATTCCAGTGGCACTGGTAATAGTGCTAAAAAATCTATGGTAGATTTCCCATAGTTTATCTCATTGATTCTTAAGTTGCCTTAAATGCAGGAATAAATAATGGAATTTTTTGAAATAAGCAATGTCAGCAACAGTCACCATTTAGAGAAACAGAACTAGTATGCAGGCTCTCATGGTCTATCAATACATGGATGTTTTTCTCTTATGAACTTTTAAGTTTATGTTAATACTTTTTTCATGTTTAATTAATCACTTGTATTAAAAGTTATTTTTCAATTTATTTCTCCTTACATGTTACTTTTATTTTGTTTCTATTCATTTACCATCTACATTTCGTAAACTGCTTACATAATCTATTTAACATTCTCTATTTTCAGCCCTCATGCACTATTTTATTTAAAATGCTGTTATGTGTTTGTATTAAAGTAATAATGGGTGATTACTAAATACATACGTATGCATTTATTATTCAATGCATTTAGAATATAATTTATTTAACTAGGAAGTGAATTATGTGAGGCAGATGTTAAGGGCTTTATTTTTTATTTTAATAAATAATTTTGGATTATTATATATTCTACTATATTTCAATCTGACGTATATAACAGAGGCTCCTTATATAATATTATTAAACTTTTGTGTGATTCCTCTTGATTTATCTAAGTGTTCATAAAATTTACATATTTCCAGAGGGATTTCATATTTAATCATGCTATATATTTACACTGACAGCAGTGCTAATTTTCCATCTAGTGCCAAGAACAAATATTAGTACACATACGTACAGAGACGTGTTCACATTTTAGAGCCAGCTTTTAATCTCTGTTGAAATGTTGATCAAATGCAGTTGGAAACAGCAACCTTCTGTCTGTCCAAAAACTGCTAAAAGGTAAGTAGATACCTTCCTTTACCTTCCAATTTAGTAAAATATGTGTTGTTCATGAAGTTTAGGATGAGTCATATCACAAATTTATTTTCACTAGGCTACAAATAAATTCTTAAACTATCAGAGATTGCCTTTGAGTCGACCATGGGACATGGGTCACCTGAAAGAGTTTTCAGATATCAGCTTTGTTGACTCAGACCTTCATTCCAGAAAAGGCACCTAGGGAAAGAACCGTCTTTAGACTGTTTCAGAGAACCAAGGTTCCTGTGAATATCTACTGCATCAGAGATGATGCTTTCTGTGTTTCCGACTATGGTCTGGTTAAAAGAGAAGTCAATATCTAAGAAACAACAAAGGAGAATGCAGAGACTTTCACATTGCTGCAAAAGGCACAGGGTGTGTCTCAGATGACATGGCAAAATGACGTTCTTCTGGAAAAGCGGATATCTAATACCCTCTGAAAAATCCAATTTAGGGGCTTTCCTGGTGGTCTAGTGGGTAAGGGCACCGCCTTGTAGTGCAAGGGCACCGGTTCGATCCCTGGTATGGCAGGATACTACGTGCCGCGGCTGGACTGATGTGTTATGCGCAGGATGACATAATTTTTTCTATTTAACATTTCGTAAACTGCTTACATAATCTATTTAACATTCTCTATTTTCAGCCCTCATGCACTATTTTATTTAAAATGCTGTTATGTGTTTGTATTAAAGTAATAATGGGTGATTACTAAATACATACGTATGCATTTATTATTCAATGCATTTAGAATATAATTTATTTAACTAGGAAGTGAATTATGTGAGGCAGATGTTAAGGGCTTTATTTTTTATTTTAATAAATAATTTTGGATTATTATATATTCTACTATATTTCAATCTGACGTATATAACAGAGGCTCCTTATATAATATTATTAAACTTTTGTGTGATTCCTCTTGATTTATCTAAGTGTTCATAAAATTTACATATTTCCAGAGGGATTTCATATTTAATCATGCTATATATTTACACTGACAGCAGTGCTAATTTTCCATCTAGTGCCAAGAACAAATATTAGTACACATACGTACAGAGACGTGTTCACATTTTAGAGCCAGCTTTTAATCTCTGTTGAAATGTTGATCAAATGCAGTTGGAAACAGCAACCTTCTGTCTGTCCAAAAACTGCTAAAAGGTAAGTAGATACCTTCCTTTACCTTCCAATTTAGTAAAATATGTGTTGTTCATGAAGTTTAGGATGAGTCATATCACAAATTTATTTTCACTAGGCTACAAATAAATTCTTAAACTATCAGAGATTGCCTTTGAGTCGACCATGGGACATGGGTCACCTGAAAGAGTTTTCAGATATCAGCTTTGTTGACTCAGACCTTCATTCCAGAAAAGGCACCTAGGGAAAGAACCGTCTTTAGACTGTTTCAGAGAACCAAGGTTCCTGTGAATATCTACTGCATCAGAGATGATGCTTTCTGTGTTTCCGACTATGGTCTGGTTAAAAGAGAAGTCAATATCTAAGAAACAACAAAGGAGAATGCAGAGACTTTCACATTGCTGCAAAAGGCACAGGGTGTGTCTCAGATGACATGGCAAAATGACGTTCTTCTGGAAAAGCGGATATCTAATACCCTCTGAAAAATCCAATTTAGGGGCTTTCCTGGTGGTCTAGTGGGTAAGGGCACCGCCTTGTAGTGCAAGGGGCACCGGTTCGATCCCTGGTATGGCAGGATACTACGTGCCGCCGAGCGGCTGGACTGATGTGTCCAATTACCGAGCCGGAGCTCTGGAGCGCATGCACCCAGAGCCGGTGCTCTGTGAGAACAGAGGCCACTGCAATGGGAGGCCCAGGGATGAATATAGATAAATGAAAGACCAATAGAAGTGGCCCACCCGCCCCTCTCTCTCCCCAACCCGACCCCCCCCAATCCAATATAATTTCAAAAGAAAATCATGCAGTCTTTTGTTTGTTTGTTTGCCACTTCTATTGATCTTTCATTCATTTATCTTTGTTTTTTGGCCTGTGTGGGCCTCCCATCGCAGTGGCCTCTCATTGCAGAGCACCGACTCTGGGCAGATGCGCTCCAGAGCTCTGGCTCGATAGCCTGACACATCTGCCCAGCTGCTCCATGACACATGGAATCTTCCCAGGCCAGTGATTGAATTGGCACCCTTTACACAGCAAGGCAGTGTCCTTACTCACTGGACCACCAAGGAAGCCCTCGCATAGTTGTTTGATTCAGCCTTTTTGATCTGTGTAGTGGGAGCATTTGATTTGGCCATTGTACCAGTTCTCCAGGGGAATATGGGCTATGAAACAGGGTATTTTAACATGCATAAATATTTTATACACGTGTAGAATTACTCTTCAATAAATTAAGTGAGTAGAACATTTAAAATTCTGTCTAGAAATTTCTACTGTGGATGGTGTCATTTTCCTAGGGAAGAAAAAAGTAGTGTTTGTAGAGTGAATAATAGGGAATAATATCTCACCACCAGGAAGGTCAATTGTATATATGTAAGTCACCTATTCAGACCATTGGGGATTAATATATGTGTGCATTATATAGTATATATAAAGCATATATATTATAATAACACATTTATGCACACACATGCCCCCTAAAGATTTTGGAGAAATTCTCATAAAGGTATGTCTTCTATTTAATTTCATGTAAGATTGAAAAATGTGAGTTAGAGCATCCCATTTATGCTCTTCATGAAAGAATGGTTCATTATTACTTTTCCAACCAAAATTCAATAGTTGGTGATGTATTTAATCGCATCCTAAGGAAAACTAGAATTGGAGCCAGGAAACATAGTTGGGAAACCTTAAAAAGTTATTTAATCTCTCTTTCAGTCTGCCTACCCCACAGAGTAGATCCACAGATGAAATATAGATAGAAAAGTGCTTTGGAATAATAAAGTAACACATAAATATAAGATGATATTTCTTTGGTTGTTGCCCTATGAAAGTGAACCATTAGAAATCCGATGCCAGACATATACACACATTCAGCAATATAACATCGATATTTTGAAAACCTCATTCTAGATAATACATCTTTTGTTGTTCACTAGTATCATACACTATGCCACATTAAACAGGATGCAATGAGCTCAGTAACAGGGCTTTTAATGCCATAAAAATAGGACAGTGGCGCCCAGTTCTATAGACTAGAACATAATTCCTTGAAACTTATGAGTCATTCAGCAGCTCTTATATATTCAATGTATAAGAACTGTGCCACAGAATCTTCCCAGGCCAGTGATTGAATTGGCACCCTTTACACAGCAAGGCAGTGTCCTTACTCACTGGACCACCAAGGAAGCCCTCGCATAGTTGTTTGATTCAGCCTTTTTGATCTGTGTAGTGGGAGCATTTGATTTGGCCATTGTACCAGTTCTCCAGGGGAATATGGGCTATGAAACAGGGTATTTTAACATGCATAAATATTTTATACACGTGTAGAATTACTCTTCAATAAATTAAGTGAGTAGAACATTTAAAATTCTGTCTAGAAATTTCTACTGTGGATGGTGTCATTTTCCTAGGGAAGAAAAAAGTAGTGTTTGTAGAGTGAATAATAGGGAATAATATCTCACCACCAGGAAGGTCAATTGTATATATGTAAGTCACCTATTCAGACCATTGGGGATTAATATATGTGTGCATTATATAGTATATATAAAGCATATATATTATAATAACACATTTATGCACACACATGCCCCCTAAAGATTTTGGAGAAATTCTCATAAAGGTATGTCTTCTATTTAATTTCATGTAAGATTGAAAAATGTGAGTTAGAGCATCCCATTTATGCTCTTCATGAAAGAATGGTTCATTATTACTTTTCCAACCAAAATTCAATAGTTGGTGATGTATTTAATCGCATCCTAAGGAAAACTAGAATTGGAGCCAGGAAACATAGTTGGGAAACCTTAAAAAGTTATTTAATCTCTCTTTCAGTCTGCCTACCCCACAGAGTAGATCCACAGATGAAATATAGATAGAAAAGTGCTTTGGAATAATAAAGTAACACATAAATATAAGATGATATTTCTTTGGTTGTTGCCCTATGAAAGTGAACCATTAGAAATCCGATGCCAGACATATACACACATTCAGCAATATAACATCGATATTTTGAAAACCTCATTCTAGATAATACATCTTTTGTTGTTCACTAGTATCATACACTATGCCACATTAAACAGGATGCAATGAGCTCAGTAACAGGGCTTTTAATGCCATAAAAATAGGACAGTGGCGCCCAGTTCTATAGACTAGAACATAATTCCTTGAAACTTATGAGTCATTCAGCAGCTCTTATATATTCAATGTATAAGAACTGTGCCACATTCCTACCCCCCAACCCCTGTTCCCAGAAGGTAGCACACATATCTCTATACCTTTAAAATGTAATCTTTTTATGGCAGAGAGTGTCATGTGGTTGGTTCATTTTTATATATCCAATAACTCTAATAATGCTGGCTTATAAGTTTTGTATAGGTGGAAGATCAGCTTTGCTTTTCGGAATTTTTAATGTGAATTTGTTCATTCATTCATTCAACAGTGTAATTAAGCAATTAGTATGTGTCCATCTTGAAAGATTATAATCAAAAATGGAAAGCAGGCAGGCAAAGAAGTAACTACAGATCTCTTTGAAAGCAAATCTCTATAAAGTGTTATGGTTCATATAAATGAAATTACAGTTGACTCTAGAACAACTAAGGTCTGAACTGTGCAGGTCCACTTATACGTGGGCTTTTTTCAGTAGTTAATACTACAATGCTACCTTATGGGATGTGCAATTGGTTTAATCTGCAGAAACAAAAGCACAGACAGGAGAAATTGTGGATAGGAAGTAATTGTGTGTATTTGAATGCACGGAGGGGAAGGCTGTCACCCTTAACTCCCACATTGTTACAGGGTCAACTGTACTTAATTCTCCATGGAGGTCACAAAAGTCCTCGGTACATAACAAGTTCAATCTGGGATAATGAGTAAGTGTTTTGATTGAGAACAGTAATTGTGGTCATCATAGTGCTGAGAAATGATTCTTAATGAGTCTGTCACATTTCTGTGTGTCTTACTGGCTTCCTTTGAAAATATTTTTGCAAAGTGTTTATGTAGCAAATGACTGTGGGTAATAGAGATAGTGTGTCTTTTTTGGAACAAAGGGCAGTCGTGTTGAAATGGTCAGGCTTCCCAAGCATAGCTTCTGTAATGCTCAGGGAACTAGTAGAAGAAAGTTTTAGTGCTCTGGCTGCTGCTATTTAGCTTCTTGTCTCTGATTCACAAGTCACACGTCTTCTGCCAGCATCCTGAACACTGGCAGGGCTACTTATTAGCTAGCACATGGGCTGGTATCACAGTCTTTCACAGGTTTTGGTGGATTTGTCGATGAAGATGAGATTCTGAGACACAACTTTCTGAAAAAGGAAATAAAAGGCTATTCTGATAGTTAAAGGAATTTGAGGGAAGTCCATGGGGAAATTTGGGAACAAACGTGTTTCCTGGTGGATGGAACCACAAAAGGTCCTCTGTTTTGTTGCTTTTTAAAGGTGCAGAATTGGAAGATGGTTGCTGTCTGGTTTCAGGGAAGTATTAATAGGTTCAAATATTGAGTGGTGCCATAGTTGGGCTATCTCTTCTCATAGAAGCGGAACTTCCTTTGGGATCTGCTTGTCAGTCTCAAGTACACCAATTATGAAAACTAAGACTAAGATGAATCCTGGGCTGAAAGTTCTCCTCTCTGTTCATCAATAGTTACTGGGAGTGTAGTAAAAACAGATTTGGACAACAACATTATGAATGAGAGGGAAAGCAAGGTAACTACAGATCTCTTTGAAAGCAAATCTCTATAAAGTGTTATGGTTCATATAAATGAAATTACAGTTGACTCTAGAACAACTAAGGTCTGAACTGTGCAGGTCCACTTATACGTGGGCTTTTTTCAGTAGTTAATACTACAATGCTACCTTATGGGATGTGCAATTGGTTTAATCTGCAGAAACAAAAGCACAGACAGGAGAAATTGTGGATAGGAAGTAATTGTGTGTATTTGAATGCACGGAGGGGAAGGCTGTCACCCTTAACTCCCACATTGTTACAGGGTCAACTGTACTTAATTCTCCATGGAGGTCACAAAAGTCCTCGGTACATAACAAGTTCAATCTGGGATAATGAGTAAGTGTTTTGATTGAGAACAGTAATTGTGGTCATCATAGTGCTGAGAAATGATTCTTAATGAGTCTGTCACATTTCTGTGTGTCTTACTGGCTTCCTTTGAAAATATTTTTGCAAAGTGTTTATGTAGCAAATGACTGTGGGTAATAGAGATAGTGTGTCTTTTTTGGAACAAAGGGCAGTCGTGTTGAAATGGTCAGGCTTCCCAAGCATAGCTTCTGTAATGCTCAGGGAACTAGTAGAAGAAAGTTTTAGTGCTCTGGCTGCTGCTATTTAGCTTCTTGTCTCTGATTCACAAGTCACACGTCTTCTGCCAGCATCCTGAACACTGGCAGGGCTACTTATTAGCTAGCACATGGGCTGGTATCACAGTCTTTCACAGGTTTTGGTGGATTTGTCGATGAAGATGAGATTCTGAGACACAACTTTCTGAAAAAGGAAATAAAAGGCTATTCTGATAGTTAAAGGAATTTGAGGGAAGTCCATGGGAATTGGTAACAAACGTGTTTCCTGGTGGATGGAACCACAAAAGGTCCTCTGTTTTGTTGCTTTTTAAAGGTGCAGAATTGGAAGATGGTTGCTGTCTGGTTTCAGGGAAGTATTAATAGGTTCAAATATTGAGTGGTGCCATAGTTGGGCTATCTCTTCTCATAGAAGCGGAACTTCCTTTGGGATCTGCTTGTCAGTCTCAAGTACACCAATTATGAAAACTAAGACTAAGATGAATCCTGGGCTGAAAGTTCTCCTCTCTGTTCATCAATAGTTACTGGGAGTGTAGCAAAAACAGATTTGGACAACAACATTATGAATGAGAGGGAAACAGGTGAATCCTAAGAACTCTGGCTGAGTTGGGAAATGAGGGGTTGGGGTAACTGATGCTTGTTAATTAAGGAATAGAAATAGTTGGATCTTTTTAGATTGTCCTACAGTCTGTCCTCATTAACTTGATACAACTAGGGAAGGCAGAAAAAGGACTACTGTGAGTTATGACTGCCCTACAGAAACTCTGGGGAGATTTGACTGGCTGGACAGACTTCTATGTAGGAGCCATAGATGAGTCATTGACTAGTATGTGAGGTCCTGCTGCCCCAGATTATGTATAAAATGCTGATGTGCAACCTATTAGAAAATGAGAAAGGACTCAAACAATTGCAGATGGATTTTAGAATCAGTCTTGCCACTTTGCAAATTTCCCTTAGACCCTACAACTGGATAAAGATATATGGGATTTTGCAGCCAGAGATCAAACACTGGAACTTCTGAGAGGGAGTACTGAATCCAAGGCCCTGCACTACCAGAGAAATTCTAACACTTGGGAGGATTAAACAGGGAGAACCCCCACAAACGCAAGCACCTCTATACAAGACCTGGCATCACCCAACCACCAGTAGCACCCTGTGCAGGACTCCTTATCCAAACAACAAAGACAAATATGCAAATCCAGTCATCAGAAGACAGGATTACCACCTAACTCAGTCCTGCCCATAAGAGGAGAAAAAAAAGTAACTCTGCCACACTCTTTAAGAAGTGTACACAAACCACTGGAACAACTTTATGAGGGCAGAAACCAAAAGGAAGAAGGAATTCAACCTGGGAAATGGAGACCTCCAAAGCAATCAGTTAAAAAATTAATAATAATAATGAAAAGGCAGAGAAATACTGAACAAATGAAAGAAAAACCTAGAAACACACAAGTCCAAATAAGAGGAACTAGACAAACTATATGAAAGATAATTCAGAATAATGATAGTAAAGATTATACAAAAGACAAGGAAGCCTGATGTGCTGCAGTCTATGTGGTGACAAAATGTCAGGTATGATTGAGTGACTGAACTGAACTAAACTAAACTGAATTAAACTGTAAAACCCCTTACTTCCATAATACAGCCTTCCGTGTCTCTTTGGAAAATCAGCTGTTGGCCTACCATGTAGTTCTTTATGAAATTGGTCACCTGACTCAGGGCAGCTTTTGTGACTCTCTGGCCCATATTTCCATATGGAAAATGGCCCATATTTTGGGCATTCAACTTGAAGGGAGTGGCTAATGAGGTTGGACATTTTCAACAGACCTCACTAATCAAATGGAAATGGTATATTCGAGAAAGTAGTCGGTCTCTCCCCAGTGCAATCTCAGCTTTACACACAAATAGTAGCCCTTTGCCTTCAACTGTCGGTTTCACTGCCTGGAACAAAGCTACTGGGCTCAGTGGGGGCTCTTATTTTTACGGTGCTTTTCTTAGTGCAGTTGGATGATGTTTCAGCTGAGCTGAAATCTGATGATGACCACTGGGCTCCTGCAATTGTGAAACCTCCCAGGCTGCCATCAGAATTAAAAAGAGATATGATCACTCAACATACCTAATAGAACTTAAAGCCTTTCCCCTGTTCTTATTGTCTCATGGATTCTGGTTATTGGTTTAGCTTATTTGTCTTCCATTTTGGAAACTATAGACTGAGATATTAAAGACACCTTCTGGGAAAGCTATGAAATATGGCCATAAATTATGGCTGCTAATGAGTCATCTGAGGCCCATACTTTGATGAGGCACACTGAAATCACACTGCTGATCAAGCCGTGATCACCTGGATCACCACCATTGTGGCCTGGATGTATAATAGCCCCAAACATGGCGACATATCCACCATTATAAAATAGGCACAAAGTTAACAACTCCACGTTGCTGATGCAGAGGTCACTGCTGCATAGGATTCGTTCTGTTTGGTTCCAGGACCTGCAGGAGGAAGAGCATGGGAGAAGTCAGGATTGCAGGCTCTTCTCTGCTGCTTGGAAGTCTGTTGAGACTCTTGTTTGTTGTTGTTTAGTCATTACTTTGTGTCTGACTTTTTGCAACACCATGAACTGTTCTTCTGTGTTATTGAAATAAACTGGATCCCACATCTAAAACAGCTACTTCATCATTGTATGGCTGTGACTGTTACAAGACCAGAGTGATACAGTGTAAATTGGTCAACTCAGATTAATCATCCCTCATGGAAGGCAAAACAAAAAACAAACAAATTTAGAAGCACAGATTTTGCTAATCTGGCTTGATTCTATCAGCAACCCATTTGAGGAAGACCTTGATGATTGATTATTTATACTTACCTGTGCTCAGAGATACCAAGAGGCTATCTTTGTCCAGTCTGGAAAGATGTAGCCTACTTCTAATTTTAACTGCAATATGAAATTGAGAAAGTCTGTTTCTATTTTTCCTACTTTAAGCTAGTGTCCTTCTAAATACGGTGTGTCCATAATATTGAAGGACAGAGGGGGGTATCGAAGATTGGTTCTTCCTGGTGGTTCTGGGGGAATCTGATCTTCAGGAAGCTGTGTTTAGGTGTTGATGTGCTGTGTGACACAGATGAGAAATAAGTAACATATCTCTGGAACAGGTTGTATATCTGAGTTCACACTTGGCATGTGCAAGGTATGAAGTGTGGCACCTGGATGACTGAGCCTGGTAGAGTCTGTTTTTACAAAGATCTAATTTTTTTTTTTTTAATGAACTCTAACAATGGTACATTTATCATCATAGATTGGCTCCTTAGATCTTAAGTACTCAACAGATGAGGTTTTTTGATCCTATGTCACTTTCTCCACAGTTTTATATTCATTTTTGGATTTTAATCATACTTAGACTGAATATTACTGGTTTGTGAGAAAAAAAAGGACCTTACATTGTACATAATCTTGGTGTTTCAATTATATCATTGTACTAATTATTTTCCTGTCTTGATTTTACAGATTAGAAGTTTAATCCAATGAAATTGTTCGACTTTACATGTAAGCAAGATTGGTGATCTAACTAATGTTTGTCTCTTTTTCATTCCTTGTATTTTCCATTTCAGGGATCATCCCAATTATCTGGATTCCCTGAATATGTTAAAATAGTAGAAGTTGGACCTAGGGATGGATTGCAGAATGAAAAGGTAGTTTATTATTAATTTTGTACAGTTTATTTAAAATGCTGAATCTAAATATTTACTCAGAATCTATAGACTTATATGGATATCATGCATAGATTATTGTGTTTTTTCTTAGTTGCTGCTTGAATTTATGCATCTTAAATACTATTTACTTTCAGTTAGAAATTAATTTTCTATTTATGTGCAATAGACTGTATGCAAATAACATGTGATTTTTAATGTTTTCTTAGGTTATAGTTCCTACAGATATAAAAATTGAATTTATCAATCAACTTTCCCAAACTGGCTTGTCTGTAATAGAGGTAACAAGCTTTGTGTCTTCCAGATGGATACCTCAGGTATGTAAATTCACAGTTTCTTAGTTAAGTTGATGCTTAATTCAACATTGCTAAGATTACTGAACAGAGTAGTATACCTTGTGATACTAACCTGATAGAATTACTAGTCTTAGGTGGCACCAGTGGTAAAGAACCTACTTGTCAATGCAGGAGACATGAGATACAGGTTCGATACTTGAGTTGAAATGATCCTCTGGGGCTTCCCTGGTGGTCCAGTGGGTAAGGACACCGCCTTGTAGTGCAAGGGGCGCCGGTTCGATCCCTGGCCTGGGAAGATCCCACGTGCCGGAGTGGCTGGACCGATGTGTCCGATTACCGAGCCGGAGCTCTGGGCGCGTGTGCCCAGGGCCGGTGCTCTGTGACAACAGAGGCCACTGCGATGAGAGGCCCACAAGAGCCAAAGAACTAAAAGAAAAGGAATGAATGACCCGCCCATACTCAACAGATGAGGTTTTTTGATCCTATGTCACTTTCTCCACAGTTTTATATTCATTTTTGGATTTTAATCATACTTAGACTGAATATTACTGGTTTGTGAGAAAAAAAAGGACCTTACATTGTACATAATCTTGGTGTTTCAATTATATCATTGTACTAATTATTTTCCTGTCTTGATTTTACAGATTAGAAGTTTAATCCAATGAAATTGTTCGACTTTACATGTAAGCAAGATTGGTGATCTAACTAATGTTTGTCTCTTTTCATTCCTTGTATTTTCCATTTCAGGGATCATCCCAATTATCTGGATTCCCTGAATATGTTAAAATAGTAGAAGTTGGACCTAGGGATGGATTGCAGAATGAAAAGGTAGTTTATTATTAATTTTGTACAGTTTATTTAAAATGCTGAATCTAAATATTTACTCAGAATCTATAGACTTATATGGATATCATGCATAGATTATTGTGTTTTTTCTTAGTTGCTGCTTGAATTTATGCATCTTAAATACTATTTACTTTCAGTTAGAAATTAATTTTCTATTTATGTGCAATAGACTGTATGCAAATAACATGTGATTTTTAATGTTTTCTTAGGTTATAGTTCCTACAGATATAAAAATTGAATTTATCAATCAACTTTCCCAAACTGGCTTGTCTGTAATAGAGGTAACAAGCTTTGTGTCTTCCAGATGGATACCTCAGGTATGTAAATTCACAGTTTCTTAGTTAAGTTGATACTTAATTCAACATTGCTAAGATTACTGAACAGAGTAGTATACCTTGTGATACTAACCTGATAGAATTACTAGTCTTAGGTGGCACCAGTGGTAAAGAACCTACTTGTCAATGCAGGAGACATGAGATACAGGTTCGATACTTGAGTTGAAATGATCCTCTGGGGCTTCCCTGGTGGTCCAGTGGGTAAGGACACCGCCTTGCAGTGCAAGGGGCGCCGGTTCGATCCCTGGCCTGGGAAGATCCCATGTGCCGCGGAGTGGCTGGACCGATGTGTCCGATTACCGAGCCGGAGCTCTGGAGCGCGTGTGCCCAGGGCCGGTGCTCTGTGACAACAGAGGCCACTGCGATGAGAGGCCCACAAGAGCCAAAGAACAAAGATGGATGAAAATAGACAAATGAAAGACCAATAGAAGTGACCCGCCCATCCCCATCCCTCCCTCCCACACCCCCAAATAAATAAATAAGTAAAAAAAAAAAAAGAAATGATCCCCTGGAGGAGGCAATGGCAACCCACTTCAATATTCTTGCCTGGAAAATCCCATGGACAGAGTAGCCTGCAGGGTTATATCCATGGAGTTGCAGAGTCGGCATGACTGAAGCAAATTAGCACACAATTACCAGCTTGTTATATTCTTACAAAATATTGGTCCATACACTAAGGTATGATTAAATAAAAACCATCTTTAATTAAATATATTTGCTGAGCCCTAACATGTTATTTGGAGTTAATTATTAAAAAGTTGTTTGGAACTCCATCCTAAACCTACAAGACTGTATGGTACAATACAATGAGTAGGGGATAAGATTCTCAACAGCAGTTTAGAGTCCTGCCTTCCATTTACCATTTTACTGACTTTATGAGTGATCAAATGTCCCCAGCTGATTTACCACTCTTGTCTGTTAGAAAATGATGATGAGTGTGGCCTGATACCTTCTCTGTATAATCCCATTTTAATCAGGGAGAACTGTGCCATAAATATGCACTCTTTTAATGCTTATATTTGCTAGTTTGCGTATATTCATATAACTGATGGAAATACATCCATTCATCAAAGGTAAAAAAGAGTCATCTAGAATCTTTTATTGAAGAGGATAGAGTCTTATCCAGAGCTTGCTGTATATTCAGCAATCATCACTTCTGAGACTTGGCTCTGATATTTGAAATGTGATTGATAATTAGCAGTGAACCTCCTCTCTTCCTAATCCAGCTCTCATTCCCTGGATTCCTGGCTTTCTTGAATTGTGTTTATTCCTTGAGCTCTTTAGTTTCTCCCCAGAACTTAACTTCACTGATTACTTCTTTTATCCTGTTCCTTTGGCTTTCTCTTCAATCCTCCACTTGTCCTCTGCCATCACTCTTTTTGGCACCCCAATGACATTTCCCCACCACCAAGTTCAAGATTCTCTCAAGATTCATTAGTAATTTTCCTTGCTTCCACTCTCCTTTTTTTGCTGACCTTTCCAAAATCAACAGTCTCTTCTGAGAAGATTCAGGTCTATTTCCAGCCCTACCTTCTCTGATGAATTCAGCTGGACATGCCATTAACACTTGAAACTCAGTGGGTTCAAGGTCAGACTTATTGTTGATCCTACTTTACACTCATGGTCCACTGTTCCCTTGGGAATCTTGCATTTGAATTCTCAAAAGTCTTTTGTATCTAATCAGTTACTGACCCCAAATTCTTCCTCAGTGTAGACTCTACCTGTCTTTTCTTTTCAACTCCATGGATGAGTTAGTAATTCACACCCTTATGAAAATTATTAAGATAGTCTCTCAATTAATATTTGCAAGCTCTGTCTTTCCCTTCTTTATGCATTTCTCCCATTGTTTCTAAGATAACCTCCCAGAAATACCAGCCTTCTCAAACCCACACTCTCAGTTTTTTGGAAGCTCTTTTGTCCCTGTTGAAAAAGTTTAGAAATCTGGCCTGGGGCTCAAGGTCTCTCTGCCTGGCCCTGTTTCCTTTTGCAGAAGCTTCTACCAGAACAAATTGCCTCTTGTTCTTACTCACATCCTTTCTCTGTATCTATATAGTGCCTCCTTATACTCTCTTAGGTCCATCTCAGTTTCCTCATTGCTGTGCAGTTATAACAAGATGGTATAAAAACACTCAAAACATTAAAAGCTTTTTAATTCAAGATATTGGAAACAACAGAAACAACAAAAAGATGAATATTATTAATAGTAGTCCATCACTTTTTACAACTTTAATATTCAAATATCAGGGTTACTTTATCCTTAAAACAGTGACTTTTCTTCCCAAATACCAACATTTATAATCATATGTATTTTTTTGTAAATGATATCTGATGATCTGCTTCCAAGACTATGACCGTTAAAGAAAATGTAACTGTGTCTCTGTTGTCTGTATCCCCAGTGCTTGGTGACCAGTAAATAGATGTTCAATAAATATTGTAAATAAACAATGAATCTATCAGTGTAATAACACACAACTCTATTCTTTGATATGGACAAGTGATTCCTACTCTTTGTATTTGGTCTTAGGTTATGAAGGCTACGGATATTTTCCTTAGGAAGATACAAACAGCTTAACGAGATGAGACATATTTCCTTGACATTGTCATTTTGCAAATGATTATTATTGTACTCACTGACATGTGAGACCTTTTATTATCCTTTAAGTCTTCATGACATATGCCTCCATATTTTATTTAGTTAGTTCTCTTTTCATGTATTTGATTATTATTGGAGAGAAACTAGATTTGCTGCTATAATTTTAGAATAAGATTTAGGAAGAAAAACAGGTAACATTAATGATGACCCTCCTAGATTATGCTTCAGATTTTATATTTTCATAGTCCTCTTCAAAACACTAGTATTTCCCAAAGGTTTTTTAAAGCTACCTCTCAACTACAGTAATGTTCAGGAAATTCTCTTATTCCACTATACTGGGAATTGTCTGATGGGTTACTCTTGAGCCTAATTCAGGGCACACAGGTATGTTGAGAATGAGAAGGCAAGAACCCCTTTCAGAGGGCTACTCTTCTCCTTGCTCAGCTACGTAAAGGAAGAAAAGAGACAAGCAGAAGGAAGGTCATCCCTCTGTGAGTAGTAATGGTAAAATGCCTTTTGGCCTCACAGGAAGTAAATGCCTGTGATAGGACTATAAAATAATATGACTCATTCTGGACTTGGTCCTGAGGTGAATTCAGGACCTAACCTATTGAGATGTAATGAACTCAGCATCGGCTCAAAGTATTATTGGATAGAGGAAAGAATTCCCCACACAGCTTGTGAGGACAGCTGTGATGAAGCAGAGGTTCCTCTGTACTGTGTCCTGTCTGGACTCTGCCTGGAGCTGGAGTACATGACTTAGCCTCTTTAACCTTGGAAATCCTAGCAATGATACCTTCATCGCAGGAAGTTTAAGGGATAAAGCCCATGAATGGGGGTCCCTGTCTGTGGCTGCCTGGAGCCCAGGGCACCTGGCTTCCACCAGGCTCGTCAGTGTTACCTGAGCAAATGCCTGACTGACAGACAACTGATTTCACTGAACTTGTGTGATCAAGCCTCTTCTGTTGTAGTTGGAGGTTGTTTCATCATGTCACTTGGAAGATCTCATTGTTCTTGTGCTAATGAAAAAGCTTTAAACCAACAGAACTGATTTTTTGTATTTTTTGGTCTTAGTTTTGAAGGCTACGGATATTTTCCTTAGGAAGATACAAACAGCTTAACGAGATGAGACATATTTCCTTGACATTGTCATTTTGCAAATGATTATTATTGTACTCACTGACATGTGAGACCTTTTATTATCCTTTAAGTCTTCATGACATATGCCTCCATATTTTATTTAGTTAGTTCTCTTTTCATGTATATGATTATTATTGGAGAGAAACTAGATTTGCTGCTATAATTTTAGAATAAGATTTAGGAAGAAAAACAGGTAACATTAATGATGACCCTCCTAGATTATGCTTCAGATTTTATATTTTCATAGTCCTCTTCAAAACACTAGTATTTCCCAAAGGTTTTTTAAAGCTACCTCTCAACTACAGTAATGTTCAGGAAATTCTCTTATTCCACTATACTGGGAATTGTCTGATGGGTTACTCTTGAGCCTAATTCAGGGCACACAGGTATGTTGAGAATGAGAAGGCAAGAACCCCTTTCAGAGGGCTACTCTTCTCCTTGCTCAGCTACGTAAAGGAAGAAAAGAGACAAGCAGAAGGAAGGTCATCCCTCTGTGAGTAGTAATGGTAAAATGCCTTTTGGCCTCACAGGAAGTAAATGCCTGTGATAGGACTATAAAATAATATGACTCATTCTGGACTTGGTCCTGAGGTGAATTCAGGACCTAACCTATTGAGATGTAATGAACTCAGCATCGGCTCAAAGTATTATTGGATAGAGGAAAGAATTCCCCACACAGCTTGTGAGGACAGCTGTGATGAAGCAGAGGTTCCTCTGTACTGTGTCCTGTCTGGACTCTGCCTGGAGCTGGAGTACATGACTTAGCCTCTTTAACCTTGGAAATCCTAGCAATGATACCTTCATCGCAGGAAGTTTAAGGGATAAAGCCCATGAATGGGGGTCCCTGTCTGTGGCTGCCTGGAGCCCAGGGCACCTGGCTTCCACCAGGCTCGTCAGTGTTACCTGAGCAAATGCCTGACTGACAGACAACTGATTTCACTGAACTTGTGTGATCAAGCCTCTTCTGTTGTAGTTGGAGGTTGTTTCATCATGTCACTTGGAAGATCTCATTGTTCTTGTGCTAATGAAAAAAGCTTTAAACCAACAGAACTGACTCATTATGGTAATTTGAAGTTTTATATTATAACCTCTCATTTTTTAGAAGCAGTTTATTTTTTGGTAAAGCACATAGTTGATTTGTGATGCTGTGTTGATTTCACATATACAGCAAAAAGATGAGTTCTACATCTATCTTTACATATATATTCTTTTCCAGATTCTGTAACCTCTCATTTTTTGAGAAAATATAATGACACTAGACTCGTCTAACTCTAAAGAATGTCTGAGATTTGTGACAGGACAGGATGATTTTAGTGTACCAGCTTGCATATAATCATCTGAATAATTTCTGACTCTTCTAAAGATGTTGGTCATGGCTTGAAATAGGTATTCTGTTAATTCTCTGCATCTTCTTCTGTTTCTTTTCCTTAAACATGGGTCATGGGAAGAGTCCTCTGGTTTATGTTTACATTGCTGCTTGTTCACTTATTTCTTTTTTTAGCATTTTAAAGCGTTTTACAGCTTCCCTCCTACTGTTTTGTTTGGCAGCAGCTTTTCAAACTAGATCAGCTGAAAGAAAAGTTCCATAGTAGCAGGGTGCCATATAAAACAGGATCCCACACCTATAGTCTAAATGGCCAGAGATGATAAAATACCTGCCATTAAAAAATACATGTTCTTTACAACTTTTCTGGAAAAAGGGTTTCCTTAGAGTGGCATATAATCTAAAGATATCTGAAATGAATCCACATAGCCCTTACTTCAATAGAGCAGATAGCAGTAACAGTAGGAAAATGTATTTATAAAACTAGATGAATTTATTGAAACTTTGAAAGGGAGCTCTAGATAATGAGCTACTTAAATCATTATAAATACAAAGTGAACTTAAGTTTTCCATAATCTTTAATGTAGTCATTTGGTTTTAAACATATTTATTCACGAGTGATTAAAGTCAATACTATTTATTTAAAAATAAGAATACATAACCCTGTCTGTGGCTGCCTGGAGCCCAGGGCACCTGGCTTCCACCAGGCTCGTCAGTGTTACCTGAGCAAATGCCTGACTGACAGACAACTGATTTCACTGAACTTGTGTGATCAAGCCTCTTCTGTTGTAGTTGGAGGTTGTTTCATCATGTCACTTGGAAGATCTCATTGTTCTTGTGCTAATGAAAAAAGCTTTAAACCAACAGAACTGACTCATTATGGTAATTTGAAGTTTTATATTATAACCTCTCATTTTTTAGAAGCAGTTTATTTTTTGGTAAAGCACATAGTTGATTTGTGATGCTGTGTTGATTTCACATATACAGCAAAAAGATGAGTTCTACATCTATCTTTACATATATATTCTTTTCCAGATTCTGTAACCTCTCATTTTTTGAGAAAATATAATGACACTAGACTCGTCTAACTCTAAAGAATGTCTGAGATTTGTGACAGGACAGGATGATTTTAGTGTACCAGCTTGCATATAATCATCTGAATAATTTCTGACTCTTCTAAAGATGTTGGTCATGGCTTGAAATAGGTATTCTGTTAATTCTCTGCATCTTCTTCTGTTTCTTTTCCTTAAACATGGGTCATGGGAAGAGTCCTCTGGTTTATGTTTACATTGCTGCTTGTTCACTTATTTCTTTTTTTAGCATTTTAAAGCGTTTTTACAGCTTCCCTCCTACTGTTTTGTTTGGCAGCAGCTTTTCAAACTAGATCAGCTGAAAGAAAAGTTCCATAGTAGCAGGGTGCCATATAAAACAGGATCCCACACCTATAGTCTAAATGGCCAGAGATGATAAAATACCTGCCATTAAAAAATACATGTTCTTTACAACTTTTCTGGAAAAAGGGTTTCCTTAGAGTGGCATATAATCTAAAGATATCTGAAATGAATCCACATAGCCCCTTACTTCAATAGAGCAGATAGCAGTAACAGTAGGAAAATGTATTTATAAAACTAGATGAATTTATTGAAACTTTGAAAGGGAGCTCTAGATAATGAGCTACTTAAATCATTATAAATACAAAGTGAACTTAAGTTTTCCATAATCTTTAATGTAGTCATTTGGTTTTAAACATATTTATTCACGAGTGATTAAAGTCAATACTATTTATTTAAAAATAAGAATACATAAGTGTACAAGACACTGTATGTTTATATCTGTCATAGGCAAAGTCTCAGTTGTAAATATTTTCTTCCTATTTAATTAATTTTTAACTGTTAGAATAGGTGGATCAGTAAGGAGAAGAAATAGATTTTCTCCATAAAAGTAGAAAGATTATATATGTATATATATATATATATCAGTACCAATTATTTACAAATCAGTCTAACACTTAAAAATAATGGGCCAAGAAGCAATGTGTAAACTTCACGCTGTCCTCCTTTTAGTGTGTGATACAATTAATTCTTTGTTGGTAATGAAAACACATTTACTGGGTTGAAGTTTAAGATTTAGATTTATGTGGATGAGAGGCAGAAGGCTGTAGCTTCTGCTGCTGAGTGCCCCCTGACTTCTTTTCCTTGCTCTGCTTTTCTTGAGGGAGGTGATTGTGTGAGGAAGAGGTAGGAAAGGGTGGGGAAGGCAGGGAAAGGTGGGAAGGAGGCAGAGAAGGGAAGGTTTTAGCAGAGATGAAATGCTGGTTGTGTGTGTGTGTGTGTGTGTGAGAGAGAGAGAGAGAGAGAGCGAGTGAAAGAGCTAGGGGAAGTGGCAGAGCTAGTGTGGAGAGCTTCTGGAGACAATCTCCAAATTCCTTTGCTTATAAGGCACAGTGTCTTGGCAGGGTAATTTCATCTTCTGCGAGTCCATCCACTGTATCCCGAAGGAGCTGACCTCGGCCTTTGACCCAGAGAGAATGAAACTTACAAGCCCATGGTTCCCATTTCCTGGGGTTACAGGAACACTTTCACCCACATGGGCTAGTTTGGATTTCCTCCCAGCACCACAGCCTTACCTCTCATCTATCACATGGTGATTTAGGGTTGCAGAGGTTCCAAGAGGCAAGCACAAATGGTATGCCCTTTGTAGCCAAGCCTTATAAATTTCCCAGCATCACTTTTCCATTCTGTAGTTGATATAGCTACAAAGTCTCTCAGTTTCAGAGGGAGGAGAATCCATGTCACCTTTTGACTGGAGTGGGGTGTTGCAGAGGAGCACATGTGTAGAGGGATATCATTGGAGTCATTTTTTCTAATCTGTGACACTTACATCTTTAAAAGTGATCTAGTAATTAATCCAGTTACCTATGTGCTTTTTCTTATGAATGATGAAAAGACAAATACATTTGAGAGTAAAGCAAGTTTTGCTTACTGAAATCCCCAAATCCCCAAAAGTAGATACTTTAGCACCTTTAGTACTCCTAATGTTTACCTGGCTCCGGCTCACTCTCAATATACAACTGTGCTGTCTCACATGGAATGTAGGTTGGTATTTGAGTGATTAACCTGAAATGCAATATTTTAAAGTTGCTTCATTTTACATCATTATCTTTGTTAGGAATGAAAACACATTTACTGGGTTGAAGTTTAAGATTTAGATTTATGTGGATGAGAGGCAGAAGGCTGTAGCTTCTGCTGCTGAGTGCCCCCTGACTTCTTTTCCTTGCTCTGCTTTTCTTGAGGGAGGTGATTGTGTGAGGAAGAGGTAGGAAAGGGTGGGGAAGGCAGGGAAAGGTGGGAAGGAGGCAGAGAAGGGAAGGTTTTAGCAGAGATGAAATGCTGGTTGTGTGTGTGTGTGTGTGTGTGAGAGAGAGAGAGAGAGAGAGCGAGTGAAAGAGCTAGGGGAAGTGGCAGAGCTAGTGTGGAGAGCTTCTGGAGACAATCTCCAAATTCCTTTGCTTATAAGGCACAGTGTCTTGGCAGGGTAATTTCATCTTCTGCGAGTCCATCCACTGTATCCCGAAGGAGCTGACCTCGGCCTTTGACCCAGAGAGAATGAAACTTACAAGCCCATGGTTCCCATTTCCTGGGGTTACAGGAACACTTTCACCCACATGGGCTAGTTTGGATTTCCTCCCAGCACCACAGCCTTACCTCTCATCTATCACATGGTGATTTAGGGTTGCAGAGGTTCCAAGAGGCAAGCACAAATGGTATGCCCTTTGTAGCCAAGCCTTATAAATTTCCCAGCATCACTTTTCCATTCTGTAGTTGATATAGCTACAAAGTCTCTCAGTTTCAGAGGGAGGAGAATCCATGTCACCTTTTGACTGGAGTGGGGTGTTGCAGAGGAGCACATGTGTAGAGGGATATCATTGGAGTCATTTTTTCTAATCTGTGACACTTACATCTTTAAAAGTGATCTAGTAATTAATCCAGTTACCTATGTGCTTTTTCTTATGAATGATGAAAAGACAAATACATTTGAGAGTAAAGCAAGTTTTGCTTACTGAAATCCCCAAATCCCCAAAAGTAGATACTTTAGCACCTTTAGTACTCCTAATGTTTACCTGGCTCCGGCTCACTCTCAATATACAACTGTGCTGTCTCACATGGAATGTAGGTTGGTATTTGAGTGATTAACCTGAAATGCAATATTTTAAAGTTGCTTCATTTTACATCATTATCACTGTTATATGACAGAGGGCACACAGATTGCCTAAAGTATACTCAAATTTTTTAAACACCTTTGTCTCTCTCAGAAAAAAAAAAAAAAAAAACGCATAGAAATATAAAAGCAAACTTTATTAGAATTGTGGGGACTAACTTTTTTTCTTTATCATTTTTGCATTGCTTTTAATGTTACTTTCATACTTTATTTTGCAACAAAATTGGGGGAAAAATGAGTTTCTAGCATTGTACATCTTATTTGGCATTCAACAGTAACTTATTCTCTACCTAAGATATAATTTCACTTCTGTGTACAAAGCAAAAAGCAAACCTTACAATGAAGAACAATAATGTTGCAATTCTACAGGTTAGATTTTCAAATTTTTTTGAACAGTGAAGGTAGAATTCAATGTTTTTTAGACTTCTTCCCCATGAGGACGAAAGCTATGATTCCACTCAAAAATTCACTGGTCTCAGCATGCACTGCTTTTCTAATTACTTAATCTGATCAATTACATTTTCACTAACACTTTGTCATTCTTTTGGTTCTTAGACTTATGAACAGTACCCTAAATGTTCAAAAAAAACACCTTATCTCACTTTTTATTCAATTATGTTGTCTATCAAATTTTCTCTAAGTTTATCCATGAAAGAAACTGTCAAAGGCATTTTGATTGTATGAAAATTCCATTTTTATATCTGGTTAACATTACATAAAAATTGGAACTATCAGTATGTATAAACAGTCTGAAAGGTCTAACATATAATAAAATTATATAAAACTGAATAGAGATGAAGTTTGTAGAATATCATTGGAGTCATTTTTCTAATCTGTTACTTTAAATGATCTAGTAATTAATCCAGTTACCTATGTGCTTTTTCTTATGAATGATGAAAAGACAAATACATTTGAGAGTAAAGCAAGTTTTGCTTACTGAAATCCCCAAATCCCCAAAAGTAGATACTTTAGCACCTTTAGTACTCCTAATGTTTACCTGGCTCCGGCTCACTCTCAATATACAACTGTGCTGTCTCACATGGAATGTAGGTTGGTATTTGAGTGATTAACCTGAAATGCAATATTTTAAAGTTGCTTCATTTTACATCATTATCACTGTTATATGACAGAGGGCACACAGATTGCCTAAAGTATACTCAAATTTTTTAAACACCTTTGTCTCTCTCAGAAAAAAAAAAAAAAAAACGCATAGAAATATAAAAGCAAACTTTATTAGAATTGTGGGGACTAACTTTTTTTCTTTATCATTTTTGCATTGCTTTTAATGTTACTTTCATACTTTATTTTGCAACAAAATTGGGGGAAAAATGAGTTTCTAGCATTGTACATCTTATTTGGCATTCAACAGTAACTTATTCTCTACCTAAGATATAATTTCACTTCTGTGTACAAAGCAAAAAGCAAACCTTACAATGAAGAACAATAATGTTGCAATTCTACAGGTTAGATTTTCAAATTTTTTTGAACAGTGAAGGTAGAATTCAATGTTTTTTAGACTTCTTCCCCATGAGGACGAAAGCTATGATTCCACTCAAAAATTCACTGGTCTCAGCATGCACTGCTTTTCTAATTACTTAATCTGATCAATTACATTTTCACTAACACTTTGTCATTCTTTTGGTTCTTAGACTTATGAACAGTACCCTAAATGTTCAAAAAAAACACCTTATCTCACTTTTTATTCAATTATGTTGTCTATCAAATTTTCTCTAAGTTTATCCATGAAAGAAACTGTCAAAGGCATTTTGATTGTATGAAAATTCCATTTTTATATCTGGTTAACATTACATAAAAATTGGACCTCATGGAACTATCAGTATGTATAAACAGTCTGAAAGGTCTAACATATAATAAAATTATATAAAACTGAATAGAGATGAAGTTTGGCACAAAAATACTAAATTCTAACTTTTTAATGGCATTTTCTGCATTATTTTGATTAGTTTGTCAATCATATTTTCATGTAAACTAATTCCATGAACATACCTTGTGACTAAGTCATTTACATGCAATCTACTTTAAGAGAAGCAGTGTTTGTCCTGTGGGCCAGGCTTCAAGGATCTCAAGCACTTCCTGTGTGTCACGGTTACCACTGCCATGGGATGACTCTCGGCCATTAGTGAAAACCAGCTTTAAAGTGTTAAGATTAAATGTAGACTGTTTCAATCATCTGATTTAAAGATGCCAAGCAGCACTTGTTCTTAAGAAATCATGATCCTTCTACATTGAGCCCTGAAAAAGAAATATATACTTATTATTTTTAAACCAATTATGGTATTAAAAGACATGTTTTGGGGGAGGAGCCAAGATGGCGGAGGAATGAGGGGAAGATTCCAGCAGCTCCCCAACAGAATCACCAGAACTAATCAAGAAAAGAAGCACCACCAACAAACCTGCCGCTAGACGACAGAAGAATTCCATAAGTCTGCGAGAGCAGAAGAGTGAATAGCCAGAAATTTCCTGGGGCTAGGGTTCTAAGAATCCTCTATCCTAACCCCCACGCTGGACCGCACCAACGGAGAGCGTGCCAGCAAATGCCCTAAAAGGGGACCTAAGCAGAGCCTTAGGGGAGAGAGGGCAGCACTCAGCATGAAAACTCCAAGAATCCGCCTGGATCGCCAGCAGAAATTAAGACACTGCGAAGATAGGATACCAGAGCAGGGCCGAGCAGAACGCGCTTGCTGCCTAGCAACCTGAGGCCCAACGGAACGCGGGGAGTGCTGCCTAGCTACCGACAGGGAGACGGGAGGGAGCGCCCAGGGTGAGGATCGCGCGGCTAGGCCGCCGGGCGAAAATCGCGATGTTCTGCCCAGCACCGGGTGAGTTCAAACACTCCTAGTGGGGGACTGGCTGAAGGGGAAGTCGCCCACAGATTGCTGACCAGGGACCGGGCTCGAGCCAGACGGGGAAGCTTGTGCCTGCCTTTGGGACTTGGAGGCGCAACCGGCAGTGCGCGCGCGCCAGTGGCAGAGGAGCCCGTGCACCCCCATAGCTGCACCCCCATAGCTACACCCACAGCGAAGGAAGTCGGGAGAAGGGCAGGTATCAGAGGCTACCTGCAGGTGCGCTGCAGAGCCAGGATGCCCCCGCCCAACACGGAATTGCACGCGCGCCACGGCCCCCCGCCCGACGGACTGGGATCAGCCCGCGCTCCCGCCCAACCCGGGATGGCGCTTGCTGCGCCCCCCGCCCAACACATGGAGATCAGCCCACGCCCCCACCCAACCCGGGACAACGAGCATGCCACGGTTCCCCGCCAGACGGACAGGGATCAGCCCGCCGTCCCGGCCAGCACCTGAGCTTGCAGACCGGTGCCATAAGGAAAAGGCTACATCATCAAGACAACACCATCGAGAGCAGACTGGCTTCCAGACAGATGAGGACCAGGGACAGTGTTCTTGGGGAGGAGCCAAGATGGCGGAGGAATGAGGGGAAGATTCCAGCAGCTCCCCAACAGAATCACCAGAACTAATCAAGAAAAGAAGCGCCACCAACAAACCTGCCGCTAGACGACAGAAGAATTCCATAAGTCTGCGAGAGCAGAAGAGTGAATAGCCAGAAATTTCCTGGGGCTAGGGTTCTAAGAATCCTCTATCCTAACCCCCACGCTGGACCGCACCAACGGAGAGCGTGCCAGCAAATGCCCTAAAAGGGGACCTAAGCAGAGCCTTAGGGGAGAGAGGGCAGCACTCAGCATGAAAACTCCAAGAATCCGCCTGGATCGCCAGCAGAAATTAAGACACTGCGAAGATAGGATACCAGAGCAGGGCCGAGCAGAACGCGCTTGCTGCCTAGCAACCTGAGGCCCAACGGAACGCGGGGAGTGCTGCCTAGCTACCGACAGGGAGACGGGAGGGAGCGCCCAGGGTGAGGATCGCGCGGCTAGGCCGCCGGGCGAAAATCGCGATGTTCTGCCCAGCACCGGGTGAGTTCAAACACTCCTAGTGGGGGACTGGCTGAAGGGGAAGTCGCCCACAGATTGCTGACCAGGGACCGGGCTCGAGCCAGACGGGGAAGCTTGTGCCTGCCTTTGGGACTTGGAGGCGCAACCGGCAGTGCGCGCGCGCCAGTGGCAGAGGAGCCCGTGCACCCCCATAGCTGCACCCCCATAGCTACACCCACAGCGAAGGAAGTCGGGAGAAGGGCAGGTATCAGAGGCTACCTGCAGGTGCGCTGCAGAGCCAGGATGCCCCCGCCCAACACGGGATTGCGTGCGCGCCACGGCCCCCGCCCAACGGACTGGGATCAGCCCGCGCGCCTGCCCAACCCGGGATGGCGCTTGCTGCGCCCCCCGCCCAACACATGGAGATCAGCCCACGCCCCCGCCCAACCCGGGACAACGAGCATGCCACGGTTCCCCGCCAGACGGACAGGGATCAGCCCGCCGTCCCGGCCAGCACCTGAGCTTGCAGACCGGTGCCATAAGGAAAAGGCTACATCATCAAGACAACACCATCGAGAGCAGACTGGCTTCCAGACAGATGAGAGGATAAAAACCAGGGACAGTGTTTAGCTTTTTTGCTTATCTGTTGCGGACGGTCCTGTTTATTTGTTTGATTGGTCAGGTTTGGGTTTTTTTTTGTTGTTTTTTTTTTGTTGTTGTTTTGTTTTTTCTTTTTCTCTCTCTCTTTTGTCTCTTCTTATTAAGTTTCTCTTCCCTTTTTGAATTTTTATTTTTTTTGATCTTTAATTATTAATTTTTTTTTAAATTTTAATTCTTGAACTTCTAATTTTCTTTCCTCTTTCTCACTGTTTCCTCCCTCTATGTTCTAAATCTAAAACTTTCTCCTATATACCACTACCCCCTAGATAAATATTTCCTACCTTCCTGTCTCCACTATTCTCTTCCAGCTGCACTAAACAATACAACACACTAATCTTGGCTACATGACTCTATAAAATCCTTCCAAGTCGAATCTATTCCTTCTCATTACTCATACATTCTCCACCTCCTCACCCCCAACACATGTCTTAGTTAAAAATTCCTTTCAATGACGAAATAGTTCAAGCCAGGACCTTGCCCCGGATCTATTTTTCCAGGCACTATTTTAATTAATTCAGAGCTTAACGGGCAAGTACCATCTTTGATTGTGTCGTTTGCCAGAAAAATTTCCTATGCTTTGTCACTGTAAGACTGGTTAGATATGGTTATTGCTGTGTATGTATGTATATCTTATGACTATGTTAGAAAACATCTGCATGCTTTTATCACTGTCACCCATTAGGGACACACCTCTTGCTCCGCAGATGCTAGTATTTGAACTAATATCATGGAACACCATAGCAAACCAGACAGAGGCTGCACCGCCTGACCAATCATCAAACGAAGGATCCTCGGACTAGAAGCCCTGATTCCAAAACCCCACACTATCAAAGAACATACAGCACTAGAGATGAAATGACAGAGAAACACTGCACAAATGAAGGACCAAGATAGAGAATCACAGCTTCAAATGACAGAGGAGGAGATAGACAAATTATCTGAAAGAGAATTCAGGAAAACTATACTAATGAGGATGCAAAACACCGAAAACAGAATATTAGAGGAAATTAGTGCATTGAGAAAAGACATGAAAGAAATGAAAAATAAGCAAATAGAGACCACCAACTCAATTGCTGAACTCAAAAATACGATTGAAGGCGTCAACAGTAGAGTATCTGAGGCAGAAGAACGGATAAGCGTGCTGGAAGATAGACTGGTGGAAATAAATGGTGAGGAACAGAACAAAGCCGAAAGAATTAAAAGAACTGAGGATAGCCTCAGAGACCTATGGGACAATATCAAACGCACCAACATTAGAATTATAGGAGTCCCAGAGGAAGAAGAAGGGAAGAAAGATTACAAAAAAATTCTTGAAGAGGTTATAGTAGAAAACTTCCCGAGCATGGGAAAGGAAATAGTCAACCACGTCCAAGAAGCACAAAGAGTTCCATACAAGAGAAACCCCAGAAGAAACACACCAAGGCACATTCTAATCAAACTAACACAGACTAAATATAAAGACAGATTACTAAAAGCAGCTAGGAGCAAACAACAAATAACATATAAAGGAAACCCCATACGCCTAACTGCGGATCTCTCAACAGAAACCCTGAAGGCCAAAAATGGAGAAATGGCACTATTTTAATTACATTCAAAGAGCTTTCAATGACGAAATAGTTCAAGCCAGGACCTTGCCCCGGATCTATTTTTCCAGGCACTATTTTAATTAATTCAGAGCTTAACGGGCAAGTACCATCTTTGATTGTGTCGTTTGCCAGAAAAATTTCCTATGCTTTGTCACTGTAAGACTGGTTAGATATGGTTATTGCTGTGTATGTATGTATATCTTATGACTATGTTAGAAAACATCTGCATGCTTTTATCACTGTCACCCATTAGGGACACACCTCTTGCTCCAAAATGCTAGTATTTGAACTAATATCATGGAACACCATAGCAAACCAGACAGAGGCTGCACCGCCTGACCAATCATCAAACGAAGGATCCTCGGACTAGAAGCCCTGATTCCAAAACCCCACACTATCAAAGAACATACAGCACTAGAGATGAAATGACAGAGAAACACTGCACAAATGAAGGACCAAGATAGAGAATCACAGCTTCAAATGACAGAGGAGGAGATAGACAAATTATCTGAAAGAGAATTCAGGAAAACTATACTAATGAGGATGCAAAACACCGAAAACAGAATATTAGAGGAAATTAGTGCATTGAGAAAAGACATGAAAGAAATGAAAAATAAGCAAATAGAGACCACCAACTCAATTGCTGAACTCAAAAATACGATTGAAGGCGTCAACAGTAGAGTATCTGAGGCAGAAGAACGGATAAGCGTGCTGGAAGATAGACTGGTGGAAATAAATGGTGAGGAACAGAACAAAGCCGAAAGAATTAAAAGAACTGAGGATAGCCTCAGAGACCTATGGGACAATATCAAACGCACCAACATTAGAATTATAGGAGTCCCAGAGGAAGAAGAAGGGAAGAAAGATTACAAAAAAATTCTTGAAGAGGTTATAGTAGAAAACTTCCCGAGCATGGGAAAGGAAATAGTCAACCACGTCCAAGAAGCACAAAGAGTTCCATACAAGAGAAACCCCAGAAGAAACACACCAAGGCACATTCTAATCAAACTAACACAGACTAAATATAAAGACAGATTACTAAAAGCAGCTAGGAGCAAACAACAAATAACATATAAACGAAACCCCATACGCCTAACTGCGGATCTCTCAACAGAAACCCTGAAGGCCAGAAGAGAATGGCAAGACACATTTAAATGGCTAAAAGAGAATAACCTGCAACCACGAATTCTCCATCCAGCAAAAATCTCATTCAGAATCGATGGAGAAGTCAAAAGCTTCTCAGACAGACAAAAACTAAAAGAATTCTGTACCACAAAACCAGCCCTACAACAAGTGTTAAAGGGCCTGATATAGCCAATAAATACAAGAGTAGAAGAAGTCCTACAAATCAAACCCCAAACTTCTAAGAAGATGACAATAGGAATGTTCATATCAATAATTACTTTGAACGTAAATGATTAAATGCTCCAACCAAACAACACAGGTTGGCTGAATGGATCAAGAAACATGACCCATATGTATGCTGTTTACAAGAGACCCACTTCAGACCTAGAGACACCCACAGACTGAAAGTGAGAGGCTGGAGAAAGATATTCCGTGCAAATGGAAATCAAAAGAAAGCTGGAGTATCAATCCTCATATCAGACAAAATAGATTTTAAAGTAAAGAAGATTCTAAGAGACAAGGCAGGTCACTACATCATGATTAAAGGATCCATCCAAGAGGAAGACATAACAGTCACGAACATCTAAGCACCCAACACAGGGGCACCTCAATACATAAGACAGATATTTTCAGACTTAAAAGAAGAAATCAATAATAACACAATAATAGTAGGAGACTTTAACACTCCTCTCACACCAATGGATAGATCCAAAGAAAAAATGGATACAGGAAAAAACGCACCAACATTAGAATTATAGGAGTCCCAGAGGAAGAAGAAGGGAAGAAAGGTTACGAAAAAATTCTTGAAGAGGTTATAGTAGAAAACTTCCCCAGCATGGGAAAGGAAATAGTCAACCATGTCCAAGAAGCACAAAGAGTTCCATACAGGAGAAACCCCAGAAGAAACACACCAAGGCACATTCTAATCAAACTAACACAGACTAAATATAAAGACAGATTACTAAAAGCAGCTAGAAGCAAACAACAAATAACATATAAACGAAACCCCATACGCCTAACTGCGGATCTCTCAACAGAAACCCTGAAGGCCAGAAGAGAATGGCAAGACACATTTAAATGGCTAAAAGAGAATAACCTGCAACCACGAATTCTCCATCCAGCAAAAATCTCATTCAGAATCGATGGAGAAGTCAAAAGCTTCTCAGACAGACAAAAACTAAAAGAATTCTGTACCACAAAACCAGCCCTACAACAAGTGTTAAAGGGCCTGATATAGCCAATAAATACAAGAGTAGAAGAAGTCCTACAAATCAAACCCCAAACTTCTAAGAAGATGACAATAGGAATGTTCATATCAATAATTACTTTGAACGTAAATGATTAAATGCTCCAACCAAACAACACAGGTTGGCTGAATGGATCAAGAAACATGACCCATATGTATGCTGTTTACAAGAGACCCACTTCAGACCTAGAGACACCCACAGACTGAAAGTGAGAGGCTGGAGAAAGATATTCCGTGCAAATGGAAATCAAAAGAAAGCTGGAGTATCAATCCTCATATCAGACAAAATAGATTTTAAAGTAAAGAAGATTCTAAGAGACAAGGCAGGTCACTACATCATGATTAAAGGATCCATCCAAGAGGAAGACATAACAGTCACGAACATCTAAGCACCCAACACAGGGGCACCTCAATACATAAGACAGATATTTTCAGACTTAAAAGAAGAAATCAATAATAACACAATAATAGTAGGAGACTTTAACACTCCTCTCACACCAATGGATAGATCATCCAAAGAGCAAATTAATAAAGAAACACAAACCTTAAATGCCACACTAGAAAAGATGGACCTCATCGATATCTTTAGGACGTTCCACCCAAAAGCAGAAGAATACACTTTCTTCTCAAGTGCTCATGGAACATTCTCCAGGATAGACCACATCTTGGGCCACAAACCTAACCTCAGTCAGTTCAAGAAAACTGAAATTATATCAACCATCTTCTCGGACCACAATGCAATGAGACTAGAGATCAACTACAGGAAAAAAACCGCTAAAAATACAAACACATGGCAATTAAACAACACATACCTAAAAAACCAACTGATTACTGAGGAAATCAAAGGAGAAATTAAACAATTCCTAGAAGAAAATGACAATGAACATACGACCGTGCAAAACTTATGGGATACCACAAAAGCAGTTCTTAGAGGGAAATTTATAGCAATACAATCCCACCTCAAGAAACTAGGAAAATATGAAGCAGATGACCTAACCCTCTGCTTAAAACAATTGGAGAAAGAAGAATAGAAGCATCCCAAAGCCAACAGAAGACGAGAAATTATAAAGACTAGAGCAGAAACAAATGAGAAAGAAATGAAAGAAACTATAGTTCGGATAAGTAAAACAAAAAGCTGCTTCTTTGAAAAGGTAAACAAAACTGACAAGCCCCTGGCCAAACTCATCAAGAGAAAGAGAGAAGAACCAGATCAACAAAATCGAAAATGAAAAGGAGAAAAAATTGAAACAACAGGGTAATGCCATGACAACAAACTGGAGAGGCTGGAGAAAGATATTCCGTGCAAATGGAAATCAAAAGAAAGCTGGAGTATCAATCCTCATATCAGACAAAATAGATTTTAAAGTAAAGAAGATTCTAAGAGACAAGGCAGGTCACTACATCATGATTAAAGGATCCATCCAAGAGGAAGACATAACAGTCACGAACATCTAAGCACCCAACACAGGGGCACCTCAATACATAAGACAGATATTTTCAGACTTAAAAGAAGAAATCAATAATAACACAATAATAGTAGGAGACTTTAACACTCCTCTCACACCAATGGATAGATCATCCAAAGAGCAAATTAATAAAGAAACACAAACCTTAAATGCCACACTAGAAAAGATGGACCTCATCGATATCTTTAGGACGTTCCACCCAAAAGCAGAAGAATACACTTTCTTCTCAAGTGCTCATGGAACATTCTCCAGGATAGACCACATCTTGGGCCACAAACCTAACCTCAGTCAGTTCAAGAAAACTGAAATTATATCAACCATCTTCTCGGACCACAATGCAATGAGACTAGAGATCAACTACAGGAAAAAAACCGCTAAAAATACAAACACATGGCAATTAAACAACACATACCTAAAAAACCAACTGATTACTGAGGAAATCAAAGGAGAAATTAAACAATTCCTAGAAGAAAATGACAATGAACATACGACCGTGCAAAACTTATGGGATACCACAAAAGCAGTTCTTAGAGGGAAATTTATAGCAATACAATCCCACCTCAAGAAACTAGGAAAATATGAAGCAGATGACCTAACCCTCTGCTTAAAACAATTGGAGAAAGAAGAATAGAAGCATCCCAAAGCCAACAGAAGACGAGAAATTATAAAGACTAGAGCAGAAACAAATGAGAAAGAAATGAAAGAAACTATAGTTCGGATAAGTAAAACAAAAAGCTGCTTCTTTGAAAAGGTAAACAAAACTGACAAGCCCCTGGCCAAACTCATCAAGAGAAAGAGAGAGAAGAACCAGATCAACAAAATCGAAAATGAAAAAGGAGAGATTACAACAGATAATGCAGAAATCCAAAGGATTCTAAGGGACTATTATGAACAACTCTATGACAACAAACTGGACAACCTGGAAGAAATGGACAGTTTCTTAGAGAAGATTAATCTCCCAAGACTGAGCCAGGAAGAAACAGAAACTTTGAACAGCCCAATCACAAGCTCAGAAATCGATTCTGTGATTAAAAACCTACCCCAAGAATAGGAGTACCTACAACCACTTGGAGCAATGGTCTGGAGGGATGGGGGTGGGGGGGGACGTGGGTGGGGGGAGGGTCAAGGGATTTGCATCTGATTGATCTGGGAACATACATGTACAAAAATAAATAAATAAATAAATAAATAAATAAATAAATAAAACCTACCCCAAAATTAAAGCCCAGGGCCAGATGGCTTCACAGCCGAATTCTACCAAACATTTAAAGAAGAGCTAATGCCTGTCCTTCTAAAACTCTTTCAAAAAATTGCACAGGAAGGAAAACTTCCAAACACATTCTACGAGGCCACCTTCACCCTGATACCCAAACCAGGCAAAGACAACACAAAAAAGGAAAATTACAGACCAATTTCCCTGATGAACTTAGATGCCAAGATCCTCAACAAAATTCGAGCAAACAGAATTCAACGACACATCAAAAAACTCATACATAATGATCAAGTCAGGTTCATCCCAGGCGTGCAAGGATTCTTCAACATCCACAAATCAATCAATGTGATACACCATATCAACAAACTGAGAGACAAAAATCACACGATCATCTCAATAGATGCAGAAAAACCCTTCGACAAAGTACAACATCCATTTATGATAAAAACTCTTCAGAAAATTGCATAGAAGGAACCTATCTCAACATAGTGAAAGCCATATATGAGAAGTCCACAGCGAACATTATCCTCAACGGTGAAAAACTGAAAGCATTCCCTCTAAGATCAGGAACAAGACAGGGGTGTCCACTTTCACCACTACTATTCAACATAGTCCTGGAAGTTATAGTTCGGATAAGTAAAACAAAAAGCTGCTTCTTTGAAAAGGTAAACAAAACTGACAAGCCCCTGGCCAAACTCATCAAGAAAAAGAGAGAAGAACCAGATCAACAAAATCGAAAATGAAAAAGGAGAGATTACAACAGATAATGCAGAAATCCAAAGGATTCTAAGGGACTATTATGAACAACTCTATGACAACAAACTGGACAACCTGGAAGAAATGGACAGTTTCTTAGAGAAGATTAATCTCCCAAGACTGAGCCAGGAAGAAACAGAAACTTTGAACAGCCCAATCACAAGCTCAGAAATCGATTCTGTGATTAAAAACCTACCCCAAGAATAGGAGTACCTACAACCACTTGGAGCAATGGTCTGGAGGGATGGGGGTGGGGGACGTGGGTGGGGAGGGTCAAGGATTTGCATCTGATTGATCTGGGAACATACATGTACAAAAATAAATAAATAAATAAATAAATAAATAAATAAATAAAACCTACCCCAAAATTAAAGCCCAGGGCCAGATGGCTTCACAGCCGAATTCTACCAAACATTTAAAGAAGAGCTAATGCCTGTCCTTCTAAAACTCTTTCAAAAAATTGCACAGGAAGGAAAACTTCCAAACACATTCTACGAGGCCACCTTCACCCTGATACCCAAACCAGGCAAAGACAACACAAAAAAGGAAAATTACAGACCAATTTCCCTGATGAACTTAGATGCCAAGATCCTCAACAAAATTCGAGCAAACAGAATTCAACGACACATCAAAAAACTCATACATAATGATCAAGTCAGGTTCATCCCAGGCGTGCAAGGATTCTTCAACATCCACAAATCAATCAATGTGATACACCATATCAACAAACTGAGAGACAAAAATCACACGATCATCTCAATAGATGCAGAAAAACCCTTCGACAAAGTACAACATCCATTTATGATAAAAACTCTTCAGAAAATTGCATAGAAGGAACCTATCTCAACATAGTGAAAGCCATATATGAGAAGTCCACAGCGAACATTATCCTCAACGGTGAAAAACTGAAAGCATTCCCTCTAAGATCAGGAACAAGACAGGGGTGTCCACTTTCACCACTACTATTCAACATAGTCCTGGAAGTTCTAGCAATGGCAATAAGAGAAGAGAAAGAAATCAAAGGAATCCAGATTGGAAAGGAAGAAGTCAAGCTCTCTCTTTTTGCAGACGACATGATATTATACATAGAAAACCCCAAAGACTCTATTACAAAGCTACTAGAGCTAATCAACGAATTCAGCAAAGTCGCAGGATACAAAGTCAACACACAGAAATCACTGACATTCCTATACACAAACAATGAAAAATCAGAAAACAAAATTAAAGAGGCAGTCCCCTTCAACATTGCAACCAAAAGAATCAAATATCTAGGAATAAACCTACCCACATAAACAAAAGAACTGTACACAGAAAATTACAAGACACTGATGAGAGACATTAAAGAAGACTTAAACAGATAGAGAGATATTCCATGTTCCTGGGTCGGAAGAATCAATATTGTGAAAATGACCATGCTACCAAATATCATCTACAGATTCAATGCAATACCTCTTCAACTTCCATTGACATTTTACTCAGAACTAGACCAAAGAATAACACAGTTCATATGGAAACACAAAAGACCTCAAATAGCCAAAGCAATCCTGACAAAGAAAAACGGAGTTGGAGGGATCAGCCTCCCTAACTTCAGACTCTACTACAAAGCAACAGTCATCAAGACAGTATGGTACTGGCACAAAAACAGAACTATCGACCAATGGAACAAGATAGAGAACCCAGAGATCAACCCACGCACCTATGGGTACCTTATTTTTGACAAAGGAGGAGAAACTATAAAATGGGACAAAGACAGCCTCTTCAACAAGTGGTGCTGGGAGAATTGGACAGCTACATGCAAAGAAATGAAGTTGGAACATTCCCTGACACCATACACTAAGATCAACTCAAAATGGATTAAAAACCTAAAAATTAAGACCAGAAACCATCCAACTCTTAGAGGAGAATATAGGCAAAACCCTGAAGGATATCAATCAAAGCAAGATCTTCTCTGACAACTAAAATAGCAGAACTGAAAAGAAAAATGAACATGTGGGACCTCATGAAACTTAAAAGCTTTTGTACAGCAAAAGAAATTACAAAAAAGCTGAACAGACAGCCCACAGAGTGGGAGAAAATCATAGCAAATGAAATAACAGACAAAGAATTAATCTCCAAAATCTACAAGCAACTCAGACAATTCAGCACAGGGAAAACGTACAACCCAATCAAAAGAGGGGAAAAGGTCTAAAGAGACGCCTCTTCAAAGAGAACATACAGATGGCCCAAAAGCACATGAAACAATTCTCAATCTCGCTTATTATTAGAGAAATGCAAATTAAAACTATAATGAGATACCACCTCACACCCGTCAGAATGGCCATCATCAAAAATCTGCAGACAATAAATGCTGGAGAGGGTGCGGAGAAAAGGGAACCCTCTTGCATTGCTGGTGGGAATGTAAACTGATACAGCCTCTATGGAAGACAGTCTGGAGATTTCTTAAAAAACTAAAAATAGAAGCACCCTATGACCCAGCAATCCCACTATTAGGCTTATATCCTGATGAAATCAAAACTGAAAGAAGCACCTGTACCCCAATGTTTATTGCAGCTCTCTATACAATTGCCAAAACATGGAAGCAACCTAGATGTCCATCGATGAACGAATGGATCCAGAAGCTCTGGTACATATATACAATGGAATACTACTCAGCTGTTAAAAGAAATGCAGAAGACTCAGTCCTAATGAAGTGGCTGGCTCTAGAACCTATCATAAAAAGTGAAGTAAGTCAAAAAGAGAAAGACAAATACAGTATACTAACACACATATATGGAATCTAGTAGGACGGTCTTGATAACACATGCAGGGAACTCATGGAAAAACAGACAGAGCATAGACATAGGGACATTGTGGGGAAGAAATAGGGAGGGGGAAGCATGGAGGGAGTAACATGGAAACCTATACTGTTATGTGTGGAAAAGATAGCTAGTGTCATAGTGCTAAGGGAATAGGAGTGCTTACAATGGCTTCGGGCAAAGGTCTGGAGGGATGGGATGAGAGGATCTGAGTGGGTAAGGACCATGGCTATGCATATGACTGATCTGGGAACATACATGTCTGTGAACAACACAACTCTGTAAAACCTTTAAAATAAAGAATAAAAAAAAAAAAAAGAGAGAGAGAGAAAAAAAGATCCATCCAGCATCAAAAAAAAAAAAAAAAGCCATGTTTTAAAGAATTATAATTCCAGTCAAACTTTTAACATAAAGTATTTTTTCCTAATTTTGGATGCACACAGATATGCATGCACATGGCATACACACTGATCTAATATTGCCTGATTCAATTCCTGGAAAATTCTGTAGGAATAATATGTAGTAAACATAGGAAATTAGATAATTCTGAATGGTAAAAGTAGTGTTACATTCCAGAAATCATACTAAGCAATAGGTAAGTTTTATATTTCAAACTTACACATTAATGAGACATATATGTTTCCATTTCACTTCTTCCACATTTGATAAAGGAATATAAATGTGTAGTTTTTCACTTAGAGTAAATATAAAGCATTTATGTTTTGTTTTTATTATTATTATTATTATTACTTTTTAGTCTTTTTTTTTGGCGGGGGAGGGCGGGTTGTGGAGGGAAGGGGGTGGGCGTGCCACCTCTATTGGTCTTTCATTTATCTATTTTCATCCATCTTTGTTCCTTGACCCGTGTGGGCCTCCCTTCGCAGTGGCCTCTGTTGTCGCAGAGCACTGGCTCTGGGCGCATGTTCTCCAGAGCTCCGGCTCAGTAATTGAACACATCGGTCTAGCTGCTCTGCAGCAGGTGGGATCCTTCCAAGCCAGGGATCAAACCAGCGCCCCTTGCACTGCAAGGCGGTGTCCTTACCCACTGGACCACCAGGGAAGCCTTAAAGCATTTACATTTTTACCCTTAAAATTTTTATCCAAACTTATTTATCTTGAATATCCAGTTTATCAAATTAAAGGCTAATGGACATTATATTTTAACAGAATATTGCATAAAATCTGTGAATTTTTGCCTTTTGTTCATTGTCAATATATAGGACATTCTTTTGAAGAATGCTGTTCATTTTATAAATATCTTGGGGAGCTTCAGATTTATCATGGAAAAAGTTCATAGGTCTTAGTAGTGCTACTTTAATTATTCTAGGCTCTCCTATTCCTGTTTACTTTTGAAATTACTACTAAATTAAGTGCTCTTTGAGATATCAACATACTGAAGCAAATTCATGCTAACAACTTGAGAGAGTTAATACTGCTTACTCTAGACCTTGTACTGTGATATGGGACCATCAAGAAATTGTAACACTTTTCTTAGTTAAGACGGATTATAGTAAGAAACCTCTCTCTTAGTAATTCCCAAATAATGATTTCTTCCCAAATCCTCCAGGTTGCAGATTGCCTGCACTTTCAGGGACATCATTGTATCTGTTTAGAAATAATAACATGTACATTTTCTAATAGAATATCTGAGAGCTGACTTTTTCTTATTTCTGATATGATTTGGCAAAGTGTTTTAATCTCTTTATACCTTGGATTCTTTCCATTCATTTATTCACCCATTGACTGCTTTTATTACGTCTCCACTAAACACTGCACTGAATTCTTTGTTGAACTCAGCCATTGAATACTGTATGATTCATAGCATTATTAATAAGCCAAATTATAAAGTTAAAATGGGTAATGGGAATGAAATCACTAAAAAATTAAAACTTATATAATTAGGTCTTAAAATCAATTGGATATCTGTAAATGAACTCTGAATACATGGAACCTAGGAATCAAGTATGTTAAGCAGTTTGTA
Source organism: Tragulus kanchil (assembly GCA_022376925.1). Taxonomy (NCBI): domain Eukaryota; kingdom Metazoa; phylum Chordata; class Mammalia; order Artiodactyla; family Tragulidae; genus Tragulus; species Tragulus kanchil. Next base: position 72,532,722 of record JAIOJX010000005.1, on the reverse strand, counting down.
TTTAAAAGGTTGACTGCTCAATCTTTTCAAGTTCTGTCTTCTCTTCTGCTTACTGGGTCCTTAAATCCATATGATGCCAGATCATTGCAGTTTGATATTATAGGCTATTGTCCTGACTGCATTGCTTGCCAGGGTAATAAAACCCTTTTGCTATAACTCTTTCTTTATGCTAGGAGATAATGTTCCTCAAACAACCCAGGCTTCCTCTGCTCAGCAGCTCACCTCTCCATTGTTGGCAGAGGATGTACCAAGGGCTTACATTTTTACCCTTAAAATTTTTATCCAAACTTATTTATCTTGAATATCCAGTTTATCAAATTAAAGGCTAATGGACATTATATTTTAACAGAATATTGCATAAAATCTGTGAATTTTTGCCTTTTGTTCATTGTCAATATATAGGACATTCTTTTGAAGAATGCTGTTCATTTTATAAATATCTTGGGGAGCTTCAGATTTATCATGGAAAAAGTTCATAGGTCTTAGTAGTGCTACTTTAATTATTCTAGGCTCTCCTATTCCTGTTTACTTTTGAAATTACTACTAAATTAAGTGCTCTTTGAGATATCAACATACTGAAGCAAATTCATGCTAACAACTTGAGAGAGTTAATACTGCTTACTCTAGACCTTGTACTGTGATATGGGACCATCAAGAAATTGTAACACTTTTCTTAGTTAAGACGGATTATAGTAAGAAACCTCTCTCTTAGTAATTCCCAAATAATGATTTCTTCCCAAATCCTCCAGGTTGCAGATTGCCTGCACTTTCAGGGACATCATTGTATCTGTTTAGAAATAATAACATGTACATTTTCTAATAGAATATCTGAGAGCTGACTTTTTCTTATTTCTGATATGATTTGGCAAAGTGTTTTAATCTCTTTATACCTTGGATTCTTTCCATTCATTTATTCACCCATTGACTGCTTTTATTACGTCTCCACTAAACACTGCACTGAATTCTTTGTTGAACTCAGCCATTGAATACTGTATGATTCATAGCATTATTAATAAGCCAAATTATAAAGTTAAAATGGGTAATGGGAATGAAATCACTAAAAAATTAAAACTTATATAATTAGGTCTTAAAATCAATTGGATATCTGTAAATGAACTCTGAATACATGGAACCTAGGAATCAAGTATGTTAAGCAGTTTGTATTTAAAAGGTTGACTGCTCAATCTTTTCAAGTTCTGTCTTCTCTTCTGCTTACTGGGTCCTTAAATCCATATGATGCCAGATCATTGCAGTTTGATATTATAGGCTATTGTCCTGACTGCATTGCTTGCCAGGGTAATAAAACCCTTTTGCTATAACTCTTTCTTTATGCTAGGAGATAATGTTCCTCAAACAACCCAGGCTTCCCCTCTGCTCAGCAGCTCACCTCTCCATTGTTGGCAGAGGATGTGTAAGCACAGAGGGGCAACTTCACTTACAGTTGTCCAGAATGAATACAATTAAATACAGTATTATAAAAGTTATTTCTGCATCCATGCATGGGAAATAACACTGCTGACAATGTTGTAAACAAACACAGATGCATGATATATGAGAAAGAACAGAGTAGAATGGAAAGAATATTATACTAAGAGTTTTAAGGCGGTTTGCCCCTTTCAGAGTCATATTGGGAGCATGATTGTTTTGATATGGGAAGACCAGGAGGGTGGTCACCAAAGTCATTGACCCGAACAAAGAATCACTAATGTGTATTTGTTATGTATGCCTTTGAAATAGGGCAGCGTTATTGACTAAGACAACTAATATTTCTCTGTGTGAATCATTGATCTCCCAGTTTGTAGATGGGGTTTATTTTATAATTTAAAAATGAATATTTGTAGATACTAATAGATTATGATGAAAATGACTTGCAGACATTCACAGTAAAAGTGTGGGACATTATGCTACTTGCTCAGTTCACTCTGTAGAAGCCTGTGCATTCCTTCCAATAGAAGGTGGTACAGAGGCCCTTAGAACACAAAGATAATGTTAAATAAGGAAACACAGGAAATTATACACTAGCCCAAATTAGTTTCTAGGCTTCTGGATTTAAGAAGTTTTGTGAGTATGGTGTCAGATCATTTTAACAGCAGCAGCTAAGACAGGGTATTGGGTAGGAAAAAACAAAAAAAACAAAAAAACTAGACATTCAATTTTCCAGAGATTTCCTGTGTTTATTATTATAAGACTGTGATTTATTAAAACTGTCTTACTTCTTCAAGCAGACCAAGATTTCCTCTGTACTGCTGAGGCTAAGATATATGGAGTTTGTGGAAAGAGTCTGTGAGTGAGACAGGGGTAGAGGACCCAGTCTATAAGCTATTCATGTCTGAGTACAGCATTCTCACCCACAGTTGTCAGATAGAGTTCTAGTCCCATTTTTTCCCTTACTACCGAGTTTACAAATGTGTTACCTTTAAGAGGAGTTACTGCTTAAATTGAGTTTTGAGTTATAGGGTTTAAAAATCACATCATTTATATTTGTATAGTAATCTATGGCATGTGTTAAAGAAATGGCACCTCCTGTATCCATCCTTCCTGCTGCAGAAGGAAAAGTATTACCATCAGTAATATCTTACCTGGTCAGGGGAGACAGTAGGCAGATACCTTTTGATACTGTCCGTTCACTTTGAAGAGATCTAAGTACTGTCCTGGGTGATTATAAGGTAAATAGAAATCCTTCGACTATATTAAAAAGTATTCCACAAAGTATATAAGTGAGAATTATAGGTCAATAAATGTAAACCTATTGCCTGGAAAAATTTAAAATGATATATTAAGCGGAGATGTTATAAAAATACACATACCCAGAAATATGACAGTTATACCAAGAATAAGAAATTCTTGATTATATTAAGAATAAGAATCAGTTTATGCCAGACCGAATTCAAACATTAAGGAAAAGAATACCCATAGACACCATGGAACTTTATTTCAGGCAGATTCTTAACTATCTTGATGATAAGTTGCTAAGAGCAAGGGTAGGCAATTTCATCTAAGTTGGGAGTCTCCAAAATCTTATTTTTTAATCCATGAAACTTTGTTCACACTGAATGTGACTTTATTTAGAACCTCAATATATGACACAGTCAGGAAAACTGCCATACAATATTTGTATAATTTTCTCCCAAGACCCTGGATGTGGCCCTAGCAATGTGCTCATCTTCTTGTTGTTCAGTCCCTAAGTTGTGTCTGGCTTTTTGGGACCCCATGAACTGCAACACACCAGACTTCACTGTCCTCCACTGTCACCCTGAGTTTGCTCAAACTCACTAAGTAGATGATGCTAGCCAACCATCTCATCCTCTGTCTGTCACTTCTCCTCCTGCCTTCAGTCTTTCCCAACATCAGGGTATTTTCCAATGAGTTGGCTTTTCACATCAGGTGGACAAAGTATTAGAGCTTCAGTCTCAGAATCAGTCCTTCCAATGATTAGTCAGGATGGATTTCTTTTAGGATTGATTTTCTAGTCATATGTTTTAGTATAAGTTATTAAAGTTAGAGATTTTTAAAAAAGGCTCCCTTCCAAATTGCAGTAATTTCAGATCCACAAAATCAGGAGTCACCTCTGAATAAAAATTAAGTGAGGCCTCCCATATTGAAGTGGGGCTGCTTGGATCCATTGATTTGTTTTCTCTTCAGCCTATGAGGCAGCCTTTGAGACTGAAACCACTGTGATTTCCAAAATCTTGACATCTCCTGAGATGTTATAAGAAGAACAGATTCCTGAGTCCTTCAGCCGGACTGAATCAGACAAATTCTGTACAGACGAGTTCAAGAAATCTCTTGTTTTTTTCTCTCTCTCTCTCTCTCTTTTTTGGAAGAACCTCAGATTAGATAGTTGTGATAAAAAATCCAGTTTGGGAAGCATTGATGAAAACACATACTCTCAGAACCATTTAGCCTGAGTGTGGAATCTTTCTAGGAACTCTTCCCTTGACATTCTGATGCAGAAAATCTTTATCAATGACTAAGAGCAGAAGAGTGAAGATATTTAATGTATACGGAGGATGTACTTATCTAGGAGGAATCAGTGTGCTTTGGTTCCAGCCTGCCTCCCCCACTTAGTAGGTGACTTTCCTCATCCTTTCCATCTCTATCTACTTCTTCTTCTACAGAAACTTTCCCTCTCATTAGCTGATTAAAAAGTGTTTGAACAGATAATGTATGCATCAAGGACTCAACACACTGAGACCTGCCATATAGACCAGCTTAAAGTAAATGCATCATTATAAACATTAACTGAATGTGACTTTATTTAGAACCTCAATATATGACACAGTCAGGAAAACTGCCATACAATATTTGTATAATTTTCTCCCAAGACCCTGGATGTGGCCCTAGCAATGTGCTCATCTTCTTGTTGTTCAGTCCCTAAGTTGTGTCTGGCTTTTTGGGACCCCATGAACTGCAACACACCAGACTTCACTGTCCTCCACTGTCACCCTGAGTTTGCTCAAACTCACTAAGTAGATGATGCTAGCCAACCATCTCATCCTCTGTCTGTCACTTCTCCTGCCTTCAGTCTTTCCCAACATCAGGGTATTTTCCAATGAGTTGGCTTTTCACATCAGGTGGACAAAGTATTAGAGCTTCAGTCTCAGAATCAGTCCTTCCAATGATTAGTCAGGATGGATTTCTTTTAGGATTGATTTTCTAGTCATATGTTTTAGTATAAGTTATTAAAGTTAGAGATTTTTAAAAAAGGCTCCCTTCCAAATTGCAGTAATTTCAGATCCACAAAATCAGGAGTCACCTCTGAATAAAAATTAAGTGAGGCCTCCCATATTGAAGTGGGGCTGCTTGGATCCATTGATTTGTTTTCTCTTCAGCCTATGAGGCAGCCTTTGAGACTGAAACCACTGTGATTTCCAAAATCTTGACATCTCCTGAGATGTTATAAGAAGAACAGATTCCTGAGTCCTTCAGCCGGACTGAATCAGACAAATTCTGTACAGACGAGTTCAAGAAATCTCTTGTTTTTTTCTCTCTCTCTCTCTCTCTTTTTTGGAAGAACCTCAGATTAGATAGTTGTGATAAAAAATCCAGTTTGGGAAGCATTGATGAAAACACATACTCTCAGAACCATTTAGCCTGAGTGTGGAATCTTTGTAGGAACTTTTCCCCTTGACATTCTGATGCAGAAAATCTTTATCAATGACTAAGAGCAGAAGAGTGAAGATATTTAATGTATACGGAGGATGTACTTATCTAGGAGGAATCAGTGTGCTTTGGTTCCAGCCTGCCTCCCCCACTTAGTAGGTGACTTTCCTCATCCTTTCCATCTCTATCTACTTCTTCTTCTACAGAAACTTTCCCTCTCATTAGCTGATTAAAAAGTGTTTGAACAGATAATGTATGCATCAAGGACTCAACACACTGAGACCTGCCATATAGACCAGCTTAAAGTAAATGTTTCTTTTATCATTATAAACATTAACTAACAATAAAATCTTAGAATTGGTGGAGAAAAAAATCATGATTCAAAGTGCATTGAACTCAAATTGAATGTAAGCCAGAATAAAGGGCAAGGGGATGAGATTTCAGTTCAATTGAAGAACCAATTATTAAATGTCCCATTTATGTCAAGTCTTCATGGAGAAAGAATTTAGTCAAGGAGATACATAAATCGGTATAAATTATACAAAATTTGGTGAAAGTAACTGCGGACAGATAGCTACACATAGAGAACTATCATGGAAAACAGATGTGGAAATCAAGATGGCTATTAAGAATGTCTTCTAAGAGGAGTTTTTGAGTTGCATATTGTGAATAATGAAGGTTGAAATAAATTGACACAGTGACAAAAGAAGACTGGTATCTCTTTAAGAGAGACTGACTTGGGACTTCCCTGGTTGTCCAGTGGTTAAGATTCCATGCTCCTAATGCAATGCGTTTGATCCCTGGTCAGGGACTAATGCCACATGCTGCAACTAAGATATGGCACAATCACATTTAAAAGAAAGAAAGATGGTCCTTTCTCTTGCACAAATGATCAAGACATGTTTATTATTAATAGGTTTGGAGAGTGTATTTCAGTTTAGTAATCCATTATTTTGGGCTTCCCTTGTAGCTCAGCTGGTACAGTCTGCCTGCGGGCTTCCCTGGTGGTCCAGTGGGTAAGGACACCACCTTGCAGTGCAAGGGGTGCCGGTTCGATCCCTGGCCTGGGAAGATCCCACGTGCCACGGAGCGGCTAGACCCATGTGTCCAATTACCGAGATGGAACTATGGAGCGCCAGCGCCCAGAGCCGAAGCTCTGTGAAACAGAGCCACGCGATGGGAGGCCCACGGCCAAAGAACAAAGATGGATGAAAATAGATAAATGAAAAGTGACCCCCAAGAAAAAATTAGAAACAATGTCCATCCCCCCCTTAGTAGGTGACTTCCTATCTTACAAAGAAACTTTCTCTCTCATTAGCTGATTAAAAAGTGTTTGAACAGATAATGTATGCATCAAGGACTCAACACACTGAGACCTGCCATATAGACCAGCTTAAAGTAAATGTTTCTTTTATCATTATAAACATTAACTAACAATAAAATCTTAGAATTGGTGGAGAAAAAAATCATGATTCAAAGTGCATTGAACTCAAATTGAATGTAAACCAGAATAAAGGGCAAGGGGATGAGATTTCAGTTCAATTGAAGAACCAATTATTAAATGTCCCATTTATGTCAAGTCTTCATGGAGAAAGAATTTAGTCAAGGAGATACATAAATCGGTATAAATTATACAAAATTTGGTGAAAGTAACTGCGGACAGATAGCTACACATAGAGAACTATCATGGAAAACAGATGTGGAAATCAAGATGGCTATTAAGAATGTCTTCTAAGAGGAGTTTTTGAGTTGCATATTGTGAATAATGAAGGTTGAAATAAAGTGACACAGTGACAAAAGAAGACTGGTATCTCTTTAAGAGAGACTGACTTGGGACTTCCCTGGTTGTCCAGTGGTTAAGATTCCATGCTCCTAATGCAATGCGTTTGATCCCTGGTCAGGGACTAATGCCACATGCTGCAACTAAGATATGGCACAATCACATTTAAAAGAAAGAAAGATGGTCCTTTCTCTTGCACAAATGATCAAGACATGTTTATTATTAATAGGTTTGGAGAGTGTATTTCAGTTTAGTAATCCATTATTTTGGGCTTCCCTTGTAGCTCAGCTGGTACAGTCTGCCTGCGGGCTTCCCTGTTGGTCCAGTGGGTAAGGACACCACCTTGCAGTGCAAGGGGTGCCGGTTCGATCCCTGGCCTGGGAAGATCCCACGTGCCGCAGAGCAGATGGACCCATGTGTCCAATTACCGAGCTGGAGCTCTGGAGCACATGCGCCCAGAGTCGGTGCTCTGTGAAAACAGAGCCACCGCGATGGGAGGCCCACACAGGCCAAAGAACAAAGATGGATGAAAATAGATAAATGAAAGACCAACAGAAGTGCCCCCCCCCGCCCTTCCCTCCCCACCCCCCCAAAAAAATAAATAAATGTTTTAAAAGAATTGCCTGCAATGCAGGAGACACTGGTGTGATTCCTGGGTCAGGAAGATCCCACTCCAGTATTCTTGCCAAGAGAATTCAATGGCTTTTCCATGGGTTGCAAAGAGTTGGACATGACTTAGCGACTTTCACTTTCACATGCTAAAATGGATGCTAATACTTTGTGACGTGTAACCTTATACTCAATATATTGTTTTAAAAGAATTTTTATAGTTTTATGTCCTTCCCAGTGAAGAAATTTTTCTTTAATCCTAGATGAGGGTTAACTTTAATATTTGTCACTATTCTAAGTTGAGATTGCAGAGGAAAATATTTCTTTATATGTTTCACAGAACTTCATGTCACATAGTATTTGTATTGTTTTATATTTTTGATATGTACACACACACACACACACACACACACATATTCCACCAGTAGCCTGTGTGCTACATGTGTATGGTCTGCTTCTGCTTCATTTTTAATGCTATAATATTAAATATATTATAAATATATAGCATTTTAGAATGAGTCAATATTCAAATGTTGGAGTCCGGTTTAAAGGTTTCATGATATTTTAAAATTAACTTCTGCATTCCCCAATGACAAATTTTGTGGTCAATTTGCAAAATATGCATTCATATGCATTATTTTGAAAATCCAGTAATTTCAGGTGATTTGGGTGAAGACTTAACAATGTTTAAACTGTATTTTAACAAACATTGCTGTTTTCTGGAGAACACATTCAAAGTATAAAAATTTAGGAGTGATTATTACATTCAGATAATGACAAAATGTTAGTAAGATGTCTAAACACATGTAAAATGAAATGTCCAAAGGGCTTCCTAGGTGACTCAATGGTAAAGAATCTGCTTGCCACTGCAGGATACTCAGGAGGTGCAGGCTTGATCCCTGGATCAGGAAGTTTCCCTAGAGGAGAAAATGGCAACCTACTCCAGTATTCTTGCCTAGAAAATCCTATAGACAGAGAAGCTTGGGATGCTACAGCCCAAAGGGTTGCAAAGAGTCAGACACAATTGACCATATATACATGGAATATCCAGATATAGTCAATCCATGATAAACTTAGTAGCAAGTAAAATAAGATCTCTAGGTATATGCCTATTATATTCACATTTAGGTGGCCTGTTGAATATATTTAAAATGCTTGCAAGTTGTTGCACAAATATTGTGAATGTTTGAATCCACATCAAAATTTGGATACCAGTGAAATTGATTCACCATGGGATAGCCCCTTTGGTTGACTGGAGATGTATAGCCATTCCTACACAATGGCCAGATCATGGGAATCCTGTTAGTAACCAAATAATGGGAATTTGTATGATCTTAAATGAAAAGTCACAGCAAAATCTTAAAAATATGCTAATTCTAAGTTGAGATTGCAGAGGAAAATATTTCTTTATATGTTTCACAGAACTTCATGTCACATAGTATTTGTATTGTTTTATATTTTGATATGTACACACACACACACACACACACATATTCCACCAGTAGCCTGTGTGCTACATGTGTATGGTCTGCTTCTGCTTCATTTTAATGCTATAATATTAAATATATTATAAATATATAGCATTTTAGAATGAGTCAATATTCAAATGTTGGAGTCCGGTTTAAAGGTTTCATGATATTTTAAAATTAACTTCTGCATTCCCCAATGACAAATTTTGTGGTCAATTTGCAAAATATGCATTCATATGCATTATTTTGAAAATCCAGTAATTTCAGGTGATTTGGGTGAAGACTTAACAATGTTTAAACTGTATTTTAACAAACATTGCTGTTTTCTGGAGAACACATTCAAAGTATAAAAATTTAGGAGTGATTATTACATTCAGATAATGACAAAATGTTAGTAAGATGTCTAAACACATGTAAAATGAAATGTCCAAAGGGCTTCCTAGGTGACTCAATGGTAAAGAATCTGCTTGCCACTGCAGGATACTCAGGAGGTGCAGGCTTGATCCCTGGATCAGGAAGTTTCCCTAGAGGAGAAAATGGCAACCTACTCCAGTATTCTTGCCTAGAAAATCCTATAGACAGAGAAGCTTGGGATGCTACAGCCCAAAGGGTTGCAAAGAGTCAGACACAATTGACCATATATACATGGAATATCCAGATATAGTCAATCCATGATAAACTTAGTAGCAAGTAAAATAAGATCTCTAGGTATATGCCTATTATATTCACATTTAGGTGGCCTGTTGAATATATTTAAAATGCTTGCAAGTTGTTGCACAAATATTGTGAATGTTTGAATCCACATCAAAATTTGGATACCAGTGAAATTGATTCACCATGGGATAGCCCCTTTGGTTGACTGGAGATGTATAGCCATTCCTACACAATGGCCAGATCATGGGAATCCTGTTAGTAACCAAATAATGGGAATTTGTATGATCTTAAATGAAAAGTCACAGCAAAATCTTAAAAATATGCTAATTCAAACCAGATGTAGAAAGATTTTGTTTAAATGTCAAAATAGTACTGTAAAGGAATAGTTCTATTATTGTTTGAATAATAGTTAAACTTTAAACATTAAAAAAACATCAAGATTGAAGTATAACATAAACTCCCTAAGAGTAAAAAAATAAAGCAAGGATTTTATACCTTTAATTGAAACCTGCTCTATTTTATTCATTGTAACATAATTATATCCTATCATGATTTCCTAAAGCTCTTTACATAATTGTCTTTATTGACCAGATTTGGAGAGAATATTATTATGTCTTAAATAGCCTCATCATATTATGACTATTTTTGTAATGGAAAATGTTCTGATTTTTTGGATTCTAATTAATGTATTTATCATAATTCCATTGAAGTATCTCCAGTGATTATCAAAGTTTAGCTTTCCTGACTTGAGAATCTGGTTCCTATCATCTATGTTTATTTTCTATTCAGCCGACTGAAGTATCTATTCAGTTACTGTTTTCTTACATAAATTTCTATGTTAAGATTCAAGATTTTGTTAATTATGTGTAGAGTGAAATTGCCACTTACAAGTTAATATGACCTATATTTCTTAAAGATTAACATTTGCCTTGTCCCCTTCATACTGTAATTCATTGCCATACTTTACTCTCCATGTTGGTTAGAGAAACACTATTGATTCCTGTTATCATGCTAACAAACATGATACTTTAACAAACATACTACTTTAAGTTATTGTGGGGCTTCCCCCATAGCTCAAGTAGTAAAGAATCCCCCTTCCATGCAGGAGACCCCGATTCCTGGGTCTTGAAAATTCCCTGGAGAAGGGATAGGCTCCAACTCCAGTATTCTTGGCTGGAGGATTCCATGTCCTCATGCTAATAAATGTGTCATAAATGTTTAAACATACTACTTTTAGTTAGACATAAATATTAGTAATAACAATTAACCTTATTCTCTAGTAAGTATTTTGAATTTCAATACAATATTCTAAAAGTAGCAGTAATTTTTCTTTGTGATTGAAATCAGGAATAAGTGCTCTAAATGTTTTATGATAATTGGTGAGTGCATGTTTGCGTGTAAACGTATGTGTGAGAGAGAGACACATGTAAAGACAGAGACAGAGAGTCACACTCTAACCCCAGACACAAAGGCAACATTCATGAATATGTAGTCAATAAATGTGTGTTAGAGAGAGACACATGTAAAGACAGAGACAGAGAGAAACATCAAGATTGAAGTATAACATAAACTCCTAAGAGTAAAAAAATAAAGCAAGGATTTTATACCTTTAATTGAAACCTGCTCTATTTTATTCATTGTAACATAATTATATCCTATCATGATTTCCTAAAGCTCTTTACATAATTGTCTTTATTGACCAGATTTGGAGAGAATATTATTATGTCTTAAATAGCCTCATCATATTATGACTATTTTTGTAATGGAAAATGTTCTGATTTTTTGGATTCTAATTAATGTATTTATCATAATTCCATTGAAGTATCTCCAGTGATTATCAAAGTTTAGCTTTCCTGACTTGAGAATCTGGTTCCTATCATCTATGTTTATTTTCTATTCAGCCGACTGAAGTATCTATTCAGTTACTGTTTTCTTACATAAATTTCTATGTTAAGATTCAAGATTTTGTTAATTATGTGTAGAGTGAAATTGCCACTTACAAGTTAATATGACCTATATTTCTTAAAGATTAACATTTGCCTTGTCCCCTTCATACTGTAATTCATTGCCATACTTTACTCTCCATGTTGGTTAGAGAAACACTATTGATTCCTGTTATCATGCTAACAAACATGATACTTTAACAAACATACTACTTTAAGTTATTGTGGGGCTTCCCCCATAGCTCAAGTAGTAAAGAATCCCCCTTCCATGCAGGAGACCCCGATTCCTGGGTCTTGAAAATTCCCTGGAGAAGGGATAGGCTCCAACTCCAGTATTCTTGGCTGGAGGATTCCATGTCCTCATGCTAATAAATGTGTCATAAATGTTTAAACATACTACTTTTAGTTAGACATAAATATTAGTAATAACAATTAACCTTATTCTCTAGTAAGTATTTTGAATTTCAATACAATATTCTAAAAGTAGCAGTAATTTTTCTTTGTGATTGAAATCAGGAATAAGTGCTCTAAATGTTTTATGATAATTGGTGAGTGCATGTTTGCATGTAAACGTATGTGTGAGAGAGAGACACATGTAAAGACAGAGACAGAGAGTCACACTCTAACCCCAGACACAAAGGCAACATTCATGAATATGTAGTCAATAAATGTGTGTTGAAATATGCACAAATGTTAGCTGTTTTAAAAAGAAGCTGAAAGAGCATGAAGATTACATTTCTAAGTAAAGTCACTTCGCTTATGCTACCAGCCACTGTGTCCTTACTGATTTCTCTCTGGGGTTCTTTTCCCACTGCCATTTCCTGAAGTGGAACCTGTCACAAACTGTAACACATCATTACTTGGAAACTGCCTGTCTTCTCTCAGTTGCCCTTTGCAACTCTCCCAGGTTAACCTTTCTAAAGCACTGCATCTCTCCCAGTCTTCCTCTGCTGATTCAGCACCCACTCTTCATGGTTTTCTATTGTCTTCACAATAAATCTTGAATTTTTAGAATAACATGAACATAACTCAAGATACATTACCATATATGCCCCCTGTCTTAATTTATAGCCTATTACCTGATTGTTGATCAATAATCTTTTCCAGGGAGATGATGTATTCCTGCTGCTGCACCCGACATCTCTCCCTGGACTCCGAAACTGTTGATTTTTCAGTGTTTCAGGCTTTATGGCCTTGTCATGAATTAGATATGAGTTGAGTGATGTCAATAAGCATTTTCTATGTTCATCAAATACTAACACTGGAATTTGAACAGATACAGAAGCAAAGTTGTCTCTGGTCCACAGTGTCTGGGGCCTCGGGCTGAATCATCTGGAGCCCCTTCAACCACAAGTTTAGGGCCTAGGGTTAGAGTTAGTGTTGATATTGGCAAGGGGTTCACTTCCTCTTTACCTGCGTCTCTCCACATGAGCTGCTTCCTGTGGCTGCCCTGAAATAAGCTGATTTCCCTCATGCAGATCAGCTGATTTTCTCATAGTGGCTTCCCCCAAGGAGAAAGCCATGTCCTTGTTCATAAACTAGCCTCAGAAGCCACACAGCAATCACAAACCTGCCTAGGTTCCAGGTGGATTGAAATCAGGAATAAGTGCTCTAAATGTTTTATGATAATTGGTGAGTGCATGTTTGCGTGTAAACGTATGTGTGAGAGAGAGACACATGTAAAGACAGAGACAGAGAGTCACACTCTAACCCCAGACACAAAGGCAACATTCATGAATATGTAGTCAATAAATGTGTGTTGAAATATGCACAAATGTTAGCTGTTTTAAAAAGAAGCTGAAAGAGCATGAAGATTACATTTCTAAGTAAAGTCACTTCGCTTATGCTACCAGCCACTGTGTCCTTACTGATTTCTCTCTGGGGTTCTTTTCCCACTGCCATTTCCTGAAGTGGAACCTGTCACAAACTGTAACACATCATTACTTGGAAACTGCCTGTCTTCTCTCAGTTGCCCTTTGCAACTCTCCCAGGTTAACCTTTCTAAAGCACTGCATCTCTCCCAGTCTTCCTCTGCTGATTCAGCACCCACTCTTCATGGTTTTCTATTGTCTTCACAATAAATCTTGAATTTTTAGAATAACATGAACATAACTCAAGATACATTACCATATATGCCCCCTGTCTTAATTTATAGCCTATTACCTGATTGTTGATCAATAATCTTTTCCAGGGAGATGATGTATTCCTGCTGCTGCACCCGACATCTCTCCCTGGACTCCGAAACTGTTGATTTTTCAGTGTTTCAGGCTTTATGGCCTTGTCATGAATTAGATATGAGTTGAGTGATGTCAATAAGCATTTTCTATGTTCATCAAATACTAACACTGGAATTTGAACAGATACAGAAGCAAAGTTGTCTCTGGTCCACAGTGTCTGGGGCCTCGGGCTGAATCATCTGGAGCCCCTTCAACCACAAGTTTAGGGCCTAGGGTTAGAGTTAGTGTTGATATTGGCAAGGGGTTCACTTCCTCTTTACCTGCGTCTCTCCACATGAGCTGCTTCCTGTGGCTGCCCTGAAATAAGCTGATTTCCCTCATGCAGATCAGCTGATTTTCTCATAGTGGCTTCCCCCAAGGAGAAAGCCATGTCCTTGTTCATAAACTAGCCTCAGAAGCCACACAGCAATCACAAACCTGCCTAGGTTCCAGGTGGATGGTGGATGGCAATAGCATCCATTTCGTGATGGAGATTGGTGAGATTCTAGAAGAACATGTGGGTTTGGAATTACTGCTCTAGCCATTTAAGAAAAATTATAATATTTCATTTCGAGGCTGTAGTTCATATCCTGTATACTCTACTTTAGACTTTCATAGGGCCTATGAACCTTTCCAACCTTTCCCCATTCTGAACTCTTATAAAGTGTGCTCTTGTTCTCAACCAGTATCCACTAAGTCTTCTTATATACAAGTTCTGTTCCAAGAGCACATTCGTAAGTTTAGTTTGTTCATAAGTTCAATGAAATTAGCCCTGGATCCACCTAACACTATCACCTGTATAGTATTGTACTGTAATAAGTTTATAATAATTTACAGAAATACTACTTTTTAAAAAACAAACACACACACACAAAGAAAAACAGAAAACAATCCTACCTTGAAAAGCATAGTAGTGCAGTGCAACAGCTACATACAAGGGCAGGCATCAAGTGAACAGACAAGACAATTTACAGGCTGGAGGTGGGTGAGGAGGTGGGAGATGGGAGAGCTGAGGATTGTCAGCAGTAGGAGATGGAGGGCAAGCTGCAGTTTCACTCACGGCTGATGTTCACGGCATGGGTTCTGATTCCTTCTTGGAACCAGATGTGCATTCACATATTTGAAAGTTTGCAACTTGAAAATTTCGTATAGAGGGGACTTACTGTATTTCTTTGGATTGTGAACTTTCCTAGTGCATATCTTTGATCTCCCCAACTATAAGTTCTATGTTCATCAAATACTAACACTGGAATTTGAACAGATACAGAAGCAAAGTTGTCTCTGGTCCACAGTGTCTGGGGCCTCGGCTGAATCATCTGGAGCCCTTCAACCACAAGTTTAGGGCCTAGGGTTAGAGTTAGTGTTGATATTGGCAAGGGGTTCACTTCCTCTTTACCTGCGTCTCTCCACATGAGCTGCTTCCTGTGGCTGCCCTGAAATAAGCTGATTTCCCTCATGCAGATCAGCTGATTTTCTCATAGTGGCTTCCCCCAAGGAGAAAGCCATGTCCTTGTTCATAAACTAGCCTCAGAAGCCACACAGCAATCACAAACCTGCCTAGGTTCCAGGTGGATGGTGGATGGCAATAGCATCCATTTCGTGATGGAGATTGGTGAGATTCTAGAAGAACATGTGGGTTTGGAATTACTGCTCTAGCCATTTAAGAAAAATTATAATATTTCATTTCGAGGCTGTAGTTCATATCCTGTATACTCTACTTTAGACTTTCATAGGGCCTATGAACCTTTCCAACCTTTCCCCATTCTGAACTCTTATAAAGTGTGCTCTTGTTCTCAACCAGTATCCACTAAGTCTTCTTATATACAAGTTCTGTTCCAAGAGCACATTCGTAAGTTTAGTTTGTTCATAAGTTCAATGAAATTAGCCCTGGATCCACCTAACACTATCACCTGTATAGTATTGTACTGTAATAAGTTTATAATAATTTACAGAAATACTACTTTTTAAAAAACAAACACACACACACAAAGAAAAACAGAAAACAATCCTACCTTGAAAAGCATAGTAGTGCAGTGCAACAGCTACATACAAGGGCAGGCATCAAGTGAACAGACAAGACAATTTACAGGCTGGAGGTGGGTGAGGAGGTGGGAGATGGGAGAGCTGAGGATTGTCAGCAGTAGGAGATGGAGGGCAAGCTGCAGTTTCACTCACGGCTGATGTTCACGGCATGGGTTCTGATTCCTTCTTGGAACCAGATGTGCATTCACATATTTGAAAGTTTGCAACTTGAAAATTTCGTATAGAGGGGACTTACTGTATTTCTTTGGATTGTGAACTTTCCTAGTGCATATCTTTGATCTCCCCAACTATATTGCAAATTACTCAGTGCAAGAATTTTACTGTATTTATATTTCCTTCATGACCTAGCATAGGGCTTTGGACATAGTTGGTGTTCAATAAACATCTGGGTTAAAGTAAAATAGGCTTAGAATAAAATAAACCTTGGCTTTTATGTATCCTAGATGTCTGTAGTGGATGGTTTTTGTAACACATGCAGCTGTGGGGTAGGGAAGGTGGCTGTAGTCTCTTTTTAGACAAAATTAAATGTGTTTGGATTGAACGAAACATGAAATCTTAAATACTAAGTAGTTGTCGTGGCAGTCAATGGGAATTGCTTTTTTGAATCTTAAATATATAATTTAAAATTTTAAACATATTTTAAAATTTAATGATTCCAAATAATAGTCAGTGAAAGTATAAAATTGAATTCTACTAGCATTTAACTGAGAGTCAATAAGACCAATGTATTAATAAGAGTAAAATTGTAATATTTCACATTTAAAAAAAATGTGTAGTTGTGTGAATAAAAGCATTCATACTTAGTTCATTTTATCTCCTATTAAATTAAAAACATATGCTGTATGTGTATTTGAATAAGGCAAGGTATATATAGAAAAAAACAAGTCTTTCCTCAACTATTGCCATATCAAAGATACAATTTTTGGTTTAGTGCATATTTTTACAACTTTCTCCATGTTCATTTTATATACTTTTCATTATTTATACATTATTCCTTATATTTATTGTTCACACTATTATTTATTATTCTTTAATATGCAAAACTTATGGTTATGAAATGGTAATTTCTCTATAAGATGATTGTCAGTTATTGCTCAGGAAGGCTAAATTATAGACTTTGTGGTGAGTTGGCAAGTTTGGTAATTTAATTCAAAGTTGATTTTTCCAAAATATATTCATAAAAAATATAGAAAATAGAATCTTGGTAGACTGAGTTTCATGTTGTGTGATCCACTGTATTTATTAACATTTGTTCACATTATGAGAACAAAAAGTAACTCAAGGATAGAACTACCTAAAGTATTATGACTGTTACTAACTAGAACCAATAATATATGAGGATCTCAACCTTGTTCAGTTCTTCTAGTGAACATGTATAATCTATGCATTATTAAACATTGTAAAATTTCATATGTAGAAAATTATCTGGATGTAAAAGTTCCATGTAGAAGGTAAACACAATTTGTTGCTGTTCAAATTCTTCCCACTCACAAGGTTATCAGAGGCTTGGTCATAAAATGAAAGGAAGATAATAAAGATTGATCAAGTGAAAACACCAGAGTTGAGAATTTTTGAGTACCAGTAATCAGTCACTTAACCAGATCCTTTTATATGAATACATAAAACACAGATCTAACTATTATGTATTTATGAGGTTGAGAACTACTTATCTTTAGGTACATTGGAATGGTTTTGCTATTTCAAAAATGAATTGATAGAATATAATTGCCTGTGCTTAATAGAATATTTGTAGTCCCATGTCTCCATGTAACTATTATGTATTCAAGATGGCTGATCACACTGAAGTGATGAAGGGCATCCGTCAATATCCAGGAATTCGATACCCTGTCCTTACTCCTAATCTTCAGGGTTTTCACCATGCTGTAAGTGTGCTGCTAATTTTTTTTTCTAAAATTGACATACTTCTTATTATTATATAGAGCTTCACAAAGTCAAACTGATGTAATATGTGACTCCTTTGTTATTCTGCATAAATACTATCGCTAATATACTCATGTGGGTACTCAAATATCAGTGACCTTGTGGAATTGTTGGGACTCAAATGATCCACATAAAATAGTTTTTCAATCTAACCATTCAAGAATTAAAACACAGAAATACAGTTATACACTGTGATGTGATTCTTTTGAAAGTATATTTAGTGCTTCCCTCTTAAACAAGAAATACAAAATGTAACAAACATTTGTAAATACAATGTTATAATTATTAATATAATTGTAGTGACTAATTATTTTGTCACCTATTTTGGCACTGCTGTTCTTCCTGCTCTCTACATGAAGCTTAGCACTGTCATTGGAACTAACAAATTTCCTTATGTGTCTTCTCCCTTGTTTCTCCCAATTCTAGTTTCATGTTGTGTGATCCACTGTATTTATTAACATTTGTTCACATTATGAGAACAAAAAGTAACTCAAGGATAGAACTACCTAAAGTATTATGACTGTTACTAACTAGAACCAATAATATATGAGGATCTCAACCTTGTTCAGTTCTTCTAGTGAACATGTATAATCTATGCATTATTAAACATTGTAAAATTTCATATGTAGAAAATTATCTGGATGTAAAAGTTCCATGTAGAAGGTAAACACAATTTGTTGCTGTTCAAATTCTTCCCACTCACAAGGTTATCAGAGGCTTGGTCATAAAATGAAAGGAAGATAATAAAGATTGATCAAGTGAAAACACCAGAGTTGAGAATTTTTGAGTACCAGTAATCAATCACTTAACCAGATCCTTTTATATGAATACATAAAACACAGATCTAACTATTATGTATTTATGAGGTTGAGAACTACTTATCTTTAGGTACATTGGAATGGTTTTGCTATTTCAAAAATGAATTGATAGAATATAATTGCCTGTGCTTAATAGAATATTTGTAGTCCCATGTCTCCATGTAACTATTATGTATTCAAGATGGCTGATCACACTGAAGTGATGAAGGGCATCCGTCAATATCCAGGAATTCGATACCCTGTCCTTACTCCTAATCTTCAGGGTTTTCACCATGCTGTAAGTGTGCTGCAAATTTTTTTTCTAAAATTGACATACTTCTTATTATTATATAGAGCTTCACAAAGTCAAACTGATGTAATATGTGACTCCTTTGTTATTCTGCATAAATACTATCGCTAATATACTCATGTGGGTACTCAAATATCAGTGACCTTGTGGAATTGTTGGGACTCAAATGATCCACATAAAATAGTTTTTCAATCTAACCATTCAAGAATTAAAACACAGAAATACAGTTATACACTGTGATGTGATTCTTTTGAAAGTATATTTAGTGCTTCCCTCTTAAACAAGAAATACAAAATGTAACAAACATTTGTAAATACAATGTTATAATTATTAATATAATTGTAGTGACTAATTATTTTGTCACCTATTTTGGCACTGCTGTTCTTCCTGCTCTCTACATGAAGCTTAGCACTGTCATTGGAACTAACAAGTTTCCTTATGTGTCTTCTCCCTTGTTTCTCCCAATTCTAGGTGACTTGGGAAGTTATATGCCGGAAAGCATTTGTGAATACACATGCTAGAAAAGTCACTGCAGTTTTAAGTAAAGGCCTGAGTGTTATGCTTACTTTGTTTCCTCTAAAAGCTAAGCAGCAGCTATTTCTGGTGTTAATGGATATATTTCATTTTTGTGTTTATCACCATGTTGCATGAAGCTGAAGTTCTGGGTGCTAGTTGGGGTATGACTTAGTGTATCTTGTGAAACCACTTTTCTATTAAAAAAATTTTTTTAAACATTTATTTATTTATTTATTTGGGGGGTGGGGCGGGCCACTTCTATTGGTCTTTCATTTATCTATTTTCATCCATCTTTGTTCTTTGGCCCGTGTGGGCCTCCCATCGCAGTGGCCTCTGTTGTCGCAGAGCACTGGCTCTGGGCACATGTGCTCCAGAGCTCCAGCTCGGTAATGGGACACATCGGTCCAGCTGCTCCGCGGCATGTGGGATCTTCCCAGGTCAGGGATCGAACCGGCACCCCTTGCACTGCAAGGCGTTGTCCTTACCCACTAGACCACCAGGGAAGCCCTCTATTAAAGATTTTAATACAGTTTTTATCACATTGTTAAGAAAGAAGCCATTTAAAAAATTGTCGGTCTTCCCTGGTAGCTCAGTGGTAAAGAGTTCGCCTGCCAATGCAGGAGACACTGGTTTGTTCCCTGATCCAGGAAGATCCCACATGCTGTGGAGCAACTAAGCCCATGAGCCACAACTACTGAGCTTGTGCTCTAAAGCCTCGGAGTCACAACTATGGAGCCCATGTGCCACAACTACTGAAGCCCATGTGCCCTAGAGCCCGAGTTCCACAAGAGATGTCACTGCAACAAGAAGCTTGCTCACCTCAACTAGAGAGTAATCTCCACTCCCTGAAACTAGAGAAGAGCCTGCAGCAGCAATGAAAACCCAAAACAGCCAAAGATAAATGAATTGTAAATATTACTGTCCTCTGATCCTAAACAAAGTAGGAAATGTGTCCCCCAGAGAAAGATGTGAAAGGACACCCTCAGGATAGCTTAGAAAGTAATAGAAGAAATCTTGGCTTTGGAGTCATGGAAGCTCATGTTCAAAACTTTACTGGTACCCAATATTTTTACGGATGTTGGGATCTCCCAGAGATTTAGCCTCCTTGAACCAGTTTTCATATCTATAAAACTGACATAGTAACTTGCTTAGATCGCAGGATTGATTGATGATTAGAAATTAGATGTGCAAAATGCAAACAGCAACATGGGCTCATAGTAGGTGTTCAATAAATGAAATTTTCATTTACATGAAAATTTTTATTGAAATATAGTTGATTTGCAGTGCTATGTTCATTTTCTCTGTACAGCAAAGATTCAGTTATACATACATACACATTCTTTTCAAATATTCTTTTACATCACGGTTTCTTGTTAAGATACTGAATATAGTCCCCTGTGTTATAGGGTAGGACATTGTTGTTTATGCAGACTTCTAACTTAAGAGGTTAAAAATGTATTTTGAGTGGAGGAGTAGAAGCCACTGTTTTTTTAATGTTGGAGGAAAGATGGCAAAGTTTTTGTTTTCCTTAAAATTCCTTAAACAACTTTGTTTTCTTAAGTTATTATTATGAAATCAAGCAGAAAGGGGGAAACTAGGCACAGTGCTGTAAGTCTTAAAAATCCATGTGAAAAACTAGAAGACTTGCCATTTGAAAACAAGTCTTTGGGAAGACTAGAGGAAGGATGGAAGAGGGCAAAGAGGGCAAAAGAGAAAATTGATTAGGTCGATTTTTTGGATTTAAAGACTGGCCGGAGAGGGCTTCCCTGGTGGTCTAGTGGGCAAGGACACCTGCTTGCAGTGTAAAGGGTGCTAGTTCCATCCCTGGCTGGGAAGATCCCACATGCCGCGGAGCTGATGGACCGATGTGTCCGACTATCGAGTCAGCACTTGGGAGTGCATGCACCCAGAGTTGGTGCTCTGCAGCGAGGAGTCCACTGCAGTGGGAGGCCCACACAGGCCAAAAGAACAAAGATGGAACTAAATGAAAGACCAATAGAAGTGCCCCCCCCCCAAAAAAGACTGGCCAGGGGAACTTTCTTGGTTGCTCAGTGGTTAGGACTCCACACTTCCACTTCAGGGGACACAGGAAAAACAAAGTAGAAATGTTTTTCCCCAAAAAGAGAAAGAAATGTGAAAGGACACCCTCAGGATAGCTTAGAAAGTAATAGAAGAAATCTTGGCTTTGGAGTCATGGAAGCTCATGTTCAAAACTTTACTGGTACCCAATATTTTTACGGATGTTGGGATCTCCCAGAGATTTAGCCTCCTTGAACCAGTTTTCATATCTATAAAACTGACATAGTAACTTGCTTAGATCGCAGGATTGATTGATGATTAGAAATTAGATGTGCAAAATGCAAACAGCAACATGGGCTCATAGTAGGTGTTCAATAAATGAAATTTTCATTTACATGAAAATTTTTATTGAAATATAGTTGATTTGCAGTGCTATGTTCATTTTCTCTGTACAGCAAAGATTCAGTTATACATACATACACATTCTTTTCAAATATTCTTTTACATCATGGTTTCTTGTTAAGATACTGAATATAGTCCCCTGTGTTATAGGGTAGGACATTGTTGTTTATGCAGACTTCTAACTTAAGAGGTTAAAAATGTATTTTGAGTGGAGGAGTAGAAGCCACTGTTTTTTTAATGTTGGAGGAAAGATGGCAAAGTTTTTGTTTTCCTTAAAATTCCTTAAACAACTTTGTTTTCTTAAGTTATTATTATGAAATCAAGCAGAAAGGGGAATCTAGGCACAGTGCTGTAAGTCTTAAAAATCCATGTGAAAAACTAGAAGACTTGCCATTTGAAAACAAGTCTTTGGGAAGACTAGAGGAAGGATGGAAGAGGGCAAAGAGGGCAAAAGAGAAAATTGATTAGGTCGATTTTTTGGATTTAAAGACTGGCCAGGAGAGGGCTTCCCTGGTGGTCTAGTGGGCAAGGACACCTGCTTGCAGTGTAAAGGGTGCTAGTTCCATCCCTGGCTGGGGAAGATCCCACATTCCGCGGAGCTGATGGACCGATGTGTCCGACTATCGAGTCAGCACTTGGGAGTGCATGCACCCAGAGTTGGTGCTCTGCAGCGAGGGAGTCCACTGCAGTGGGAGGCCCACACAGGCCAAAAGAACAAAGATGGAACTAAATGAAAGACCAATAGAAGTGCCCCCCCCCCAAAAAAGACTGGCCAGGGGAACTTTCTTGGTTGCTCAGTGGTTAGGACTCCACACTTCCACTTCAGGGGACACAGGTTCAATCCCTGGTGGAGGAACTAGGATCCCTCATCCTACACAGCACAGCCAAAATAAATAAATAAGAATAAAAAATTTTAAAAGACATTTATTGAAAAAAACAAACTGGCAATTGGATTAAGAAATTAGGCACACAAAGGTTTAATTGTCTCAGTCAAGTTATGAAACAATGGAAGGGATTTAAAAGAGACAGGGAGAAAATTTTGGGCTGAATCCAAGTGATGACTTGAAAAAATGTTTGTTTGTTTTTTCTGTTAAACTGTAAGGAATGAAGAAAAAGAGACAGAAAGCATTTACCATCCTTTATTTTAATATATCAGTTCAATGCAGTTGCTGTCATATCTGACTCTGTGTGGCCTCATGAACTGCAACACGCCAGACTTCCTTGTCCTTAACCATCACCTGGAGCTTGCTCAAACTCATGTGCATTGAGTCGGTGATGCCATTAAACCATCTCCTTCTCAGTCATCCCTTTCTCCTTATGCCTTCTAAAAAGTAAAGTTTTTCATAAATGTCAAGAGGTTTTCCCATAAAACTATTAAAATACCCCTGAGGAAAACTTCTAGGAAAGGCAAAATTAAATTGGAGTATCATGATTGTATATCCTGTGATTTATGAGTGTTGTAGTTTGTGGACTTATTCTGTTATAAAATATTTTTGCATTTCAAAAGAGTGTATCTGACAAGTGGAAAGAAATCTAATTTTAAATTCTAAGGAGAATGCTAAAGAATACCAGTATTCCTTTACTTTCTACTGCTCTTGGTTATGTTTTTCAAATTATTAGCTTTTACCTTTAAATTATATTTTTCAGGTTGCCGCAGGAGCCACTGAAGTATCTGTTTTTGGTGCTGCCTCTGAATCCTTTAGCAGGAAGAACATTAACTGTTCTAAATTGAAGTCAGCACTTGGGAGTGCATGCACCCAGAGTTGGTGCTCTGCAGCGAGGGAGTCCACTGCAGTGGGAGGCCCACACAGGCCAAAAGAACAAAGATGGAACTAAATGAAAGACCAATAGAAGTGCCCCCCCCCCAAAAAAGACTGGCCAGGGGAACTTTCTTGGTTGCTCAGTGGTTAGGACTCCACACTTCCACTTCAGGGGACACAGGTTCAATCCCTGGTGGAGGAACTAGGATCCCTCATCCTACACAGCACAGCCAAAATAAATAAATAAGAATAAAAAATTTTAAAAGACATTTATTGAAAAAAACAAACTGGCAATTGGATTAAGAAATTAGGCACACAAAGGTTTAATTGTCTCAGTCAAGTTATGAAACAATGGAAGGGATTTAAAAGAGACAGGGAGAAAATTTTGGGCTGAATCCAAGTGATGACTTGAAAAAATGTTTGTTTGTTTTTTCTGTTAAACTGTAAGGAATGAAGAAAAAGAGACAGAAAGCATTTACCATCCTTTATTTTAATATATCAGTTCAATGCAGTTGCTGTCATATCTGACTCTGTGTGGCCTCATGAACTGCAACACGCCAGACTTCCTTGTCCTTAACCATCACCTGGAGCTTGCTCAAACTCATGTGCATTGAGTCGGTGATGCCATTAAACCATCTCCTTCTCAGTCATCCCTTTCTCCTTATGCCTTCTAAAAAGTAAAGTTTTTCATAAATGTCAAGAGGTTTTCCCATAAAACTATTAAAATACCCCTGAGGAAAACTTCTAGGAAAGGCAAAATTAAATTGGAGTATCATGATTGTATATCCTGTGATTTATGAGTGTTGTAGTTTGTGGACTTATTCTGTTATAAAATATTTTTGCATTTCAAAAGAGTGTATCTGACAAGTGGAAAGAAATCTAATTTTAAATTCTAAGGAGAATGCTAAAGAATACCAGTATTCCTTTACTTTCTACTGCTCTTGGTTATGTTTTTCAAATTATTAGCTTTTACCTTTAAATTATATTTTTCAGGTTGCCGCAGGAGCCACTGAAGTATCTGTTTTTGGTGCTGCCTCTGAATCCTTTAGCAGGAAGAACATTAACTGTTCTATTGAAGAAAGTATGGAAAAGTTTGAGGAGGTTGTTAAATCTGCAAGACACATGAATATTCCAGCACGAGGGTAATTTTGAAATTCCACAAATTCTATTTAATTTATGTATGTCTATTTTTAAAGCTCTTTATGAACTGTCTAGATATTGTTTTGCTACATGTAATAATTTGCATAGGATATCTTATGCTCACCTTCTGTGATCAGGGCCATCACATTATAGTTATTACTATCACTACCTCATTAATATCAGCTGATAGTCACGAGGGCATATATATCCTGTGCTTCTGGAACTGAAGCAGGATAGATAATTTGAGGTCATGGAAATCAGCATCACAGCTGACATTGTTTCTCATTTTATTAATTCCAAATTATCCAAATGCAGTCATTTTTGGATCTTGGGCTAGTGTAAAGTGGATAGATTGGTATAAACTCATAGTAGCCTTTGGAAAAGAATCATCTAATGTGGCTTCCAAATTTTTAATTTTTTTTAAGAACCATACTTTTTCTTAAAAAATATATTGTATAAAAATTCAATAGAATATGTAAAGCATAAAACGGAGAACTGTATTAACATATTGGTGCCGTCATTCCACCCATTCGGCCTCACCTAAATAGATGACTCTGGGCTTTTTCTGTCTGAGCCCAAAGCAAGCATATTTGGTGAAGAAGAAAAGAAAGGAAACCTGCTTTTGTTTTTGCCTTCTTTCAGGAGAGAAGGAAAGCATCTGGTGCAGACATTCTCTACACCCAGATCCAAGTCTTTGAAATGTATAATAAATTCATTGTCACTTAAGAAAGAAGTTTTTTCTAAGATATTATTCTCTACTTTTATAATTATGGGCTTTGATGCAGGTTGTACTTCCCTTGGTTGAAGTAAGCAAAGTTCATAGTGGCAAGATTCAGGCATTAATGAGAAAACAAACGGACCAAATTTGGAGTGATGAGATTAGAAAAGAATTGGAATTCAGTCAAGGTCATTTAGCGAGCAAGTAGAATTAGATTAGACTGTAGTAAGCTATCTTGTTGGTTTGCATCCTTTTTTAAACTTCTTTTTCCTTTCTCCTTAGTAAATTTCCAATGTGATTTTTTAAAGGTATAAAGCTATTTTTGTAACTAACATGTATGCATAACATACAGAATGTAAGCAAAAAAATTCAAAAACCAAGATTATCTATTTCTGTAGACAGAAAATAAAGGAGGTTTGTTCTTAAGGCCAAAGTTATATAACTACCAAATGTATAAAAGTTGCATAACCACCGTGAAAAAGGAGAGGTGTGCTGCAAGTTTCTTTTTTTTTTTTTTAATTCTTTATTTAAAAGATTTTACAGAGTTTTGTTGTTCATAGACATGCATGTTCCCAGATCAGTCATAGACATATCCCTGGTCCCCTCCCACCTCCCAGGTCCCCCCATCCCACCCCTCCAGGCCATTGCACCAAGCCATTGTAAGCACTCCTATTATCTTAGCACAACGACAATAGCTATCTTTTTCACACATGACAGTATAGGTTTCGATGTTACTCCCACTTGTTACTCTATGTCTCCCACTTACTGTTCATTCCCCAAAATGTCCATATGTCTATTCTCTGTTTTTCCATGAGTTTACTGCGTGTGTTATCATGACCATACTACTAGATTCCATATATATGTGCTAGTATACTGTACTGGTCTTTCTCTTTTTGGCTTAGTTCACTTTTTATGATAGGTTCTAGAGCCAGCCAACTCATTAGGGCTGATTCTTCTGCATTTCTTTTAACAGCTGAGTAGTATTCCATTGTATATATGTACTAGAGCTTCTGGATCCATTCATTCATCAATGGGCATCTAGGTTGTTTACCTAGTTTGGCTATTGTATAGAGAGCTGCAATGAGCATTGGGGTACAGGTGCTTCTTTCAGTTTTGATTTCATCAGGATATAAGCCCAAGAGTGGGATTGCTGGGTCATATGGTGCTTCTATTTTTAGTTTTTTACAGAATCTCCAGACCGTCTTCCATAGAGGCTGTATCAATTTACAGTCCCACCAGCAATGTAAGAGTGTTCCCTTTTCTCCGCACCCTCTCCAGCATTTATTGTCTGTCGATTTTTTGATGATGGCCATTCTGATGGGTGTGAGATGGTATCTCATTTTAGTTTTAATTTGCATTTATCAAAAACAATGTGATTTTTAAAGGTATAAAGCTATTTTGTAACTAACATGTATGCATAACATACAGAATGTAAGCAAAAAAATTCAAAAACCAAGATTATCTATTTCTGTAGACAGAAAATAAAGGAGGTTTGTTCTTAAGGCCAAAGTTATATAACTACCAAATGTATAAAAGTTGCATAACCACCGTGAAAAAGGAGAGGTGTGCTGCAAGTTTCTTTTTTTTTTTTTTAATTCTTTATTTAAAAGATTTTACAGAGTTTTGTTGTTCATAGACATGCATGTTCCCAGATCAGTCATAGACATATCCCTGGTCCCCTCCCACCTCCCAGGTCCCCCCATCCCACCCCTCCAGGCCATTGCACCAAGCCATTGTAAGCACTCCTATTATCTTAGCACAACGACAATAGCTATCTTTTTCACACATGACAGTATAGGTTTCGATGTTACTCCCACTTGTTACTCTATGTCTCCCACTTACTGTTCATTCCCCAAAATGTCCATATGTCTATTCTCTGTTTTTCCATGAGTTTACTGCGTGTGTTATCATGACCATACTACTAGATTCCATATATATGTGCTAGTATACTGTACTGGTCTTTCTCTTTTTGGCTTAGTTCACTTTTTATGATAGGTTCTAGAGCCAGCCAACTCATTAGGGCTGATTCTTCTGCATTTCTTTTAACAGCTGAGTAGTATTCCATTGTATATATGTACTAGAGCTTCTGGATCCATTCATTCATCAATGGGCATCTAGGTTGTTTACCTAGTTTGGCTATTGTATAGAGAGCTGCAATGAGCATTGGGGTACAGGTGCTTCTTTCAGTTTTGATTTCATCAGGATATAAGCCCAAGAGTGGGATTGCTGGGTCATATGGTGCTTCTATTTTTAGTTTTTTACAGAATCTCCAGACCGTCTTCCATAGAGGCTGTATCAATTTACAGTCCCACCAGCAATGTAAGAGTGTTCCCTTTTCTCCGCACCCTCTCCAGCATTTATTGTCTGTCGATTTTTTGATGATGGCCATTCTGATGGGTGTGAGATGGTATCTCATTTTAGTTTTAATTTGCATTTATCTAATAATAAGCGAGGTTGAGCATCGTTTCATGTGCTTTTGGGCCATCTGTATGTTCTCTTTGGAGAGGTGTCTCTTTAGATCTTTTTCCCCTCTTTTGATTGGGTTGTTCATTTTTCTGGTGCTGAATTGTCTGAGTTGCTTATAGAATTTGGAGATTAATTCTTTGTCTGTTATTTCATTTGTTATGATTTTCTCCCATTCTGTGGGCCGTCTGTTCAGCTTTTTTGTAATTTCTTTTGCTGTACAAAAGCTTTTAAGTTTCATGAGGTCCCACATGTTCATTTTTCTTTTCAGTTCCGCTATTCTCGTTGGTGGGTCAGAGAAGATATTGCTTTGATTTATGTCCTTGAGAGTTTGCCTATATTCTTCTCTAAGAGTTTGATGGTTTCTGGTCTTACATTTAGGTCTTTAATCCATTTTGAGTTGATCTTAGTGTATGGTGTCAGGGAATGTTCCAACTTCATTTGTTTGCATGTAGCTGTCCAATTCTCCCAGCACCACTTGTTGAAGAGGCTGTCTTTGTCCCATTTTATAGTTTCTCCTCCTTTGTCAAAAATAAGGTACCCATAGGTGCGTGGGTTGATCTCTGGGTTCTCTATCTTGTTCCATTGGTCGATAGTTCTGTTTTTGTGCCAGTACCATACTGTCTTGATGACTGTTGCTTTGTAGTAGAGTCTGAAGTTGGGGAGGCTGATCCCTCCAACTCCGTTTTTCTTTGTCAGGATTGCTTTGGCTATTTGAGGTCTTTTGTGTTTCCATATGAACTGTGTTATTCTTTGGTCTAGTTCTATGAAAAATGTCAATGGAAGTTGAAGAGGTATTGCATTGAATCTGTAGATGATATTTGGTAGTATGGTCATTTTCACAATATTGATTCTTCTGACCCAGGAACATGGAATATCTCTCCATCTGTTTAAGTCTTCTTTAATGTCTTTAATCGTGTCAAGTTTTTACAGAACCCGTCCGATTCAATTTACAGTCCCACCAGCAATGTAAGAGTGTTCCCTTTTCTCCGCACCCTCTCCAGCATTTATTGTCTGTCGATTTTTTGATGATGGCCATTCTGATGGGTGTGAGATGGTATCTCATTTTAGTTTTAATTTGCATTTATCTAATAATAAGCGAGGTTGAGCATCGTTTCATGTGCTTTTGGGCCATCTGTATGTTCTCTTTGGAGAGGTGTCTCTTTAGATCTTTTTCCCCTCTTTTGATTGGGTTGTTCATTTTTCTGGTGCTGAATTGTCTGAGTTGCTTATAGAATTTGGAGATTAATTCTTTGTCTGTTATTTCATTTGTTATGATTTTCTCCCATTCTGTGGGCCGTCTGTTCAGCTTTTTTGTAATTTCTTTTGCTGTACAAAAGCTTTTAAGTTTCATGAGGTCCCACATGTTCATTTTTCTTTTCAGTTCCGCTATTCTCGTTGGTGGGTCAGAGAAGATATTGCTTTGATTTATGTCCTTGAGAGTTTGCCTATATTCTTCTCTAAGAGTTTGATGGTTTCTGGTCTTAATTTTTAGGTTTTTAATCCATTTTGAGTTGATCTTAGTGTATGGTGTCAGGGAATGTTCCAACTTCATTTGTTTGCATGTAGCTGTCCAATTCTCCCAGCACCACTTGTTGAAGAGGCTGTCTTTGTCCCATTTTATAGTTTCTCCTCCTTTGTCAAAAATAAGGTACCCATAGGTGCGTGGGTTGATCTCTGGGTTCTCTATCTTGTTCCATTGGTCGATAGTTCTGTTTTTGTGCCAGTACCATACTGTCTTGATGACTGTTGCTTTGTAGTAGAGTCTGAAGTTGGGGAGGCTGATCCCTCCAACTCCGTTTTTCTTTGTCAGGATTGCTTTGGCTATTTGAGGTCTTTTGTGTTTCCATATGAACTGTGTTATTCTTTGGTCTAGTTCTATGAAAAATGTCAATGGAAGTTGAAGAGGTATTGCATTGAATCTGTAGATGATATTTGGTAGTATGGTCATTTTCACAATATTGATTCTTCTGACCCAGGAACATGGAATATCTCTCCATCTGTTTAAGTCTTCTTTAATGTCTCTCATCAGTGTCTTGTAATTTTCTGTGTACAGTTCTTTTGTTTATGTGGGTAGGTTTATTCCTAGATATTTGATTCTTTTGGTTGCAATGGTGAAGGGGACTGCCTCTTTGATTTCGTTTTCTGATATTTCATTGTTTGTGTATAGGAATGTCAGTGATTTCTGTGTGTTGACTTTGTATCCTGCGACTTTGCTGAATTCGTTGATTAGCTCTAGTAGCTTTGTAATAGAGTCTTTGGGGTTTTCTATGTATAATATCATGTCGTCTGCAAAAAGAGAGAGCTTGACTTCTTCCTTTCCAATCTGGATTCCTTTGATTTCTTTCTCTTCTCTTATTGCCATTGCTAGAACTTCCAGGACTATGTTGAATAGTAGTGGTGAAAGTGGACACCCCTGTCTTGTTCCTGATCTTAGAGGGAATGCTTTCAGTTTTTCACCGTTGAGGACAATGTTCGCTGTGGGCTTCTCATATACGGCTTTCACTATGTTGAGATAGGTTCCTTCTATGCAATTTTCTGAAGAGTTTTTATCATAAATGGATGTTGTACTTTGTCGAAGGGTTTTTCTGCAACTATTGAGATGATCATGTGATTTTTGTCTCTCAGTTTGTTGATATGGTGTATCACATTGATTGATTTGTGGATGTTGAAGAATCCTTGCATGCCTGGGATGAACCTGACTTGATCATGATGTATGAGTTTTTTGATGTGTCGTTGAATTCTGTTTGCTAGGATTTTGTTGAGGATCTTGGCATCTAAGTTCATCAGTGAAATTGGCCTATAGTTTTCCTTTTTTGTGTTGTCTTTGTCTGGTTTGGGTATCAGGGTGATGGTGGCCTCGTAGAATGTGTTTGGAAGTTTTCCTTCCTGTGCAATTTTTTGAAAGAGTTTTAGAAGGACAGGCATTAGCTCTTCTTTAAATGTTTGGTAGAATTCGGCTGTGAAGAATGTCAATGGAAGTTGAAGAGGTATTGCATTGAATCTGTAGATGATATTTGGTAGTATGGTCATTTTCACAATATTGATTCTTCTGACCCAGGAACATGGAATATCTCTCCATCTGTTTAAGTCTTCTTTAATGTCTCTCATCAGTGTCTTGTAATTTTCTGTGTACAGTTCTTTTGTTTATGTGGGTAGGTTTATTCCTAGATATTTTATTCTTTTGGTTGCAATGGTGAAGGGGACTGCCTCTTTGATTTCGTTTTCTGATTTTTCATTGTTTGTGTATAGGAATGTCAGTGATTTCTGTGTGTTGACTTTGTATCCTGCGACTTTGCTGAATTCGTTGATTAGCTCTAGTAGCTTTGTAATAGAGTCTTTGGGGTTTTCTATGTATAATATCATGTCGTCTGCAAAAAGAGAGAGCTTGACTTCTTCCTTTCCAATCTGGATTCCTTTGATTTCTTTCTCTTCTCTTATTGCCATTGCTAGAACTTCCAGGACTATGTTGAATAGTAGTGGTGAAAGTGGACACCCCTGTCTTGTTCCTGATCTTAGAGGGAATGCTTTCAGTTTTTCACCGTTGAGGACAATGTTCGCTGTGGGCTTCTCATATACGGCTTTCACTATGTTGAGATAGGTTCCTTCTATGCAATTTTCTGAAGAGTTTTTATCATAAATGGATGTTGTACTTTGTCGAAGGGTTTTTCTGCAACTATTGAGATGATCATGTGATTTTTGTCTCTCAGTTTGTTGATATGGTGTATCACATTGATTGATTTGTGGATGTTGAAGAATCCTTGCATGCCTGGGATGAACCTGACTTGATCATGATGTATGAGTTTTTTGATGTGTCGTTGAATTCTGTTTGCTAGGATTTTGTTGAGGATCTTGGCATCTAAGTTCATCAGTGAAATTGGCCTATAGTTTTCCTTTTTTGTGTTGTCTTTGTCTGGTTTGGGTATCAGGGTGATGGTGGCCTCGTAGAATGTGTTTGGAAGTTTTCCTTCCTGTGCAATTTTTTGAAAGAGTTTTAGAAGGACAGGCATTAGCTCTTCTTTAAATGTTTGGTAGAATTCGGCTGTGAAGTCATCTGGCCCTGGGCTTTTATTTTGGGGTAGGTTTTTAATCACAAATTCGATTTCTGAGCTTGTGATTGGGCTGTTCAAAGTTTCTGTTTCTTCCTGGCTCAGTCTTGGGAGATTAATCTTCTCTAAGAAACTGTCCATTTCTTCCAGGTTGTCCAGTTTGTTGTCATAGAGTTGTTCATAATAGTCCCTTAGAATCCTTTGGATTTCTGCATTATCTGTTGTAATCTCTCCTTTTTCATTTTCGATTTTGTTGATCTGGTTCTTCTCTCTCTTTCTCTTGATGAGTTTGGCCAGGGGCTTGTCAGTTTTGTTTACCTTTTCAAAGAAGCAGCTTTTTGTTTTACTTATCCGAACTATAGTTTCTTTCATTTCTTTCTCATTTGTTTCTGCTCTAGTCTTTATAATTTCTCGTCTTCTGTTGGCTTTGGGATGCTTCTATTCTTCTTTCTCCAATTGTTTTAAGCGGAGGGTTAGGTCATCTGCTTCATATTTTCCTAGTTTCTTGAGGTGGGATTGTATTGCTATAAATTTCCCTCTAAGAACTGCTTTTGTGGTATCCCATAAGTTTTGCACGGTCGTATGTTCATTGTCATTTTCTTCTAGGAATTGTTTAATTTCTCCTTTGATTTCCTCAGTAATCAGTTGGTTTTTTAGGTATGTGTTGTTTAATTGCCATGTGTTTGTATTTTTAGCGGTTTTTTTCCTGTAGTTGATCTCTAGTCTCATTGCATTGTGGTCCGAGAAGATGGTTGATATAATTTCAGTTTTCTTGAACTGACTGAGGTTAGGTTTGTGGCCCAAGATGTGGTCTATCCTGGAGAATGTTCCATGAGCACTTGAGAAGAAAGTGTATTCTTCTGCTTTTGGGTGGAACGTCCTAAAGATATCGATGAGGTCCATCTTTTCTAGTGTGGCATTTAAGGTTTGTGTTTCTTTATTAATTTGCTCTTTGGATGATCTATCCATTGGTGTGAGAGGAGTGTTAAAGTCTCCTACTATTATTGTGTTATTATTGATTTCTTCTTTTAAGTCTGAAAATATCTGTCTTATGTATTGAGGTGCCCCTGTGTTGAGTGCGTAGATGTTCATGACTGTTATGTCTTCCTCTTGGATGGATCCGTTAATCATGATGTAGTGACCTGCCTTGTCTCTTAGAATCTTCTTTACTTTAAAATCTATTCTGTCTGATATGAGGATTTCTACCCCAGTTTTCTTTTGTTTTCCATTGCATGGAATATCTTTTTCCAGCCTCTCACTTTCAGTCTGTGGGTGTCTCTAGGTCTGAAGTGGGTCTCTTGTAAACAGCATACATATGGGTCATGTTTCTTGATCCATTCAGCCAACCTGTGTTGTTTGGTTGGAGCATTTAATCCATTTACATTCAAAGTAATTATTGATATGAATGTTCCTATTGTCATCTTCTTAGAAGTTTGGGGTTTGATTTGTAGGACTTCTCTTCTCTTGTATTTATTGGCTATATCAGGCCCTTTAACACCTGTTGTAGGGCTGGTTTTGTGGTACAGAATTCTTTTAGTTCTAACTTTCCATCGATTTGAATTTCTCGTCTTCTGTTGGCTTTGGGATGCTTCTATTCTTCTTTCTCCAATTGTTTTAAGCGGAGGGTTAGGTCATCTGCTTCATATTTTCCTAGTTTCTTGAGGTGGGATTGTATTGCTATAAATTTCCCTCTAAGAACTGCTTTTGTGGTATCCCATAAGTTTTGCACGGTCGTATGTTCATTGTCATTTTCTTCTAGGAATTGTTTAATTTCTCCTTTGATTTCCTCAGTAATCAGTTGGTTTTTTAGGTATGTGTTGTTTAATTGCCATGTGTTTGTATTTTTAGCGGTTTTTTTCCTGTAGTTGATCTCTAGTCTCATTGCATTGTGGTCCGAGAAGATGGTTGATATAATTTCAGTTTTCTTGAACTGACTGAGGTTAGGTTTGTGGCCCAAGATGTGGTCTATCCTGGAGAATGTTCCATGAGCACTTGAGAAGAAAGTGTATTCTTCTGCTTTTGGGTGGAACGTCCTAAAGATATCGATGAGGTCCATCTTTTCTAGTGTGGCATTTAAGGTTTGTGTTTCTTTATTAATTTGCTCTTTGGATGATCTATCCATTGGTGTGA
The DNA here is from genome assembly GCA_022376925.1 of Tragulus kanchil. Classification (NCBI taxonomy): domain Eukaryota; kingdom Metazoa; phylum Chordata; class Mammalia; order Artiodactyla; family Tragulidae; genus Tragulus; species Tragulus kanchil. Next base: position 72,498,660 of record JAIOJX010000005.1, on the reverse strand, counting down.
GAGGAGTGTTAAAGTCTCCTACTATTATTGTGTTATTATTGATTTCTTCTTTTAAGTCTGAAAATATCTGTCTTATGTATTGAGGTGCCCCTATGTTGAGTGCGTAGATGTTCATGACTGTTATGTCTTCCTCTTGGATGGATCCGTTAATCATGATGTAGTGACCTGCCTTGTCTCTTAGAATCTTCTTTACTTTAAAATCTATTCTGTCTGATATGAGGATTTCTACCCCAGTTTTCTTTTGTTTTCCATTGCATGGAATATCTTTTTCCAGCCTCTCACTTTCAGTCTGTGGGTGTCTCTAGGTCTGAAGTGGGTCTCTTGTAAACAGCATATATATGGGTCATGTTTCTTGATCCATTCAGCCAACCTGTGTTGTTTGGTTGGAGCATTTAATCCATTTACATTCAAAGTAATTATTGATATGAATGTTCCTATTGTCATCTTCTTAGAAGTTTGGGGTTTGATTTGTAGGACTTCTCTTCTCTTGTATTTATTGGCTATATCAGGCCCTTTAACACCTGTTGTAGGGCTGGTTTTGTGGTACAGAATTCTTTTAGTTTTTGTCTGTCTGAGAAGCTTTTGACTTCTCCATCGATTCTGAATGAGATTTTTGCTGGATGGAGAATTCTTGGTTGGAGGTTATTCTCTTTTAGCCATTTAAATGTGTCCTGCCATTCTCTTCTGGCTTGTAGGATTTCTGTTGAGAGATCTGCAGTTAAACATATGGGGTTTCCTTTATATGTTATTTGTTGTTTGCTCCTAGCTGCTTTTAGTAATCTGTCTTTATATTTAGTCTGCACTAGTTTGATTAGTATGTGCCTTGGTTTATTTCTTCTGGGGTTTCTCCTGTATGGAACTCTTTGTGCTTCTTTGACATGGTTGACTATTGCCTTTCCCATGCTGGGGAAGTTTTCTACAATGACCTCTTCAAGAATTTTTTTGTAACTTTTCTTCCCCTCTTCTTCCTCTGGAACTCCTATAATTCTAATGTTGGTGCGTTTAATATTGTCCCATAGGTCTCTAAGGCTATCCTCAGTTCTTTTAGTTCTTTCGGCTTTGTTCTGTTCTTCAGCAGTTATCTCAACCATTCTATCTTCCAGTTCACTTATCCATTCTTCAGCCTCCGATACTCTACTGTTGAGGCGTTCTATAGTATTTTTGAGTTCAGCAATTGAGTTGGTGGTCTCTATTTGCTTATTTTTCATTTCCTGCATGTCTCAATGCACTAATTTCCTCTAATATTCTGTTTTCGGTGTTTTGCATCCTCATTAGTATAGTTTTCCTGAATTCTCTTTCAGATAATTTGTCTATCTCCTCCTCTGTCATTTGGACCTGTGATTCTCTAGCTTGGTCCTTCATTTGTGCAGTGTTTCTCTGTCCTTTCATTATTAGGTTAGTTTTTGTTTCTTTGTGGGTGTCTGTGTGTACAGAGTTCTTATTCCCACCAGGCTTCTTGGTTGAATTCTCCCTTCCTTTGGGTTTCTGTCCTTGTAGAAGGGTTCAATGGTTTGTGTCTTAGGTGGTGTTATGTCTTGTTTACAGGTGAACAATCTCTAGTGTTGTATGTTCTTTGATAGTGTGGGGTCTTGGAATCAGGGCTTCTACTCTGAGGATCCTTGGTTCGATGATTGATCAGGTGGTGTAGCCTCTATGTCTGGTTTGCTATGGTGTTCTGTGATATTAGTTCAAATATTAGCATCTGTGGATAAGAAGTGTGTCCCTGGTGGGTGACAGTGATAAAAGCATGCAGATGTTTTCTAACATAGTCATAAGATATATATACATACACAGTAACAACCACATCTAACCAGTCTTACAGTGAGAAAGCATAGGAAATTTTTCTGGCCAACAACACAATCAAAAATGGTACTTGCCCGTTAAGCTCTGAATTAATTAAAATATTGCCTGGAAAAATAGATCTGGGGCAAGGTCCTGGCTTGGACAAAGCAATTTTTAACTAAGACATGTGTTGGGGGTGAGGAGGTGGAGAGTGTATGGGTAATGAGAAGGAATAGATTCATCTTGGAAGGATTTTATAGGGTTGTGTAGCCAAGATTAGTGTGTTCTATTGTTTAGTGCAGCTGGAAGAGAATAGTAGAGACAGGAAGGTAGGAAATATTTATCTAGGGGGTAGTGGTATATAGGAGAAAGTTTTAGATTTAGAACATAGAGGGAGGAAGCAGTAGGAAAGAGGAAAGAAAATTAGAAGTTTCCAAGAATTAAAATTTTAAAAAAAATTTAATAATTAAAAATCAAAAAATAAGAAATTAAAAATTAAAAAGGAAAGAGAAACTTAAAAAGAAGAGACAAAAGAAAAAGAGAAAAAGAAAAAAAACCCCAAACCTGACCAATTAAACGAATAAACAGAACTGTCTGCAACAGATCAACAAAAAAGCTAAATACTGTCCCTGGTTTTTATCCTCTCATCTGTCTGGTGGAAGTCAGTCTGCTCTCGATGGTGTTGTCTTGATGATGTAGCCTTTCCCTTATGGCACCGGTCTTCAAGCTCAGGTGCTGGCCGGGACGGCGGACAGATCCCAGTCCGTTGGGCGGGGGGCTTCGGAGCGCGCGCAATCCCGTGTTGGGCGGGGGTGCCCCGGCTCTGCCGTGCACCCGCCAGTAGCCTCCAATACCTGCTCTTCTCCCGGCTTCCTCCGCTGCGGGTGTAGCTAAGGGGGTGCATGGGCTCCTTTGCCACTGGCACGCACACTGTCAGTTACACGTCGAAGTCCCAAAGGCAGGCACAGGCTTCCCCGTCCGACTCCATCCTGGTCCCTGGTCAGCAATCCGTGGGCAACTTCCCTTTCAGCTAGTCCCCCACTAGGAGTGTTTGACCTCACCCGGTGCCTGGCGGAAAGTCGCGATTTTCGCCCGGCGGAGCGACGAGATTTTCACACTGGGCGCTCCCTCCCATCTCCCTGTCCGTCACTAGGCAGCACTCCCCGCTTTCTGTCCGGCCTCAGGTCGCTAGACAGCAAGTGCGTTCTGCTCGGCCCTGCTCCGGTATACTATCTTCGCAGTGTCTTAATTTCTGCCGGCCATCCGGGTGGATTCTTGGAGTTTTCAAGCTGAGCGCTGCCTTCTCTCCCCCGAGGCTCCACTTAGGCCCCCTTTTAGGGCACTTGCTGGTGCACTCTCTGTAGGTGCGGTCCTGCGTGGAGGTTAGGATAGTGGATTCTTAGAACAGTAGCTCAGGGATAGATCTGGCTGTTCACTCTTCTACTCTCACGAACCTATGGAATTCTTCTGTCATCTAGTGGCTGGTTTGTTGGTGGTGGTTCATTTCTTGATTAGTTCTGGTGATACTATTAGAAGTTTCCAAGAATTAAAATTTTAAAAAATTTAATAAGTAAAAATCAAAAATAAGAAATTAAAAATTAAAAAGGAAAGAGAAACTTAAAAAGAAGAGACAAAAGAAAAAGAGAAAAAGAAAAAAAACCCCAAACCTGACCAATCAAACGAATAAACAGAACTGTCTGCAACAGATCAACAAAAAAGCTAAATACTGTCCCTGGTTTTTATCCTCTCATCTGTCTGGTGGAAGTCAGTCTGCTCTCGATGGTGTTGTCTTGATGATGTAGCCTTTCCCTTATGGCACCGGTCTTCAAGCTCAGGTGCTGGCCGGGACGGCGGACAGATCCCAGTCCGTTGGGCGGGGGGCTTCGGAGCGCGCGCAATCCCGTGTTGGGCGGGGGTGCCCCGGCTCTGCCGTGCACCCGCCAGTAGCCTCCAATACCTGCTCTTCTCCCGGCTTCCTCCGCTGCGGGTGTAGCTAAGGGGGTGCATGGGCTCCTTTGCCACTGGCACGCACACTGTCAGTTACACGTCGAAGTCCCAAAGGCAGGCACAGGCTTCCCCGTCCGACTCCATCCTGGTCCCTGGTCAGCAATCCGTGGGCAACTTCCCTTTCAGCTAGTCCCCCACTAGGAGTGTTTGACCTCCCCCGGGTGCCTGGCGGAAAGTCGCGATTTTCGCCCGGCGGAGCGACGAGATTTTCACACTGGGCGCTCCCTCCCATCTCCCTGTCCGTCACTAGGCAGCACTCCCCGCTTTCTGTCCGGCCTCAGGTCGCTAGACAGCAAGTGCGTTCTGCTCGGCCCTGCTCCGGTATACTATCTTCGCAGTGTCTTAATTTCTGCCGGCCATCCGGGTGGATTCTTGGAGTTTTCAAGCTGAGCGCTGCCTTCTCTCCCCCGAGGCTCCACTTAGGCCCCCTTTTAGGGCACTTGCTGGTGCACTCTCTGTAGGTGCGGTCCTGCGTGGAGGTTAGGATAGTGGATTCTTAGAACAGTAGCTCAGGGATAGATCTGGCTGTTCACTCTTCTACTCTCACGAACCTATGGAATTCTTCTGTCATCTAGTGGCTGGTTTGTTGGTGGTGGTTCATTTCTTGATTAGTTCTGGTGATACTATTGGGGAGCTAGTGAAATCTTCCCCTCATTCCTCCGCCATCTTCGCTCCTCCCTCCTTAAGCACTCTTTTTATCTCGGTTATATACTTTTGCTTCTACACTGGCCTTTTACAGTTCTGTGGGGTTTCTGTTTTCATTTTGTTTTTCTATATTTCTTTCTCTCTTTTTGGTTTGTAAACATTTTTGGTGTCTATTATTATTTTTCTACAACTATTCCTTTGTTTCCTTTCTCTACTGTTATTTTCCTGTTGCACTAAACTTTGATATAAATAAGTCTTATTTATCTGCTGCTATTTAACTTTGCATATCTATTCTATCTTTCCTTTCTCTTCTTTCTTTTCCTCATCATGTTTGTTAGTTTGTTTTGTTTTCATTCCTTTTTGCCCAGTTAGGACCTTGCTCTGGTTTTGTTTTCCAGTTTGTGCTTTAGGTAGTTTGGTTCTTAACTGATGGATATGATTTTTGACTTCCTCTGTTCACCACTTCAATCTATTGTACTTTATTTTTTGTACTGTTTGGGTTTTGCTCTAAGTGTATATATGTATGTGTATATATTCCATTGTGTTAGTTAATATTTGCATGATTTTTAAATTGCCATTTGTCCAGGGTATGCCTTTTGTTCCTCATATTGTATACTTGTTTTAATACCATTCAGCAACATAACGAACCACCCGTGGATTCTCCATTCTCCAGCCAGAGATCAAAGCCTGGGACTTCGGAGAGGGAGCACTGACTCCAAGACTGTAGTCTAGGCCATTCTTGGAGTTTTCAGGTCGCTAGACAGCAAGTGCGTTCTGCTCGGCCCTGCTCCGGTATACTATCTTCGCAGTGTCTTAATTTCTGCCGCCATCCGGGTGGATTCTTGGAGTTTTCAAGCTGAGCGCTGCCTTCTCTCCCCCGAGGCTCCACTTAGGCCCCCTTTTAGGGCACTTGCTGGTGCACTCTCTGTAGGTGCGGTCCTGCGTGGAGGTTAGGATAGTGGATTCTTAGAACAGTAGCTCAGGGATAGATCTGGCTGTTCACTCTTCTACTCTCACGAACCTATGGAATTCTTCTGTCATCTAGTGGCTGGTTTGTTGGTGGTGGTTCATTTCTTGATTAGTTCTGGTGATACTATTGGGGAGCTAGTGAAATCTTCCCCTCATTCCTCCGCCATCTTCGCTCCTCCCTCCTTAAGCACTCTTTTTATCTCGGTTATATACTTTTGCTTCTACACTGGCCTTTTACAGTTCTGTGGGGTTTCTGTTTTCATTTTGTTTTTCTATATTTCTTTCTCTCTTTTTGGTTTGTAAACATTTTTGGTGTCTATTATTATTTTTCTACAACTATTCCTTTGTTTCCTTTCTCTACTGTTATTTTCCTGTTGCACTAAACTTTGATATAAATAAGTCTTATTTATCTGCTGCTATTTAACTTTGCATATCTATTCTATCTTTCCTTTCTCTTCTTTCTTTTCCTCATCATGTTTGTTAGTTTGTTTTGTTTTCATTCCTTTTTGCCCAGTTAGGACCTTGCTCTGGTTTTGTTTTCCAGTTTGTGCTTTAGGTAGTTTGGTTCTTAACTGATGGATATGATTTTTGACTTCCTCTGTTCACCACTTCAATCTATTGTACTTTATTTTTTGTACTGTTTGGGTTTTGCTCTAAGTGTATATATGTATGTGTATATATTCCATTGTGTTAGTTAATATTTGCATGATTTTTAAATTGCCATTTGTCCAGGGTATGCCTTTTGTTCCTCATATTGTATACTTGTTTTAATACCATTCAGCAACATAACGAACCACCCGTGGATTCTCCATTCTCCAGCCAGAGATCAAAGCCTGGGACTTCGGAGAGGGAGCACTGACTCCAAGACTGTAGTCTACCAGAGAGTGCCCTACACTAGGGAATATTAAATAGCAAGAACTCCCCAAAAGGCAAGCACCTGTACACAAGACCCAGCATAGTCCAACTGCCAGTAGCACCCTGTGCAGGACACCTCACAAGACCCGTATATAGTTGTTTATAAGAAACCCACTGAAGACCTAAAGACACATATAGTGTGAAAGTGGGAAGATGGAAAAATGTATTCCATGCACATAGAAATCAAAAGAAAACTGGAGTAGCAATCCTCATATCAGACAAAATAGACCTTAAAACAAGCTTATAAGAGACAACACAGGAAATTACATAATGCTCAAAGGATGAATACAAGAGGAAAACAAAATAATTATAAATATCTATGCATTCAACATAGAAGCAATAGTAGGAGACTTTAATTTTCTGAAGTACTCATCTTTAGAAATACGCTTTTGGCTTGATGGATGTGAGTTCACTATTTATGCAGTTGAAAATTATCTTCTTCTCCATACTTTTCCAGAGTTTAATTTAGGTATTTTTTTCATTGGCAATCTAGAAGAAAGGCACTCATTATTAAAAGGCATAAGATACTGGTGTTCATTTTAGGAAGAGTCGTGTTCAGTTAGTTGAACCTGAAGTAGATGCTCCAGCCAGTGTTACTATGGCAAAAGGCACATCAACATGGATCATCATCCAGAAAATGTATGTTGCCAGCTGCTGTCAGATTTAAAGTCCATACAGCAGGACACATTTTGTAAATGCTCACTAAAGTCAGTTAAGCTTCTATAAAACAGTAAACTTTCATATGGTCTAAATAGCAGCATTTATTAAAGTTATAAGGCTATTGTTTATCCCCCTCTCAGAAACACACATCTATGTATGCCTATGTACAGGGTTTTTTTATGGATCCTGGGAACTTTATTAACATCTAGGACACATTGGTGAAAGACATCATGCCAGATTGCTGACAGAAAATTCTGCCATTTTCGGTTCCCTTTTCATATTGTATACTTGTTTTAATACCATTCAGCAACATAACGAACCACCCGTGGATTCTCCATTCTCCAGCCAGAGATCAAAGCCTGGGACTTCGGAGAGGGAGCACTGACTCCAAGACTGTAGTCTACCAGAGAGTGCCCTACACTAGGGAATATTAAATAGCAAGAACTCCCCAAAAGGCAAGCACCTGTACACAAGACCCAGCATAGTCCAACTGCCAGTAGCACCCTGTGCAGGACACCTCACAAGACCCGTATATAGTTGTTTATAAGAAACCCACTGAAGACCTAAAGACACATATAGTGTGAAAGTGGGAAGATGGAAAAATGTATTCCATGCACATAGAAATCAAAAGAAAACTGGAGTAGCAATCCTCATATCAGACAAAATAGACCTTAAAACAAGCTTATAAGAGACAACACAGGAAATTACATAATGCTCAAAGGATGAATACAAGAGGAAAACAAAATAATTATAAATATCTATGCATTCAACATAGAAGCAATAGTAGGAGACTTTAATTTTCTGAAGTACTCATCTTTAGAAATACGCTTTTGGCTTGATGGATGTGAGTTCACTATTTATGCAGTTGAAAATTATCTTCTTCTCCATACTTTTCCAGAGTTTAATTTAGGTATTTTTTTCATTGGCAATCTAGAAGAAAGGCACTCATTATTAAAAGGCATAAGATACTGGTGTTCATTTTAGGAAGAGTCGTGTTCAGTTAGTTGAACCTGAAGTAGATGCTCCAGCCAGTGTTACTATGGCAAAAGGCACATCAACATGGATCATCATCCAGAAAATGTATGTTGCCAGCTGCTGTCAGATTTAAAGTCCATACAGCAGGACACATTTTGTAAATGCTCACTAAAGTCAGTTAAGCTTCTATAAAACAGTAAACTTTCATATGGTCTAAATAGCAGCATTTATTAAAGTTATAAGGCTATTGTTTATCCCCCTCTCAGAAACACACATCTATGTATGCCTATGTACAGGGTTTTTTTATGGATCCTTGGAACTTTATGTAACATCTGGGACACATTGGTGAAAGACATCATGCCAGATTGCTGACAGAAAATGCAGAGTTAGCTAAGTACTGCTGCTCATACACTGTATGTTAGTGAGTAATGAAATGTCTGCATTTTGGACTTCATTCTTTAATGTGTATTTCACATATGTTTAAAACATCTAGGTTATTTTTCTCTTATCTGTCTGAATTTTTTCAATGTTAACAAGAGAAAAAAGAGGCTTGTTATAAATTTAGTTATTTTCATTTTTATTAATGAATTTATTGAAACAATTATCTCTGTTTTATTTAAAATCAAAATCCCTCAAATATGAATTAGTTTTCTCATCCATCATATGACTTTTAGGTTTTATTCTCTTTTGCTTGAAGTATCAACTTCTTTTTAATGAAGTCATAAGAATCATATACTCAGTCTCCTTGTGAAAATATTGATATTAAAAGGAAACTGTCACTAAATTGCCTTATTCGTTTCATTGCGAAGATGCTTACAAATAAGTTATAAATTCACAAAGTCAGCAGTTAGGCATATCAAACCATTTCTTTTAATATTTATTCATTTATTAGTCTTAGTTGCAGAATGCAGGATCTTTTCTTTCTGTTGTTGAGGCAGGAGGGCTTAGCTGCCCTGAGCCATGTGGGATCTTAATTCACTGACCAGGAATCGAACCCATGTCCTCTGCATTGGAAGGCATATTCTTTAACCACCAGACTGCTAAGGAAGTCCCATATCGAAACATTTTTACATGATTACATCTTAGGCTTCTTCTATAAAGTGGCCTAGTATGATTTGACCCATGATTAACTTCCTGAAAGTCTGAGCCTACTGAAAGCCAGTAGACTGGTAATATTGTTTTTCTAGGAGTCAAACAAAATTATTCAGCCATTGTTTAAAAAATTGCAAAATGTGGAAATATTTCACTGTGAACTATTGCTGCTGAATTTATCCCCAAATTCCAAGAAAAAAAATTGAAGTACAAAGATGACAACAAGGAATAAAAAGCAAATTAGTAATTAAAGTAACATAGACAGCCATAGATAACTTTTAATTATGGAAAAACAAAGACAGTTTGGGGATGCAATAACCTTTTTTCTTTCATCATATGCTCTTTATAAGGTGTGATTAATATTTATTACTGTTTTGGAGGAGATGAGGAATCAGATTTCCATAGAACCATAATTAGTCAAGGGTGCATGTCTTACACACCTCTTCATCTGTCGTTCTTATAACCTGCTTCTTATTAAACCAAAACCAGTGAAAACCCAATCTATTCTTAAATGCTTCTGAATACAATTATATCATTTATATTAGTGACCCATTGTTTTGATAAAATTGTTGCCGATTTAGACTTTTTGCCTAGTTCTGTATAATTTCTAAACTTTAAAATGTCAACCATTTCTTCTTGGATGTGAAGTTAGGGCACAGTATTCTCTCTCAAAACGTTCAACTTTCCCTGGATTTCTCTTAGAGAAAGAATGGATAACTTCAACACATTTTCTTTAAGAATTTGCAGTCTACTTGTTTGTCTGGCAAACCATCATTATCATAGTGTGAACATGTTATATTTCCTATCCTTCCCCTGCCTCGTGTGAAATGTCATTACAGACCCTGATCCTGAAATAGTACCCTTTTTGAATGAGATAACAAGCTGTGTTGTTGAGAGCTCAGAGTTTTAAATACACAGTGAGTGGCAGGCAGTGTTTCTCACCACTGATGAAGCAAATGCCTCCCTTCAGCTAATGGGTCCTAATGGGATTCACTTGCATAGGTGGCACCATTGTTTTATAAGTGCCATTGGTCAAATCCCTTTTCCAATTTTCACTGTTAAACTTAGGCCTTTGCATTGGCGCCTGGAGGATTTTAAATCACCATCTACTAAAATATGGCACATGAAGCTTTAAAATTGAGACATCTGTTAAAACCATTTTCTTTTGTACATGTGATTTGTTTGAGTTCTGCCTTTTTTACCTTTACATATTACTGTGTCACTGCTGTATGCCAGATAACACATACCTAGCTACAGTTAATCTGTATAAGTTGTGAGTGTGTGAAGTCACATCTAAATAGCTTTCAGGTAGAGCTTTTGAGGAAAGAATGTGTTTTGTCATTTCTCATGAAATTCATCTTTTAGAACAAAAGGAGAATTTTAGCAGAATTGCTCCTTGTGTCTAAAGGGCCATCAATATTTTTTTATATCATTCGTAGTGCTTCTGCTTTATCTTTTATTATGGTTTTACTCAGTACTGATAAATGGCCTCAGTAAGCCCAAATAAAAATAAAACAACTCACGTTTCTGTCCATGGTTTATTGCAATTTTTGTAATATTGGTTTCAGTATGGTTGGTGTTTCCTTTATTATTCTGTCATCCCAGATAAAGTTTAACATGATTCCAAGTCTGAACTCTCAAATAAGTGCTATTATCTCTGGATACAGAACTTGAACCGTTAGGAACTAGAGACTGGCTATATGTTGATTATAAAGATTAGGAATTTCATAGAAAATTATTCTGAAAGTTAAAATGATATCTTTGCTAACATATTTTGCATGAATTCATTTATGAAATACTGTTATGTCTTGTCCTCTGATGCTATGCCGAACATGAAAATGAAAAAGTAGCCTAAAGAGTTTCCAGTAGACTGGGGAAGTCGTATATGTAGAAATAATGACTATGGTCAAAAATGCTGAGTACTTTAGGAGAGATACAGATAAATCCCATTAATATTTAGAGTAAAACTCTTAAATTTCTCTGGAGTTATTCGTAAAATCCTCATGGAGGTATCAATAAAATGAAGTCATTAAAATTGGTAAAAATATGAAAACATAATAAAAAAAATAATAGCCTTTTGGGCGAAATCTACAAAGAACAAAGCCACAGTGAAGAAAAATCTCCATAAATATTTGAGTAACAGGGGCAGTTTATGCCTCCCTTCAGCTAATGGGTCCTAATGGGATTCACATTGGTTTTTCAAATCCCTTTTCCAATTTTCACTGTTAAACTTAGGCCTTTGCATTGGCGCCTGGAGGATTTTAAATCACCATCTACTAAAATATGGCACATGAAGCTTTAAAATTGAGACATCTGTTAAAACCATTTTCTTTTGTACATGTGATTTGTTTGAGTTCTGCCTTTTTTACCTTTACATATTACTGTGTCACTGCTGTATGCCAGATAACACATACCTAGCTACAGTTAATCTGTATAAGTTGTGAGTGTGTGAAGTCACATCTAAATAGCTTTCAGGTAGAGCTTTTGAGGAAAGAATGTGTTTTGTCATTTCTCATGAAATTCATCTTTTAGAACAAAAGGAGAATTTTAGCAGAATTGCTCCTTGTGTCTAAAGGGCCATCAATATTTTTTTATATCATTCGTAGTGCTTCTGCTTTATCTTTTATTATGGTTTTACTCAGTACTGATAAATGGCCTCAGTAAGCCCAAATAAAAATAAAACAACTCACGTTTCTGTCCATGGTTTATTGCAATTTTTGTAATATTGGTTTCAGTATGGTTGGTGTTTCCTTTATTATTCTGTCATCCCAGATAAAGTTTAACATGATTCCAAGTCTGAACTCTCAAATAAGTGCTATTATCTCTGGATACAGAACTTGAACCGTTAGGAACTAGAGACTGGCTATATGTTGATTATAAAGATTAGGAATTTCATAGAAAATTATTCTGAAAGTTAAAATGATATCTTTGCTAACATATTTTGCATGAATTCATTTATGAAATACTGTTATGTCTTGTCCTCTGATGCTATGCCGAACATGAAAATGAAAAAGTAGCCTAAAGAGTTTCCAGTAGACTGGGGAAGTCGTATATGTAGAAATAATGACTATGGTCAAAAATGCTGAGTACTTTAGGAGAGATACAGATAAATCCCATTAATATTTAGAGTAAAACTCTTAAATTTCTCTGGAGTTATTCGTAAAATCCTCATGGAGGTATCAATAAAATGAAGTCATTAAAATTGGTAAAAATATGAAAACATAATAAAAAAAATAATAGCCTTTTGAGGCAGAGCAGGAAATCTACAAAGAACAAAGCCACAGTGAAGAAAAATCTCCATAAATATTTGAGTAACAGGGGGCAGTTTATGTTTACTGGAATAGGAGCATTTAACGCTCTGAAGAGGAAGACAGTAGAAAAATAAGGATTTGCAAATTGCTGAACTTGAAGTTTATTTGGTAGAGAACAGCAAGCCATTTAAGGATATTCAGAGCAGAAAAATATGGAAATAGATTTATGTCTAGGAACATTATTTCAATATTGGAGTAAAAACTAGGGACTCTCATGAGGCCAGAAGAAAGGCAGGGCACTTGAGGTCTGTAGCCATCCTGGAGAGGGCCTTCATCTACCACTCTGTCTACATGGGCTGCTGCTGGCAGAGTTCACAGGCTCTAGGGGAGAACCAACCAACTCTGGTTAATGAATGTGTTTTCAAAGATGACCTTCAAGTGATTTAGAGGCTGAAAATGACTATATATTTTTTTCTTTTTAATGGCAAATGTGGGGAAAGCAGGAATAGGAACACTATTTTGAATCTGTTGAGCTTCATATGCCGTGTGAATGTGTCAAGCAATCAATTTGTAATGTTCCTAAGACTAGGAATTGTTCCTGTATAATAGTGAGAAAGAGAGAGATTATGAGGGACTGAACTGATACAGAGACTCCCTTTTCTGTTCCTATTACAAACACATAAATATAGCAACTTGTAAAACCTAAGGTCAAGCTCAGAAAGAAAAGGAAGTCCCCAGGTTTCATCAAAGAAAGTGTTGTAGGGATGCAGTTTGATGTCACTAGCACATGGGATGTAATCCCTTGTGATTTAGAAATGGGATTTTAGAATCTATATGGGAAAAGATAGATGTCCTGCAATTTGGAAATGGGAGCCTCATTATGAAATACTGTTATGTCTTGTCCTCTGATGCTATGCCGAACATGAAAATGAAAAAGTAGCCTAAAGAGTTTCCAGTAGACTGGGGAAGTCGTATATGTAGAAATAATGACTATGGTCAAAAATGCTGAGTACTTTAGGAGAGATACAGATAAATCCCATTAATATTTAGAGTAAAACTCTTAAATTTCTCTGGAGTTATTCGTAAAATCCTCATGGAGGTATCAATAAAATGAAGTCATTAAAATTGGTAAAAATATGAAAACATAATAAAAAAAATAATAGCCTTTTGAGGCAGAGCAGGAAATCTACAAAGAACAAAGCCACAGTGAAGAAAAATCTCCATAAATATTTGAGTAACAGGGGGCAGTTTATGTTTACTGGAATAGGAGCATTTAACGCTCTGAAGAGGAAGACAGTAGAAAAATAAGGATTTGCAAATTGCTGAACTTGAAGTTTATTTGGTAGAGAACAGCAAGCCATTTAAGGATATTCAGAGCAGAAAAATATGGAAATAGATTTATGTCTAGGAACATTATTTCAATATTGGAGTAAAAACTAGGGACTCTCATGAGGCCAGAAGAAAGGCAGGGCACTTGAGGTCTGTAGCCATCCTGGAGAGGGCCTTCATCTACCACTCTGTCTACATGGGCTGCTGCTGGCAGAGTTCACAGGCTCTAGGGGAGAACCAACCAACTCTGGTTAATGAATGTGTTTTCAAAGATGACCTTCAAGTGATTTAGAGGCTGAAAATGACTATATATTTTTTTCTTTTTAATGGCAAATGTGGGGAAAGCAGGAATAGGAACACTATTTTGAATCTGTTGAGCTTCATATGCCGTGTGAATGTGTCAAGCAATCAATTTGTAATGTTCCTAAGACTAGGAATTGTTCCTGTATAATAGTGAGAAAGAGAGAGATTATGAGGGACTGAACTGATACAGAGACTCCCTTTTCTGTTCCTATTACAAACACATAAATATAGCAACTTGTAAAACCTAAGGTCAAGCTCAGAAAAGAAAAGGAAGTCCCCAGGTTTCATCAAAGAAAGTGTTGTAGGGATGCAGTTTGATGTCACTAGCACATGGGATGTAATCCCTTGTGATTTAGAAATGGGATTTTAGAATCTATATGGGAAAAGATAGATGTCCTGCTAAGACTTGGCTTTGGAACTGAGTAGTTTTGGAGCCTGGAAGCACTTCTTTCCAATGCAGAGTCACTTAAGTCTGTGCCAGTGTTATGAGTTGTGGATTTATGACATAGGAGTATTGTGGAAACCCAAATTGAGAAATAAAGGTGAACATTTGCCTGGGAACTGGTAAAGTCTGCAAGGCAAGGGAAAAAGGAAATTAGATCTTCTTTATAGGAACATTTAAATAACTCAAGACTTTCATGGAACTTCTACAGAAACTAAAAACACTATGAAACGACATTCACAGTAAAAATTACAGACCACATGAGGAAACAAATTACCCTAAGAAGAATAAGCAGAGGAAAAACAAAAGCCAGAACTTTAGCAGAACAGAAAGGCATAGAATATTCTGAAAAGGAGATGGGAAATGTACCTTTAAAATATTTATAGAGGCAAAAGAAGAATATATAAAGGAACAAGTGTTTTTTGTAAAGAGTGGAGATTTTAGGAAAAATGTGGAAATAAAAAATCTGTTAAATAAAAGCAATAATTTCAGAACAACAGATTACATACTGTTCTGAGGGAATTATTGGTCTAGAAGTTGTCTAGAACTAAGATTTTAGGAAATATAATGAATAGATAGATAATATAAATTTTGAAAGTGAAGTTAAAAGAGAATGCCTAATAGAATTCTCAGAAGGAGAAAACAGAGAAACTAGGTATGAGAGGTATATTTAATGAATGTTTATATTCTCTCGATGATTTTCTAGAAAAGTAAAAAAAAGTGTTAATGTTAATAATGAAGTGTAACAAGTCCTGACATACTCATAGTTAAATGCAGAATATTAACTAGAAACAGATAATCCTAAAGCAGTAGAGAAAAATTGCTATAAAACAATTATCTTTACACAGAAAAAATTCTCATCAGCAAAAACTGACACCAGAGATAGTGGAACAATATGTTCAAAATGGCAAGAAAAAAGAAAAGAAAAGAAAGCAAACTGTCTATGTAGAATTTCATATCCAGACAAACTATCGCACTAAAAGTGAATAAAGCCATTTGTGGACAAAATAGTCTGCAAAATTCTACCGTTGCTGGAAAAAAGAGAGAGAGAAGGAGAGAGAAGTAAATTGATTCATAAGAGAGGGGAAAAAAAAGAAAAGTGTTGTAGGTTGAGACTTAAGCAGGAACTATTTGAAATAGGTCTGTACAAATTTATACCAACTATTTAAAGATGTATAAATGTTGTAAGTTCCATAGGTTCAATCAAGATGCTACAGGGCAGCAGTGAGATTAGACACTATCATGCTTGTGTAGCTTACATCACATTTATAAAAAGGCAACAACTGAGCAATCCTGGTAAGGAGTTATTGCGAGAAGTTGAGTGGTTTTCTTTTCTTTTTTCTGTTTAATTTAAATTTTATTTTCTTTTAATTGGAGGATAATTACTTTACAATACTGTGATGCTTTTGCCATACATGAACATGAATCAGCCACAGGCATGAACATGTGCCCCTTAAACCCCCCATACCCCAATAGGTGTGATGCTTTGGGTACTCTGCATCTATTCTGAAAAGGAGATGGGAAATGTACCTTTAAAATATTTATAGAGGCAAAAGAAGAATATATAAAGGAACAAGTGTTTTTTGTAAAGAGTGGAGATTTTAGGAAAAATGTGGAAATAAAAAATCTGTTAAATAAAAGCAATAATTTCAGAACAACAGATTACATACTGTTCTGAGGGAATTATTGGTCTAGAAGTTGTCTAGAACTAAGATTTTAGGAAATATAATGAATAGATAGATAATATAAATTTTGAAAGTGAAGTTAAAAGAGAATGCCTAATAGAATTCTCAGAAGGAGAAAACAGAGAAACTAGGTATGAGAGGTATATTTAATGAATGTTTATATTCTCTCGATGATTTTCTAGAAAAGTAAAAAAAAGTGTTAATGTTAATAATGAAGTGTAACAAGTCCTGACATACTCATAGTTAAATGCAGAATATTAACTAGAAACAGATAATCCTAAAGCAGTAGAGAAAAATTGCTATAAAACAATTATCTTTACACAGAAAAAATTCTCATCAGCAAAAACTGACACCAGAGATAGTGGAACAATATGTTCAAAATGGCAAGAAAAAAGAAAAGAAAAGAAAGCAAACTGTCTATGTAGAATTTCATATCCAGACAAACTATCGCACTAAAAGTGAATAAAGCCATTTGTGGACAAAATAGTCTGCAAAATTCTACCGTTGCTGGAAAAAAGAGAGAGAGAGAGAAGGAGAGAGAAGTAAATTGATTCATAAGAGAGGGGAAAAAAAAGAAAAGTGTTGTAGGTTGAGACTTAAGCAGGAACTATTTGAAATAGGTCTGTACAAATTTATACCAACTATTTAAAGATGTATAAATGTTGTAAGTTCCATAGGTTCAATCAAGATGCTACAGGGCAGCAGTGAGATTAGACACTATCATGCTTGTGTAGCTTACATCACATTTATAAAAAGGCAACAACTGAGCAATCCTGGTAAGGAGTTATTGCGAGAAGTTGAGTGGTTTTCTTTTCTTTTTTCTGTTTAATTTAAATTTTATTTTCTTTTAATTGGAGGATAATTACTTTACAATACTGTGATGCTTTTGCCATACATGAACATGAATCAGCCACAGGCATGAACATGTGTCCTCCCTCTTAAAACTCCCTCGCACTTCTATCCCTACCCCACCCCAATAGGTTGTCACAGAGCACTGGCTTTGGGTACTCTGCATCATAAAATAAATTCCCACTGGCTGTCTATTTTACACATGGTAATGTATATGTTTCAATACTACTCTCTCAAATCATCCCACCCTCTCCCTCCTGACTTGTGACCAGATGTCTGTTCTTTATGTCTCAGTCTCCTTTGCTGCCCTGCAAATAGGACTATCAGTACCATGTTTCTACATTCCATGTATATATACAGATACATATGTGTATATATACTTTAATGTACAATATTTGTCATTCTCTTTCTGACTTACTTTACTCTGTATAACAGACTCAAGGTTCATGACCTCATTAGAGTTGACTCAAATGCATTCCTATTTATAGATGAGTAATATTCCATTGTGTACATAAACCACAACTTACTTATCCATTCATCTATCAATGGACATCACGGTTGCTTTCATGTACCAGCTACTGTAAATAATGCTGCAGTGAA
Source organism: Tragulus kanchil (assembly GCA_022376925.1). NCBI lineage: Eukaryota > Metazoa > Chordata > Mammalia > Artiodactyla > Tragulidae > Tragulus > Tragulus kanchil. The sequence goes on along the minus strand of JAIOJX010000005.1, from coordinate 72,481,156 downwards.
TGTTGGGGTACATGTATTTTTTTTCAATTATGGTTTCTTGAGGGTGTATGCCTAGTCGTGGAATTGGTGGGTCATATGGTAGCTTTATATCTAGTTTTGTAAGGAATCTCAATACTGTTCTCCATAGTGGCTATATCAATATGTATTCCCACCAACACTGCAAGAGGTTTTTCTCCACAACCTCTCCAGCGTTTATTGTTTGTACATTTTTTTTTTAATTTATTTATTTATTTATTTATTTTTGTACATGTATGTTCCCAAATCATTCATATGCATATCCCTTGACCCTCCCCCCACCCAGTTCCCCCCCATCCCATCCCTCCAGACCATCGCTCCAAGTGGTTGTAGGAACTCCTATTCCCCTAGCACAATGACAATAGCTATCTTTTCTACACATGACAGTACAGGTTTCCATGTTACTCCCTCCCACTGTTCGGTCTCCACAATGTCTTTATGTCTATTCTCTGTTTTTTCATGAGTTCACTGCGTGTGTTATCATGACCATCTTACTAGATCCCATATATATGAGTTAGTATACTATACTTGTCTTTCTCTTTTTGACTTACTTCACTTTTTATGATAGGTTCTAGAGCCAGCCACCTCATTAGGATTGAGTCTTCTGCATTTCTTTTAACAGCTGAGTAGTATTCCATTGTATATATGTACCAGAGCTTCTGGATCCATTCATTTGTCGATGGACATCTAGGTTGCTTCCATGTTCTGGCTATTGTATAGAGAGCTGCAATGAACATTGGGGTACAGGTGCCTCTTTCATTTTTGATTTCATCAGGATATAGGCCTAATAGTGGGATTGCTGGGTCATAGGGTGCTTCTATTTTTAGGTTTTTAAGGAATCTCCATATTGTCTTCCATAGAGGTTGTATTAATTTACATTCCCACCAGCAATGCAAGAGTGTTCCCTTTTCTCCACACCCTCTCCAGCATTTGTTGTCTGTCGATTTGTTGATGATGGCCATTCTGACAGGTGTGAGGTGGTATCTCATTGTGATTTTAATTTGCATTTCTCTGATAATAAGCGATGTTGAGCATCGTTTCATGTATTTTTGGGCCATTTGTATGTCCTCTTTGGAGACGCGTCTCTTTAGATCTTTTTCCCATTTTTTGATTGGGCTGCTCATTTTCCCTGTGCTGAGTTGTCTGAGTTGCTTGTAGATTTTGGAGATTAATTCTTTGTCTGTTGTTTCATTTGCTATGATTTTCTCCCACTCTGTGGGCTGTCTGTTGAACTTTTTTGTAATTTCTTTTGTTGTACAAAAGCTTTCAAGTTTCATAAGGTCCCATATGTTCATTTTTCTTTTCAGTTCTGCTATTTTAGTTGGTGGGTCAGAGAAGATCTTGCTTTGATTGATGTCCTTGACGGTTTTGCCTATATTTTCCTCTAAGAGTTTGATGGTTTCTGGTCTCACATTTAGGTCTTTAATCCATTTTGAGTTGATCTTAGTGTATGGTGTCAGGGAATGTTCCAATTTCATTTTTTTGCGTGTAGCTGTCCAATTCTCCCAGCACCACTTGTTAAAGAGGCTGTCTTTGTCCCATTTTATAGTTTCTCCTCCTTTGTCAAAAATAAGGTATCCATAGGTGCGTGGGTTGATCTCTGGGTTCTCAATCTTGTTCCATTGATCTATAGTTCTGTTTTTGTGCCAGTACCATACTGTCTTGATAACTGTTGCTTTGTAGTAGAGCTTCTGGATCCATTCATTTGTCGATGGACATCTAGGTTGCTTCCATGTTCTGGCTATTGTATAGAGAGCTGCAATGAACATTGGGGTACAGGTGCCTCTTTCATTTTTGATTTCATCAGGATATAGGCCTAATAGTGGGATTGCTGGGTCATAGGGTGCTTCTATTTTTAGGTTTTTAAGGAATCTCCATATTGTCTTCCATAGAGGTTGTATTAATTTACATTCCCACCAGCAATGCAAGAGTGTTCCCTTTTCTCCACACCCTCTCCAGCATTTGTTGTCTGTCGATTTGTTGATGATGGCCATTCTGACAGGTGTGAGGTGGTATCTCATTGTGATTTTAATTTGCATTTCTCTGATAATAAGCGATGTTGAGCATCGTTTCATGTGTTTTTGGGCCATTTGTATGTCCTCTTTGGAGACGCGTCTCTTTAGATCTTTTTCCCATTTTTTGATTGGGCTGCTCATTTTCCCTGTGCTGAGTTGTCTGAGTTGCTTGTAGATTTTGGAGATTAATTCTTTGTCTGTTGTTTCATTTGCTATGATTTTCTCCCACTCTGTGGGCTGTCTGTTGAACTTTTTTGTAATTTCTTTTGTTGTACAAAAGCTTTCAAGTTTCATAAGGTCCCATATGTTCATTTTTCTTTTCAGTTCTGCTATTTTAGTTGGTGGGTCAGAGAAGATCTTGCTTTGATTGATGTCCTTGACGGTTTTGCCTATATTTTCCTCTAAGAGTTTGATGGTTTCTGGTCTCACATTTAGGTCTTTAATCCATTTTGAGTTGATCTTAGTGTATGGTGTCAGGGAATGTTCCAATTTCATTTTTTTGCGTGTAGCTGTCCAATTCTCCCAGCACCACTTGTTAAAGAGGCTGTCTTTGTCCCATTTTATAGTTTCTCCTCCTTTGTCAAAAATAAGGTATCCATAGGTGCGTGGGTTGATCTCTGGGTTCTCAATCTTGTTCCATTGATCTATAGTTCTGTTTTTGTGCCAGTACCATACTGTCTTGATAACTGTTGCTTTGTAGTAGAGTCTGAAGTTAGGGAGGCTGATCCCTCCAACTCCATTTTTCTTCCTCAGGATTGCTTTGGCTATTCGAGGTCTTCTGTGTTTCCATATGAACTGTGTTATTATTTGGTCTAGTTCTGTGAAAAATGTCAGTGATAGTTGAATAGGTATTGCATTGAATCTGTAGATGATATTTGGAAGTATGGTCATTTTCACAATATTGATTCTTCCAATCCAGGAACATGGAATATCTCTCCATCTGTTTAAGTCTTCTTTAATTTCTTTCATGAGTGTCTTGTAATTTTCTGTGTACAGTTCTTTTGTTTCTTTGGATAGGTTTATTCCTAGATATTTGATTCTTTTGGTTGCAATGGTGAAGGGGATTGCCTCTTTGATTTCATTTTCTGATTTTTCATTGTTTGTGTATAGGAATGCCAGTGACTTCTGTGTGTTGACTTTATATCCTGCAACTTTGCTGAATTCGTTGATTAGCTCTAGTAGCTTTGTAATAGAGTCTTTGGGGTTTTCTATGTATAATATCATGTCGTCTGCAAAAAGAGAGAGCTTGACTTCTTCCTTTCCAATCTGGATTCCTTTGATTTCTTTCTCTTCTCTTATTGCTGTTGCTAGAACTTCCAGGAATATGTTGAATAGCAGTGGTGAAAGAGGGCACCCCTGTCTTGTTCCTGATCTTAGAGGGAATGCTTTCAGTTTTTCACCATTGAGGATAATGTTCGCTGTGGGCTTCTCATAGATGGCTTTTATTATGTTGAGATAGGTTCCTTCTATGCCCATTTTCTGAAGAGTTTTGACCATAAATGGATGTTGTACATTGTCGAAGGCTTTTTCTGCATCTATTGAAATGATCATGTGATTTTTGTCTTTCAACTTGTTGATATGGTGTATCACGTTGATTGATTTGCGGATGTTGAAGAAGCCTTGCATGCCTGGGATGAACCCAACTTGATCATAATGTATGAGTTTTTTGACATGTCGTTGAATTCTGTTTGCTTGGATTTTGTTGAGGATCTTGGCATCTAAGTTCATCAGTGAAATTGGCCTATAGTTTTCCTTTTTTGTGTTGTCTTTGCCTGGTTTGGGTATCAGGGTGATGGTGGCCTCGTAGAATGTGTTTGGGAGTTTTCCTTCCTGTGCAATTTTTTGGAAGAGTTTTAGAAGGACAGGCATTAGCTCTTCTTTAAATGTTTGGTAGAATTCGGCTGTGAAGCCATCTGGTCCTGGGCTTTTGTTTTTGGGTAGATTTTTAATCACAAATTCGATTTCTGAGCTTGTGATTGGGTTGTTCAAAGTTTCTGTTTCTTCCTGGCTCAGGCTTGGGAGATTAATCCTGTCCAAGAAACTGTCCATTTCTTCCAAGTTGTCCAGTTTGTTGCCATAGAGTTGCTCATAATAGTCTCTTAGAATCCTTTGGATTTCTGCATTATCTGTTGTAATCTCTCCTTTTTCGTTTTTGATTTTGTTGATCTGGTTCTTCTCTCTCTTTTTCTTAATGAGTCTGGCCAGTGGCTTGTCAATTTTGTTTACCTTTTCAAAGAACCAGCATTTTGTTTTATTTATCTTTACTATTGTTTCTTTTGTTTCTTTTTCATTTATTTCTGCTCTGATCTTTATGATTTCTCTTCTTCTGCTGGCTTTGGGATGTTTTTGTTCTTCTTTCTCCAATTGTTTTAAGCGGAGGGTTAGGTCATCTGCTTCATATTTTCCTAGTTTCTTGAGGTGGGATTGTATTGCTATCAATTTCCCTCTTAGAACTGCTTTTGCAGTATCCCATAGGTTTTGCACTGTCGTATGTTCATTGTCATTTTCTTCTAGGAATTGTTTAATTTCTCCTTTGATTTCCTCAATGATCAGTTGGTTTTTTAGGTATGTATTGTTTAATCTCCATGTGTTCCTGTTTTTAGGGTTTTTTTTCTGATAGTTGATCTCCAGTCTCATTGCATTGTGGTCCGAGAAGATGGTTGATATAATTTCGGTTTTCTTGAACTGACTGAGGTTAGATTTGTGGCCCAAGATGTGGTCTATCCTGGAGAATGTTCCGTGAGCACTTGAGAAGAAAGTGTATTCTTCTACTTTTGGGTGGAAAGTCCTAAAGATATCAATGAGGTCCATTTCTTCCAGTGTGGCATTTAAGGCTTGTGTTTCTTTATTAATTTTCTGTTTGGATGATCTGTCCATTGGTGTGAGAGGACTGTTAAAGTCTCCTACTATTATTGTGTTATTGTTGATTTCTTCTTTTATGTCTGAAAGTACCTGTCTTATGTATTGAGGTGCCCCTGTGTTGGGTGCGTAGATATTCATGACTGTTATGTCTTCCTCTTGGATAGATCCCTTAATCATGATGTAGTGACCTGCCTTGTCTCTTAGAATCTTCTTTACTTTAAAGTCTATTTTGTCCGATATAAGGATTGCTACTCCAGCTTTCTTTTGATTTCCATTTGCATGAAATATCTTTTTCCAGCCTTTCACTTTCAGTCTATGAGTGTCTCTAGGTCTGAAGTGGGTCTCTTGTAAACAGCATATATATGGGTCTTGCTTCTGGATCCATTCAGCCAGCCTGTGTCGTTTGGTTGGAGCATTTAGTCCATTTACGTTCAAAGTAATTATTGATATGAATGTTCCTATTGTCATCTTCTTAGATATTTGGGGTTTGATTTGTAAGGCTTCTCCTACTCTTGTATTTATTGGCTATATCAGGCCCTTTAACACTTGTTGTAGGGCTGGTTTTGTGGTACAGAATTCTTTTAGTTTTTGCTTGTCTGTGAAGCTTTTGACTTCACCATCGATTTTGAATGAGATTCTTGCTGGGTAGAGAATTCGTGGTTGCAGGTTATTCTCCTTTAGCCGTTTAAATGTATCTTGCCATTCTCTTCTGGCTTGTAGGATTTCTGTTGAGAGATCTGCAGTTAAACATATGGGGTTTCCTTTATATGTTATTTGTTGTTTGCTCCTAGCTGCTTTTAGTAATCTGTCTTTATATTTAGTCTGCGTTAGTTTGATTAGTATGTGCCTTGGTGTGTTTCTTCTGGGGTTTCTCCTGTATGGAACTCTTTGTGCTTCCTGGACTTGGTTGACTATCTCCTTTCCCATGCTGGGGAAGTTTTCTACTATAACCTCTTCAAGAATTTTTTCATAGTCTTTCTTCTCTTCTTCTTCTTCTGGAACTCCTATAATTCTAATGTTGGTGTGTTTGATATTGTCCCATAGGTCTCTGAGGCTATCCTCAGTTCTTTTAATTCTTTGGGCTTTGTTCTGTTCTTCAGCACTTATTTCCACCATTCTGTCTTCCAGCTCACTTATCCGTTCTTCAGCCTCTGATACTCTACTGTTGAGACCTTCTATAGTATTTTTGAGTTCAGCAATTGAGTTGGTGGTCTCTATTTGCTTATTTTTCATTTCCTGCATGTCTTTTCTCAATGCACTAATTTCCTCTAATATTCTGTTTTCAGTGTTTTGCATCCTCATTAGTATAGTTTTTCTGAATTCTCTTTCAGATAGCTTGTCTATCTCCTCCTCTGTCATTTGAAGTGGTGTTTTTCTAGCTTGGTCCTTCATTTGTACAGTGTTTCTCTGACGTTTCATTATTAGGTTAATTTTTGTTTCTTTGTGTGTGTCTGTGTGTATGGAGTTCTTATTCCCACCAGGCTTCTTGGTTGAATTCTCTTCCTTTGGGTCTTGCTTCTGGATCCATTCAGCCAGCCTGTGTCGTTTGGTTGGAGCATTTAGTCCATTTACGTTCAAAGTAATTATTGATATGAATGTTCCTATTGTCATCTTCTTAGATATTTGGGGTTTGATTTGTAAGGCTTCTCCTACTCTTGTATTTATTGGCTATATCAGGCCCTTTAACACTTGTTGTAGGGCTGGTTTTGTGGTACAGAATTCTTTTAGTTTTTGCTTGTCTGTGAAGCTTTTGACTTCACCATCGATTTTGAATGAGATTCTTGCTGGGTAGAGAATTCGTGGTTGCAGGTTATTCTCCTTTAGCCGTTTAAATGTATCTTGCCATTCTCTTCTGGCTTGTAGGATTTCTGTTGAGAGATCTGCAGTTAAACATATGGGGTTTCCTTTATATGTTATTTGTTGTTTGCTCCTAGCTGCTTTTAGTAATCTGTCTTTATATTTAGTCTGCGTTAGTTTGATTAGTATGTGCCTTGGTGTGTTTCTTCTGGGGTTTCTCCTGTATGGAACTCTTTGTGCTTCCTGGACTTGGTTGACTATCTCCTTTCCCATGCTGGGGAAGTTTTCTACTATAACCTCTTCAAGAATTTTTTCATAGTCTTTCTTCTCTTCTTCTTCTTCTGGAACTCCTATAATTCTAATGTTGGTGTGTTTGATATTGTCCCATAGGTCTCTGAGGCTATCCTCAGTTCTTTTAATTCTTTGGGCTTTGTTCTGTTCTTCAGCACTTATTTCCACCATTCTGTCTTCCAGCTCACTTATCCGTTCTTCAGCCTCTGATACTCTACTGTTGAGACCTTCTATAGTATTTTTGAGTTCAGCAATTGAGTTGGTGGTCTCTATTTGCTTATTTTCATTTCCTGCATGTCTTTTCTCAATGCACTAATTTCCTCTAATATTCTGTTTTCAGTGTTTTGCATCCTCATTAGTATAGTTTTTCTGAATTCTCTTTCAGATAGCTTGTCTATCTCCTCCTCTGTCATTTGAAGTGGTGTTTTTCTAGCTTGGTCCTTCATTTGTACAGTGTTTCTCTGACGTTTCATTATTAGGTTAATTTTTGTTTCTTTGTGTGTGTCTGTGTGTATGGAGTTCTTATTCCCACCAGGCTTCTTGGTTGAATTCTCCCTTCCTTTGGGTTTCTGTCCTTGTAGAAGGGTTCAGTGGTTTGTGTCTTGGGTGGTGATAGACCTTGTTTACAGGTGAATAATCTGTAGTGTTGTATGTTCTTTGACAATCAGTGTGGAGTCTTGGAATCCGGGCTTCCACTTTGAGTATCCTTGGTTTGATGATTGGTCAGGGGGTGTAGGCTCTATGTCTGGTTTGCTATGGTGTTCTGTGATACTAGTTCACACACTAGCATCTGAGGAACAAGAGGTGCATCCCTGATGGGTGACAGTCATAAAAGCATGCAGATGTTTTCTAACATAATCGTAAGATATACATACATATACAGCAATCCCCACAACTGACCAGTTTTACAGAGATAAGGTGCAGGATATCTTTCTAGCAACTCATGCAATCACAGATAATACTTGCCCGTTAAGCTTTGAATTAATTAAAATAGTGCCTGAATAATAGATCTAGCACAAGGTCCTGGCTTGGATAATTACAATGAGAGCAATTTTAAATTAGGACATGTGCTCGGGGTGACAAGGAGGAGAGTCTATAAGTAATAAAAAGGAAAAGATTTGTCTTGGAAGTATTTTATAGGATTAGGTAGCAAATATTAGTGTGTGTACTGTTTAGTGTATTTGGAAGTGAATAGTGGAGACAGAAAGATAGGAAATAATTTATCTAGAGGATATTGGTAGCTAGGAAGATGTTTTACATTTAGAACATAGAGAAAGAAAGCAGTGGGAAAGAGAAAAGAGAAAAGAGAATTAGAGGTTTTCAAGAATTAATATTAAAGTTAAAAAAATATAATAAAAGTCAAAAGAAAGTTAAAAATTAAATAGAGCAGAAAAAATTAATAAGAGACCGAAAAACAAAGAAAAAACACATTGAATAAATCAAACAAATGAAAACTACAAAAAAAAAAAAAAAAACCCCAAAACCAAACAAACATAAAAAACCCCAATAAACAAAGAAACTAATAAACCCCAAACCAATCAATTGAATAAGCAAAATAGTCCACCACAAACAAGCAGAAAAAAATGAAAAAAAAAAAAAAGTTAAATACTGTCCTTGGTTTTTATCTTCACATCTGCCTGTTGGAAACCAATCTGCTCTTGATGGTGGTGTCTTGATGGCGTAGTCTTTCCCTTATAGTGCCGGTTGCTGTGGTTTCTGTTTTTGTGTTCAGCAAAATGAGGGCTTTGCTGCCATACTGGGTGCTGGCCGGGACGGTGGGCTGATCCCAGTCAGTTGGGCGGAGGCCGCGGCGCGCGCTGCCCCGTATTGGAGAGGGGCGCCCCGGCTCTACTGCGCGCCCGCCTGTCGTCTCCAATCCCTGCTCTTTCCCCGGCTTCCTCCGCTGCTGCAGCAGCTCTAGTGGAGCGAGGGCTCCTCCACCACTGGCACACGCGCACTGCGGTTATGTCTCTAAGTACCAAAGGCGGACGCGAGCTATCTCGTCAACTCGTGCCCGGTCCCTGGTCAACTGACCAGTTTTACAGAGATAAGGTGCAGGATATCTTTCTAGCAACTCATGCAATCACAGATAATACTTGCCCGTTAAGCTTTGAATTAATTAAAATAGTGCCTGAATAATAGATCTAGCACAAGGTCCTGGCTTGGATAATTACAATGAGAGCAATTTTAAATTAGGACATGTGCTCGGGGTGACAAGGAGGAGAGTCTATAAGTAATAAAAAGGAAAAGATTTGTCTTGGAAGTATTTTATAGGATTAGGTAGCAAATATTAGTGTGTGTACTGTTTAGTGTATTTGGAAGTGAATAGTGGAGACAGAAAGATAGGAAATAATTTATCTAGAGGATATTGGTAGCTAGGAAGATGTTTTACATTTAGAACATAGAGAAAGAAAGCAGTGGGAAAGAGAAAAGAGAAAAGAGAATTAGAGGTTTTCAAGAATTAATATTAAAGTTAAAAAAATATAATAAAAGTCAAAAGAAAGTTAAAAATTAAATAGAGCAGAAAAAATTAATAAGAGACCGAAAAACAAAGAAAAAACACATTGAATAAATCAAACAAATGAAAACTACAAAAAAAAAAAAAAAAACCCCAAAACCAAACAAACATAAAAAACCCCAATAAACAAAGAAACTAATAAACCCCAAACCAATCAATTGAATAAGCAAAATAGTCCACCACAAACAAGCAGAAAAAAAAGAAAAAAAAAAAAGTTAAATACTGTCCTTGGTTTTTATCTTCACATCTGCCTGTTGGAAACCAATCTGCTCTTGATGGTGGTGTCTTGATGGCGTAGTCTTTCCCTTATAGTGCCGGTTGCTGTGGTTTCTGTTTTTGTGTTCAGCAAAATGAGGGCTTTGCTGCCATACTGGGTGCTGGCCGGGACGGTGGGCTGATCCCAGTCAGTTGGGCGGAGGCCGCGGCGCGCGCTGCCCCGTATTGGAGAGGGGCGCCCCGGCTCTACTGCGCGCCCGCCTGTCGTCTCCAATCCCTGCTCTTTCCCCGGCTTCCTCCGCTGCTGCAGCAGCTCTAGTGGAGCGCGGGCTCCTCCACCACTGGCACACGCGCACTGCCGGTTATGTCTCTAAGTACCAAAGGCGGACGCGAGCTATCTCGTCCAACTCGTGCCCGGTCCCTGGTCAGCAACCCGTGGACGACTTCCTCTCTCCGTTCAGCAAGCCCTCCAGTTGGAGTGGCTGAACTTACCTGTGCCGCGGCTCCTCGCGGCGTCCGGCGGCTCCTCGCGGGTTCCGGCGGCTCCTCGCGGCGGGCGGGTTCCGGCCGTTTGTACACTTTTTGATGCTGGCCATTCTGACCCAAGTGAGATACCTTATTGTTGTTTTGGTTTGCCTTTCTATAACTTGAATGAGTGATAATGCACATGGAGAGAGTTAGGGTCATGGCATAAAAGGGCATCTATGACCAGGCTTCTACATTTGAGGAAAGAGAACACACAGGAGGTATGTATGTCCTACATTTGTGGTTTTTTGCTTATTTTTATTTTTGTATTTAGTGCAGTTGCATGTAATTAGAGAGCCTGGATTTCATTTTTAATCACATTTAGATATTTTGGGTTCAGAATAAATGTACTTCTTGTTTCAACATATTATCATCCTTGTAACTGAATTGAAAATATGTACAATTTTTCATCCCTTGCCATCTTCTGCAGGACTGTGTTCACATAAGAATATTCTTTTTTCCACATATCTTCATTAACTTTGCACAAATCATTCAAAAATTAAGCTTAAATTACAGTGATTGAAAGAGTAGAGATAAATTTCCTGTTCAACATAGCTTTCAGATTATATGTAAATTTATCCTCTTGTCTCCTACACTGTCATCATAATTGCTTACTTGGATCATAGAACTGCTTAGTTATTTTAATCCCAAAAGTCAACTTTTTTTTTCATTTTAATTTTGACCTCTTTTATTTGTGTTTTATTTATTTTCATTTATCTTTGTTGTTTGGCCTGTGTGGGCCTCCCATCACAATGGCCTCTCTCATAAGCTCCAGAGCACTGGCTCACGCCCGCCGGAGGCGCGCTGTATTGGAGGCGCCCGGCTCTACTGCGCGCCCGCCTGTCGTCTCCAATCCCTGCTCTTTCCCCGGCTTCCTCCGCTGCTGCAGCAGCTCTAGTGGAGCGAGGGCTCCTCCACCACTGGCACACGCGCACTGCCGGTTATGTCTCTAAGTACCAAAGGCGGACGCGAGCTATCTCGTCCAACTCGTGCCCGGTCCCTGGTCAGCAACCCGTGGACGACTTCCTCTCTCCGTTCAGCAAGCCCTCCAGTTGGAGTGGCTGAACTTACCTGTGCCGCGGCTCCTCGCGGCGTCCGGCGGCTCCTCGCGGGTTCCGGCGGCTCCTCGCGGGTTCCGGCGGCTCCTCGCGGCGGGCGGGTTCCGGCCGTTTGTACACTTTTTGATGCTGGCCATTCTGACCCAAGTGAGATACCTTATTGTTGTTTTGGTTTGCCTTTCTATAACTTGAATGAGTGATAATGCACATGGAGAGAGTTAGGGTCATGGCATAAAAGGGCATCTATGACCAGGCTTCTACATTTGAGGAAAGAGAACACACAGGAGGTATGTATGTCCTACATTTGTGGTTTTTTGCTTATTTTTATTTTTGTATTTAGTGCAGTTGCATGTAATTAGAGAGCCTGGATTTCATTTTTAATCACATTTAGATATTTTGGGTTCAGAATAAATGTACTTCTTGTTTCAACATATTATCATCCTTGTAACTGAATTGAAAATATGTACAATTTTTCATCCCTTGCCATCTTCTGCAGGACTGTGTTCACATAAGAATATTCTTTTTTCCACATATCTTCATTAACTTTGCACAAATCATTCAAAAATTAAGCTTAAATTACAGTGATTGAAAGAGTAGAGATAAATTTCCTGTTCAACATAGCTTTCAGATTATATGTAAATTTATCCTCTTGTCTCCTACACTGTCATCATAATTGCTTACTTGGATCATAGAACTGCTTAGTTATTTTAATCCCAAAAGTCAACTTTTTTTTTCATTTTAATTTTGACCTCTTTTATTTGTGTTTTATTTATTTTCATTTATCTTTGTTGTTTGGCCTGTGTGGGCCTCCCATCACAATGGCCTCTCTCATAAGCTCCAGAGCACTGGCTCATAACTGGACATGCCAGTCCAGCTGCTCCACGGCATATGGGATCCTCCAGGACCAGGGATTGACCTGGCACCCCTTGCACAGCAAGGTGGACTCTCCACCCACTGGACCACCAGGGAAGCCCCCAAAACCCAATTTTTATTCACATCTTAATATTTTTGAAATTCAGTTACATCTTTAGGTTAAATGGATATGTACTGAGTTTTGAATCTATGTTTTATGTTTTTATTCCAAATGTGTTATGAAATCTGTAGTTTGTCTTCCAATAGACAATATCTTTTAATTCAAGTGTGCTTGACTTGCAATGTTGTATTAATTTCTGCTTTACAGCAAAATGTTCCAGTTATGCATAAATACACACATACATATACATTAAATTAAGGAAACGTGGGATAATCTTTGCTCACCTTTTTCCTCTGCCATTCCTGTGGCATCCTCTTCCAGAGTTTGTGAAGAGCTACACTTCTGGAAAACAAATCTGATCTTGTTTTAAAAGAGTCTCAAAATAATTTTGAATGATCTTAAAGTTTCAACTCCATGGCATAGCATTCAAGGCCATGCTACTAAAGTATATCATATTCTGGCCCAAAGAACTGGGTCTCTAGGCTTCTTCATCACCATCCTTCTATCCGTTGTGTGAATTGCTTCATTCCTGACAACCAGGCATATATGATGCATTATTTTTCCACATATCTTCATTAACTTTGCACAAATCATTCAAAAATTAAGCTTAAATTACAGTGATTGAAAGAGTAGAGATAAATTTCCTGTTCAACATAGCTTTCAGATTATATGTAAATTTATCCTCTTGTCTCCTACACTGTCATCATAATTGCTTACTTGGATCATAGAACTGCTTAGTTATTTTAATCCCAAAAGTCAACTTTTTTTTTCATTTTAATTTTGACCTCTTTTATTTGTGTTTTATTTATTTTCATTTATCTTTGTTGTTTGGCCTGTGTGGGCCTCCCATCACAATGGCCTCTCTCATAAGCTCCAGAGCACTGGCTCATAACTGGACATGCCAGTCCAGCTGCTCCACGGCATATGGGATCCTCCAGGACCAGGGATTGACCTGGCACCCCTTGCACAGCAAGGTGGACTCTCCACCCACTGGACCACCAGGGAAGCCCCCAAAACCCAATTTTTATTCACATCTTAATATTTTTGAAATTCAGTTACATCTTTAGGTTAAATGGATATGTACTGAGTTTTTGAATCTATGTTTTATGTTTTTATTCCAAATGTGTTATGAAATCTGTAGTTTGTCTTCCAATAGACAATATCTTTTAATTCAAGTGTGCTTGACTTGCAATGTTGTATTAATTTCTGCTTTACAGCAAAATGTTCCAGTTATGCATAAATACACACATACATATACATTAAATTAAGGAAACGTGGGATAATCTTTGCTCACCTTTTTCCTCTGCCATTCCTGTGGCATCCTCTTCCAGAGTTTGTGAAGAGCTACACTTCTGGAAAACAAATCTGATCTTGTTTTAAAAGAGTCTCAAAATAATTTTGAATGATCTTAAAGTTTCAACTCCATGGCATAGCATTCAAGGCCATACTACTAAAGTATATCATATTCTGGCCCAAAGAACTGGGTCTCTAGGCTTCTTCATCACCATCCTTCTATCCGTTGTGTGAATTGCTTCATTCCTGACAACCAGGCATATATGATGCATTATTTTCATAAAGTATTGTAAAATCTCTGAGAAAATTTTAATAAAATGAATAGGACTGGTGTTGAGCTGAAAATAGCTAAAAGAGGCTTTTTCTAAAACTTCCTGCTTTCAGATGGATATGTATCATCATCTTTGTAGGAAAGGTTTTACTTTTTGTGTTAAACTGTTGAAGATGCTTATGGAATATCTTTATTTGGAGCCATTTATACAGACTGGACAGTCTTTTGTTAGGGATTATTTAGGTAGACTCATGAGAGATAGGCAAGGTAAACTTTGAGGCTGTGGTCAGTTCTAGGAGTTTGGGGGTGATTAATGACTGTATCTGTATGAGGTAGGGCTTCCCTGGTAGCTCAGATTTAAAGAATTTGCCCATAATGTAGGAGACCTGATTTTGATTCCATGACTGGGAAGGTACCCTAGAGAAAGGAATGGCTACCCACTCCAGTATTCATGCCTGGGAAATCCCATGAACAGAATCTGGTGGGCTACAGTCCATAGGGTCGCAAAGAGTGAGACACGACTGAGTGATTAACACACATATATGAGGTCAAAACATCCAAATAGAATTGAAAAGTTCAGTTAGTCATCTACATGCTTTCTATATGATTCCAAAGACTTGAATATTTGACAATTGAATGCATATATTTATTTAAATAAAACAGTATATCTGAGGACTTGGTTGGCAGTCCATTGGATAATACTCTGTGCTTCCATCTCAAGGGCCACAGGATTGATCCCTAGTCAGGGAACTAAGATCCCATATGCCAAGTGGCACAACCAAAAGAATTAGGAAAAGAAATAAACAGCAAACAAAATTAGAATAACATATCTCTTTGGTATTTTCTGCTTTCATGTATTGCTGTAGTGTAAGTAATGCCAACAGATAAATACTTATCCCCATCTGCTATCAAGTAACATATATTAAATTATAATTATTAGAAAAATTTAAAAATTAAAAGCATGAGTAAACTGAAAATATTCCCAGTTGTTTTTGTTCAATATGAGAATAAGATAACAGTGAACGAAGAGAGCACAATAAATTTTCTTGATGAATCTTTGGCTGTTTCTTTTTTCATTTTTATACAATGGAAATTAAGAAGGGGCTTATCCACAAGATGCATATTTATATGCCTCTGTATTTTAAATTTAGGTATGTATCCTGTGCCCTTGGCTGTCCATATGAAGGAAACATCACCCTTCAGAAAGTAACAGAAGTAAGATATACTTATGTTTTTCTGGTTTATGGAAAAATGATGCCTATTATTTTATAAAGTGGGTTCTTCTTCCTACTGTTTATTACATCTGCACCACAAGACCAAGGAAAACTATGGGACTGATAGACACATTTTGGACCACTGATCTAGTAGTTTTGTTTTAAGGCTGAAAACTACACATTGGCTATCATAGTCCAGAGTTAACATTACAGTCTTATCATTTGGGTGTTCAAAGATGGAGGGAATAAGAATTTTTGTTTTGTTTTTATGTGACCAGAACACAGAGAGAGGCCTATCTATTTTCTCTTGGAGTGTTAGGGCAGTTTTTGCACATATTCTTAAACCTTTCCTTGGTTGCTCAGTTTGTGTCCCTTTGCTGTCTCCTTCATATGTCAGCATTTATCCGAGTCCACATTGCTTCCATGCTTTTCATCCTTTGAGATCTCGTAGCTCTTTCTACTGAGATTCAAGTTGCCATTATTTCAGAGCAATTTTACAGCAATGGTTTACAGCCATTAAGGACCCATTTATTGAAGTTAGCTTTCTGCTTCCTGTTTCAGTTGCTTAACTGATACCAATGAATACAAAATGTTCCATCTTTGAGATTATATTAAGCTCAGGAACTGATTTGAATGTGAAGTAGTATATTCATGTGCACTGCTGTTAATATTAGAGTAAGCTTAGAAAAGTGGTGTAGAAGCAATGAAGACTGTGTTGTTAGAAAATCAAGCTTTACAGAGGATATATTTTCTGTTTGGTTAAAGGTATTCCTCTTCTGGTCATTCATTTACTCTGCCAGTTTTCAAATGAGAGAAATCCCATTGTCTATTAATTAAGCAAGACAATTGTTCACAGAGGCAGAAAAACTTTTTGTTCAATATGAGAATAAGATAACAGTGAACGAAGAGAGCACAATAAATTTTCTTGATGAATCTTTGGCTGTTTCTTTTTTCATTTTTATACAATGGAAATTAAGAAGGGGCTTATCCACAAGATGCATATTTATATGCCTCTGTATTTTAAATTTAGGTATGTATCCTGTGCCCTTGGCTGTCCATATGAAGGAAACATCACCCTTCAGAAAGTAACAGAAGTAAGATATACTTATGTTTTTCTGGTTTATGGAAAAATGATGCCTATTATTTTATAAAGTGGGTTCTTCTTCCTACTGTTTATTACATCTGCACCACAAGACCAAGGAAAACTATGGGACTGATAGACACATTTTGGACCACTGATCTAGTAGTTTTGTTTTAAGGCTGAAAACTACACATTGGCTATCATAGTCCAGAGTTAACATTACAGTCTTATCATTTGGGTGTTCAAAGATGGAGGGAATAAGAATTTTTGTTTTGTTTTTATGTGACCAGAACACAGAGAGAGGCCTATCTATTTTCTCTTGGAGTGTTAGGGCAGTTTTTGCACATATTCTTAAACCTTTCCTTGGTTGCTCAGTTTGTGTCCCTTTGCTGTCTCCTTCATATGTCAGCATTTATCCGAGTCCACATTGCTTCCATGCTTTTCATCCTTTGAGATCTCGTAGCTCTTTCTACTGAGATTCAAGTTGCCATTATTTCAGAGCAATTTTACAGCAATGGTTTACAGCCATTAAGGACCCATTTATTGAAGTTAGCTTTCTGCTTCCTGTTTCAGTTGCTTAACTGATACCAATGAATACAAAATGTTCCATCTTTGAGATTATATTAAGCTCAGGAACTGATTTGAATGTGAAGTAGTATATTCATGTGCACTGCTGTTAATATTAGAGTAAGCTTAGAAAAGTGGTGTAGAAGCAATGAAGACTGTGTTGTTAGAAAATCAAGCTTTACAGAGGATATATTTTCTGTTTGGTTAAAGGTATTCCTCTTCTGGTCATTCATTTACTCTGCCAGTTTTTCAAATGAGAGAAATCCCATTGTCTATTAATTAAGCAAGACAATTGTTCACAGAGGCAGAAAAACTATAAAATAATGAGGTTTGGATTCTTTTAAAAAATATATGGAAGTATAGTTGATTTACAAGGCTGTGCTAATTCCTGCTACGCAGCAAACTGATTCAGTTAAACCTATATATATAGACACATATATATATGTGTATATATGTATGTATATATACATATTCTTCTTCATATTCTTTTCCATTATGGTTTATCACAAGATACTGAATATACTTCCCTGTGCTATATCTTGTTGTTTATTCTTTGCATATATAATAGTTTGCATCTACGTGCAACTTAAACTTTGCAGTCCTTTGCGGACATCAGACCCTTCCAAGACTTTCTTATTATTTGTATTCACAATTATATATTCTTTTCTTAAAAACATTTCCAAAGTAATATAACTTCAGACTCCACAAGGCCTAAATCCATCTCTGCCTATACACCCATCCCTTGTTCCTTCTGCCTTTTCTGCCTCGTACCACCTCTGGACAGACTCCACACAGCCTCAGGCTCTGTATTCATACTCCATAATGCTTGGAGTGGTACTGAAGAGAATCATGGAACAGATCAGAAACATCAGGAATTCATGACCAGTAACCTTGTCTGGGTCTTCTGTTCCACCATAGGATGGGGTCAGCTCCAGATCTCACTTTTTGAAATGGCTCTTGCAAACCGTGTCCCACCATTGAATTCTCCCTCTCCCCCACTCCCCTGAAAGTGCAACTGCAGAGCCCTTCCTGTTGACACTTGAAAATGCTCAAGCATCTTCCATCTGAAAGCTTTCTTTCTTTAGTCAGCTTCCCTGGCTAGTTACTGACAATCTTCTCCATCCCTCCACATCTACATGTGAAAGGGTTGTCTGCAACAGTGGTGCCACCTACCTGTGTCCCATCAACTCTTCTTGCCTTCAAATGATGACTAGATCCTTCAGCTGTGCTGAAATCCCGCTTTTTAAGATTACTAATTTAGCACTAGGGTCAAAAAATGTGAGATTCCCCTTGGTGTCCATGGATTTTTTCTCTATGTCTGTATCTCTGTTTCTGTTTTGTAAGTAGGTTCACCTGTATAATTTTTCTAGATTCCACATGCATAGCACAGGGGACTCTACCCAGAGCTCTAAAAACTATAAAATAATGAGGTTTGGATTCTTTTAAAAATATATGGAAGTATAGTTGATTTACAAGGCTGTGCTAATTCCTGCTACAGCAAACTGATTCAGTTAAACCTATATATATAGACACATATATATATGTGTATATATGTATGTATATATACATATTCTTCTTCATATTCTTTTCCATTATGGTTTATCACAAGATACTGAATATACTTCCCTGTGCTATATCTTGTTGTTTATTCTTTGCATATATAATAGTTTGCATCTACGTGCAACTTAAACTTTGCAGTCCTTTGCGGACATCAGACCCTTCCAAGACTTTCTTATTATTTGTATTCACAATTATATATTCTTTTCTTAAAAACATTTCCAAAGTAATATAACTTCAGACTCCACAAGGCCTAAATCCATCTCTGCCTATACACCCATCCCTTGTTCCTTCTGCCTTTTCTGCCTCGTACCACCTCTGGACAGACTCCACACAGCCTCAGGCTCTGTATTCATACTCCATAATGCTTGGAGTGGTACTGAAGAGAATCATGGAACAGATCAGAAACATCAGGAATTCATGACCAGTAACCTTGTCTGGGTCTTCTGTTCCACCATAGGATGGGGTCAGCTCCAGATCTCACTTTTTGAAATGGCTCTTGCAAACCGTGTCCCACCATTGAATTCTCCCTCTCCCCCACTCCCCTGAAAGTGCAACTGCAGAGCCCTTCCTGTTGACACTTGAAAATGCTCAAGCATCTTCCATCTGAAAGCTTTCTTTCTTTAGTCAGCTTCCCTGGCTAGTTACTGACAATCTTCTCCATCCCTCCACATCTACATGTGAAAGGGTTGTCTGCAACAGTGGTGCCACCTACCTGTGTCCCATCAACTCTTCTTGCCTTCAAATGATGACTAGATCCTTCAGCTGTGCTGAAATCCCGCTTTTTAAGATTACTAATTTAGCACTAGGGTCAAAAAATGTGAGATTCCCCTTGGTGTCCATGGATTTTTTCTCTATGTCTGTATCTCTGTTTCTGTTTTGTAAGTAGGTTCACCTGTATAATTTTTCTAGATTCCACATGCATAGCACAGGGGACTCTACCCAGAGCTCTGTGGTGACCTAAATGGGAAGGAAATAACAATAAATGGGGGGTATATATACATATAGCTGTTTCATTTTGCTGATTCATTTTGTTAATGGAAATTAGCACAACATTGTAAAGGAACTATGCTCCAGTAAAAATTAAAGAAAAAAAAAAGAAATGCAAGATCATGTTCAGTTCTTGTCAAGACTTCTCAGTGTAACTGGAGCAAGTGATATTCTCTCCTTTCTGCCACTGTTGTAGGCCTGGGATTTTTCCTCCAACCACGTGGGTGGAAACTTTACCTTTCTTTACGTGGCCATTAAGAAAGTCCAGCATTTAATAGGCAGCTGTGAGATGATTAATGACTGTATCTACATGAGGCCACAAATATCCAGACAGAAATGAAAAGAGTGAAATTCAGCTAGTCATCTACATGCTTTCTGTATGATTTCAAACACCTGGATATTTAACAGTTGAATGGATGTACTTATTTAAATGAAGAAGAAGAGGAGAATAAGCACTATGGTTTTCTACCCAGGCTTCCATCCAGTAATAGTCTCCTACCTGGACTAGGTAGCCCTTCTGTGTGCCTTCAACCTGTTTTTGATATTGATTGATACTGCCTTTCTGAAGCATCAGTCCAAGTATATCATCACCACTCCATGTTCGGTCAAGGCTTTCTACTGCTCTTATAGCAGAATCCTCAACCCAAATCCTCAAACTTGTTGGTTTGCAAGGCTGTGTACTCTTTGTATGCTCTGCCCTGGGCCTTCCTCCCCAGCTTTATGGACCCCCATTCCCCCTTAGGTTTTACTTTCTTGTCACAACCGTCCTTTGCATCTGATCTTCCTTCCCTTTTTTTTAATTGTGACTTCGCCTCCTGGCATGTCGGATCCTAGTTCCCATCAACTCTTCTTGCCTTCAAATGATGACTAGATCCTTCAGCTGTGCTGAAATCCCGCTTTTTAAGATTACTAATTTAGCACTAGGGTCAAAAAATGTGAGATTCCCCTTGGTGTCCATGGATTTTTTCTCTATGTCTGTATCTCTGTTTCTGTTTTGTAAGTAGGTTCACCTGTATAATTTTTCTAGATTCCACATGCATAGCACAGGGGACTCTACCCAGAGCTCTGTGGTGACCTAAATGGGAAGGAAATAACAATAAATGGGGGGTATATATACATATAGCTGTTTCATTTTGCTGATTCATTTTGTTAATGGAAATTAGCACAACATTGTAAAGGAACTATGCTCCAGTAAAATTTAAAAAAAAAAAGAAATGCAAGATCATGTTCAGTTCTTGTCAAGACTTCTCAGTGTAACTGGAGCAAGTGATATTCTCTCCTTTCTGCCACTGTTGTAGGCCTGGGATTTTTCCTCCAACCACGTGGGTGGAAACTTTACCTTTCTTTACGTGGCCATTAAGAAAGTCCAGCATTTAATAGGCAGCTGTGAGATGATTAATGACTGTATCTACATGAGGCCACAAATATCCAGACAGAAATGAAAAGAGTGAAATTCAGCTAGTCATCTACATGCTTTCTGTATGATTTCAAACACCTGGATATTTAACAGTTGAATGGATGTACTTATTTAAATGAAGAAGAAGAGGAGAATAAGCACTATGGTTTTCTACCCAGGCTTCCATCCAGTAATAGTCTCCTACCTGGACTAGGTAGCCCTTCTGTGTGCCTTCAACCTGTTTTTGATATTGATTGATACTGCCTTTCTGAAGCATCAGTCCAAGTATATCATCACCACTCCATGTTCGGTCAAGGCTTTCTACTGCTCTTATAGCAGAATCCTCAACCCAAATCCTCAAACTTGTTGGTTTGCAAGGCTGTGTACTCTTTGTATGCTCTGCCCTGGGCCTTCCTCCCCAGCTTTATGGACCCCCATTCCCCCTTAGGTTTTACTTTCTTGTCACAACCGTCCTTTGCATCTGATCTTCCTTCCCTTTTTTTTAATTGTGACTTCGCCTCCTGGCATGTGGGATCCTAGTTCCCTGGCCAGTAATTGAGCCTGCATTCCCTGCTATAGAAGCACGGAGCCTCAGTCACTGGATCAACAGGGAATTCTCTTGACCTTCCTTCCTACTTGGAATACCGTTCATATTTGAGATTTTAGCTGCCTGAAATTCCACCTGAATATTCTTTTCACATCCTTCTTGTGCCACTTCTCCAACAAGTTGATGCTGACTTTATCTCGAGTTTGTCACTGAGGCCCTTCCTGTTTGACAGACTTAGGTCAATTTCCTTTGCTCCATACTCTGAGAATTCTACTTCTTTCTTGTGAAATTATTGTAGCTGTGTTTACACATTCCCGAGAGGAATTGATTAGATCTGTCCTCATTTGGTTCCAGACTCCACAATAGCATAAGCCTGGACTCTTAACGTCTGCGTCTCTGTCATATCCCTCCACCTAGGGCGTCACCTGGACAGGCACTGAAGATACACATCAAGCATGAGTTCAGGGGTGACCAAGTATCCAAATTGGTCCAAAGGGGTTTTTATATATTGTCGTGTCATTTTCCACAACCAAACATTTCAGCACTAACGTCATCCTTAGTAGTGTGATTTTTAAAAATTGGTTAGTAAGGCTTAAAAAAAATGCTGTATAAAGGTGTTCTACTGTTTGTATTTTACAGAATAGGGACTGAGGCTTCACAAGCTTTGTCTTCTGCCCTGTATCATATGACAAGTGTGGGAGACAGCTGAGGTTTAATGTAGGCCTGTCTGGTTCTACACACCATGTCTTTGTCAACATACTATGTTACCTTCCTGCAAATGCATATTGCTCTTCGAAAGTAATATTTTTATTTGGCTTGAAAGGAACCTGAAATTTCCCAGCCTTAAGATCATACTGTGTCTGTACCAATCTCAAGCAAATCCTCAACCCAAACCCTTTGTTGGTTTGCAAGGCTGTGTACTCTTTGTATGCTCTGCCCTGGGCCTTCCTCCCCAGCTTTATGGACCCCCATTCCCCCTTAGGTTTTACTTTCTTGTCACAACCGTCCTTTGCATCTGATCTTCCTTCCCTTTTTTTTAATTGTGACTTCGCCTCCTGGCATGTGGGATCCTAGTTCCCTGGCCAGTAATTGAGCCTGCATTCCCTGCTATAGAAGCACGGAGCCTCAGTCACTGGATCAACAGGGAATTCTCTTGACCTTCCTTCCTACTTGGAATACCGTTCATATTTGAGATTTTAGCTGCCTGAAATTCCACCTGAATATTCTTTTCACATCCTTCTTGTGCCACTTCTCCAACAAGTTGATGCTGACTTTATCTCGAGTTTGTCACTGAGGCCCTTCCTGTTTGACAGACTTAGGTCAATTTCCTTTGCTCCATACTCTGAGAATTCTACTTCTTTCTTGTGAAATTATTGTAGCTGTGTTTACACATTCCCGAGAGGAATTGATTAGATCTGTCCTCATTTGGTTCCAGACTCCACAATAGCATAAGCCTGGACTCTTAACGTCTGCGTCTCTGTCATATCCCTCCACCTAGGGCGTCACCTGGACAGGCACTGAAGATACACATCAAGCATGAGTTCAGGGGTGACCAAGTATCCAAATTGGTCCAAAGGGGTTTTTATATATTGTCGTGTCATTTTCCACAACCAAACATTTCAGCACTAACGTCATCCTTAGTAGTGTGATTTTTAAAAATTGGTTAGTAAGGCTTAAAAAAAAATGCTGTATAAAGGTGTTCTACTGTTTGTATTTTACAGAATAGGGACTGAGGCTTCACAAGCTTTGTCTTCTGCCCTGTATCATATGACAAGTGTGGGAGACAGCTGAGGTTTAATGTAGGCCTGTCTGGTTCTACACACCATGTCTTTGTCAACATACTATGTTACCTTCCTGCAAATGCATATTGCTCTTCGAAAGTAATATTTTTTTATTTGGCTTGAAAGGAACCTGAAATTTCCCAGCCTTAAGATCATCTGTGTATAAGTTAGAAATTTTAAGACAAAAATACTGTGTCTGTACCAATTACAAAGTTACTTGATTGGTATCTCGACCACTTGTCCTTGATTAATACCATTGTAAGTTCCAAAGTAAATTTCTAACACTTTTGTTTGATTAAATGGCTGAGAAAAGTAAGTCTCCCATAACTGAAATTGTAGCTTATAATTTCATCATTGAGCATGCAGTTACTTGGATAGATATGATTCTAAGGCAAATTTAAATGTTAGAAAAAGGTAATTACAGGAATATCAATGGACATGAGTTCAAGCAAACTCTGGGAGATATTGAAGGACAAGGAGGCCTGACGTGGTGCAGTTCACGGGATCCCAAAGAACTGGACACGACTTAGCAACTGAACAACAGCAACAACGGGAATGTCATTCAAAGTTTTATGCAAAGCTTGGGATTCATGAACAAGGAAAGGGACTAAAAAAGCGAAAACATATGTTTTCCTTGGATACACAAGTGTTCTTCGTTGTGGTGTTTACCTCTAGGTGATGTTTGGTAAGGAACAATGAGGAATGAGTCCATTCATTTCAATTGTTCTACTTGCTTGCCACTTTTCCTGGCAGGTGTCTAAGAGATTGTACAGCATGGGCTGTTACGAGATCTCCCTGGGAGACACAGTTGGAGTGGGAACTCCAGGAAGCATGAAGAAAATGTTGGAAAGTGTCATGAAAGAAATCCCAGAGCTCTTGCTGTTCACTGTCATGACACCTACGGACAAGCCTTAGCACTAACGTCATCCTTAGTAGTGTGATTTTTAAAAATTGGTTAGTAAGGCTTAAAAAAAATGCTGTATAAAGGTGTTCTACTGTTTGTATTTTACAGAATAGGGACTGAGGCTTCACAAGCTTTGTCTTCTGCCCTGTATCATATGACAAGTGTGGGAGACAGCTGAGGTTTAATGTAGGCCTGTCTGGTTCTACACACCATGTCTTTGTCAACATACTATGTTACCTTCCTGCAAATGCATATTGCTCTTCGAAAGTAATATTTTTTTATTTGGCTTGAAAGGAACCTGAAATTTCCCAGCCTTAAGATCATCTGTGTATAAGTTAGAAATTTTAAGACAAAAATACTGTGTCTGTACCAATTACAAAGTTACTTGATTGGTATCTCGACCACTTGTCCTTGATTAATACCATTGTAAGTTCCAAAGTAAATTTCTAACACTTTTGTTTGATTAAATGGCTGAGAAAAGTAAGTCTCCCATAACTGAAATTGTAGCTTATAATTTCATCATTGAGCATGCAGTTACTTGGATAGATATGATTCTAAGGCAAATTTAAATGTTAGAAAAAGGTAATTACAGGAATATCAATGGACATGAGTTCAAGCAAACTCTGGGAGATATTGAAGGACAAGGAGGCCTGACGTGGTGCAGTTCACGGGATCCCAAAGAACTGGACACGACTTAGCAACTGAACAACAGCAACAACGGGAATGTCATTCAAAGTTTTATGCAAAGCTTGGGATTCATGAACAAGGAAAGGGACTAAAAAAGCGAAAACATATGTTTTCCTTGGATACACAAGTGTTCTTCGTTGTGGTGTTTACCTCTAGGTGATGTTTGGTAAGGAACAATGAGGAATGAGTCCATTCATTTCA
This sequence comes from Tragulus kanchil, assembly GCA_022376925.1. Taxonomy (NCBI): domain Eukaryota; kingdom Metazoa; phylum Chordata; class Mammalia; order Artiodactyla; family Tragulidae; genus Tragulus; species Tragulus kanchil. The sequence continues at coordinate 72,456,397 of JAIOJX010000005.1, read as the reverse complement.
ATTGTTCTACTTGCTTGCCACTTTTCCTGGCAGGTGTCTAAGAGATTGTACAGCATGGGCTGTTACGAGATCTCCCTGGGAGACACAGTTGGAGTGGGAACTCCAGGAAGCATGAAGAAAATGTTGGAAAGTGTCATGAAAGAAATCCCGCCCAGAGCTCTTGCTGTTCACTGTCATGACACCTACGGACAAGCCTTAGCAAATATTCTCATGGCCCTTCAGGTATTATATGTTATTTGTGTGTGTGTGTGTAAAGGTGTGTATACTTACTTGTCATACAAACAAATTAAGAACTTTAGTGAGACAATATTTATAAATTGCTGATAATATAACATTTAAATAGTAGCCAACACACAGCACTCTCAGGAAATAGTTTTAAACTGTGCACGCTTTTTAGGGCAATTGTGTCTCGTTATGGTTCATTTGATTTGGTAAAATCCCTAAATTTGTTCTTCTTAAAAACATTAATATTCTCAAAGCTATATATATTTCTTTAAACTCTCATTTGCCCTCAGCCTTAAAAGGTAATAGACTGAAAAATGATGGCATTGTGGGAAAAGCAAAGCACAGAAATAGTAGCATGTACTGTTGTGATCATGTAACTAAGGCTCTTTTGGAAAATTTGGTGCTCTGTGATGGGGAGATATGGTGTTGAAATATAGACTGTTTTGTTTAAGATATTTTCCTGATGTTAGCAAGCATCATTTTGAAAGAACCCCTGGTTTTTATCAAATATGCTCTGATCAAGAGATCTTAAAAGTTGGAGGATTAAGAATTGGTTATTAAATTCTAATGGCACCTCAGTTCTTTTAATGTATTTATTGAAAAGGACATATAAATTGCATTTTGAGTTATTTATTATTAAATGTATGTTATTTTTTAAACTCAGCTAAAAATAGATTCACTGGATGTTCTTTGAACCTAAAATTTTGACAACTAAAGATAAGAGTGTCTGAACACTTTTTTTTCGTGAGGTTGAAAATCAATGCATGAGACTTAATGTCACTGTCCTGCAGTTCACAGTTGTTTGGCACAAGTTTAAAAAACCCTGTGAAGATCAAGCCCCACAAGGGCTTATTTGGGCTTTGTAACATATGTGCACAAATCCTTATTTATCCTCTGGAAGCAAGCAAGGAACACTGTATTGAATTAGAAGAAAAAATGATATCCCATGGACTTTGGGGTATGGGAATTTTGACAATTTTCCTTTTCTTTTCTACTTTCTTAAACAATAAAGGACTAGGCACTGCTTCAGCAGTCTGTGTTCAGCTGCAACTGTAACTTATTAAGTGTTCCTCACCAGCAAGTTCCTGGAGAGGTGTGTGTGTGTGTGTGTGTGCGTGTGTGTCTGTGTGTATGTGTGTTTCTCTCATTTCATATATGGATATATCCTCTATACAGTGACATTTTGAGTTATATTTTATTCATGGACCATATTTATTGCATAATGAGTGACAGCTTAGTTTTGGAGGACTCAGGGCTACAGTGGAAATTATTGGAGCCCAAGCAGCTATTCTGAAACTTTCTGACTCTTGAAAATGCTCCAGTGTAATATATTGCTGTTATCCTATTGTGATTGTGGTGATTAAGGAAGGTCTATCTGAGGAAGTTAGAAATCAGATACAAAGAATGAGAAGAGAGACTTCCGTGATGGTTCAGTGGTTAAGACTGCTTGCTTCCACTGAAGGGGACATGGGTTCAATTCCTGGTCTGGGAACTAAGATCTCACATGCTGGGCATGTGAAAAATAGAAAAATAAATAAATGAATAAAAAACAAGAATGAGAAGACCGTAACGTCAATAAATGATGTATGTGGGTTTTGAGGCATCAGTGTGTGAAAAGAACATTCAGGCAGATGAAACACCCTTGGCCAAAAGGCCTTGGAGAGGAAAAATCATGTCGTAGGAGCTGAAAGACAACTAATGTATTCAGAAGGAAGCTGAGCTTTTTTAAACTCAGCTAAAAATAGATTCACTGGATGTTCTTTGAACCTAAAATTTTGACAACTAAAGATAAGAGTGTCTGAACACTTTTTTTTCGTGAGGTTGAAAATCAATGCATGAGACTTAATGTCACTGTCCTGCAGTTCACAGTTGTTTGGCACAAGTTTAAAAAACCCTGTGAAGATCAAGCCCCACAAGGGCTTATTTGGGCTTTGTAACATATGTGCACAAATCCTTATTTATCCTCTGGAAGCAAGCAAGGAACACTGTATTGAATTAGAAGAAAAAATGATATCCCATGGACTTTGGGGTATGGGAATTTTGACAATTTTCCTTTTCTTTTCTACTTTCTTAAACAATAAAGGACTAGGCACTGCTTCAGCAGTCTGTGTTCAGCTGCAACTGTAACTTATTAAGTGTTCCTCACCAGCAAGTTCCTGGAGAGGTGTGTGTGTGTGTGTGTGTGCGTGTGTGTCTGTGTGTATGTGTGTTTCTCTCATTTCATATATGGATATATCCTCTATACAGTGACATTTTGAGTTATATTTTATTCATGGACCATATTTATTGCATAATGAGTGACAGCTTAGTTTTGGAGGACTCAGGGCTACAGTGGAAATTATTGGAGCCCAAGCAGCTATTCTGAAACTTTCTGACTCTTGAAAATGCTCCAGTGTAATATATTGCTGTTATCCTATTGTGATTGTGGTGATTAAGGAAGGTCTATCTGAGGAAGTTAGAAATCAGATACAAAGAATGAGAAGAGAGACTTCCCTGATGGTTCAGTGGTTAAGACTGCTTGCTTCCACTGAAGGGGACATGGGTTCAATTCCTGGTCTGGGAACTAAGATCTCACATGCTGGGCATGTGAAAAATAGAAAAATAAATAAATGAATAAAAAACAAGAATGAGAAGACCGTAACGTCAATAAATGATGTATGTGGGTTTTGAGGCATCAGTGTGTGAAAAGAACATTCAGGCAGATGAAACACCCCTTGGCCAAAAGGCCTTGGAGAGGAAAAATCATGTCGTAGGAGCTGAAAGACAACTAATGTATTCAGAAGGGAAGCTGAGCTTTATAACATTTGCTGAATTAGTTGATATGTGAAGTCTCCATTTACAAAGAGATGAATACTGCAGTTGTGGAGTGTTTGCCCATCCATCCTGTAACAGCTATACAGGGTGCGGGAGCAGGAAAGAACCTGAGGCCCCAGATGGGGAGCACAGGTCAGAACATGTATAAGACTGATCGCCCCTCCCTGCCAAATACCATATCCTCAGTCAAAAAGCGTGAATCAGCAAAAATTCCAGCTCAAAAAAGGGAGAAGACAGAAAGTACCATCATTTTCATGGCCTTAGCTGTGGGTGAGGGAGAAATACACACACTCCCTTTATGCTTCCTAGCTTGGTGACGCTGATATGGATTTAGGATTAAATTCACATTGCCTGTAGAATGTGAAAGACCCAAGCAGATAAATGGCTGTGGATTATTAATACCTATGTTTCAGGAAGAATATAAATCTTTCCAGAAGGAACATCCTTAAATTTAAGCTGAACTCTTTTGGGGTTTGTGTGCATGTTATGTATGTGGGTGTATCCGTGTGTATGTATATGTATGTGTGTATCTGTGTGTACGTCTCATATGTCTGTCTGTGTGTGTGTGTACATATATCTATGCATGTATGTGTTTATGTGTGTGTGTGTGAGGGGAAGGGGTGGATATTCTGCTCTGTTCTTGTATGTATTAGTAGGGAGCATGTCCACAAGCACTGGTCACTGTGTTTTCTGTCGCTTTACTATGGGCACAAACTCTATGTGTGGGAGTCAGGAGGGCCAAAGGGAAGTAAGGGATTGGAAAAGTGCCCCTGGAGAGGCCTGGCAAATGACACTGCCTAGACCTTGACATGGAGTCACTGTGTAAACAGGTAAGAGAGGAGGGTCAGAGAGGCTTGTGTAAAAAGCAACCTGCAGCTCAAGTGGCTGGTGTATATGAACCATAGGAAATGGTTAAAAGGCAGAGACCTGCCAAGGGGGCTCAGCACTGGAATTGTAGAGCTTGTCTTTGCTGCTGTCCACTTTTATACAGTGTCATTCAGTTTCAACCAGTTTAAGAAGCCAGTGACAGTGTGAAAACAATATATATACACTCTACTCTCTATGAAGCTGTGGGTATCTGAGACACTCTGTCATTTGGGGGAGGTTTATGTTCATCTGGAGTGTGGTCATGGAATGTCTGTGGAAAGCCCTGTATACTGATCCCCCAGCAGCACTGAGTAAGAGTCAGCCTGGACCCCTCCCCCTTTCCTGTCTTCTATCTCCTTCCCAATAAAACCATCAGGGAAAACAAAACAACCAGGATTACCTTGAGTGGAGGAGAAAAAAACAATGCCTTGGAGGAAAAAAAAAAAACTGCCAGTGTTTAAATAGAAGGGAAATCAGAGAAAGTTCCACTTCATTATGAAGCAGGCTAACTTTGGCTTCAGGAAGCACTGTCCATACTTCATTCTTTAAAATGGAATCTTTGTGAAGTGGCTTCTAGTCAAATTGGTGGTACATGTGGAGTGGATATCATTTGCTTTAATTTAAGGGTTGAGAAACAGTTTACAGAGCTCCAAACTGCAAGTTAATATCATGGCAAGGAGACGTGCAGTAAGTGGAAACTTGGCCACGATGGTCGGAAACAAATGAGAGTTATAAATGGAACATCCCCCATCGGTCTGGAAAGCACATACTAATTGTGTAATAGAGGGATCTTTCTTGGGTTCCCAGGTTTTATTGTATTTTTTATTATTTAAACAGGCTTACAACACTGCACATGGTTGTATGGGAGTCAAGAATTCATAATTATCATCAGATATTCTTTAATATAGAGAAAGAATTGAGACTATAGTTTTGAGTGGGGGATATTTATAACCACCCAAACCCAAAAGAGCAAGAAAATGAGGTGACAAAATGTACAGCATTTCAGTAATGGAAGAAATGTACATGGTCCAATATATTTGTCTTAATTTTTTATGTAAAAGTTGAGTCTCACCCTTCTGCATATTCTCAAGTATCTTAGTAAAAAACCAGGTAACAAATTACTTTATCTACCTAATACTAAACAATTGCAGTCTCTGTTTTTCTCCACTCAATGATTCGAGTTTTTGTAATAGGGTAAAAACAGTAAAACAAATGAGTTCTAATACCACAGATAACAGAACGCCATTATTCAGTAGCAAAGAGAATAGAACAGGCCATATTTAGCTTTCCCTTAAAGAAATACCATTTGCCTTTTTTTCTCTTAACTTAGAAGACATTTAGCTAATGTGTCTTTCCTCATGATGTTTTCCATATGTTTATTATTCTCTTTTAGAAAAAGCAAATCTACCTAATTTTTTCAACAAAGCATTCATTTCTTCATATTAATTCTCACTAAATCACTTGTAAATGCTGCCAAACAGCAAACATTTGCTTCTGTAGTTGGTTTCTGAGATCCTCTAAGAAAATCTTTTAGAATTCCAAATTCTCTTCTCATTTCTTTACCAGGATTACCTTGAGTGGAGAAAAACAATGCCTTGGAGGAAAAAAAACTGCCAGTGTTTAAATAGAAGGGAAATCAGAGAAAGTTCCACTTCATTATGAAGCAGGCTAACTTTGGCTTCAGGAAGCACTGTCCATACTTCATTCTTTAAAATGGAATCTTTGTGAAGTGGCTTCTAGTCAAATTGGTGGTACATGTGGAGTGGATATCATTTGCTTTAATTTAAGGGTTGAGAAACAGTTTACAGAGCTCCAAACTGCAAGTTAATATCATGGCAAGGAGACGTGCAGTAAGTGGAAACTTGGCCACGATGGTCGGAAACAAATGAGAGTTATAAATGGAACATCCCCCATCGGTCTGGAAAGCACATACTAATTGTGTAATAGAGGGATCTTTCTTGGGTTCCCAGGTTTTATTGTATTTTTTATTATTTAAACAGGCTTACAACACTGCACATGGTTGTATGGGAGTCAAGAATTCATAATTATCATCAGATATTCTTTAATATAGAGAAAGAATTGAGACTATAGTTTTGAGTGGGGGATATTTATAACCACCCAAACCCAAAAGAGCAAGAAAATGAGGTGACAAAATGTACAGCATTTCAGTAATGGAAGAAATGTACATGGTCCAATATATTTGTCTTAATTTTTTATGTAAAAGTTGAGTCTCACCCTTCTGCATATTCTCAAGTATCTTAGTAAAAAACCAGGTAACAAATTACTTTATCTACCTAATACTAAACAATTGCAGTCTCTGTTTTTCTCCACTCAATGATTCGAGTTTTTGTAATAGGGTAAAAACAGTAAAACAAATGAGTTCTAATACCACAGATAACAGAACGCCATTATTCAGTAGCAAAGAGAATAGAACAGGCCATATTTAGCTTTCCCTTAAAGAAATACCATTTGCCTTTTTTTCTCTTAACTTAGAAGACATTTAGCTAATGTGTCTTTCCTCATGATGTTTTCCATATGTTTATTATTCTCTTTTAGAAAAAGCAAATCTACCTAATTTTTTCAACAAAGCATTCATTTCTTCATATTAATTCTCACTAAATCACTTGTAAATGCTGCCAAACAGCAAACATTTGCTTCTGTAGTTGGTTTCTGAGATCCTCTAAGAAAATCTTTTAGAATTCCAAATTCTCTTCTCATTTCTTTACCAATAGAATGTGCACAGTGATGTCTATATCTTCAGATTTTGCAGAACTGAGATGAAGTGCTTTCTGAATTTGTCCATAGGGTGATTTTATATCATACTTCTTGCTACAGATTGAGGCACAAATAAACCTACTCTCAAAGAAATACTTTAATACAACAAAACTAACCTTAAGGTTTTTTTTGTTTGTTTTAGCAAAGTAGTATTTTTATAAATTTATTTATTAAAATCTGCTATAAAAATGGAGTAACCCTTAAAAATGTAGGTGCAAACATTTTCTTCTCAGCATTGCTCTATAAATGCATAAATTTGTAAGTACATGCATTATGTATATTTATTCAATATTCATTAAAGAGCTACATAGAACTCAGTGAGCAAGAAACAAAGCAAAAAATTGAAAAATGAATGTTCAGAGGTTTTGCAAAATGCATCATTAATTTATTCAAAAAATATTCCTTTTATCAAACACTGTCTTAGATGTTCATTTTAGATGTCAAATCTCTGAGCAGGCCTACCATGGAGAAAAATGTATTATCTTAACTCAGGATTTCCATAAGCATTTTGAGTGTTAAATGTTTTTTTTTTGTTGTTTTTTTGTTTGTTTGTTTTTTTGTTTGCGTTCTGCTACAAAATTGACTTTCTCCAGTAGAGTATTATGTTTAAAAATATTTTCTAGTGGGATGAGGTATATCTTATCATCAAAAAAAAAATATTAAAACAATGATATTCCAATAAACATTTTTATAAAAACAAATGAAAAAAATAAAAGAGGTCAACTGACATAAAATTGTAAATCGACTATATTTCAATTTAAAAAATACTTTTAAAATCAAACTAATAAATAAAAGAGAAAAGGGAATCCAGCAGAAATCTGCCACAGTTCAAGTTCTGAGTGCTTGTAATTAGAGCTTTGAACCATAAACATAGGAAAAGATAAAGAAAATCACCTTTGCATTATTTTTTTCCCAGTGGCTGGATTGCTTATATCAGTGATGAACAATAAGGAAACATGAATAATTTTGTTTTCTTTTATTGCCAGCATCTTTTTATTAATATAATCCTCTCTCTGATTTTGACTATAGGTAATAAGTTCTTTTTTTTTCAGAGATAATATAGTTGTTACATAGTCTATATCCACAGATATCGAAGGGGTAGTTAGAAAAAACTTCTTCTGAGCTAGATGGCATTATAAAATGGAATTCAAGTAATCAGTATTTTTAAATAACATATGTGAATTTGATTCTAATATGCTAAACTTGAAAGTATTTAATCTTTATGTACTGGGTTACACTGAGTGTAAGCCTGCAACTCACCAATAAAGAAAAAAATTCTACAAAAGTCTCTGTTTAAGATGTTCAGCATAATAGTTTTACTTACGTATATTGTGAGATGATTATAGCAATAAGCTTGGCTAGCATCCATCTTCTCATATAAAATGCAAAAGCAGAAAAGAAAAAATATATTTCCTATAGAGAACTATTAGAATTTACTCTAATATCTTTCTGATACATCATACAGCAGTGGTAACTATAGTCACCATACATTTCAATTCTAGTACTTATTTATTACAGACACTGGAAATTTTTTTTTGTTTCTTTTGCTCTGAGCAGGCCTACCATGGAGAAAATGTATTATCTTAACTCAGGATTTCCATAAGCATTTTGAGTGTTAAATGTTTTTTTTGTTGTTTTTGTTTGTTTGTTTTTTGTTTGCGTTCTGCTACAAAATTGACTTTCTCCAGTAGAGTATTATGTTTAAAAATATTTTCTAGTGGGATGAGGTATATCTTATCATCAAAAAAAAAATATTAAAACAATGATATTCCAATAAACATTTTTATAAAAACAAATGAAAAAAATAAAAGAGGTCAACTGACATAAAATTGTAAATCGACTATATTTCAATTTAAAAAATACTTTTAAAATCAAACTAATAAATAAAAGAGAAAAGGGAATCCAGCAGAAATCTGCCACAGTTCAAGTTCTGAGTGCTTGTAATTAGAGCTTTGAACCATAAACATAGGAAAAGATAAAGAAAATCACCTTTGCATTATTTTTTTCCCAGTGGCTGGATTGCTTATATCAGTGATGAACAATAAGGAAACATGAATAATTTTGTTTTCTTTTATTGCCAGCATCTTTTTATTAATATAATCCTCTCTCTGATTTTGACTATAGGTAATAAGTTCTTTTTTTCAGAGATAATATAGTTGTTACATAGTCTATATCCACAGATATCGAAGGGGTAGTTAGAAAAAACTTCTTCTGAGCTAGATGGCATTATAAAATGGAATTCAAGTAATCAGTATTTTTAAATAACATATGTGAATTTGATTCTAATATGCTAAACTTGAAAGTATTTAATCTTTATGTACTGGGTTACACTGAGTGTAAGCCTGCAACTCACCAATAAAGAAAAAAATTCTACAAAAGTCTCTGTTTAAGATGTTCAGCATAATAGTTTTACTTACGTATATTGTGAGATGATTATAGCAATAAGCTTGGCTAGCATCCATCTTCTCATATAAAATGCAAAAGCAGAAAAGAAAAAATATATTTCCTATAGAGAACTATTAGAATTTACTCTAATATCTTTCTGATACATCATACAGCAGTGGTAACTATAGTCACCATACATTTCAATTCTAGTACTTATTTATCTTAAAACTGGAGGTTGATACCTTTTGACTACCTTCGTTCAAGTTCTCTTCCCCCCAAACTGACTAATAAGTTTTTCTATCAGTTGGGTGAGGTTTTTATTTATTTTAGTTTGTTTTTTAGATTACACAATGAGAACATATTTATCTTACTCTATGTGACTTACTTCAGTTAGCATACTGCCATCGAGGTACATTTATGTTGCTGCAAATGGCAGGACTTTGTAGTTTTGTTTGTAGATGACCATTATTTCAGTATAAATAAATGAACAAATAGATATATTATGCATATAGTATATATACACTATATTATTATTATATATTTATATTATATTATATATTAATAATATGCAAATAATTTTGTATATTATTTACATATGTTGGATAATATAAGTACAGTATAATCATACTATACTTAATATATTATATAGGCTATATATGATATAGTCTTGCTATTTAATGTATATAATATATATTGTATAAAATATATGTATAGACATACAGAAATACATATTGCATAGGTATTATTATATTAAATTTATGTAATCATTATGTAGAATATGCAATATGATCATTATGTGTAATATACTCAAAAAATATAATGAATCTAACTTAAATTTGGCATTGTAAATTACATTATATATTAATATTATTATGTATTCTATATATTAAGTATTTGCCCACCATGTTCACTGCAATATAATTTAAAATAGTCAAAGTGTAGAAACTGTCCACTGATGGATGAATAAATTTAAAAGTTGATATATATATAAATATATATTACAGATGTCATATATTATATATCTTATATTTTTTAGGTTATATAGTATGTCATATATAAATATCATAAAATTATATTCTCTCTACATTATACATGTGTAATATATTACATACACTATAAACTATATATTTTATATACTGCATATAATATGTAAAATACATAAGAATATTAAAATACAATATAATTTATTATATGCAAATATAACAAATTTAAGTTTAATTCATTAATTTATTTACTGTATTATACATAATAATTATATCGCATATTCTATATAATGTAAAATATAAATTAGATATAAAATAGTAATACCTATGCAGTCTCTATTTCTCTCTATATATACATAAATTTTACACAATATATATTATATACATTAAATAGCAAGACTATATTATATAATGTATATAATATACATTATATTAAATATGTTATAATTATACAACACACATAATATACATAATTATATATAATATTAATATATAATAATAATTTATATATAATAATTTCATCCCCTAAATATCTTCTTTATCAAATACCGGGACTAATTTAGAGAGGATTGACTTAAGGATATTATCTCCCTATCTAAGAAATGACAATTTTTTTCTGTTATTCAGGTCTTGGTTTTTATAAAAATGAAATTCAGTGATTTTCTTTATGAAAAAGACCTATGAATTTTGGTTTCTCCTTGGCTGAGAAACATTGTAATATGTGCTACTGTTTTTCTTCCTGAGTTTGAATTGCTTCTTCCTGTGTTCTGTCAATCTCTCTTCCTCTCTTCAATTCAGTTTTTATCAGTCTCACATTAGTGGTATATAGAGATGAGCATAACTGCCTTCTAGAAATAATTAATATAAATCTCACCAACTCATTTCTTCATTAGTCAGTAATGTGTTGTCTAATTTCTCAGCATATTCTTTATCAGCTGTGTTTAAAGCATTTAAATCTATTTATTTTAAGTGATGAATACCTTTAACAATTTCTTTGGGAAAAAATTTTCTTTCAAGATATGGAAAATATCTTTATGACAATCAATTTCCTGAGCTAAAAAACAGTTGAGGTTTGAAGAGGATGCTTTGAGAATTAAATTATTTTACTTTGATCTCCTAATAACAACAGATAACTAAATAAAGCTCACATTTCTTAGTAAAACATTTGCAGTTCAGTAAACATTCTTAAAGGAAATATTCTCTTCAGTAACCAAAACCCACTGTTTTCACTGAAGGTCCAAATTAAAAGAATACTGTTTCTATTCTGCAAGGAAAGAAAAATCTTATTTATTTTTCTAGTTAGACAGTTTGGAACATTTCCCCTTGAAAATACACAAAAGACTTTATAGATAACAGACCTGAGAGTGTAAAGAATCAGGGTCCACGTCATCTGTAAGAAGACAGGCAATGTTATTCATAGAAAATTTACTAAAAAATATTAAAAAAGAAGGAGGATTCTTTTTTATTGTTAAGACAACTTCAATAATGAAACAAAGGCAACTTTTTGAAGTTTATCCCACTTTATTATTGCCTTTATTCCTGACCTTGTTTGCTTAAAAATAAAGACATAAAAAATCCCTTGAATATTAATAAGAATCCCTAGTTTGTCAGAAAGCATGTTAATTTAGAGGTATTTGTGATTTAGAAATGCTACTGGGTTATGTCACAGGGTTCCTGTATTTACTTAAAACCATGTTATTTTACTATAGAATCAGGAAACAAGAAGTGTATTCCTGCTTAAATTCTAGGTGTCTGGTGTAGGTGGGAAGATATAGCAATTTACAAGAAGTTAAAATGGAACCACTGTTTCCTTAATAAAAACACTGTGTCCTTAATGAAAATTTATATGTGCTATAGAAAGGAGGCAGAAGCCATATTTGGCTTCAAATATACAATTGGAAAGAGAACATTGGTAAGGAAAATTCTTTTGGCAAATATGTATGCTGTTTTTATCCTTCAATCTTTATACACAAAGTTAGGTAAACAGATAAATATGTATGAAGGCATTGATTACCTTCTTAAACAGTGTGAATTGACATGAAAATTCTGCCCCACTCTGACTTTTAAAGAAGTGCTGATTTGGTTATCAAAGTGAGTTCATAGTCTGGTTTGACAAAAATAGGGTGGAAGTGAGTTGAAAATAACCCAAGAAATAGAGCTTACACAGACGGAGCTGTGGGTTCTGAGATCTTAGATCTCCTTTATATCTTGTATCCCACTTAGTTATTTCACCCTTGTAAGCTAAGCATTTTGGAAACCTGACCTAAGGTTTTTTTTTTTTTTTTCTAAATTTTGTACTCTTTTATTGGTTATTTATTTATTTATTTTCATTTATCTTTATTCTTTGACCTGTGTGGGCCTCCCATTGCAGCAGCCTCTCTCATTGCAAAGCACTGGCTCTGGCTTGTAATTGGACACACAGGTCCAGCTGCTCCACAGCACGTGGGATCTTCCAGGCCAGAGATTGAACCAGTGCCCCTGGTTTACCCACTGGACCACCAGGGAAGCCCCCTGACCTAGGTTTTTAAAGGAGGAAACAGTGGTGGTGGGATTAAGTCATAGTAAATTGGTAAATGGAATTTGGGGCTTCTTACTGATTCAGGACCCAAATAGAGACAGTGATCTTTAGTAAGTAGAGGAACTTTGGATTAAATGAGTAGGCACTGGAGGTTAAAATGAATTTTGTTGAACTCTGTGAATTAAAGTAAATAAAAGCAGTAGAGTAGACCTATTTACTCTGTGTTCTACTAGGAGTAGAATGTATCTACACAAAGTATGTTGCATTTATATTTCTGTACGCTGAAGCTGTGCTTTCTTTTCTTCAGTTCAAAAAGAAAGTTGTTAAATGTCTACAAATGAATTTTTACCTTCAATAAAAACACTGTGTCCTTAATGAAAATTTATATGTGCTATAGAAAGGAGGCAGAAGCCATATTTGGCTTCAAATATACAATTGGAAAGAGAACATTGGTAAGGAAAATTCTTTTGGCAAATATGTATGCTGTTTTTATCCTTCAATCTTTATACACAAAGTTAGGTAAACAGATAAATATGTATGAAGGCATTGATTACCTTCTTAAACAGTGTGAATTGACATGAAAATTCTGCCCCACTCTGACTTTTAAAGAAGTGCTGATTTGGTTATCAAAGTGAGTTCATAGTCTGGTTTGACAAAAATAGGGTGGAAGTGAGTTGAAAATAACCCAAGAAATAGAGCTTACACAGACGGAGCTGTGGGTTCTGAGATCTTAGATCTCCTTTATATCTTGTATCCCACTTAGTTATTTCACCCTTGTAAGCTAAGCATTTTGGAAACCTGACCTAAGGTTTTTTTTTTTTTTTTCTAAATTTTGTACTCTTTTATTGGTTATTTATTTATTTATTTTCATTTATCTTTATTCTTTGACCTGTGTGGGCCTCCCATTGCAGCAGCCTCTCTCATTGCAAAGCACTGGCTCTGGCTTGTAATTGGACACACAGGTCCAGCTGCTCCACAGCACGTGGGATCTTCCAGGCCAGAGATTGAACCAGTGCCCCTGGTTTACCCACTGGACCACCAGGGAAGCCCCCTGACCTAGGTTTTTAAAGGAGGAAACAGTGGTGGTGGGATTAAGTCATAGTAAATTGGTAAATGGAATTTGGGGCTTCTTACTGATTCAGGACCCAAATAGAGACAGTGATCTTTAGTAAGTAGAGGAACTTTGGATTAAATGAGTAGGCACTGGAGGTTAAAATGAATTTTGTTGAACTCTGTGAATTAAAGTAAATAAAAGCAGTAGAGTAGACCTATTTACTCTGTGTTCTACTAGGAGTAGAATGTATCTACACAAAGTATGTTGCATTTATATTTCTGTACGCTGAAGCTGTGCTTTCTTTTCTTCAGTTCAAAAAGAAAGTTGTTAAATGTCTACAAATGAATTTCTACATTGTACTGATCTTCCGTGCAAATGCATAAATGAAAAGAGCTTTACTATCAAAGATAGAGAGTAATGGTAAGATTACATGGGGGTTACTTGTGGTTATAGAAATGAAAAGGTTAAGATGAGATGGCAGGGGACTTGTAATTTCATATTCCATGAAAATGGTTCAGGAAATGTATCCAGCCTGCTCAGATTTTATTAGAACTCCATAAGTAAGCCACACTCCATACTTTCAAACATATGCTAGAATGTAAACATATCTGTAGCACCAAAATACAAACATAATGTAAGGAAAATGGTGCCATTTCTGTATGTTTCACATATGTGATTAAGGAAAATGAGACTAACAAAATTTTTTCAGCAGAAACTAGAGTGACTAACAGTAAAGACCCTCATAGATTATACAGACAGTCTAGTAAAGATTGTTCTCTTACATAGGAAGTGATCCCTATATAAACTCCAAGCTGGGTGGAGATGGCTTCTATGTCTGTATCTTTGGTGTCTTCAGGTCTACAATGGGAGCATTGACTGAGTGATCTCTAAAATTGTTGTGTAGCTGCTCAGTCATGTCAGACTCTGCAATCCTATAGAATAGAGCCTGCCAGGCTCCTCTGTCCATGGGATTTCCCAGGCAAGAATACAGAAGTGGGTAACCATTTCCTTCTCCAGGAGATCTTTCTGACCTAGGGATTGAAATAATCCACTGACTGAATGTCAAAGACACTTTGAGTTATGCACAGCTCCATTTATTGTTGAAAAATAAGGGAACCAAAAGAGACAAATGATGAGACCTGAGGGTATTTCAAATCCATAGTTTTCCTAAGTCTTATATTTAGGTAGAGATTAGAGGAAGATTTCTCCCTTGGCATGCTGAATTTCTACATTTACTATTAAAAGGAATTAAGTGGGATTAAATTGTCTTTCAACTAGTACAGTTCCAAGATGGTCATATAATCATTCCTAATAATCAAGGACAGCCAACTCTGAAGGAGTAGAATGTATCTACACAAAGTATGTTGCATTTATATTTCTGTACGCTGAAGCTGTGCTTTCTTTTCTTCAGTTCAAAAAGAAAGTTGTTAAATGTCTACAAATGAATTTCTACATTGTACTGATCTTCCGTGCAAATGCATAAATGAAAAGAGCTTTACTATCAAAGATAGAGAGTAATGGTAAGATTACATGGGGGTTACTTGTGGTTATAGAAATGAAAAGGTTAAGATGAGATGGCAGGGGACTTGTAATTTCATATTCCATGAAAATGGTTCAGGAAATGTATCCAGCCTGCTCAGATTTTATTAGAACTCCATAAGTAAGCCACACTCCATACTTTCAAACATATGCTAGAATGTAAACATATCTGTAGCACCAAAATACAAACATAATGTAAGGAAAATGGTGCCATTTCTGTATGTTTCACATATGTGATTAAGGAAAATGAGACTAACAAAATTTTTTCAGCAGAAACTAGAGTGACTAACAGTAAAGACCCTCATAGATTATACAGACAGTCTAGTAAAGATTGTTCTCTTACATAGGAAGTGATCCCTATATAAACTCCAAGCTGGGTGGAGATGGCTTCTATGTCTGTATCTTTGGTGTCTTCAGGTCTACAATGGGAGCATTGACTGAGTGATCTCTAAAATTGTTGTGTAGCTGCTCAGTCATGTCAGACTCTGCAATCCTATAGAATAGAGCCTGCCAGGCTCCTCTGTCCATGGGATTTCCCAGGCAAGAATACAGAAGTGGGTAACCATTTCCTTCTCCAGGAGATCTTTCTGACCTAGGGATTGAAATAATCCACTGACTGAATGTCAAAGACACTTTGAGTTATGCACAGCTCCATTTATTGTTGAAAAATAAGGGAACCAAAAGAGACAAATGATGAGACCTGAGGGTATTTCAAATCCATAGTTTTCCTAAGTCTTATATTTAGGTAGAGATTAGAGGAAGATTTCTCCCTTGGCATGCTGAATTTCTACATTTACTATTAAAAGGAATTAAGTGGGATTAAATTGTCTTTCAACTAGTACAGTTCCAAGATGGTCATATAATCATTCCTAATAATCAAGGACAGCCAGTAACCTCATGGACAATATACCTCTGAGAGAATTTTAGAACATGAAGGTGAGGCTAGAGCCTCATTTTCTCCACCGACCCCCCACCCCCCTTACCACAGAGACCAAGACAAATTGCATTAGAAGGGTTAGAAGAACAAACACATACTGACTATATTCCCCTTTTCAAGTCCATGCAGGCCCATGCAGAGAGGTCTCCCTCCCCTGAGCCTATGGTATTTCCAGTGGGAAAAGAGCCCAGGGTGACATCTAGCTCCCTTCCAACATTGTGGTCACTTTGTGGGAGGTCCTGCCCTAACTTTGTGCCAAAGGAGTCACAAGGGAATCTGCAGGGCTCAATCACTAAGAATCCTATTGTGATGAAGAAGGAGGGAAAGACTTCCAATAAGTGGTCAGATTTTGGCATACCAACTTCTACAGTATCCGAGTAGCCATCTCAGATAGCTTCCTTTGCTTTTCTGCAGACCCATGTTTGTGGAACAGTTTGCTGAGGGAACCAAGTAGGGTTGAGATTTGCTAACTTGGGCCCCCCAAAACAGAGTTTGAAACCTTGAAGATGGGTCTGCCCTTACCTAGGCTAGAGCATAGCCATAGCCTGAACCATAGCCCTTCCTACTGATCTTCATCCCTAGCCAACCATCACTACCAAAAAACATATTTGTGAAAATTTGAGAGTTGCCTGAAGTGGCCCTCCTAGCCTCTATAGTCAGAAGCCTGACACCTGGAGGTTAGTCCCAGTCCCACCTGAGAGGATGGACTAGTGAGATCACCTGGAAGCTGTGAAATCCAGCAATGCTCCAGTCAAGAGGTGACAGGCAGGGCTGACAGTCTTCAGAGCAAAGCCAGGGCCCCTATTTGGCCAAGGTACTTGAGACACTGAGCAAATGCACAGATACCAATGTAAGGAATCAAGGATCATGAAAAATCAAGAAAATATGAAACTACCAAAGAAAACAAATAAAACTCCAGTAACTGACCTTAAAGAAATGAAGATCTATGAATTGTCAGGCAAATTCAGAATAATCCTCTTACAGAACTTCAGTGAATTGAAGAACCTAAAACTACCCAAAACTAGTAAAACGATTAAGAACAAAATGAGAAGTCCAACAGCATAATAGAAACCATCAGAAAAAAGAATCAAACTGAAATCTGAGAGCTGAAGAATACAAAATTGAAATGAAGTAGTAAAGGAGAGTACCACAGAGACCAAGACAAATTGCAAAAAACCTGACTATATTCCCTTTTCAAGTCCATGCAGGCCCATGCAGAGGTCTCCCTCCCTGAGCCTATGGTATTTCCAGTGGGAAAAGAGCCCAGGGTGACATCTAGCTCCCTTCCAACATTGTGGTCACTTTGTGGGAGGTCCTGCCCTAACTTTGTGCCAAAGGAGTCACAAGGGAATCTGCAGGGCTCAATCACTAAGAATCCTATTGTGATGAAGAAGGAGGGAAAGACTTCCAATAAGTGGTCAGATTTTGGCATACCAACTTCTACAGTATCCGAGTAGCCATCTCAGATAGCTTCCTTTGCTTTTCTGCAGACCCATGTTTGTGGAACAGTTTGCTGAGGGAACCAAGTAGGGTTGAGATTTGCTAACTTGGGCCCCCCAAAACAGAGTTTGAAACCTTGAAGATGGGTCTGCCCTTACCTAGGCTAGAGCATAGCCATAGCCTGAACCATAGCCCTTCCTACTGATCTTCATCCCTAGCCAACCATCACTACCAAAAAGCATATTTGTGAAAATTTGAGAGTTGCCTGAAGTGGCCCTCCTAGCCTCTATAGTCAGAAGCCTGACACCTGGAGGTTAGTCCCAGTCCCACCTGAGAGGATGGACTAGTGAGATCACCTGGAAGCTGTGAAATCCAGCAATGCTCCAGTCAAGAGGTGACAGGCAGGGCTGACAGTCTTCAGAGCAAAGCCAGGGCCCCTATTTGGCCAAGGTACTTGAGACACTGAGCAAATGCACAGATACCAATGTAAGGAATCAAGGATCATGAAAAATCAAGAAAATATGAAACTACCAAAGAAAACAAATAAAACTCCAGTAACTGACCTTAAAGAAATGAAGATCTATGAATTGTCAGGCAAATTCAGAATAATCCTCTTACAGAACTTCAGTGAATTGAAGAACCTAAAACTACCCAAAACTAGTAAAACGATTAAGAACAAAATGAGAAGTCCAACAGCATAATAGAAACCATCAGAAAAAAGAATCAAACTGAAATCTGAGAGCTGAAGAATACAAAATTGAAATGAAGTAGTAAAGGGAGAGAAAAGTATACTCTATCATGCAGAAGAATCAGTGACCTGGAATACAGTACACTTGAAAGTATCCAGTCATAGGTGCAAGAAGAAAAATGAATGAAAAATAGGATGAAGAATGCCTGGGGGAACTTATGAGGCACAATAAAAATACATAATCTTTACAATATGGGAATTTCAGAAAGAGAAGAAAAAGAGGACAGAAAATATATTTAAATCAACAATGAATGAGAACATCCAAAACCTGAAGAGAAACAAACATCCAGATCCAAGAGGCAAGAGGAGCCTGAATAAATTGACCCAAATAGGGTGATGCCAAGATACTAATAAATTATAATCAAATTGCCAAAGGTTAAAGAAGAAAAGGAATTTTAAAAGCAGCAAGAGAAAAGAGAGAAGTAATATATAAGGGAATCCCTCTACAGCTGTAAGGCTGAAATCAGTAGGCTTCTCAGAAACTTTTCAGGGCAGGAAAGACAATGGGCTTAAATACTGAAAATATTGAAAGAAATAAAGTTATCAACTGAGAATACTACACATGATGAAACTGTCCTTCAGAAATGAAGGAGGGAATGAAGACTTTCTCAGAACAATAGCTGAGAGAATTTATCATCATAAATCACTGCTAATGGAAATAGGTAGTCAAAGTTGGATTCTGTAACGTGGTTGATGGAAGTGAAGACTGCAAAAGCTAGTTTAACCCCACTTTCCCCAGTCAGGGGCTGACAGTCTTCAGAGCAAAGCCAGGGCCCCTATTTGGCCAAGGTACTTGAGACACTGAGCAAATGCACAGATACCAATGTAAGGAATCAAGGATCATGAAAAATCAAGAAAATATGAAACTATCAAAGAAAACAAATAAAACTCCAGTAACTGACCTTAAAGAAATGAAGATCTATGAATTGTCAGGCAAATTCAGAATAATCCTCTTACAGAACTTCAGTGAATTGAAGAACCTAAAACTACCCAAAACTAGTAAAACGATTAAGAACAAAATGAGAAGTCCAACAGCATAATAGAAACCATCAGAAAAAAGAATCAAACTGAAATCTGAGAGCTGAAGAATACAAAATTGAAATGAAGTAGTAAAGGGAGAGAAAAGTATACTCTATCATGCAGAAGAATCAGTGACCTGGAATACAGTACACTTGAAAGTATCCAGTCATAGGTGCAAGAAGAAAAATGAATGAAAAATAGGATGAAGAATGCCTGGGGGAACTTATGAGGCACAATAAAAATACATAATCTTTACAATATGGGAATTTCAGAAAGAGAAGAAAAAGAGGACAGAAAATATATTTAAATCAACAATGAATGAGAACATCCAAAACCTGAAGAGAAACAAACATCCAGATCCAAGAGGCAAGAGGAGCCTGAATAAATTGACCCAAATAGGGTGATGCCAAGATACTAATAAATTATAATCAAATTGCCAAAGGTTAAAGAAGAAAAGGAATTTTAAAAGCAGCAAGAGAAAAGAGAGAAGTAATATATAAGGGAATCCCTCTACAGCTGTAAGGCTGAAATCAGTAGGCTTCTCAGAAACTTTTCAGGGCAGGAAAGACAATGGGCTTAAATACTGAAAATATTGAAAGAAATAAAGTTATCAACTGAGAATACTACACATGATGAAACTGTCCTTCAGAAATGAAGGAGGGAATGAAGACTTTCTCAGAACAATAGCTGAGAGAATTTATCATCATAAATCACTGCTAATGGAAATAGGTAGTCAAAGTTGGATTCTGTAACGTGGTTGATGGAAGTGAAGACTGCAAAAGCTAGTTTAACCCCACTTTCCCCCCAGTCTCTTCTCTCCATGACTGCTGCAGACACAAAGCTTTCCTGCCTGCAGACTCATATCAGTGCCAGCCCCTCCCCTGGCTACACCCAGCTACTTCAGATCAATCCCTTCCCACCATAGGCCCTTCTTCCTGGATCTCCCCCTTGCATCCCTAGCCTTCCTGGCTATCCATGCTCTTTCTATCCTCATGGCCCTCTTCTCTCTCTGACCCCCCTCACTCTCCCTCTACTTGTCTCTCTATCTAGGTCATGCCTGTGTAACCAGATCCCTCATGGTGGCTCATTCACAAAGCTCATTCATCACGATCAAGTTGGGTTCATTCCAGGCATGCAAGGATTCTTCAATATCCGCAAATCAATCAATGTGATACATCATATCAACAAATTGAGAGACAAAAATCACATGATCATCTCAATAGATGCAGAAAAAGCCTTTGACAAAGTACAGCAGCCATTTATGATAAAAACTCTTCAAAAAATGGGCATAGAAGGAACTTATCTTAACATAGTGAAAGCCATCTATGAGAAGCCCACAGTGAACATTATCCTCAGCGGTGAAAAACTGAAAGCATTCCCTCTAAGATCAGGAACAAGACAGGGGTGTCCACTTCACCACTACTATTCAACATAGTCCTGGAAGTTCTAGCAACAGCAATAAGAGAAGAGAAAGAAATCAAAGGAATCCAGATTGGAAAGGAAGAAGTCAAACTCCCTCTATTTGCAGATGCCATGATATTATACATAGAAAGTCCCAAAGACACTATTACAAAACTACTAGAGTTAATCAGCGAATTCAGCAAAGTCGCAGGATATCAAATCAATACTCAGAAATCACTGGCATTCCTATACACAAACAATGAAAAATCAGAAAACGAAATCAAAGAGGCAATCCCCTTCACCATTGCAACCAAACGAATCAAATACCTAGGAATAAACCTACCCAAAGAAACAAAAGAACTGTACACAGAAAATTACAAGACACTCATGAAAGAAATTAAAGAAGACTTAAACAGATGGAGAGATATTCCATGTTCCTGGGTCAGAAGAATCAATATTGTGAAAATGACCATACTACCAAATATCATCTACAGATTCAATGCAATACCTCTTCAACTACCATTGACATTTTTCATAGAACTAGACCAAAGAATCACACAGTTCATGTGGAAACACAAAAGACCTCAAATAGCCAAAGCAATCCTGAGGAAGAAAAACGGCGCTAGAGGAATCAGCCTCCCTAACTTCAGACTCTACTACAAAGCAACAATCATCAAGACAGTATGGTACTGGCACAAAAACAGAACTATCGACCAATGGAACAAGATAGAGAACCCAGAGATCAACCCACGCACCTATGGGTACCTTATTTTTGACAAAGGAGGAGAAACTATAAAATGGGACAAAGACAGCCTCTTCAACAAGTGGTGCTGGGAGAATTGGACAGCTACATGCAAACAAATGAAGTTGGAACATTCCCTGACACCATACACTAAGATCAACTCAAAATGGATTAAAGACCTAAATGTAAGACCAGAAACCATCCAACTCTTAGAGGAGAATATAGGCAAAACCCTCAAGGATATCAATCAAAGCAAGATCTTCTCTGACCCACCAACGAGAATAGCAGAACTGAAAAGAAAAATGAACATGTGGGACCTCATGAAACTTAAAAGCTTTTGTAAAGCAAAAGAAATTACAAAAAAGCTGAACAGACAGCCCACAGAGTGGGAGAAAATCATAGCAAATGAAACAACACAGATTAAATTCCAGATTGGAAAGGAAGAAGTCAAACTCCCTCTATTTGCAGATGCCATGATATTATACATAGAAAGTCCCAAAGACACTATTACAAAACTACTAGAGTTAATCAGCGAATTCAGCAAAGTCGCAGGATATCAAATCAATACTCAGAAATCACTGGCATTCCTATACACAAACAATGAAAAATCAGAAAACGAAATCAAAGAGGCAATCCCCTTCACCATTGCAACCAAACGAATCAAATACCTAGGAATAAACCTACCCAAAGAAACAAAAGAACTGTACACAGAAAATTACAAGACACTCATGAAAGAAATTAAAGAAGACTTAAACAGATGGAGAGATATTCCATGTTCCTGGGTCAGAAGAATCAATATTGTGAAAATGACCATACTACCAAATATCATCTACAGATTCAATGCAATACCTCTTCAACTACCATTGACATTTTTCATAGAACTAGACCAAAGAATCACACAGTTCATGTGGAAACACAAAAGACCTCAAATAGCCAAAGCAATCCTGAGGAAGAAAAACGGCGCTAGAGGAATCAGCCTCCCTAACTTCAGACTCTACTACAAAGCAACAATCATCAAGACAGTATGGTACTGGCACAAAAACAGAACTATCGACCAATGGAACAAGATAGAGAACCCAGAGATCAACCCACGCACCTATGGGTACCTTATTTTTGACAAAGGAGGAGAAACTATAAAATGGGACAAAGACAGCCTCTTCAACAAGTGGTGCTGGGAGAATTGGACAGCTACATGCAAACAAATGAAGTTGGAACATTCCCTGACACCATACACTAAGATCAACTCAAAATGGATTAAAGACCTAAATGTAAGACCAGAAACCATCCAACTCTTAGAGGAGAATATAGGCAAAACCCTCAAGGATATCAATCAAAGCAAGATCTTCTCTGACCCACCAACGAGAATAGCAGAACTGAAAAGAAAAATGAACATGTGGGACCTCATGAAACTTAAAAGCTTTTGTAAAGCAAAAGAAATTACAAAAAAGCTGAACAGACAGCCCACAGAGTGGGAGAAAATCATAGCAAATGAAACAACAGACAGAGAATTAATCTCCAAAATCTACAAGCAAGTCAGACAACTCAGCACAGGAAAAACGAACAACCCAATCAAAAAATGGGAAAAGGACCTAAACAGACACCTCTCCAACACTGACATACAGATGGCCCAAAAGCACATGAAATGATGCTCAACTTCACTAATAATTAGAGAAATGCAAATCAAAACTACAATGAGGTATCACCTCACACCTGTCAGAATGGCCATCATCCACCAATTGACAGACAATAAATGCTGGAGAGGCTGCGGAGAAAAGGGAACACTCCTGCATTGCTGGTGGGAGTGTGAATTGATACAGCCTCTATGAAAGACAGTCTGGAGATTTCTTAAAAAACTAAAAATATAAGCACCCTATGACCCAGCAATCCCACTCTTAGGCTTATACCCTGATGAAATCAAATCTGAAAGAAGCACCCGTACCCCAATGTTCATTGCAGCTCTCTATACAATAGCTAGAACTTGGAAGGAACCTAGATGCCCATCGATGAACGAATGAATCCAGAAGCTCTGGTACATATATACATTGGAATACTACACAGCTGTAAAGAGAAATACAGAAGAATCAGCCCTAATGAGGTGGCTGGATCTAGAATGTATCCTAAACAGTGAAGTCAGTCAGAAAGAGAAGGACAAATACAGTATATTAACACATATATATGGAATCTAGTAGGATGGTGATGATGGCACACGCAGTGAAGTGACGGAAAGACAGACATGGACAGTGGACATATGGACATTGTGGGGAAGGAACAGAAGGTGGTAGGCGTAAAGGAAGTAGCATGAAGGCCTGTACTATCCTAAGTGAAGAAAATAGCTCTAGTCATTGCTCTGTGAGAAAAGGGGATCCTTCAGGGGTGCTGTGTGATGGTTGGGAGGGGTGGAAAGGGAGGGATATATATATGACTAATATGGGAACATACATATCTGTAAACAACAAGACTCTGTAAAAGTTAAAAGCAAAATAAAGGTTTAAAAAAAAAGATATTGTTAGTTTAGAACAGAGGGCTACAGATTTATTCTATTTTATGTAAGTTCTGTGATTAACCTCAAGGAAAAATCTGCAGTGATTATACAAAAGAACATAATGATAAAATAAAAGCATTCCCATACCACAAGATATCAAAATAACAAGAAGAAAAAAATGGAACAAAAAGAGTAGATGCAATAAACTGTTAATTATTAGTGGTTACCACTCTCAGAGTTGCCCCAGGACTTGGCTACTCACACTATTGCAGGGAGAAAAATAATTCTGGCTCCATGTTGCAAAGTAGTTTCTTTGACTTGCTTTCTGTGACTATTATTATTATAATCATACTTAATGAACCCTTTCCACCTATAGATGGCAGGAAGGGAGAAGTTAATACATCTCCTGCCTGAGGTTTGCCATTCTAGGAGATGTTTGCAAGATTAATGGCCTTTTTGCTTTGCTTCCTCACCCCTCCCCATCTTTGATCTATAAAATAACCTGGCATCCAAACTCCAATAAGATGGTTTACTTTGAGGTGCTAGCCTACCCTTTTCTCTGTCAGCCGATTTCTGAATAAAGTCATTTTCCTTGTCTCAATACCTTATCTATCTCTCGGATTTATTGGCCAGTAGTGTGGCGCAGAGCGAGCTTGGACTCCATAACAACACCAGGAGCAGTTAGGACTGTTTCTGGGGGCTGGGGATTCACACAGTGTCAGGGAGCTTGGCTGGACCATCCCTGCCTGCTCAGCCTAATATTCTCTTTGTGGCCAGATGGGTGTGTATGGATAGGCTTGTCCATGTTTAATTTCATTAAGACTTGAAGTTCATTTTTATTGCTCTCTCTTGGTAGAGTCTTACAGGAAATCAGCTGGCAAGCAGACTTGTGATTTGCAGAGTCCAAATTCCAGCATCATATTAAGGTAGATTGGGAAGAAGGGATGTGGGCTTAGAACTGAGAGGCAATAACCTAATAATTTGTTCCAGCAAAAATGTTTTCTCAGATCAGTTTTGTAGCCAATGTTTATGTGATTTTAGTAGGGTACATGTTGCTAAAAAAACGTTAATTTTATAAATCATGTGAAATTGCATATTGTATAAGATTCACAGGTATACCTTGCAGTTTGAATCAACTGAATTCATACCCTGAGTTTGGACAATAGGAGTCTGGACAGTGAATAGTGGGTCAACTATGTCAATTTAATTCCTTAGTTTTGGATAGAAAGATTGAAAGTTCAGATAACGATGGGTGTAGTTTCTATCAGACAGTAGATTCTTAAAAATTTAACAGAATCTGTTTGAACACTGTGTTTATATAGATGGGATCTGAAATTAGGACTTGGCTACTCACACTATTGCAGGGAGAAAAATAATTCTGGCTCCATGTTGCAAAGTAGTTTCTTTGACTTGCTTTCTGTGACTATTATTATTATAATCATATTTAATGAACCCTTTCCACCTATAGATGGCAGGAAGGGAGAAGTTAATACATCTCCTGCCTGAGGTTTGCCATTCTAGGAGATGTTTGCAAGATTAATGGCCTTTTTGCTTTGCTTCCTCACCCCTCCCCATCTTTGATCTATAAAATAACCTGGCATCCAAACTCCAATAAGATGGTTTACTTTGAGGTGCTAGCCTACCCTTTTCTCTGTCAGCCGATTTCTGAATAAAGTCATTTTCCTTGTCTCAATACCTTATCTATCTCTCGGATTTATTGGCCAGTAGTGTGGCGCAGAGCGAGCTTGGACTCCATAACAACACCAGGAGCAGTTAGGACTGTTTCTGGGGCTGGGATTCACACAGTGTCAGGGAGCTTGGCTGGACCATCCCTGCCTGCTCAGCCTAATATTCTCTTTGTGGCCAGATGGGTGTGTATGGATAGGCTTGTCCATGTTTAATTTCATTAAGACTTGAAGTTCATTTTTATTGCTCTCTCTTGGTAGAGTCTTACAGGAAATCAGCTGGCAAGCAGACTTGTGATTTGCAGAGTCCAAATTCCAGCATCATATTAAGGTAGATTGGGAAGAAGGGATGTGGGCTTAGAACTGAGAGGCAATAACCTAATAATTTGTTCCAGCAAAAATGTTTTCTCAGATCAGTTTTGTAGCCAATGTTTATGTGATTTTAGTAGGGTACATGTTGCTAAAAAAACGTTAATTTTATAAATCATGTGAAATTGCATATTGTATAAGATTCACAGGTATACCTTGCAGTTTGAATCAACTGAATTCATACCCTGAGTTTGGACAATAGGAGTCTGGACAGTGAATAGTGGGTCAACTATGTCAATTTAATTCCTTAGTTTTGGATAGAAAGATTGAAAGTTCAGATAACGATGGGTGTAGTTTCTATCAGACAGTAGATTCTTAAAAATTTAACAGAATCTGTTTGAACACTGAGTTTATATAAGATGGGTTTGAATCCTGAAATGTACCCTGCATTTTATATCCAGGTGCAGACTCAGTAATAGCAAAACTTTACTGAAAAAGCAACAGGTTTCCTTCAGCATTTGTTTTATGTGAACAGATAAAAGCAGATATGTATATAACATACTTATTTCATTTATCATAACACTAGACTATTTTAAAGATTTGGTTTGATTAAAGCAAAACAAAATTTGATATTTCTTTGTACTTGTTAAAATGGTACCCTTTCTGCATTTCTGAATTGCCTAACATTTTTGAGGATTGATTTTATGGTTCACATGTGTATTCAGCCTAGGACACTTGCTTATCAGTAGTACTATAAGTATCAGTAGTTTTTTTTTTTTTAATCTTCTACCTGAGATTTCTTCCTTTCCTTTTTTTCTATTTTTATAGTCTCCACTTATTTTTTCCTTTTCTTTATGCTTCTCCCTGAAACCTTTTATTATTGATCTGGTCTATTTGGTTAGGTTATATTAGGGAACATAGGGATTTTAGCACCAGAGAAAGCTTCTGTGTTTGTGTCCCAAATGAATTCTCCGACCGTCTGTTTCTTCATTTTTTGCCACTTGATACTGATAACCATGCTATTTAGAATGACTAGAGAAGGGTCAGTTTATTTTAAGACTTTTTGCTGCCTTAGTATTTTTAGCATACTTGGTATTTTTAAGGCAGTTCTGGTATGTAGAATTGGGTAGCCACAGGCTCAGACCTCTTCCATCCATTATTCATATGATCTTGGGTAGGTTACTCCACGTTTCCTAAATTTGTTTGTAATAAGGTTTTTGGCATTTGCCTCATGGGCCTATTTGGATTCATGGGATACATGTATAAAGCATTTGGCATTATATTTCCTCTTTTGCATTTTACGGTAGTAGAACTGGCTTCCCAAATGACACAGTGATAAAGAATCTGCCTGCCAATGTAGAATATGTGAATTTGATCCCTGAATAGGGAAGATCCTCTGGAGTAGGAACTGGCAACCTGCTCTAGTATTCTTGCCTGGAGAATTTCATGGATGGGATGCCTGGCAGGCTACAGTTCAGGGGGTCACTAAGTGGGACATGACAGAGAAACTGAAATAACTAACTAACTAACTAACTACTTTGGGTAGTGTGTGTTTTGTGACACTAACCTTTTTTCTTTTTTTAATTTTTGGCCACTTTTCATTGATTTTCTATCCATTCAATTTCATCCATCTTTATTCTTTAGCCTGTGTGGGCTTCCCATCACCATGGCCTCTCCTGTTGCAGAGCAATGACTCTGGGCGCATGTGCTCTGGAGTGCTGACTCCTAACTGGACACACCGGTCCAGCTGCACCACGGCATGTGGGATCTTCCCTGGCCAGGGCTCCAACCAGGGATCCAACCTTGCACTGCAAGGTGGTCTCTTTACCTACTGGACCACTAGGGAAGCTTGATAATGACCTTTTTATACAGCCCTCATGTGCTCCTTTCCCAATTTTGAACCAGTCTGTTGTTCCATTTCCAGTTCTAACTGTTGCTTCTTGACCTGCACAGAGGTTTCTCAGGAAGAAGGAAAGCTGGTGGGAATCCATCTCTTTAGGAATTTTCCAGTTTGTAGTGATCCACAAAGTCAAAAGCTTCAGCGTAGTCAATGAAACAGAAGTAGATATTTTTCTGGAATTCTCTGGCTTTTTCTGTGATCTAATGGATGCTGGCAACTGATATCTGGTTCTTCTGCCTTTTCTAAATACAGCTTGTACATCTAGAAGTTCTCGGTTTACATATTATTGAAGCCTAGCTTGTAAGATTTTGAGTATTACTTTCCTATCATGTGAAATGAGAGCAGTTGTGTGGCAGTTTGAACACTCTCTGGTATTGTGATTCTTTGGGATTGGAATGAAAACTGACCTTTTCTAGTCTTGCCACTGCCCAGTTTTACAAATTTGCTGGCATACTGAGTGCAACACTTTAACAGTATCATCTTTTAGGATTTGAAATAGTTCAGTTGGAATTATGTCACCTCCATTAGCTTTATTTGTAATGATGCTTCCTAAGGCTCACTTGACTTCACACTCCAGGATGTCTGACTCGAGGTGAGTGATCACACCATCATGGCTATCCGGGTCATTAAGATCTTTTTTGTATAGTTCTTCTGTGTATTCTTGCCACCTCTTCTTAATATCTTCTACCTCTGTTATGTCCTTACTCTTTCTCTCCTTTACTGTGCCTATCTTTACATTAAATGTCCCTTGATATCTCTAATTTTCTTGAAGCGATCTCTAGTCATTCCCTTTTTAATTTTTGGCCACTTTTCATTTTTCCATTCAATTTCATCCATCTTTATTCTTTAGCCTGTGTGGGCTTCCCATCACCATGGCCTCTCCTGTTGCAGAGCAATGACTCTGGGCGCATGTGCTCTGGAGTGCTGACTCCTAACTGGACACACCGGTCCAGCTGCACCACGGCATGTGGGATCTTCCCTGGCCAGGGCTCCAACCAGGGATCCAACCTTGCACTGCAAGGTGGTCTCTTTACCTACTGGACCACTAGGGAAGCTTGATAATGACCTTTTTATACAGCCCTCATGTGCTCCTTTCCCAATTTTGAACCAGTCTGTTGTTCCATTTCCAGTTCTAACTGTTGCTTCTTGACCTGCACAGAGGTTTCTCAGGAAGAAGGAAAGCTGGTGGGAATCCATCTCTTTAGGAATTTTCCAGTTTGTAGTGATCCACAAAGTCAAAAGCTTCAGCGTAGTCAATGAAACAGAAGTAGATATTTTTCTGGAATTCTCTGGCTTTTTCTGTGATCTAATGGATGCTGGCAACTGATATCTGGTTCTTCTGCCTTTTCTAAATACAGCTTGTACATCTAGAAGTTCTCGGTTTACATATTATTGAAGCCTAGCTTGTAAGATTTTGAGTATTACTTTCCTATCATGTGAAATGAGAGCAGTTGTGTGGCAGTTTGAACACTCTCTGGTATTGTGATTCTTTGGGATTGGAATGAAAACTGACCTTTTCTAGTCTTGCCACTGCCCAGTTTTACAAATTTGCTGGCATACTGAGTGCAACACTTTAACAGTATCATCTTTTAGGATTTGAAATAGTTCAGTTGGAATTATGTCACCTCCATTAGCTTTATTTGTAATGATGCTTCCTAAGGCTCACTTGACTTCACACTCCAGGATGTCTGACTCGAGGTGAGTGATCACACCATCATGGCTATCCGGGTCATTAAGATCTTTTTTGTATAGTTCTTCTGTGTATTCTTGCCACCTCTTCTTAATATCTTCTACCTCTGTTATGTCCTTACTCTTTCTCTCCTTTACTGTGCCTATCTTTACATTAAATGTCCCTTGATATCTCTAATTTTCTTGAAGCGATCTCTAGTCATTCCCTTTCTACTGTTTTCTTTGCATTGTTCATTAAGAAGCCTTTCATATCTCTCCTTGCCATTCTCTGGAACCTTGCATTCACATGGGTATATGTTTCCTTTTATCCTTTGCCTTTCACATCTCTTGTTTTCTCAGCTATTTGTAAGGCCTCTTGGGACAACCGTTTTGCCTTTTTGCATTTGTTTTTCTTGGGAATGGTTTTGATAACCACCACCTGTACAATGTCACAAATCTCTGTCCATAGTTCTTCAGGAACTCTGTCTGAAATCTAATCCCTTGAGTCTATTTGTCTTTTCCACTGTATAATTATAAGGGATTTGATTTAGGCCATACATGAATGATCTAATAGTTTTCCCTACTTTCTTCAGTTTAAGTCTATCTTTTATGATAGGGAGTTCATGATCTGAGCCACAGTCAGCTCCCAGTCATGATTTTGCTGATTGTATAGAGCTTCTCCATCTTGACTAGAAAGAATATAATCAATCTGATTTTAGTATTGACCATCTGGTGATGTCCATGTGTAGAGTCATCCCTTGTGTTGTTGGAAGAGGGTGTTTTCTATAACCAGTGAGTTCTCTTGGCAAAACTCTGTTAGCCTTTGCCCTGATTGATCTTGTACTCCAAGGCCAAACTTCCCTGTTACTCCAGATATATATCTCTTGACTTCCTACCTTTGCATTCCATTCCTCTATGATGAAAAGTACATCTTTTTTGGTGTTAGATCTAGAAGGTCTTGTAGGTCTTCTTAGGGCCTTTTGATTTCTTTGGAATTAGAGATTGGGGCACAGACTTGTATTATGGTAATATTGCTTGGAAAGGAGCCAAGATCATTTGTTGTTTTTGAGACTGCACCCAAGTACTGTATTTCAGACTCTTGTTGACTATGAGGGCTACTCCATTTCTTCTAAGGAATTCTTGCCCACAGTAGTACATATAATGGTCATCTGAATTAAATTCATCCATTCTGGTCCATTTTAATTCACTGATTCCTAAGATGTCAATGTTCACTCTTGCCATCTCCTGTTTGACCACTTCCAATTTACCTTTATTCACGGACCTAACATTCCAGGTTCCCATGCAGTATTGCTCTTCATAGCAGTGCACTTTCATCACCAGACACATCCACAACTGGGCATGGTTTTCACTTTTGTTTGACCTCTTCATTCATTCTGGGGCTATTTTCCACCCTTCTCCAATAGCATATTGATACCTACTGACCTGGAGTTCATCTTTCAGTGCCATATCTTATTGCCTTTTCATGCCTGATTCTCCATTATTTCCTTCCACGTTTTGTCATATTGATCCCACCTTCTGTACAATGTCACAAATCTCTGTCCATAGTTCTTCAGGAACTCTGAATCCCTTGAGTCTATTTGTCTTTTCCACTGTATAATTATAAGGGATTTGATTTAGGCCATACATGAATGATCTAATAGTTTTCCCTACTTTCTTCAGTTTAAGTCTATCTTTTATGATAGGGAGTTCATGATCTGAGCCACAGTCAGCTCCCAGTCATGATTTTGCTGATTGTATAGAGCTTCTCCATCTTGACTAGAAAGAATATAATCAATCTGATTTTAGTATTGACCATCTGGTGATGTCCATGTGTAGAGTCATCCCTTGTGTTGTTGGAAGAGGGTGTTTTCTATAACCAGTGAGTTCTCTTGGCAAAACTCTGTTAGCCTTTGCCCTGATTGATCTTGTACTCCAAGGCCAAACTTCCCTGTTACTCCAGATATATATCTCTTGACTTCCTACCTTTGCATTCCATTCCTCTATGATGAAAAGTACATCTTTTTTGGTGTTAGATCTAGAAGGTCTTGTAGGTCTTCTTAGGGCCTTTTGATTTCTTTGGAATTAGAGATTGGGGCACAGACTTGTATTATGGTAATATTGCTTGGAAAGGAGCCAAGATCATTTGTTGTTTTTGAGACTGCACCCAAGTACTGTATTTCAGACTCTTGTTGACTATGAGGGCTACTCCATTTCTTCTAAGGAATTCTTGCCCACAGTAGTACATATAATGGTCATCTGAATTAAATTCATCCATTCTGGTCCATTTTAATTCACTGATTCCTAAGATGTCAATGTTCACTCTTGCCATCTCCTGTTTGACCACTTCCAATTTACCTTTATTCACGGACCTAACATTCCAGGTTCCCATGCAGTATTGCTCTTCATAGCAGTGCACTTTCATCACCAGACACATCCACAACTGGGCATGGTTTTCACTTTTGTTTGACCTCTTCATTCATTCTGGGGCTATTTTCCACCCTTCTCCAATAGCATATTGATACCTACTGACCTGGGGAGTTCATCTTTCAGTGCCATATCTTATTGCCTTTTCATGCTGTTCATAGGATTCTCAAGGCAAGAATGCTGAAGTGGCTTGCCATTTCCTTCTCCACGTTTTGTCATAACTCTCCACCATGACCTATCTGTTTTGGGTGATCCTACACAGCATGGCTCATAGGTTCATTGAGTTAGACAAGGTTGTGATCCATGTGATCAGTTTGATCAGTTGTCTATGATCGTGGTTTTCATTCTGTCTTCCTTCTAATGGATGAGGATAAGAGGCTTATGGAAGCTTCCTGATGGGAGGGACCGGATGTGGGGAAAACTGTATACTTCAAAAAAAAAAAAAAAAGCATCCAAAAAAAACAAAAAAGAAAGTACACAAAAAAACAAAAAAGCAGAGAAGGCAGCAGGAAAATGGAATACCATATAAACATAAAATTTATGTAATCTTTTTTATTAATCAGAAAAAATTCAAATTAAATACATGATTCTGTTTTATGTGGTATACTGACAAAAGTTTAAATGTCAGATAATATCATGTTTGAAATAATGTAGAATCACAGAAAATCTCACATACTGATGGTAAAAAAGCATGGTAATACAACCACTTTTGAATAGGTTTGAGTATAGTAATATTGAGTGTGTGCATACCCCATGATCCAGTCAGTTATTCCTTGGTATGGTATACACTTAGAAAATCTCTTATATAGCAAGAAACGTGTCAAGAGAGTCTGTAGCAAAATTTTTCCTAATAATAAAAAGGAATCAGTTCCAATTTCCATCTTAAATTAGTTAGGTAAAGCCCGACACATTCACACAATGAAATATTCTCTGATAAAGAATATCTAGAACTCTGGGTGCTCACATAATTGATCCCTAACTCTTAATAATGCATGAACAAAGGCAAATTATTGAAGAATATACAAAGCAATATTCTAAATATGTAAAGTTTTAAAACAGACAAATTAGCAATCACATTATAGTGTTACAGTATAAAGAAAAACAAAATAAATTACTTTCTGTGGTGGGGGGGTGGGACATGCTATTAAGGAGAGCTAACAAGGGGATTCACAATTATTGGTGATGCTCTATTTCTTAAACTGTGTGGCAAGTATAAGTACATTTTATTTTATTATGTTTTAAACTGTCTTCTTTAAATATTATTTTTTATCAACAATGAAAAGTAAAAGAAAAAACATGTCAGTATAACTACATTTGTATTTTTGGTCATGATTTCTTGAACCAAAGCTATCAATTAAAATTTAAAAAATATTTTACAGTTATTTTACAAAGTGTTCATCTGATATCTTTCAGCTCATGGTCATTTGAGAGCACAGTGGAGGAACCAGTAGGGTGAATCACCAGGGCTTGTTTACACAACAAAAAAATGTGACTGTAATATATTCTCCACTGATATTTCTGAAACCAGAGACCAGAAATATACACTGGAAATGAGACCCTTTACTTTTCTTGTGCCAGCGCAAACAATTACAGTTCCGTGTGAGAAAGGTTGTAAGAAATATTGCTGGGTTTCAGCAGTACAAACTAGTCAGCATATTTCTGTAATTGTGGCAGACTGGACCCCCAAAACTTTATAATCTTCAGCAAAGAATCATTTTTAAATGTTAAACTGATCCCTGATAAAACAACCCTGGGTTCATGAGAAGACTGCTCTGCCAATTTCATTTCACCATGGGACCCACTGACATCTGGTTTAGCTGTGGAAGCTGGAAAACTTCTTTACAATTCTCTTGACAGTAAAAATGGACATGTGGAAATCATTCTAATCTGTTAATCTCTGGTGCTCCTGAAAAGGGACATTTGGCTTGATGCTTCATGACAATAAATATGAAGCCTCCAGATCGAGTTGTACATAACTTAACATCATTGGAATAAACAGTAGAATGCTTATTTCCCACATGAGCCAAAATATGGATATGCACCTGCATAAAGAATCATCTTAAAGAACCCTTCACACAATGAAATATTCTCTGATAAAGAATATCTAGAACTCTGGGTGCTCACATAATTGATCCCTAACTCTTAATAATGCATGAACAAAGGCAAATTATTGAAGAATATACAAAGCAATATTCTAAATATGTAAAGTTTTAAAACAGACAAATTAGCAATCACATTATAGTGTTACAGTATAAAGAAAAACAAAATAAATTACTTTCTGTGGTGGAGGGGTGGGACATGCTATTAAGGAGAGCTAACAAGGGGATTCACAATTATTGGTGATGCTCTATTTCTTAAACTGTGTGGCAAGTATAAGTACATTTTATTTTATTATGTTTTAAACTGTCTTCTTTAAATATTATTTTTTATCAACAATGAAAAGTAAAAGAAAAAACATGTCAGTATAACTACATTTGTATTTTTGGTCATGATTTCTTGAACCAAAGCTATCAATTAAAATTTAAAAAATATTTTACAGTTATTTTACAAAGTGTTCATCTGATATCTTTCAGCTCATGGTCATTTGAGAGCACAGTGGAGGAACCAGTAGGGTGAATCACCAGGGCTTGTTTACACAACAAAAAAATGTGACTGTAATATATTCTCCACTGATATTTCTGAAACCAGAGACCAGAAATATACACTGGAAATGAGACCCTTTACTTTTCTTGTGCCAGCGCAAACAATTACAGTTCCGTGTGAGAAAGGTTGTAAGAAATATTGCTGGGTTTCAGCAGTACAAACTAGTCAGCATATTTCTGTAATTGTGGCAGACTGGACCCCCAAAACTTTATAATCTTCAGCAAAGAATCATTTTTAAATGTTAAACTGATCCCTGATAAAACAACCCTGGGTTCATGAGAAGACTGCTCTGCCAATTTCATTTCACCATGGGACCCACTGACATCTGGTTTAGCTGTGGAAGCTGGAAAACTTCTTTACAATTCTCTTGACAGTAAAAATGGACATGTGGAAATCATTCTAATCTGTTAATCTCTGGTGCTCCTGAAAAAAGGGACATTTGGCTTGATGCTTCATGACAATAAATATGAAGCCTCCAGATCGAGTTGTACATAACTTAACATCATTGGAATAAACAGTAGAATGCTTATTTCCCACATGAGCCAAAATATGGATATGCACCTGCATCAAGCTCATGACTTAAGAAGCCCCTGGATTCTGTGTTTACACTTGGGCTTTGTAATTTGTCCCATTTAACACGTGTTCCATTTGGTCAGTGAAAATTAGTGAACAGTAGCAAATCATTCTTCTTGTCCTCTTCCTCCTCATCTCTCTCCCTTTCCCCTCTGCTAACTCACTCTCCTGCCTGATCAAATGCTCCCTCTTTTTTCCGCCTCCCTTCCATTGCATTAAGTATTTCAAATAATTAAGGCAACAAACAAATTTATATATATATATATGTATATATAGATATATACATATATATGTATATATAGTTTCATGTTATTATTAAATTACATTTAAGGTCACTGCATCAATGTCTGGCTTCAAGGTCAGTGGAGGGTAGAAGCTGCCTCTATCTTGCTGTGGCTACAAGGTGTAGAGCAGCAGGACAGTGTAGCCGCAATCTGGACTGATTTTCCTCTCTTCAGCTTTCAAGATGGTTTGGGCTCTGCACTTAACCTAGCATATCCCCTCACTTCAAACTGCTATTTGAGGGAGTTGGTTTGTTTTCTTTAACAGTCTTTTGTCTTCAGTTTTCAAACTTCACTCAATACCTCTTTTAAGCATTAATATGCATTTTAATTGTTAATTAATCTATTAGTTAATTAATTGGTTGTACTGCATCTTAGTTGCAGCATACAAACATAGTTGGGGCATGTGGGATCTTGTTCCCTGACCAGGAATCGGACCTAGGCACCCATTATTGAAAGCACAGAATCTTAGTCACTGGACCACCAGTGAAGTCCTAACATTAATATTTTTGTTTTTCTGATGAAAAAAGTTATCCTAAAAGTCCTGGATTTAAACTAATAAAATTAATTAGTAAATAAAGGAAATATGGATACCTACATATCAAGTCTACAGATTTCCCCACTAAATCCATGCTATTCAAGAGTATTGCTCTATTTGTTTTCAAACATCCTGTGTGGTCTCTCATGAAAATAGAAATTCAAATATATAAGTTAATATGTTAATTAATTTAAAGTAATAAAACACAGCTATTCTGATATATCAAATCATAGTTCTTTTTTTTTTTTCTGATTCTTTCTATGTATAGTATTTTTGCCCTTGAATGGGAGAGTGGAGTATACCAGTTGTGAGCAAGGCCTCTGAAATTTAAATGTCTTGGTTGCAATGTTGACTCTGTGGATTTAGGAAGAATACCTTACTTTCCTATGCCCCATATTCCCTCATCTTAAATCTGGGGTGTTCTTAGCATTGACTTGTGAGTGATGAGGGTTAGGTCCCCAGTAGGCACTGAAAATGTTAGCTATTCTCTTGGATTCATTGCTATTCTCTTGGATTCATTTCTCAGCTAACAGTGTGACTCATTTTTATACCAGAATCAGGAACATCTCTTAAGAATTCCACCTTTTCACTGGATGCTTGGCTTCTGCTCTCAATCCTGAGTCTAAAATTTAGATGGGTACTTTGGTGGGTGTGGCCATATTACATTATAAAAGAACATTTCTTTATTCCTCACAGGAACTCATCCAATGTCTACTGAGTGCCTCCTATAGGATACTGTTCTTTCTGAGGGGATAGACTTAACTGAGGCTTCCCAGGTGGCATGAATGGTAAAGAACCCACCTTACAGTGCAGGAGATATAAGAGACACAGTTTTAGTCTATGGGTCGGCAAGATCCCCTGTAGGAGGACATGGGAACACACTCCAGTAGTCTTGACTGGAGAATCCCGTGGACAAAGGAGGCCTTCAGGCCACAGTCCATAGGGTTGCAAAGAGTTGGACACAACTGAAGAGACTTAGCATGCATGCACGCACACCTAACTGGCTGTTGTGTCACTTTGTTGTCAGTGTGTGTGTGTGAGAGAGATGAGATTAAGTCATTCATTTTCAAATAATCCCTAAGTCATGAAGCTTGAATCCATTGTTACTTTATGAAGTATATTCCTAGGTGTGAGGACTCACACTCTATTCAGACTTCTGTGACTCCATGGTACCCTTAATATCAAGTCATCAAAGGAGATCCAGCCCTTGGCAGGCTGCCTTCAGCTGCCACCCCAATTCTTCATCCTAAAGTAATAAAACACACAGAGTATTGCTATTTGTTTTCAAACATCCTGTGTGGTCTCTCATGAAAATAGAAATTAAAATTTTTTTTTTCATAGTTCTTTTTTTTTTTTCTGATTCTTTCTATGTATAGTATTTTTGCCCTTGAATGGGAGAGTGGAGTATACCAGTTGTGAGCAAGGCCTCTGAAATTTAAATGTCTTGGTTGCAATGTTGACTCTGTGGATTTAGGAAGAATACCTTACTTTCCTATGCCCCATATTCCCTCATCTTAAATCTGGGGTGTTCTTAGCATTGACTTGTGAGTGATGAGGGTTAGGTCCCCAGTAGGCACTGAAAATGTTAGCTATTCTCTTGGATTCATTGCTATTCTCTTGGATTCATTTCTCAGCTAACAGTGTGACTCATTTTTATACCAGAATCAGGAACATCTCTTAAGAATTCCACCTTTTCACTGGATGCTTGGCTTCTGCTCTCAATCCTGAGTCTAAAATTTAGATGGGTACTTTGGTGGGTGTGGCCATATTACATTATAAAAGAACATTTCTTTATTCCTCACAGGAACTCATCCAATGTCTACTGAGTGCCTCCTATAGGATACTGTTCTTTCTGAGGGGATAGACTTAACTGAGGCTTCCCAGGTGGCATGAATGGTAAAGAACCCACCTTACAGTGCAGGAGATATAAGAGACACAGTTTTAGTCTATGGGTCGGCAAGATCCCCTGTAGGAGGACATGGGAACACACTCCAGTAGTCTTGACTGGAGAATCCCGTGGACAAAGGAGGCCTTCAGGCCACAGTCCATAGGGTTGCAAAGAGTTGGACACAACTGAAGAGACTTAGCATGCATGCACGCACACCTAACTGGCTGTTGTGTCACTTTGTTGTCAGTGTGTGTGTGTGAGAGAGATGAGATTAAGTCATTCATTTTCAAATAATCCCTAAGTCATGAAGCTTGAATCCATTGTTACTTTATGAAGTATATTCCTAGGTGTGAGGACTCACACTCTATTCAGACTTCTGTGACTCCATGGTACCCTTAATATCAAGTCATCAAAGGAGATCCAGCCCTTGGCAGGCTGCCTTCAGCTGCCACCCCAACTTCATCTCTAGTCCTGCTCTTTTTTATTCATTTGATCGTATACAAGATAATATATATTCAGTGCAATCTCTGTCAAGATTCCAGTGGCATTTTTCACAGAAATAGAAAAAAATCTAAAATGTCTGTGGAACCACAGAAGATCCCAATAGCCTTAGACATGTAGACCAGTGGAACAAAACTGAAAGTTCAGGGATAGACCCTCAGATATACAGGTAACGAGTATTTGATAAGGGAGCCAAGAAGGACAGTCTCTTAAATAATTATGTTGGCAAAAGTAGATGATCACATGCAGAAGGATGAAAGTGAACCTGTATTTACTCCACTCACAAAGGTAAACTTGAAATGAATTGAAGTCTTAAACATAATAACTTGAAACCATAAAACTGAAGAAAACAGAGGGAAAGTAGTCCTTCAGACTGGTCTTGGCAGAAATTTCCTAGGTATAACAACAAAATCAGAAGCTACAAAAGCAAAAATAATAATTTGGACTACTTCAAACAAAAAGCTTCTACAGGGAAAATAAATAAGAAAATAAAAAGACAATATGGGATGGGAGAAAGTATTTGAAATCATATATGTGACAAAATGTTACTATCCAATGTATGTAGAAAACTGATACAACTCAATAGAAAAAGTAACAAAGCAACTCAATTTATAAAAAGAGTAAAGGAACTAAATAGAATTTATCCTTAATGAAGCTGCTATACCCTAATAATCATCAGGGAAGTTCAAGTTGAAACTATAATGAGATATTACTCCACATTTACAGTAACTGTCACCAAAAAGACATAATATAGCAAGTGTTGGAGTGGGTAAAGATACAAAGGGAGGGCTTGTACTCTGTTGGTGGGACTGTAAATTTGTGCAGCCACTAGGAAAAGCATTGTGGAGGTCTCTCAAAAAATTAAAAGTGGAAGTACTATATGATCTAGCAATCTTATTTCTGGGTGTATATTTGAAGGAAATTAAATCATTATCTCAAAGCTATATATTGTGGCAATATTCAAAATAGCCGACATCTGGAAGTAACGTAATGTCCATGAACAGATGATGA
This sequence comes from Tragulus kanchil, assembly GCA_022376925.1. Classification (NCBI taxonomy): domain Eukaryota; kingdom Metazoa; phylum Chordata; class Mammalia; order Artiodactyla; family Tragulidae; genus Tragulus; species Tragulus kanchil. The sequence continues at coordinate 72,417,046 of JAIOJX010000005.1, read as the reverse complement.
TATGCACGTGTGTATATATATGTGCATGTACATGTGTGTGTGTAAATGGAATACTATTTAGCCACAAGAAAGAGGAAAATGATGCCTTTTGTGAGAACTTGGATGAATCTTGAGGGCAGTAAGCTAAGTTAGGTGAGGTAAAGAAATCCAAATACTATAGGATGATAATTAATTGTGGAATCTAAGAGAATCCAGAGAACCCAGAGAAGCAGTAGAATGATCATTATCAGGTGGGACAGGGTAGAGGAAGTAAGAATATATTGGTCAAAGGGTACAAATTTCCAGCTACAAAATTAACAAATTCTAGGAATCATTAAACAATATGGTGACTATAGCTAATAATGCTGTATTATATACTTGAATGTCATTAATTCAGTAGATATTAAATATTCTCAAAACAATGGTAATTGTGTGATAGGGTAGAAAGTGAAAGTGATAGTCTCTCAGTCATGTCCAGTTCTTTGCCACTTCTTGGACTGAAGCCCACCAGGCTCCTCTGGCCGTGAATTTCTCTAGCAAAAATGCTAGAGCGGGTTGCCATTGCCTTCTTCAGAGAATCTTCCTGACTCAGGGACTGAACCCTGGTCTCCTGCATTGCAGACAGAATGTTTACCATCTGAGCCACTTGGGTAGAAATACTAGCTAATGCTATAGTGGTTTCATTTTGCAATATATAAATACATCAGATCAACACTTTGTACAATTTAAACTTACAGGATGTTACAAGTCAATTATGTGGCAAAAAAAAAAAAAATCTGGGAATAAAAGCAGAAGAGCAAAAGGCAAAAAGTAAACAAATGCTTTAGTACAAGATAGAATAAGCTGCCTTCAGTTCAGTTCAATTTAGTTCAGTCATATGCAACTCTTTATGACCCCATGGACTGCACTACACTTCCCTGTCCTTCACCAGCTCCTGGAGCTTGCTCAAACTCATGTCCATTGAGTCAGTGATGCCATCCAACCATCTCAGCCTCTGTCATTCCTTTCTCCTTCTGCCTTCTATTTCTCCCAACATCAGAGTCTTTTCCAGTGAATCATCTCTTCACATCAGGTGGCCAAAGTACTGGAATTTCAGCTTCAGCATCAGTCCTTCCAATGAGTATTCAGGGTCAATTTCGTTTAGAATGGACTGGTTTCCAGTGAATTTAGGTTCTCCCCCTCAGCATCAGTACTTTGGCGCTCAGCCTTCTTTATGGTCCAACTCTCACATTACACTAAGTAATAGATCCAAATACTATAGGATGATAATTAATTGTGGAATCTAAGAGAATCCAGAGAACCCAGAGAAGCAGTAGAATGATCATTATCAGGTGGGACAGGGTAGAGGAAGTAAGAATATATTGGTCAAAGGGTACAAATTTCCAGCTACAAAATTAACAAATTCTAGGAATCATTAAACAATATGGTGACTATAGCTAATAATGCTGTATTATATACTTGAATGTCATTAATTCAGTAGATATTAAATATTCTCAAAACAATGGTAATTGTGTGATAGGGTAGAAAGTGAAAGTGATAGTCTCTCAGTCATGTCCAGTTCTTTGCCACTTCTTGGACTGAAGCCCACCAGGCTCCTCTGGCCGTGAATTTCTCTAGCAAAAATGCTAGAGCGGGTTGCCATTGCCTTCTTCAGAGAATCTTCCTGACTCAGGGACTGAACCCTGGTCTCCTGCATTGCAGACAGAATGTTTACCATCTGAGCCACTTGGGTAGAAATACTAGCTAATGCTATAGTGGTTTCATTTTGCAATATATAAATACATCAGATCAACACTTTGTACAATTTAAACTTACAGGATGTTACAAGTCAATTATGTGGCAAAAAAAAAATCTGGGAATAAAAGCAGAAGAGCAAAAGGCAAAAAGTAAACAAATGCTTTAGTACAAGATAGAATAAGCTGCCTTCAGTTCAGTTCAATTTAGTTCAGTCATATGCAACTCTTTATGACCCCATGGACTGCACTACACTTCCCTGTCCTTCACCAGCTCCTGGAGCTTGCTCAAACTCATGTCCATTGAGTCAGTGATGCCATCCAACCATCTCAGCCTCTGTCATTCCTTTCTCCTTCTGCCTTCTATTTCTCCCAACATCAGAGTCTTTTCCAGTGAATCATCTCTTCACATCAGGTGGCCAAAGTACTGGAATTTCAGCTTCAGCATCAGTCCTTCCAATGAGTATTCAGGGTCAATTTCGTTTAGAATGGACTGGTTAAATCGCCTAGCAGTTCAAGGAACTCTCAAGGGTCTTCTCCAGCACCACAATTCAAGGCATCAGTACTTTGGCGCTCAGCCTTCTTTATGGTCCAACTCTCACATTCATACATTACTACTGGAAAAAAAAAAAAACCCACAACTTTACTAGATGGACCTTTGTAGGCAAAATGATGTCTCTACTTTTTAATATGCTATCTAGGTTTGTCATAGCTTTCCTTCCAAGGAGCAAGTGTCTTTTAATTTCATGGCCGCAGTTACTGTCCGCAGTGATTGTGAAATCCAAGAAAATAAAGTCTGTCATTGTTTCAAGTGTTTATGAGAAAAGACTTCTTAATGATAAAGCAGTCTTCAGGATAGATTCTCTCCAGAGTCCTGGGCAGGCTCACAAAGCCTGGGAGGCTGATCAAAATATCATTCTAAAGGGCTACCAAGTAGTCAGGAATAGGGAAAGACCCTCTCCATGTCAAAACTCTTACTCTGGTGGGAATTTGGTTTTACCTGTGGACATCCACACAAGGGAAATTTAGCTTAATTGTTAATTCTGAGAATGAATATGAATGATTCAACCAGAATTGAACTTCCTGTTGTCAAATGATTGATTTCTGTTTGCAGAGCTTGTTTTATGCTATATTTATTAGAAAATATCATTTAGACAGTTATCCATGTTGGAGAAGGAAATGACAACCTACTCCAGTATTCTTGCTTAGAAAATTCCATGGACAGAGAAGCCTGATGAGCTACAGTCCATGGGGTCTGAAATAAATAATTTCAGTAAATAAATAAATTCATAAATAAATAATGAGTTATAGCATCCCTTTTTTGCTTTAAAAAAACTACACAGGTTTTACATGGCAAGGACTGTTTTCCCCATGTGTCCTTTCTCTCCTCAGGCAAAGATTATATGGACCCAGCATCCCAAGCTTGACCTAACTGATGAATTTTGAGCGCACATACTGTTCCAGTTGGGAGGAGATTCTCTGTATTTTCCTTGAATAATTTGTTTTCATGAATAATTATTTTACTGAGATGGAGTAATTGTTCACCCCTTCTGACAAGCCTGCAGGTTGAAACCTACATCAACAATAGTAGGTGTAGAAAACTGACACATTCCAGGCGTAGGGAAAATGTGCACAGTCTGCTCCATTTTAGACAGTCAAAATTATCCTAAAGTCATTTTATAGCAGCTAATCCAAGTGCAATGAAGATGGTCGGCATCTTCATTGGTCATTTGCATGCTCTAGTTTAGATTAATTTAAAGAATTTATTAGATTCTGTGGGCACAACATTGTGGTGGACTATATTTAAATCTCTAGATGAAATTAAACGATAATTGTCACTTCAGACAGCGGCTGAAGGTGAAGATGTGAGTGAGAGAGGAGTGCTCGGGAGGTCAAGGCCATGGAAGAGGGAGTTATGATATGCATATATGTATAGAGAAAGCTTATTGCAAGGCCATGCAAGCAAATGGGTGGCTCATGCTCAGAAGACCTGAACCCTTCATAAATAAAACTCATTAATTTGACCATGGTTTAACTTCCCTCTCTAAAGTTAGAAATATTATCATTCTATTATTAATGTGCTTTAGAGATAAGAATCTTGGAGGAACAAGAGAGATCAATATTTTATTGACTATTTTGAGTAATTCACTTTATTTAAGGCCACATAGTCCAATCAAGTGCACCTGCGTTTAAAATATAATCTATTCCTTCATAGAATATCAAACTAAAGTCAGTTTTAAGTAAATGAATTTATTAGTCAAAGTAACATGAAAGAAAACATACTTATGTTCTTATTCTTATCATGTTCCAAATATTCTACTTAACTCTTATTGTATTTGAAACTTATCTTATATTTGATTTGAGAACCCCTGAAGAGCATCCCAGGTGATGCTGGTGGTAAAGAACCTGCCTGCACTGCAAGAGACCCCAAGGTTTACGGGTTTTCCATGTGTCCTTTCTCTCCTCAGGCAAAGATTATATGGACCCAGCATCCCAAGCTTGACCTAACTGATGAATTTTGAGCGCACATACTGTTCCAGTTGGGAGGAGATTCTCTGTATTTTCCTTGAATAATTTGTTTTCATGAATAATTATTTTACTGAGATGGAGTAATTGTTCACCCCTTCTGACAAGCCTGCAGGTTGAAACCTACATCAACAATAGTAGGTGTAGAAAACTGACACATTCCAGGCGTAGGGAAAATGTGCACAGTCTGCTCCATTTTAGACAGTCAAAATTATCCTAAAGTCATTTTATAGCAGCTAATCCAAGTGCAATGAAGATGGTCGGCATCTTCATTGGTCATTTGCATGCTCTAGTTTAGATTAATTTAAAGAATTTATTAGATTCTGTGGGCACAACATTGTGGTGGACTATATTTAAATCTCTAGATGAAATTAAAACGATAATTGTCACTTCAGACAGCGGCTGAAGGTGAAGATGTGAGTGAGAGAGGAGTGCTCGGGAGGTCAAGGCCATGGAAGAGGGAGTTATGATATGCATATATGTATAGAGAAAGCTTATTGCAAGGCCATGCAAGCAAATGGGTGGCTCATGCTCAGAAGACCTGAACCCTTCATAAATAAAACTCATTAATTTGACCATGGTTTAACTTCCTCTCTAAAGTTAGAAATATTATCATTCTATTATTAATGTGCTTTAGAGATAAGAATCTTGGAGGAACAAGAGAGATCAATATTTTATTGACTATTTTGAGTAATTCACTTTATTTAAGGCCACATAGTCCAATCAAGTGCACCTGCGTTTAAAATATAATCTATTCCTTCATAGAATATCAAACTAAAGTCAGTTTTAAGTAAATGAATTTATTAGTCAAAGTAACATGAAAGAAAACATACTTATGTTCTTATTCTTATCATGTTCCAAATATTCTACTTAACTCTTATTGTATTTGAAACTTATCTTATATTTGATTTGAGAACCCCTGAAGAGCATCCCAGGTGATGCTGGTGGTAAAGAACCTGCCTGCAATGCAAGAGACATAAGAGTTATGAGTTTGATTCCCCAGTCAGGAAGATCATGGCATGGCAACCCACTCCAATATTCTTACCTGGAGAATCATTTGGGCAGAGGAGCCCAGCAGACTACAGTCCATAGGTTCACACAGAGTCGGACATGACTGAAACAATTTAGCATGCACACACACTCACAAGACTGATTAGTAGGCATCAAAACACTAGCTAAACCTTTTTTTGATTGCAGTGTTTGAGAGACATAGTATCATTTATTTGGAGAATAATAATATTATTTATCTTTCTTATTTCTTTTCTTTTTGAAATTTTCAAAATGCTATTTTTGTGTCACTCAGTTGGAGACTTTGGAAACTAGGGGATATCTTCCATATTTTTTCTTTCATTCTCAAATGAAAAAAAAAATTACTGCTTTAAAGAATGTCTAGATGGCTAAAAAGCGGAGTGGGTCATCATTCTTTAGGATGTTTATACAACTTGCAAGAAAAACACCACAGAACAGATTCTACAAAATAAATTCTTCAAAAATATGTTGTATTTTTTTTTCATATTCAAGGCAGGGAGTTAAATAATTTTGCTTCTAAACCCTGTAGAAGCACAATGAGGGTAAAAATCTTAATAAAATACATTATTTCTCATGAAAAACTATTATATCTTATGTTTTACAAGTCTCAGAAATTTCCTACTTTACTTGGTCAACTAAATATTTAAGTGCTGCTGTGTTGTAGCAATAAATAAGGAATATTCACATTAAAACTTATCTTCATACTAAATTTTAGAAACTGCTAGGTTGAAAAGTACTAACTCACACAAAAATGTTAAGATAAAAGGGCTACAAAGCTCACAAGTAACAATAGAAAGCTTTTCTACTTTGGGTATGGATGATCATGAAGTAAATTCAGTATATTTCTTTAGAAAAGCATTCTGCCCATGGATGAGATCAATATATACAATTTTGAGTGTGGCCTTTCAGTGGCTTTTTAAAGCAAAATTATACAGCATTTTCTTCAGATTCCTAGAGGAATCCATTGGGTTATGAACTGTGATTTAGGAAAGAATATCCTTTGTATTGAGAAGTTCAAGATTTATAGCACAGTAAACATGCTATTCTCTGTACATTAAACCTTCGGTTTTAGCTGTCATATATTTGTTTTTTGGCCACTTCTATTGGTCTTTCATTTATTTCCATCTTTGTTCTTTTGGCCTGTGTGGGCCTCCCATCTCAGTGGCCTCTCGATGCAGAGCACCGGCTCTGGGCGCATGCGCTCCAGAGCGCTGACTCAGTAGTTGGGCACGTCTGTCCAGCCGCTCCACGGCACGTGGGATCCTCCCAGGCCAGGGATCTAACTGGCACCCCTTGCACTGCAAGGCGGAGCCCCTACCCACTGGACCACCAGGGAAGCCCAGCTGTCATGTATTTTATTGGGAGGATAATCCACCAGAGGCACAACCCCTATTCATCTAATCAGTTAACATTTAGGGACTGTCTGCCAATGTGCAAAACTGTGCTGTGAATGTGTGACATTTGGCAGGTGTAAATATGAGCAACTCCAATACCATCTTATTAAAACGTTACATGGAGCTTTTAAGCACCTCTCATTTCCTTTATAATTGCAAGAGTAGCACTGAATTCTGTTTTAGCTCCTTTTTTTGGAGAATATTTTATAGACTATAAAATAAAACTTTGAAGGAAACTCCTTCAGCAGCTCACTTTGCAAATGTAGAAAGTGAAGCCCAAAGAAGTAAAGTGGCTTTTCTGAAGTATTTGATCCAGTTACCAAAGATCTGAAAGCAATGTCAAAGGCCACTTTTCTTACCTAAAGCAAGTGCCTGTGCCAGACCCACAATGAAGCCAAACAAACGAAAATGTCAGAGTTTGGGGCAGGAAAAGGTTTACTGTAGGGCCAGACAAGGAGATGGGTGCTTCCTGCCTAAAGACAACAGCAAAACTAAATTCCTTGAAGGGTTTTAGCGAAGTACTTTTAAAGGCTAGATGAGGGAGGGATATGGTTGGTTGCTGCAGACTTCTTAGTCTAGGAGTCCTTTGTTCTTGTAATTGTCCATGTAGGTCAGGTCATGATATTACTATAAACCTTCAACAAGACAAATGTTCTGCAACTTCTTATCTCTATATGAATTGATCTATAAAGGTCAGTGCCCATGGAATGGGCTGTCCTATATATTTCAGGCTATGGGCAGCATTCTTAAAAAAAAAAAAAAAAAAAAAGGTATGGAGCCAGCATAACTAAGCACTGGCTGTAACAGAGCACAAGGGTTAAAGTAAAGGAAACGGATCCAATATGGAGTCAGATTTGTTCTTCTCTTATTACAATTTCATAAGGTCCCACCAAACCTTGTCTGGTTTTGAATGATATTTATAAATTTGTGGTTGGCAGAATGGCCAAAAACTTAGTTAAAATAGACTTAAGTCTTTTTTTTAATTTATTTATTTTGGGCAGAGGTCAGGTTGGGGAGGGAGGGTAGTGGGCGGGCCACTTCTATTGGTCTTTCATTTCCCTATTTTCATCCGTCTTTGTTCTTTGGCTCCTGTGGGCCTCCCATCACGGTGGCGTCTGTCGCTCCAGAGCTCCAGCTCAGTAATTGGACACATGGGTCCAGCTGCTCCGCGGCATGTGGGATCTTTCCAGGCCAGGGATGGAACCGGCGCCCCTTGCACTGCAAGGTGGTGTCCCTACCCACTGGACCACCAGGGGAAGCCCAGACTTAAGTCTTTTCTATGAATTTCTATGAAACGTAAGATCATGGCATCCAGTCCCATCCCTTCATGCAAATAGAAAGGGAAAAATTGGAAGCAATGACAGATTTTATTTTCTTCAGCTCCAAAACCACTGTGGATGGTGATGAAATGAAAAGACGCTCACTCCTTGGAAGAAAAGCTGTGACAAATCAAGACAGCGTATTTAAAAATCAGATACACCATTTTGCCTACAAAGGTCCATATAGTCAGAACTATGATTTTTCCTGTAGTCATGTACAGATATGAGGTTTGAACCACAGAAAAGACTGAGCATAGCAGAACTGATACTTTCAAATTGTAGTGTTGGAGAAGATTCTTGAGAGTCCCTTGGACAGCAAGGAGATCAAACCAGTCAATTCTAAAGGAAATAAACCCTGAATATTCATTGGAAGGACTGATGCTGATGCTGAAGTTCTGATACTTTGGCCTCCCGATGCAAAGAGCTGACTCTTTGAAAAAGACCCTGATGCTGGGAAAGACTGAGGACAGGAGAAGAAGGGGGTGACAGAGGATGAGATGGTTGGATGGCAAACTCGATGGACATGAGTTTAAACAAACTCTGAGAGACAGTGAAGGACAAGGGAAGCATGGCACACTGCAGTCCATGAGGGTTACAAAGAGCCAGACATGACTGAATGATTGAACAACAACAATGAATTTCAGTTGTCTGACATTCATCTAAGAAGTCTGCTTAATTTTAAGTAGAAACTAAATACCCACTTGAAGCTAGTATTTTTTGGTTTTATATATATATATATGGAAATAAATAACACTTTTTTCATAGATAACTATAACATGTTGTGCTTCTTTTTCACGTTTTGGATATCTCTCATCCTTAGTGAGACATGGTACCTGGAAGTGTTTCTCCCTGTACACTTTCTAACACAGGTGTATCTTAGCAAAACACTCATGTTTGTGAAATGGTTCACAAACTTTGATATAAATCCCTCCTAGACACGTGAGATAATTTGAATAGATGATACAAGATTAGGTACTTGTCTGAAATATTGAGTAAGAACAGATATACTTCTATTAAGAAATACAGTAGTACTTAACAAATGTCCTATAAACACTAGCTATAGTGAAAGTGAGAATTCTAAATTAAACAGTTGTTGTGCAATATAGCTGAAACACCCAGGTAGTTAATATGTATGTATGTATCACTACATACATATTTTTAAATACTACTTTTATTTGTTTATATTTATTTGGTCTTAACTGGGGCATGAGGGATCTATTTCCCAGACTAGGGATGGAACATAGACCCCTGCACTGGTAGTGCAGACTCTTAGCCACTGGAACACCAGGGAAGTTCCTCTATACATATTTATATATAGCTATCTTAAGTTCAGTAATGTAGCAGACTAAAATTTTAAAAGACTACAAATGTATATATATTATATATATGACACATGCACATCATAATGCTATCTTAAGAAATCCATTCTGTTAAGCATCTAGAATGATTTATAATACCACATCTTAGTCTTATTTATGTCCCCCATAATGAGTTTTCTGAAAAAATCAATGAATAAATATGTTTTAATACATAGAGAAAATAATATTTGAGGTATCTTTCCCAGATGTGCTACCTCCAGCAGGAATCCAGCAACATGTTAGGGCTAACATTCAACATCAGTAAAAAGGAAACTGTTAGTAGCTAATTTAGTCATTGGCATTGTTTTTAGTTACGTTTTAAGGACTGCTCCCAATCCCCACACCCTGTAGAATCACCCTACTCCTCAAGGCCAAGTTCAGATGTCATTTCCTCCATGAAACCTGCCCTGATTAACCCAGCCTGACATAATCTCCTTCCCCTTGAACTCTTACAATTTTTTTCCTAATTGACCTGAACTTCTGAGAATCTCCCTTTTAAGTGTTCACTTACACATCACACGTTTTCTACCAGATGGCAAGTTTTCTTTGTCAAAGTCTTTATCTTACATATATCAGTATGCTAAGCATTTTGTAAATAAAAAGTTAATATTGACTGATTGTCTGATTTATTCTTCAACTTACATAAAACTGAGTATTCTTCTAATAACTATATCTCTCTTTAGTAATTTTGACAGAAGAGGAGGTCTCCCTGTAAAATTAGAACTTGTTCAACCTATAGTTGTTCAACCTATAGACATTTGTATTGTAATCAATACAAGGGACTTACACTCAAATAAATATATTTATTTGACAGGAAAGTATTAAAACAGCCCCAATGAATTTGTCAGTTGTTTCATATGAGCTTTCATTCAGAACATGCTCCTTATTCTGTCATTTACTAATTTAACACATTGTGGTCTGTCAAACAGCAGAGTGTTCTGTGATAAGAAAGTTCAGTGAACAAAAATATTTTCTATTCTATTCCTATCATTGAAAAAATGCTGATGGGGCTACAAACTGACACACCGATTATATTGACCTGGTGGACGATCTGCTCACACCATCTGGCTCTGCCACGTGTCTGCTGTTATATTTTCACTTTGCCTCCCTGGTCCCTTTTCCAGTCCTAATGGTCCCCTCCTGCTCTCTAAACATACCCAGCAGCCCCTCTGTTCAGGACATCTGTGCTGACTTTGTTCATTTTGCACTAAATACTATTATGTCAGAAAACTCTTAGTTCACTTTCCTACTTCATGTAGGTTATAACTCAAATACTTCTTAACAGAAGAGTATTCATTGAAAGAACAACCAAAACATGCATCTCTGCCCTTGCCTTCCTGCATTCTTCTTGTTTGACCATTGTAGGTGGTTTCCTTCTGCACGACACAGCTGGCTGCATGAAAGCACAGAGTTTGTAGGTGTTATTTTCCATTATTGTGTATTTGACACCCAGAAAATTGTAGGGATTCAGTATTTGTTCATTGATAGAACGAGCAGTTATCGATCTGACCAAGTTTTAATCTCCTTCCCCTTGAACTCTTACAATTTTTTTCCTAATTGACCTGAACTTCTGAGAATCTCCCTTTTAAGTGTTCACTTACACATCACACGTTTTCTACCAGATGGCAAGTTTTCTTTGTCAAAGTCTTTATCTTACATATATCAGTATGCTAAGCATTTTGTAAATAAAAGTTAATATTGACTGATTGTCTGATTTATTCTTCAACTTACATAAAACTGAGTATTCTTCTAATAACTATATCTCTCTTTAGTAATTTTGACAGAAGAGGAGGTCTCCTGTAAAATTAGAACTTGTTCAACCTATAGTTGTTCAACCTATAGACATTTGTATTGTAATCAATACAAGGGACTTACACTCAAATAAATATATTTATTTGACAGGAAAGTATTAAAACAGCCCCAATGAATTTGTCAGTTGTTTCATATGAGCTTTCATTCAGAACATGCTCCTTATTCTGTCATTTACTAATTTAACACATTGTGGTCTGTCAAACAGCAGAGTGTTCTGTGATAAGAAAGTTCAGTGAACAAAAATATTTTCTATTCTATTCCTATCATTGAAAAATGCTGACGGGGCTACAAACTGACACACCGATTATATTGACCTGGTGGACGATCTGCTCACACCATCTGGCTCTGCCACGTGTCTGCTGTTATATTTTCACTTTGCCTCCCTGGTCCCTTTTCCAGTCCTAATGGTCCCCTCCTGCTCTCTAAACATACCCAGCAGCCCCTCTGTTCAGGACATCTGTGCTGACTTTGTTCATTTTGCACTAAATACTATTATGTCAGAAAACTCTTAGTTCACTTTCCTACTTCATGTAGGTTATAACTCAAATACTTCTTAACAGAAGAGTATTCATTGAAAGAACAACCAAAACATGCATCTCTGCCCTTGCCTTCCTGCATTCTTCTTGTTTGACCATTGTAGGTGGTTTCCTTCTGCACGACACAGCTGGCTGCATGAAAGCACAGAGTTTGTAGGTGTTATTTTCCATTATTGTGTATTTGACACCCAGAAAATTGTAGGGATTCAGTATTTGTTCATTGATAGAACGAGCAGTTATCTCTGCCAAGTGTTAGATCATGTTTTAAATCTCCCAGAAACAAAGACTTAAAGAGATACATGAGAGCTTAATGCTCATTAATCTTTCTATGGTATTGAACTTTAAATGGAATATATTGAGTGGCTTCTAAATATTCTGAACACTTACTACATAGTGTGCTCACATTCACATATTCCATCTTCTGAGAAACCATTCCTTCATCATTTCAATCTTGGGGTTCTTGGGAGGATCTAGGAATTGAAACATTTCCACCCATAAAACCCTTCCTTTCTGGGTGTATTCTAATACACTGGCTTCCATAGCTGTCCTCGGACGGACATGCAACTCGAGGAAGGTCAGTAAAAATTCCTCTCCTGAGAATTTTCTGGCTGAAGCACATGACAAAGTGCTCACTTTTCTTAAATAAGACTCTGTAAATTTTGGCATAGTAGATATAAAAGAATAAAGTCAACACAGTGAGAAATTAGAGGAGAGAGAAACAGAAACAGGGACAGAGAGATTCAGAGAGGAGGAATAGAGGGGAAGAGAAAGAGGAAAGGAAAATAAGGAAAGGGGAAGGGAAGAAGGAGGGAAAATTGTGTTGGAGTCCTTGGTCTAGTTTTTCCCAAAATCAGCCCTACCAAACTGTTCCCACTTAAGTAAACCCATAAAATGTTCGGTCTCTTTTTCCTGAGTAATTCAGCCGAATCGCCCTGATTCATACATGATATAATATAGTAACATTAAGGTACAATGTACTCAGCAGGTGTTTTTAGAATACATGTATTCAAAGGGGTATAGAGAACTGGTTATGCAGGCAATGGAAGTGCTCTACAACTGAACAGCAGACAATGAAGTACCCCAGGAATGAGTAGAGCCTGGACCAAGGCAGGCAAGTCAGGAACCCAAGGTCTAACGTTTAGGAGGCACCCATGTTAAGGTGCTGATGTCGTTCTGCCCAACTCTGAGCATATGGACCTCCTTAAATCTTGCTCCCAAGATGCCTCACTTCTAAGGAGGTGCTCCTGAAATTACAACAGCATGGGGACCACTGCTGGAACCACAATGAGGCCCCTAGGCTGGATGAATGAAAGAAGGGGGAAAATGCTGCTGGAGTTCATCATCCAGAGTCACCAAGAGGAAGTTGGAACCATGGTCATGAGAGCCTTTGGAACCACAGAGGTACCACCTGAAGTGGTCAGAGATGGGGCGTGCTTCTAGCTTCTCCATCCAATGGAGCCTTCTGTTGGCTGAACCTGGCAGGAGCCCAGTGAATATGGGAGCTTGGAGATGCAACTGGCAACCATCACTCCCCTGTGATTAAGAAGCACAAAAGGAATGGACAAGCATAACTTCTGCGAACCAAGAGCTTGACTTTCACAAGGCTGTGTCCTTTGCAGAACAGAAGTGTGGATGACACCTTTCTTATACTATTGAGAAAGCTGAGAAGCCTGACTTGTATTCTTGCCCAGAGAGGATATTTACCCATAAAACCCTCCTTTCTGGGTGTATTCTAATACACTGGCTTCCATAGCTGTCCTCGGACGGACATGCAACTCGAGGAAGGTCAGTAAAAATTCCTCTCCTGAGAATTTTCTGGCTGAAGCACATGACAAAGTGCTCACTTTTCTTAAATAAGACTCTGTAAATTTTGGCATAGTAGATATAAAAGAATAAAGTCAACACAGTGAGAAATTAGAGGAGAGAGAAACAGAAACAGGGACAGAGAGATTCAGAGAGGAGGAATAGAGGGGAAGAGAAAGAGGAAAGGAAAATAAGGAAAGGGGAAGGGAAGAAGGAGGGAAAATTGTGTTGGAGTCCTTGGTCTAGTTTTTCCCAAAATCAGCCCTACCAAACTGTTCCCACTTAAGTAAACCCATAAAATGTTCGGTCTCTTTTTCCTGAGTAATTCAGCCGAATCGCCCTGATTCATACATGATATAATATAGTAACATTAAGGTACAATGTACTCAGCAGGTGTTTTTAGAATACATGTATTCAAAGGGGTATAGAGAACTGGTTATGCAGGCAATGGAAGTGCTCTACAACTGAACAGCAGACAATGAAGTACCCCAGGAATGAGTAGAGCCTGGACCAAGGCAGGCAAGTCAGGAACCCAAGGTCTAACGTTTAGGAGGCACCCATGTTAAGGTGCTGATGTCGTTCTGCCCAACTCTGAGCATATGGACCTCCTTAAATCTTGCTCCCAAGATGCCTCACTTCTAAGGAGGTGCTCCTGAAATTACAACAGCATGGGGACCACTGCTGGAACCACAATGAGGCCCCTAGGCTGGATGAATGAAAGAAGGGGAAAGTGCTGCTGGAGTTCATCATCCAGAGTCACCAAGAGGAAGTTGGAACCATGGTCATGAGAGCCTTTGGAACCACAGAGGTACCACCTGAAGTGGTCAGAGATGGGGCGTGCTTCTAGCTTCTCCATCCAATGGAGCCTTCTGTTGGCTGAACCTGGCAGGAGCCCAGTGAATATGGGAGCTTGGAGATGCAACTGGCAACCATCACTCCCCTGTGATTAAGAAGCACAAAAGGAATGGACAAGCATAACTTCTGCGAACCAAGAGCTTGACTTTCACAAGGCTGTGTCCTTTGCAGAACAGAAGTGTGGATGACACCTTTCTTATACTATTGAGAAAGCTGAGAAGCCTGACTTGTATTCTTGCCCAGAGAGGATATTTGGTCATTCTGGTTTTTTTCATGATGGGTAATTGGTGTTATTTCCTGCACATCCCATAAGTGATTCTTTTTCTTTTAATGTTATCTCACCAGTCAGCAAAATTGTTCCTGAATTGTACTCAGATCTAAATATTTTCATCTGCTTTTCTACTTTTATTCTTAATGAAGGGTAGCATTGAATTTTAGGTGTTTAGAGGTATCAAAGTTTAAAAAATCCTAAGATGCATTACAGGTCATATGGAAGCTTTTGTAAACCCATGGTATTTGGCAGCCTTTGTAAACCCATGGTATTTGGCAGTGTTTCTACAAATACCTAGCATGTGTGGGTTTGGCACCTATCAGGAGAATCTTCAGCAAGTGTTTTTCTTTCAAAACTGTGTTTCATATGACTTTTTCTTGGCTGTTAGAACTAGGCATCCCAATTGGATGCCGTCTGGAGGATTATAGCATGTGGCCTTCCCCAAAAGTCATCGTCTTGCTTAGAATTTTCCTGTCATATGTTCCAAGGAATGGATCTACCACAGTGATGTGTTGTCTCAACTACAATAACAGAAAACCTTAATTTTAATTGCATTTCACTAGGTCTGTAGCTTCATCACAAAATCAGATGTTATTGAACAAGCTATGTTCAACATGCATTTGTGGAAAGTCTTAAGATTAGACAAAACCCTAGAAACCATCAAAGTCAATAAGCTTTGGTCACCATAGAAAGGATTCATTCTGCCACTTTTAGATTGGCTTTTAATGTTTTAAATGGCAGGAAGATCATTATTTTGAGAGTGAACCCATTTAAGTTTGAGGAGCTTTAAATGGCTAGAGAGTCATTTCTCATAACCAACCAAAATCTACCACTGCCTATTTTCTTCTGAAATTATACAGAATATGTCTGTTTTCTTGACCATGTAATGATCTTGAACTATGTAACTATACCCATCCTTTAACTTTAAATTTCACCCAAGATAAATACTCTCTAATTCCGCAAACTGGTTATATCATGTTTTCCAGATATGTTGGTTGACTTCAAACCTCCTTCGTCTCCTACATATTTAACTGTAATTATACCTACTTTTGTTTTCCCACCTTTTTTGAATAACTTGCTTTAACTGGGGAGAAAACCAGTCTTGCTTTCATGCGCATTCAGTCTTTTTCTCTTTTTTCAAGTTACTGATTAGAAAAATTCGTACAATTGTTACTACAACTATCTTGTGAGGAATTTTGATCATGGTGGCTCTAGCATAAGCAAGGTCCTTGGCAACTCATTTAGAAATCAAGCTGAAATTTTAGTTATTGAAAATGAACAATAAAGACACGGGTGGCAATACTCATACAGTGATATAATAATATAAATTATTTTAGACTCTATTATCCATGTAAATATATGATAGTGTCCAATTTAATGAATCCTTCTATTTGAATGCTCCCAATAAATATCTCCTGATAAATGACTGAATGCATTCATCAGCTTCATGTTCATCAGCTTAAGTTTCTCCTGTGCACGTTTTCCTTCTGTTTCTATGAGAGAGTTGTGTTTGAGGGAAGCTAAAGTATCATCCTGACATTTGACAGGGATCACGTGGTCAGATGGCATCTAGTCCTCTCTTGTCACCCTGAAATGAAGCTATCCAGTCTGTTCATTTGTTGTCCTTGTGATGATACTCTGACCATAATCTGTGGATGCTGTCCTATTCACTATACCTTTCTGGTCATGATCCTAGTTCATTTCTGTCCACTAATCCTACTGAGGGAAATAAGAAATTATTGTATGCTTTCTATGCCAGATGTGAGTGCCCTATCATCGTGCGTGCTGTCTTGAGTTCCATTTGTCAGATAACTTACCCAGCCTCTGCTGCCCTGGCATCCTGCAGATGGATGGGATGGGAGATTTTGAGTCTTGTAATCCCCTCCTACCCCCACCAGACCACCCTCTACATCATAGTTCTTTGTATTTGTGAATATCTTCCCTGCCAGGCCATTAACTTAAGGATGTGTCAGCCACCTCAAGCTAATTTCAGCAAAGAAAGAATTGTCCTGAGGAATTAGGGGTCTGTCGGGAAGCCTCTTAAAGGAACAAGACAAGTAAAGAGCTGAGACTTGGAAGCATTCCCCCTGACTCTGAATCCCAGTTCTCACTCCTTACCCAGAATGTATCACTTTGTGTGGTCATGGTAAACATTCTGTGGGTCCTGTTTCTCATGTATAAAATGAGGATGATAGAAATGTTCCTGCTCCGAGGATTACTGTATTGTTTATTTGGCACAATTCTCATTAAATGTTATTTCAAAAACAAATGTGGAGAGGTTATGAAGATGGACCCCAGAAAGGATCAAAACATTCTCTGGAATTTGGGTGGCATTTCTCCGATTTAAATGTCACATTCCACTCCCATTATAGACCACATTTCTCTGCTTCTCGTTTCTCGAAGATAAAAGTTTCTTGTCTATTGCTCATATGTTGCACAGTTATTTTAGACTCTATTATCCATGTAAATATATGATAGTGTCCAATTTAATGAATCCTTCTATTTGAATGCTCCCAATAAATATCTCCTGATAAATGACTGAATGCATTCATCAGCTTCATGTTCATCAGCTTAAGTTTCTCCTGTGCACGTTTTCCTTCTGTTTCTATGAGAGAGTTGTGTTTGAGGGAAGCTAAAGTATCATCCTGACATTTGACAGGGATCACGTGGTCAGATGGCATCTAGTCCTCTCTTGTCACCCTGAAATGAAGCTATCCAGTCTGTTCATTTGTTGTCCTTGTGATGATACTCTGACCATAATCTGTGGATGCTGTCCTATTCACTATACCTTTCTGGTCATGATCCTAGTTCATTTCTGTCCACTAATCCTACTGAGGGAAATAAGAAATTATTGTATGCTTTCTATGCCAGATGTGAGTGCCCTATCATCGTGCGTGCTGTCTTGAGTTCCATTTGTCAGATAACTTACCCAGCCTCTGCTGCCCTGGCATCCTGCAAATGGATGGGATGGGAGATTTTGAGTCTTGTAATCCCCTCCTACCCCCACCAGACCACCCTCTACATCATAGTTCTTTGTATTTGTGAATATCTTCCCTGCCAGGCCATTAACTTAAGGATGTGTCAGCCACCTCAAGCTAATTTCAGCAAAGAAAGAATTGTCCTGAGGAATTAGGGGTCTGTCGGGAAGCCTCTTAAAGGAACAAGACAAGTAAAGAGCTGAGACTTGGAAGCATTCCCCCTGACTCTGAATCCCAGTTCTCACTCCTTACCCAGAATGTATCACTTTGTGTGGTCATGGTAAACATTCTGTGGGTCCTGTTTCTCATGTATAAAATGAGGATGATAGAAATGTTCCTGCTCCGAGGATTACTGTATTGTTTATTTGGCACAATTCTCATTAAATGTTATTTCAAAAACAAATGTGGAGAGGTTATGAAGATGGACCCCAGAAAGGATCAAAACATTCTCTGGAATTTGGGTGGCATTTCTCCGATTTAAATGTCACATTCCACTCCCATTATAGACCACATTTCTCTGCTTCTCGTTTCTCGAAGATAAAAGTGCTTGTCTATTGCTCATATGTTGCACAGCTCACCTCTTAGAAAGATACAGCTTGTCTTTGTCTGCACATTCTGGGGGAGGAGCATGTGACTGACTCAATTTTGGTCCCCAATAGCTGCTGCCAAGATTAACAGTGATTGAGCAAATAAGCAGATTCCATAAACATGTCTTTATGAGAAGGCATTTTCAAGGGAAGAAGGTTTAAGAAGCAAACAAAAAACACAGTGATCTACTGAAACTTCTCATTGATTTTGCTATCCTCAGAACCTCATTCTGTGTTTCCAGTTGAATTAGATCAAGTTCAGTTTGAAGGTACTTGCACTTAGGGGTTGATGTTGCAGACATTATTGTTCTGTGCACATCATTTGTTTATCTATTCATTCAAAAATATTTTAATAGTGATTTGTTCTGTTCTCAACATTATTCCATGTACACATTACATATATATATATATATATATATATATATACACATATATATGCTAATATATGTATATATATGCATACATTAATTTCTGCTTTGACTTAAAAAAAAAGTGTAATCTTCCCATTCTCAGGGGTCCTTCCTGGCTTGTGAGAACTGATAAGATTATGAGTTCTTTGTTAGCACCACTATGATTTCCATTCTGTTTTCCTCTGGAAGTTCTTTTTATGTGTTTTGAACATATAGTTATATGTTCACAATAGTAGGCAGGTTTTCCCATTAACATATATTTTGGAACTGGAAATAGCTTATCACCTACTGGTGCAACTGAAGAAGTATAAAGGCCTGAGTTCTAAACCTATCTCTACCACTGAAGATCTCTGTGACTTTTGGGGATCCCCTAAGTGCTCTGGAGCTTAATTCTTTCCTTTAAAACCAAAATCAATCATATAAGGGATTTTAACTAACTGATCTGGCTGTAAAAATACAATTTGTAGATTGTTATCAAATTCCTGGATTAGGAAGATCCCCTGGAGGAGGGCATGGCAACCCACTCCAGTATTCTTGCCTGGAGAATCACCATGGGCATAGGAACCTGGTGGGCTACAGTGCAGAAGGTCACATAGATTCAGACACAACTAAAGCAACTTAGCAGGCACACTTGCATGGAAAAATTCATGGCAACTTCCACCTTTGTAGATATAAAGTCTTCCTTGTTTATACAGTGTTAATTGTCCGTGCATCTTCTTTCTTTCCTCCTCATTTTGTTACCAGATCTCCATCCATCACTTAAATGCATGTACAGAAGGCAGAGTGAGAGCAAACTGAAACTATAATGCAATGGTCAACTCTCTCCAGGACTTTCAGCTGATGAACTCAGTTATTGTGTTTCTGAAAAGACTGAATATTGATTCTTCTCAGAAGTTTTGGGGTCACTGTTCCTTTAACAATCTCTCTGTCCTCTCCCTCTGTCCCATTTCACAGCAGTGTTCTCTATGAATTTCCTGGCTCAGTTCCATGTTTATGTCCTAATCTCAAACTCATCCATACCTCCCTAAGGTGTTTGTTTATTTCTCCTCTAGTGTGGCCTCATTCTTTACCCCCACTCTACGAACTCTGTTCTTTAAAGCTTCCAGCTCACCAATATTTCTGTTTTCAAGTCTCCCATGCTAAATTCTGCCCCAATTTTTTCTTCATTTGTCACATATACATCCTCCACCTGTCTCTATTTCCTCGTCATATACTTGTGAAAGCCAAGATTTCTCAAGTGTTATGTACCAAGCTATAGGATATAGGCTTTCCCTGACACATCATATTGTATCCTGAATGAGTCTGTGAATCAGTGCTATTAAATTCATTTTATAGCTGGATGAATAGAGGAGTAAAGTAACATCCTCAATATCATACAGCTAACAGGTGACAGAGCAGGTTCAAGAAGTCTGTCTCTTGGAACCAATCTTAGAAGCATGAGGCTATAGGTTCTCCCTTTGTTTTTGAATCCATCGCCACTTCACCTCATTCTATCTTTGCTGAAATAACTCATTTAAAAATGTGTCAATGGCATGGAATCCAGTCAATTTTCCTAGGTCTCATTTTCCTTAACTATGTTGGGCATTCATCCCTGTGGTGTATGTAAGGAAGTTTCCATCCTGTTCTGTGACATTGAGTTTCCCCCAAATTAATTGATCTTCTTTCTCCTAATTCCAAAAATATGTGTTCACTAAATACCAGGAGGCGAATCTATGCTCTTCTTTCCTAGACAAGTTCCTTCAGAGCCTTAAGAAGTAGAATAAATCAAGCTAAAATTACCTCTTCCTTATTTTTAATTGCTCTAAGAGCAAGATATTGTATGTTTATATATATATATATATAAAAGTAAAAGGTAGAGAAACAGTACCACAAATGATGGGTGGAAGGAATTGAGAACATATTGTATATAATACTATATGGTTCTTCCCTCTATGTGGCACAGCTCTTTGAAAGTAAGCTATTAGTAATTTAAAAATATGAATTTAATTATAGTCATTAAATTGTATTAAGTTATGCTGTAAACCGTGGGGCAACTACTCAAAAACTTGAAGAAGAGGTAGAAATATTAAAGAAGAGATAAAATAGAATCATAAAGATGCTCAGTTAACAAAATAAAAGGCAGAAATAAAAGAAAAACATACAGAACTAATGAGAACCTACTACAGAGGACAGGGAACTCTGCTCAGTGCTCTGTGCTGACCTAAATGGGAAAGAAATCCAAAAAAGAGTGGACATATGTATATGTATGACTGATTCACTTTGCTGCATAGCAGAAAGTAACACAACACTGTAAAGCAACTGTACCCCAATAAAAACTTAAACAAGAATGAAGTAAAAGAGGAAACACAAAACATATTTAACACATATAATCACAGGGATGTTTGTTACTCACTCATGAGATGGTCCACTGCATGTGCTCCTGGTAGCGGACATCTTTCCTCCAGGTGGTTGCTCAGGGGCCTGACTCCTCTCATTGTGTGGCTCACCATTCCATCAGGCCTCATTGTCATGGGACACATAAAAAAAAATTTAACTGGAAATGGCCTGTATCACTTTGTTTGATTACCAGGCAGTCATGCAAAGGGATTCATCCCTTAGTAAGGTCTGTAAATTTGTATAAGGTTCTCCCTTTGTTTGAATCCATCGCCACTTCACCTCATTCTATCTTTGCTGAAATAACTCATTTAAAAATGTGTCAATGGCATGGAATCCAGTCAATTTTCCTAGGTCTCATTTTCCTTAACTATGTTGGGCATTCATCCCTGTGGTGTATGTAAGGAAGTTTCCATCCTGTTCTGTGACATTGAGTTTCCCCCAAATTAATTGATCTTCTTTCTCCTAATTCCAAAAATATGTGTTCACTAAATACCAGGAGGCGAATCTATGCTCTTCTTTCCTAGACAAGTTCCTTCAGAGCCTTAAGAAGTAGAATAAATCAAGCTAAAATTACCTCTTCCTTATTTTTAATTGCTCTAAGAGCAAGATATTGTATGTTTATATATATATATATATAAAAGTAAAAGGTAGAGAAACAGTACCACAAATGATGGGTGGAAGGAATTGAGAACATATTGTATATAATACTATATGGTTCTTCCCTCTATGTGGCACAGCTCTTTGAAAGTAAGCTATTAGTAATTTAAAAATATGAATTTAATTATAGTCATTAAATTGTATT
This sequence comes from Tragulus kanchil, assembly GCA_022376925.1. Taxonomy (NCBI): domain Eukaryota; kingdom Metazoa; phylum Chordata; class Mammalia; order Artiodactyla; family Tragulidae; genus Tragulus; species Tragulus kanchil. The sequence goes on along the minus strand of JAIOJX010000005.1, from coordinate 72,395,278 downwards.
AAGTTATGCTGTAAACCGTGGGGCAACTACTCAAAAACTTGAAGAAGAGGTAGAAATATTAAAGAAGAGATAAAATAGAATCATAAAGATGCTCAGTTAACAAAATAAAAGGCAGAAATAAAAGAAAAACATACAGAACTAATGAGAACCTACTACAGAGGACAGGGAACTCTGCTCAGTGCTCTGTGCTGACCTAAATGGGAAAGAAATCCAAAAAAGAGTGGACATATGTATATGTATGACTGATTCACTTTGCTGCATAGCAGAAAGTAACACAACACTGTAAAGCAACTGTACCCCAATAAAAACTTAAACAAGAATGAAGTAAAAGAGGAAACACAAAACATATTTAACACATATAATCACAGGGATGTTTGTTACTCACTCATGAGATGGTCCACTGCATGTGCTCCTGGTAGCGGACATCTTTCCTCCAGGTGGTTGCTCAGGGGCCTGACTCCTCTCATTGTGTGGCTCACCATTCCATCAGGCCTCATTGTCATGGGCACTTCACTATTAAAAAGGAAGAAGATGCACAATTTCTGAAAGGGCTTTTTCTGGAAATGGCCTGTATCACTTTGTTTGGATGCTATTGGCTAAGCCACAGTCAGGCAGTCTCACCTGCACAGAAGGGCAATTTGTTGATGTCCAGTTGCATCCTGGAAGAGAAGGAGACAGATGTTTTGGTGAAGAGACAGTATTGTCTGCTACAGGTGAACAGATAAATTGAAAGGTGCAATATTTTCAGGCTTTATTATCCGTAAAAGTCACCTTGCAGTTTGAAAGAGTGCATATATAATACTTTGGCTTTATAAGAAAAACATTCATATTTTGGGGTAGGGCACAGAAATCTGAATTTTTAAGTATGTAATTTTAACTCAGGTGAATCTGACAGTCCTGGAACTTCATTCTGAGAAACACTGCATGAGGAGCCACTGTGGACACTGAAGGGTGGGGGATGTTGACTCCTGAGGGATTTCTGGGAAGAAAGATGATCTTTGTAGTCTGAGATCATCAGCCTTGGTATAATCTGGGAGTTGTTAAAGACAGAGGCTCAGACTCCACCTTAGACTAGCAAGTGAAATCATATGCTCAATAAAATTTAAGGAGAACAGGTCTAATTATTTTGTGCCAGTGGATTAGAAAGCATGAGTAGTAACTAAACAGGTGCCTATGGGAGCCAGCGATATCCACTCAAGAACAAGCGAGAGATGATTCTCGGAAGAGTCATCTGGAGGATTTGGATTGAAGCCAAGAAATGAGAACATGGAGCCTGAGGAATGGCAATGCCCTTCTGGGGTGTTGTCCTGACAGAAGAAGGAAATAATTGAGAAAGGCATACAGATAAGGAACTCTGGGGCCCTCAGTGCTCTGTGCTGACCTAAATGGGAAAGAAATCCAAAAAAGAGTGGACATATGTATATGTATGACTGATTCACTTTGCTGCATAGCAGAAAGTAACACAACACTGTAAAGCAACTGTACCCCAATAAAAACTTAAACAAGAATGAAGTAAAAGAGGAAACACAAAACATATTTAACACATATAATCACAGGGATGTTTGTTACTCACTCATGAGATGGTCCACTGCATGTGCTCCTGGTAGCGGACATCTTTCCTCCAGGTGGTTGCTCAGGGGCCTGACTCCTCTCATTGTGTGGCTCACCATTCCATCAGGCCTCATTGTCATGGGCACTTCACTATTAAAAAGGAAGAAGATGCACAATTTCTGAAAGGGCTTTTTCTGGAAATGGCCTGTATCACTTTGTTTGGATGCTATTGGCTAAGCCACAGTCAGGCAGTCTCACCTGCACAGAAGGGCAATTTGTTGATGTCCAGTTGCATCCTGGAAGAGGAGGAGACAGATGTTTTGGTGAAGAGACAGTATTGTCTGCTACAGGTGAACAGATAAATTGAAAGGTGCAATATTTTCAGGCTTTATTATCCGTAAAAGTCACCTTGCAGTTTGAAAGAGTGCATATATAATACTTTGGCTTTATAAGAAAAACATTCATATTTTGGGGTAGGGCACAGAAATCTGAATTTTTAAGTATGTAATTTTAACTCAGGTGAATCTGACAGTCCTGGAACTTCATTCTGAGAAACACTGCATGAGGAGCCACTGTGGACACTGAAGGGTGGGGGATGTTGACTCCTGAGGGATTTCTGGGAAGAAAGATGATCTTTGTAGTCTGAGATCATCAGCCTTGGTATAATCTGGGAGTTGTTAAAGACAGAGGCTCAGACTCCACCTTAGACTAGCAAGTGAAATCATATGCTCAATAAAATTTAAGGAGAACAGGTCTAATTATTTTGTGCCAGTGGATTAGAAAGCATGAGTAGTAACTAAACAGGTGCCTATGGGAGCCAGCGATATCCACTCAAGAACAAGCGAGAGATGATTCTCGGAAGAGTCATCTGGAGGATTTGGATTGAAGCCAAGAAATGAGAACATGGAGCCTGAGGAATGGCAATGCCCTTCTGGGGTGTTGTCCTGACAGAAGAAGGAAATAATTGAGAAAGGCATACATTTATTAATATGAGTCATTCATCCTAATTATTAGTGGTATAACCAGCAGCAATAGAAAAAAGAATAACAGATTGTTAACAATCTAGAAATATGAATGAGTCACACCAAGTATAGTAACTATCCTATTATTTTATCTTCTATTTTATTTTTTTCATTGCATAGAAGAAATGATTTTGCTGCACTGGGTATAAATTGTGGCAGGAGGAATTTTTAACTGCAGCTCATGGGATCTAGTTCCCTGACCACACTGAATCTGGGCTCCTGTGTTAAAATGTGGAGCTTTAGCCACTGAACCACCAAGGAAGGCCCTCTTCCATTTCCTTATCATCATTCTTCCATCAGTTCAGTTCAGTTCAGTTGCTCAGTTATGTCCAACTCTTTATGACTGTCATGGACTGTAGCACACCAGGCTTATCTGTCCTTCACCATCTCCTGAAGTTTGCTCAAACTCATATTCATTGAGTCAGTGGTGCCATCCAACCATCTCATCCTCTATCTTCCCTTTCTTCTGCCTTCTATTTTTCCCAACATCAGGGTCTTTTCCAATGAGTCATCTCTTCATATCAGGTGGCCAAAGTATTGAAGCTTCAGCTTCAGCAAAAGTTCTTCCAATAAATATTCATGATTGATTTCCTTTAGGAGTGACAGTTTTGATATCATTTTCATCTTTTTTCTTCGCCTATAACAGTCTATCTTAATGTAACTTATTACTATTTTCTTTTGTTTTCCTGTTCAACAAACAAAGTCATTATCATTTACACTGAGAACACTGTGAGACACGGGAAGGGTGGGGATGTTGACTCCTGAGGATTTCTGGGAAGAAAGATGATCTTTGTAGTCTGAGATCATCAGCCTTGGTATAATCTGGGAGTTGTTAAAGACAGAGGCTCAGACTCCACCTTAGACTAGCAAGTGAAATCATATGCTCAATAAAATTTAAGGAGAACAGGTCTAATTATTTTGTGCCAGTGGATTAGAAAGCATGAGTAGTAACTAAACAGGTGCCTATGGGAGCCAGCGATATCCACTCAAGAACAAGCGAGAGATGATTCTCGGAAGAGTCATCTGGAGGATTTGGATTGAAGCCAAGAAATGAGAACATGGAGCCTGAGGAATGGCAATGCCCTTCTGGGGTGTTGTCCTGACAGAAGAAGGAAATAATTGAGAAAGGCATACATTTATTAATATGAGTCATTCATCCTAATTATTAGTGGTATAACCAGCAGCAATAGAAAAAAGAATAACAGATTGTTAACAATCTAGAAATATGAATGAGTCACACCAAGTATAGTAACTATCCTATTATTTTATCTTCTATTTTATTTTTTTCATTGCATAGAAGAAATGATTTTGCTGCACTGGGTATAAATTGTGGCAGGAGGAATTTTTAACTGCAGCTCATGGGATCTAGTTCCCTGACCACACTGAATCTGGGCTCCTGTGTTAAAATGTGGAGCTTTAGCCACTGAACCACCAAGGAAGGCCCTCTTCCATTTCCTTATCATCATTCTTCCATCAGTTCAGTTCAGTTCAGTTGCTCAGTTATGTCCAACTCTTTATGACTGTCATGGACTGTAGCACACCAGGCTTATCTGTCCTTCACCATCTCCTGAAGTTTGCTCAAACTCATATTCATTGAGTCAGTGGTGCCATCCAACCATCTCATCCTCTATCTTCCCTTTCTTCTGCCTTCTATTTTTCCCAACATCAGGGTCTTTTCCAATGAGTCATCTCTTCATATCAGGTGGCCAAAGTATTGAAGCTTCAGCTTCAGCAAAAGTTCTTCCAATAAATATTCATGATTGATTTCCTTTAGGAGTGACAGTTTTGATATCATTTTTCCATGCTGTTTTGTATTCTTCAAAATAATTTGTCCTATAACAGTCTATCTTAATGTAACTTATTAACTATTTTCTATTCCTGAGCATTTCATTTATGGTTTTTTTTCTACTGTTACAAGCAATAATACAAAAATACCCATTCTTGAACATAAATCTATACTAACATTACTGGCTATTTTATTGGGTTATGTGAGGGCTTAGTTGTTCCTTCATGTCTGACTGTGACCCTATGGACTATAGCCCATCAGGCTCCTCTGACCATGGAATTTTCCAGGCAAGAATACTGGAGTGGGTTGCCATTTCCTTCTACAGAGTATCTTTCCAACCCAGGGACAAAACCTCATCCCCTGTGTCTCCTCTTTGCAGGGGAATTCTTTACCCACAGAGCCATAGGGGAAGCCCCTATTCTTGGGCAGTCTTTCTACAAATATAATCACTGGGACAGCAACCATTTACTCTCTCAGCTTTCTGGATCATACTGAGTTGTGTAGAAGATTTTCAGAAAAGTTGATGAGAAAACAAAGTATTTTTTGTCCTATTTTTATTATTGCTATTTTATATTGGAGAATTATTGATTTACAGTATTATGTTAGTTTGGGTTGTACATGTATATGTATTTTTTTCAGATTCTTTTTCCATATAAATTATTACAGAATATTGAGCAGAGTTCCCTGTGCTATATAGTAGGTCCTTACCAATTATATCTTTTATATCATCCTAATTATATCATCCTAATCTCCTAATTTATGCACCCCCCCCAACACACACACACATACACACCATTCTTCCCTGGTGACTCAGCTGGTAAAGAATCCTCCTGCAATGCAGGAGACCTGGGTATAATCCCTGGGTTGAGAAGATCCCCTGGAGGAGGGCATGGCAACCAACTCCAGTACTCTTGCCTGGAGAATTCCGTTGACAGTGGATCCTGGTGGATTTTAGCCCATGGGTTGCAAACAGTTGGATTCATGATGATTTCCTTTAGGGTCTTTTCCAATGAGTCATCTCTTCATATCAGGTGGCCAAAGTATTGAAGCTTCAGCTTCAGCAAAAGTTCTTCCAATAAATATTCATGATTGATTTCCTTTAGGAGTGACAGTTTTGATATCATTTTTCCATGCTGTTTTGTATTCTTCAAAATAATTTGTCCTATAACAGTCTATCTTAATGTAACTTATTAACTATTTTCTATTCCTGAGCATTTCATTTATGGTTTTTCTACTGTTACAAGCAATAATACAAAAATACCCATTCTTGAACATAAATCTATACTAACATTACTGGCTATTTTATTGGGTTATGTGAGGGCTTAGTTGTTCCTTCATGTCTGACTGTGACCCTATGGACTATAGCCCATCAGGCTCCTCTGACCATGGAATTTTCCAGGCAAGAATACTGGAGTGGGTTGCCATTTCCTTCTACAGAGTATCTTTCCAACCCAGGGACAAAACCTCATCCCCTGTGTCTCCTCTTTGCAGGGGAATTCTTTACCCACAGAGCCATAGGGGAAGCCCCTATTCTTGGGCAGTCTTTCTACAAATATAATCACTGGGACAGCAACCATTTACTCTCTCAGCTTTCTGGATCATACTGAGTTGTGTAGAAGATTTTCAGAAAAGTTGATGAGAAAACAAAGTATTTTTTGTCCTATTTTTATTATTGCTATTTTATATTGGAGAATTATTGATTTACAGTATTATGTTAGTTTGGGTTGTACATGTATATGTATTTTTTTCAGATTCTTTTTCCATATAAATTATTACAGAATATTGAGCAGAGTTCCCTGTGCTATATAGTAGGTCCTTACCAATTATATCTTTTATATCATCCTAATTATATCATCCTAATCTCCTAATTTATGCACCCCCCCCAACACACACACACATACACACCATTCTTCCCTGGTGACTCAGCTGGTAAAGAATCCTCCTGCAATGCAGGAGACCTGGGTATAATCCCTGGGTTGAGAAGATCCCCTGGAGGAGGGCATGGCAACCAACTCCAGTACTCTTGCCTGGAGAATTCCGTTGACAGTGGATCCTGGTGGATTTTAGCCCATGGGTTGCAAACAGTTGGATCCAACTGAGTGACTAACAATTTCACTTTTCACACCCCATCATTATTCTTTGGTAACCATGAGCTTGTTTTAAAAGTCTGTAAGTCTGTTTCTATTTTGTAAATAAGTTCATTTGTATCATTCTAGGTCTCACATATAAATGATATCATAAGGGATTGGTCTTTCCATTTCTGACTTCTGTCCCTTAGTATGATCATCTCTATGTTCATCCACTTTGCTGCAAATGACATTATTTCCTTCTTTTTATGGCTGAGTAGTATTCCATTGTATATATATATATATATATCACATCTTCAGAATAGATGATTTGCCAGGCCTTCATTTGTCAGTGGCTCTCTTCCTAATTCATACCTGTCCCACTGGAATTGTTACAAGGATTAAATGCAATCAGGAGTGTTAAGTGTTTAGTGATGCACCTGGCATTTAATAAGCACATACTGCGTATTACACATGAACTAACAATACTGAACTGTAGCACACAGTTATTATACCTGCTACAGCCTGTCTCATACTAACTGTGTGAAGCACGGACCACCACATCTCTTCTCTAAGCCTTAGTTTCCTCCTCAGTAAATGAGCATGAATTATTGCCCATGTTACTTTGATTTCGTGGAGCTTTATTGTATGTGAAGCATGTGACAATGTGTGATAAAATAAGCCTTCAGTGTTTGCTGATAATATTTATTATTTCTCAGTGTACTGAAACTGAGAATTTTGCCATTTGTTTTTCCATTTCCTCATGCCTTTCTATGTACACATTCTCATTTCTATTTCAATTTGAAACATATTAAATGAAAGTATGAATATAACTTCTCATTATGTGTGGGGAGGCAGGGTGAAGGAAAGTGTATAGGAAAACTCTTTCAAAGAAGAGATATGATCTATGAAAGCAGTTTTAATCCACTATGTTACCTTAATCCCCCCAACAACCAAGTATCAATTTTTGGCATATATATATATATATATATACATAAAATATAACTTTAGTGCTTGAAAACACTGGGATTTTTTCATGTATACCAATGGTCATTGTCTGAGGTCATTTACAAAGCATGACATGTTCATAGTACACATAAGTGGAAAATAGTTGGTACCATACTCTAACTCTCTAGAGTGATGGGTGGGAAGCATCTCAAGTCAAGATCTGGACTTCCTAAAAATAATGCTGTGACCCACTAGTGACACGGAGCTGGCCTCTGGGGAAGAAATAGCACCTTATATATGGTTAATTACAATCCACTGTTGGAGAGAACATTAGCTGTTTCCCTATGGGTAACTTGGGAGAAGGAAATGGCAACCCACTCCAGTATTCTTGCCTGCAAAATTCCATGGATGGAGATGCCTGGTGAACTACAGTCCACGGTGTCTCAAATATATATGTGGGGCTTCCCTGATGGTTCAGTGGTGAGAAATCTGCCTCCAGTGCAGGATACTCGGATTCCATCCATGGATTGGAAAGATCCCCCGGAGGAGGGCATGGCAACCCACTCCAGTATTCTTGCTTGAAGAATTCCATGCACATAGGAGCTTGATGGGATGTAGTCCATGGGGTCGCAGCAGCAGCAGCTATAAGTAACTTAAATCCTCAAATGAGTCATTTCTCTATCAGAGATCCACTTGTTATTTAAAATTAAATTAATATTATTACAGATTTCTGAGGAAAAATTTGGTCTTAGAGGGCAAAAATGTAGATATCATTTTAAAAACACAATAACCAAAAATCTTCTATATGTTCCTTGATTATTTACTAATATTGATATCTAAAATTATAGACTTCATTAAATATTTTTAAATCAGACTTATATGGAAGATTATACATTTTGGAAAATGATTGATTCCACTTTTATCATGTTCTCAGTGTACTGAAACTGAGAATTTTGCCATTTGTTTTTCCATTTCCTCATGCCTTTCTATGTACACATTCTCATTTCTATTTCAATTTGAAACATATTAAATGAAAGTATGAATATAACTTCTCATTATGTGTGGGGAGGCAGGGTGAAGGAAAGTGTATAGGAAAACTCTTTCAAAGAAGAGATATGATCTATGAAAGCAGTTTTAATCCACTATGTTACCTTAATCCCCCCAACAACCAAGTATCAATTTTTGGCATATATATATATATATATACATAAAATATAACTTTAGTGCTTGAAAACACTGGGATTTTTTCATGTATACCAATGGTCATTGTCTGAGGTCATTTACAAAGCATGACATGTTCATAGTACACATAAGTGGAAAATAGTTGGTACCATACTCTAACTCTCTAGAGTGATGGGTGGGAAGCATCTCAAGTCAAGATCTGGACTTCCTAAAAATAATGCTGTGACCCACTAGTGACACGGAGCTGGCCTCTGGGGAAGAAATAGCACCTTATATATGGTTAATTACAATCCACTGTTGGAGAGAACATTAGCTGTTTCCCTATGGGTAACTTGGGAGAAGGAAATGGCAACCCACTCCAGTATTCTTGCCTGCAAAATTCCATGGATGGAGATGCCTGGTGAACTACAGTCCACGGTGTCTCAAATATATATGTGGGGCTTCCCTGATGGTTCAGTGGTGAGAAATCTGCCTCCAGTGCAGGATACTCGGATTCCATCCATGGATTGGAAAGATCCCCCGGAGGAGGGCATGGCAACCCACTCCAGTATTCTTGCTTGAAGAATTCCATGCACATAGGAGCTTGATGGGATGTAGTCCATGGGGTCGCAGCAGCAGCAGCTATAAGTAACTTAAATCCTCAAATGAGTCATTTCTCTATCAGAGATCCACTTGTTATTTAAAATTAAATTAATATTATTACAGATTTCTGAGGAAAAATTTGGTCTTAGAGGGCAAAAATGTAGATATCATTTTAAAAACACAATAACCAAAAATCTTCTATATGTTCCTTGATTATTTACTAATATTGATATCTAAAATTATAGACTTCATTAAATATTTTTAAATCAGACTTATATGGAAGATTATACATTTTGGAAAATGATTGATTCCACTTTTTATCATGTTCTTCAGTTTTGTTTGGAGAATAGATTCTTACAATACTGAGAAAAAGTCAATGTGATACTTTCAGTTAGCATATCAGTGTGATCTGAGTGTCTAACCATGATGCAAAGTTAACAAAATGAACACTCCTCAGAACTTATTGAGATGGCAGTACAGAGTGATAATACTCATGCTGAATCTACAGATAATTTGCCATTTTTCAGAAGAAGTGGCTTCTTATATTTTATGTTTTCCTCAGCCTGAAGTCCAAGTACATGTCTAGGGGCTCAATCAGACAGAGTGCCTACATGTAGGGACAACTGTACCTACAAGGCTTGCCATAGTCTAGGTCACTAGGCTCATAGCTTGGATCACAAGCTTTGAGGAAAATGGAAGCCACAGCCTCCATCATCCTCAGAGCTTGAGTTCTAGAGAGAACCATTTCTCATTTGTTAACAGGGAACTACTTCTCAGTTACAGACCACATACATAGTAATTGTAATTTCTAACACTAATCTGAGCTACAGAGCTGTGTATGTATTCCCAGTCCCTGGCACATAGAATGTGCTCAATAGACATGTTAAAGTCAAAGGAAGAATAATACAAAAATATGTCAGTTATATTGAACCACAGTTGTTGTGTTATATACCATTAGTAAAAGTTGCCTTATTGTAAAGGTAAGAAAAATATTTCCATAATATAAAGCTATTTACTTTTGTGTTTGCCATTTCGGGGCTGGAGCACAGAGCATTTCAAAGCTTGACGTTAACTTTTTTTAATGACCTTGTGGTTACTAAAATATTTCTTTTAAAACCCGGACCCTTTGTTTTGCAACGTACTGAGGCAGCAGCAGCTATAAGTAACTTAAATCCTCAAATGAGTCATTTCTCTATCAGAGATCCACTTGTTATTTAAAATTAAATTAATATTATTACAGATTTCTGAGGAAAAATTTGGTCTTAGAGGGCAAAAATGTAGATATCATTTTAAAAACACAATAACCAAAAATCTTCTATATGTTCCTTGATTATTTACTAATATTGATATCTAAAATTATAGACTTCATTAAATATTTTTAAATCAGACTTATATGGAAGATTATACATTTTGGAAAATGATTGATTCCACTTTTTATCATGTTCTTCAGTTTTGTTTGGAGAATAGATTCTTACAATACTGAGAAAAAGTCAATGTGATACTTTCAGTTAGCATATCAGTGTGATCTGAGTGTCTAACCATGATGCAAAGTTAACAAAATGAACACTCCTCAGAACTTATTGAGATGGCAGTACAGAGTGATAATACTCATGCTGAATCTACAGATAATTTGCCATTTTTCAGAAGAAGTGGCTTCTTATATTTTATGTTTTCCTCAGCCTGAAGTCCAAGTACATGTCTAGGGGCTCAATCAGACAGAGTGCCTACATGTAGGGACAACTGTACCTACAAGGCTTGCCATAGTCTAGGTCACTAGGCTCATAGCTTGGATCACAAGCTTTGAGGAAAATGGAAGCCACAGCCTCCATCATCCTCAGAGCTTGAGTTCTAGAGAGAACCATTTCTCATTTGTTAACAGGGAACTACTTCTCAGTTACAGACCACATACATAGTAATTGTAATTTCTAACACTAATCTGAGCTACAGAGCTGTGTATGTATTCCCAGTCCCTGGCACATAGAATGTGCTCAATAGACATGTTAAAGTCAAAGGAAGAATAATACAAAAATATGTCAGTTATATTGAACCACAGTTGTTGTGTTATATACCATTAGTAAAAGTTGCCTTATTGTAAAGGTAAGAAAAATATTTCCATAATATAAAGCTATTTACTTTTGTGTTTGCCATTTCGGGGCTGGAGCACAGAGCATTTCAAAGCTTGACGTTAACTTGGTGGATTTTGGTGTTAAATCGCCACCTTGTGGTTACTAAAAATATTTCTTTTAAAACCCGGACCCTTTGTTTTTGCAACGTACTGAATGGAGCAGAACAGCATTTGTGCTTGTGTGCTTGCACACAGACACACAGACAAACACACACACAAAGGGAGTCTGAAAATCTGAAAGTAGAGTTTTAAGTTTGGAGACATGTGAAAGCAACTATATAAGAATCTTTTAATGCAGTTTCTTATATGGTAAGATCAACTATGTGGCCCATCTACTGTTACCAAATACATGATATTGTTGTAAATGTAATGCATGTACTATAATACTGTGATTGCAATAGTAATTGAAATATGATTTCATATGTTTCTTGTATTTACTATAAATAACACATGAGGAGAAGAAATATTTTTCTTCCTACTATGTTAATAATTTGTTTACATTGTATTACATACCATTTCTAATATGGCAGGGAAGTAGAAATAAAGAAAACATACACAGTGAAATTAGATTTTCTTATGACTATGACTAGAAATTTCCAAATTAGCTTTTCCTGAATTAAAGTCATCTAACTAAGTGTATGTGTAAGACTGTCCACTTAGAAGATCTTTTTTTCTGAGGAAAAATAATTACACACTTAGTAGAGATCAGAATTGAGAGATCATTGGTAGAAAGTCCTATTTCCATTTCTAATTAATATTTATTTATTTGACTGCATCAGGACTTAGGTTCAGTGTTCAGGCTTTCTGTTGCAGTGCACAGGTATGTGAGATCTTAGGTTCCCAACCAGGGGTTAAAGCCCCGTCTCCTGCGTTGGAAGTTTAAGTCTTAACCACTGGACTACCATGCAAGTCCTGAAACTTGTCATTTTGAAAAAATGTGGTAAACACAGAGATAGACGAAAACTTTGCCTCATGAGTTCCCACACCTTATTACTCAAGAGAATCACCAGGGGGTAGTGTAGGGAAAGAGCAAATTAGCCAAGATGGTGTGGTCAGGCTCTCTCACCCCAGGGACTCTGGCTTTTGGCCCACGTCTTGTAAAGGTACTCATTAGGTCACGAGGTACCTGCCTGGTCACAGGCTGCTTTATGTGGTACGCCTGTAAGAACTTCACCATGAAAGTTCTGGCTGCTACTGCATTGGGGCTACATTGGAGCAGCATCACTGTTGTGTTAGATAAGGTTGCGTCATGACTGTGTTATGCCTACATTATGCGTAAGCTTTAAAGCACCGGGCCCTGGAATTTTGACCCTTTGTTTTTGCAACGTACTGAATGGAGCAGAACAGCATTTGTGCTTGTGTGCTTGCACACAGACACACAGACAAACACACACACAAAGGGAGTCTGAAAATCTGAAAGTAGAGTTTTAAGTTTGGAGACATGTGAAAGCAACTATATAAGAATCTTTTAATGCAGTTTCTTATATGGTAAGATCAACTATGTGGCCCATCTACTGTTACCAAATACATGATATTGTTGTAAATGTAATGCATGTACTATAATACTGTGATTGCAATAGTAATTGAAATATGATTTCATATGTTTCTTGTATTTACTATAAATAACACATGAGGAGAAGAAATATTTTTCTTCCTACTATGTTAATAATTTGTTTACATTGTATTACATACCATTTCTAATATGGCAGGGAAGTAGAAATAAAGAAAACATACACAGTGAAATTAGATTTTCTTATGACTATGACTAGAAATTTCCAAATTAGCTTTTCCTGAATTAAAGTCATCTAACTAAGTGTATGTGTAAGACTGTCCACTTAGAAGATCTTTTTTTCTGAGGAAAAATAATTACACACTTAGTAGAGATCAGAATTGAGAGATCATTGGTAGAAAGTCCTATTTCCATTTCTAATTAATATTTATTTATTTGACTGCATCAGGACTTAGGTTCAGTGTTCAGGCTTTCTGTTGCAGTGCACAGGTATGTGAGATCTTAGGTTCCCAACCAGGGGTTAAAGCCGCGTCTCCTGCGTTGGAAGTTTAAGTCTTAACCACTGGACTACCATGCAAGTCCTGAAACTTGTCATTTTGAAAAAATGTGGTAAACACAGAGATAGACGAAAACTTTGCCTCATGAGTTCCCACACCTTATTACTCAAGAGAATCACCAGGGGGTAGTGTAGGGAAAGAGCAAATTAGCCAAGATGGTGTGGTCAGGCTCTCTCACCCCAGGGACTCTGGCTTTTGGCCCACGTCTTGTAAAGGTACTCATTAGGTCACGAGGTACCTGCCTGGTCACAGGCTGCTTTATGTGGTACGCCTGTAAGAACTTCACCATGAAAGTTCTGGCTGCTACTGCATTGGGGCTACATTGGAGCAGCATCACTGTTGTGTTAGATAAGGTTGCGTCATGACTGTGTTATGCCTACATTATGGTTATGTTATGGCTGCTGCATCAGCCAGGAGATGGGCTGTGTTATGACTGCCATACCAGTCATGACAGAATAAGTGTGTCCGCAGTTCCTACAGCTGCTTGAGTCTCCTTCCAGCCTCTTAGCATATACCTTTCCTACCGTAAGTTCAGGGAACAGTAGGAACAGAGAGACAATTGGCATAAAGAACAGGAGGAGGAGTGATACAGGGGAGATTTAAAGAAATACCAATGCTGACCCCATTTCCAGACAGAGATTCTGGGGAGGGAAAACTTGTGTGATAGTTTTAGAAGGTCCGCAGGTTATTATAATTGGTCAGGACTGTGGACCACTGAAGAGTCTGCCTTCTCAAGTGGTAGATCCATTTATACTGAATAAATAAAGTAGGTGAAGAATGACCCTGCTTATCTGATGTCCTGGCTGACTCCTTATCCCAACTACTGGATAATTTCACAGATTTTACTCCTAGTGCCAGTGGTAAAGAACCTGCCTGCCAATGGAGGAGATGTGAAAGACATGGGTTCAAACCCTGGCTTGCCGCAGAGAGATTAGACCGGTGTGTCTAATTACCAGTCAGTGCTCTGGAGTGCATGCACTCAGAACCAGAGCTCTACAACAAGACAGGCCGTTTCAATGGGAGGCCCACACAGGACAAAAAATAAAGATGGATGAAAATCAATCAATCAATCAATAAGAGACCAAAATTTAAAGAAAAAAAGTTTTAAATAAAAAATAAAATATACAGCCTCCTTAGCATGTCAAGGAGATAGAAACCAACTGACAAGCTCCCGATAACCAAATCTTAAACAGCTTGAGTGACAAGACATATAATAGAATATTGAATTACAACCCAAAGTACTAAATAAATACCTATGAATCTCTACTGATTAAATAAATCTTTGAAGAAATGAATATGGGGGAACAGAGAAATCTTCCATATGGCCTTCTAAATAATTTAGGTAGCTATTCTCCACTCCTTAAGTATGAGCTGCACATAGTGACTTCTTATCCCAAAGAATACCATATGGAAAAGGGGGCATGAGATGAAGGTGAGCATCATCAGTCATAAACCATAACTGGATAGGATACACCCTTGATATGATATGTTTGGAATGGCACCACATCTGTGTTGCCTTCCTCACAAAAATCTAGGACTCCAGTCTAACCATGAGAAAACATCAGACAAAACCCACGTTGAATGGTATTTTATACAAAACACATGACAGGTACAACACAGAATTGTCAAGTCAATGAAGACAAAGAACAGTGAAGGCTAAGAAGGTGGCACAGCCACAACATCCTAAGGAGACAAGATAAGAAAATGTAATATGGTACCTGGATGAGTTCCCAGAATGGAAAAAAGACCGTAACTTCCAAACAAAGGAAATATGCATCATGTGTGGACTTTAGTTAGTAGTAACAGAGGTGTTAGTTAGTTGTGACAAATATGCCACTACCATGTAAGATGTGAACAATAGAGGAAACTGTGTGTGATATATGGGAATGCTTTATACTTTCTTTCTCAAATTTTCTGAAAATCTAAAATAAAAAGTCAAGAAAGAAAAGGAAAAAGATAGTGCTGTTCCCCGGAACTGCAGTGATAACAACATCTGGAATCTTGTTAAAAATTCATTCTCAGGGCCCAGCACAGATCTCCAGAATCAGGAACTGAGGCTGTAAGAGCAATCTGTGATTCTGCTTCTGAGATTTAGAGCCACTGATACAGCAGATTGATGAGGGCTCTGTTTTCCAGCACTTCTTGTTTTAGATGAATGTATACACTTTCTTCAATGTCCGAGTGTGGAAGAATCACATCTAATTGGGTGGTTTCTGACCACCCAATTATCATGTTCCACAGAGGGATGGTCTGTTTGCCTCTCCTTGAATTATTAAAATCTGATCTCAAGGATCCTTTTCAGACCTATTTGTGCTCATATCTTTCACAGCTTTTCCAGCTATGGAGATCTCCAACTCAGGTCTCCCCAGACAAATAACATGAACCAATTTACAAGTCTCCCGCGATTACAGATCATAGCAGAGTGTGAATTCTCTGGAGATAGGAATGACCTTGGGCAAATTACGTGATCCCTCTGTACCTGAGTTTCTTCATCTGTGATTTGAGGATAATGAAAGAGTATTCACATTGTGAGGTTTTGTAAGGACTGTGAGTTAGTATCATAAGATGTTAATAATAATATCCAGCACTTAGTGAGAACCCAGTAAAAGTGAGCTGGTGCAACTGATCATGGTGGATGTCCTAACTCTTAAATGTCCTTTCACTTCTCTCAAAAAATCCAGGTTTTGTGTTCAAATTAATGAAAGCAATGGATCAATGGAGTGGATGAACTGAGTCTGCAAAACACAGTTTCAAACACAGAGACACCCCACCCCCACCCGTCTTCTAAGGCATCTTGATTCTGGGGTCAATCTTTTGGAAATATTTCATGTTGGTTATATAAGACTTTTAGAGTAAAGTTCAAAATTAGATTGGAAAATACACCCCAGGTGTGAATCGATCTTACTTCAAGCTTTACCCCTACCTCTGTTCTGTTATCAATCAGAACACCATTTCAATTTTACTCTAAGACTATTCTCATTCCTGGGATCCTTAGCAGAATTTCTGTTAGCCTGAATGACGAGATTAGTCAGTAAAGAGGTCCACCTTGGGGACCGTTCCAGCAACAGGTAAGTAAGTGAATAGGTTGGGATAATGGTTCAGATATTCCTCATTTGTTATTTGGAACAGGTTAAATAGAAATGCAACAACTTACATGCCATAAAGAGACAAGTTTGGGTGTTTGGATTTGTTTTCCAGATGGGGATTAATGTGGTGGATTCTGCAGTATCTGGATTAGGTGGTTGCCCTTATGCAAAAGTGCTTCTGGGAACGTAGCCACAGAGGATTTGATCTACATGCTTAATGTGGGTCAATACAGTAAGCTTTTTTTAAAAAACACTTTCTCTTCGGGGGCTAAGGGGGAAAAGAAATTTTTCCCAATTATTAAAATCTGATCTCAAGGATCCTTTTCAGACCTATTTGTGCTCATATCTTTCACAGCTTTTCCAGCTATGGAGATCTCCAACTCAGGTCTCCCCAGACAAATAACATGAACCAATTTACAAGTCTCCCGCGATTACAGATCATAGCAGAGTGTGAATTCTCTGGAGATAGGAATGACCTTGGGCAAATTACGTGATCCCTCTGTACCTGAGTTTCTTCATCTGTGATTTGAGGATAATGAAAGAGTATTCACATTGTGAGGTTTTGTAAGGACTGTGAGTTAGTATCATAAGATGTTAATAATAATATCCAGCACTTAGTGAGAACCCAGTAAAAGTGAGCTGGTGCAACTGATCATGGTGGATGTCCTAACTCTTAAATGTCCTTTCACTTCTCTCAAAAAATCCAGGTTTTGTGTTCAAATTAATGAAAGCAATGGATCAATGGAGTGGATGAACTGAGTCTGCAAAACACAGTTTCAAACACAGAGACACCCCACCCCCACCTGTCTTCTAAGGCATCTTGATTCTGGGGTCAATCTTTTGGAAATATTTCATGTTGGTTATATAAGACTTTTAGAGTAAAGTTCAAAATTAGATTGGAAAATACACCCCAGGTGTGAATCGATCTTACTTCAAGCTTTACCCCTACCTCTGTTCTGTTATCAATCAGAACACCATTTCAATTTTACTCTAAGACTATTCTCATTCCTGGGATCCTTAGCAGAATTTCTGTTAGCCTGAATGACGAGATTAGTCAGTAAAGAGGTCCACCTTGGGGACCGTTCCAGCAACAGGTAAGTAAGTGAATAGGTTGGGATAATGGTTCAGATATTCCTCATTTGTTATTTGGAACAGGTTAAATAGAAATGCAACAACTTACATGCCATAAAGAGACAAGTTTGGGTGTTTGGATTTGTTTTCCAGATGGGGATTAATGTGGTGGATTCTGCAGTATCTGGATTAGGTGGTTGCCCTTATGCAAAAAGTGCTTCTGGGAACGTAGCCACAGAGGATTTGATCTACATGCTTAATGGCCTGGGGGTCAATACAGTAAGTTAACATATTTTGATATTCGAACATTCCTTGCAGATTCAAATTGTAATGCTTCTCAGATTTGGGAAGCAACTTTGAGGTCAAATTTTACTCCACTTTTGCTCTTTCCTAAAATACACAGTGAGAAAATACAATAAAAATTCTTGGGTGGGGCACTTTATAAAGGAACTTATTGCTATAGCTCAATCATCAATAATGCTACCATTTCACATTTTTTATACTGCTTCATGGCTTCCAAAGTACTTTTTAATCTAGTATCGCATTTGGTTTCATACTTTGTGAGTCAGAGCCTGTCTTTGTTTTTATGATTGTTGCTTCTGCTGTTTTGTTTTCTTTGGAGGAAAACTGAAATCTTGATTTTCTCACAGTGACAAGTAGGGCTTCTGGAAGAGAGCCCAGAGAACTTTTTAAATGGCCTGTGAAGGAGCAGAGCTTAATAATACTTAGCATGTGAGACACTGAATGGCAAGAATAGTCCCTTTACAAGTGGTACCTGAAAAACTCATAGACATCTGTAACAACACTCACCAAAATCACTACCTTTGTTTTGTCACATACTTGCTAAAATGACCTATTAATCTATAAGGCAGATTTTTAAGGGAAAAGTATAACAGTCAGAAACATTGTTCACAGGTGATCAGAAGAGCACCATCTGGATTACAGGATGGAATTGTCCTTCATTTCTCCCCTCTCTCTTGCCTTACTCTGCTGAGAGAGGCTCCTACAACAGGAACCCATCTGCAGTGTCCTTCCCTGTGGCCTTCGGTTCTCACCTTCACCCCTACTGCTGCTTTCACCACCTCCTGGAATGGCCTTCCTCCTCATCCTCGATTGCACCTGGAGAATGAGATATTGCCATCCTCAAAAACACACCTTCTAGTATTTCCCAGCTGATTCCCCAGACCCACACTATTGGGTTCCTCTCCTCTGTGTTTTGAGGCTACTTTCTGTGTCTTCTTCCTATTGTGTCCTTCCTTCCTTCCTTCCATGCGGTTGTAGAACCATCTTCTTTCTGTGTTTAGCTCCCCTGGAGACAGAGAGCTAGTATTACAGCTTATTCATAGGTGCCTGTTGCCTAAGGAGACTCAACCATGTTCATTGAAAGACTGGTATCACCTGGCAGTGAATAACAGAAGTTGTTGCCTCTCCTACTGGGTTAGGAATAACTATTACAGAGTAACCTGATCATTTCCATAGGAAATGTATGACCATTGGCAGAACCTGAAAAAAAAAGAGGAATCCTTTTTCTTCAGTTTATTTTATTGAAGAATACTTGACTTACAAGGTTGCGTTAATAGTTGACTTACAAGGTTGTGTTAATGTCTACTGTACATAAAAGTGACTCATATAGATGTATAGATATGAACTACACACACATTCTTTATCATTCTTTTCCATTGTCGTTTATCTCAGGATCTTAAATATAGTTCCAAGTAGAAACTTGTTGTTTATCCATTCTATATATAATAGTTTGCATCTGCTAATCCTAAACTCCCAATCCATAGAAATCCTTTCTTGAAGATTTATGTGGCTAGGTTGAACTCAGTTGATCCTTCAAATGATTCAGGCTGTCTGGGTCCAACTACAAATATGCCATGTCTCCATTTCCAAGAACTTCACAATGCAAGCAGACAGTGAGCCATGTCTCTCTGTGGAATCTGTATCCCTGTGGGTCCCACATCTACTAAATTACCAAGAGCCACTGATTCAACTTCTAAAATATTTTGGTTGTTTCTCCCTTCCTTCCTATCCTTGCTGTAACTACATCAGCACAAGTTCTTATATCTTCCATGGATATTCATCCTTCATATTGGTATGCTGGCTTCAGACTGCCTTTAAATTCATCCTCCATGCTGCTGTAGAGGGTTTCATCTAAGACACAAATATGAATATTCCTTGCATCTGCTTGAGCATGCATCAGTGGATTCCCATTTCCTGAAAAGCAAGGCTGTATTCTGTCACACACTGGGGAATATTTTAAACCTTTTCCAGTCACCTCTGTCCATTCATTTCCATGTATCCCATGGAATTTTCCAGATGTCTTCTACTTTTCTCTACTGACAGTGCCACAACCCTCCTTCTTCTTCTCAAGGACTCATATCTCTCTACAAGCCTCAGGGCATAGTATTACAGCTTATTCATAGGTGCCTGTTGCCTAAGGAGACTCAACCATGTTCATTGAAAGACTGGTATCACCTGGCAGTGAATAACAGAAGTTGTTGCCTCTCCTACTGGGTTAGGAATAACTATTACAGAGTAACCTGATCATTTCCATAGGAAATGTATGACCATTGGCAGAACCTGAAAAAAAAAGAGGAATCCTTTTTCTTCAGTTTATTTTATTGAAGAATACTTGACTTACAAGGTTGCGTTAATAGTTGACTTACAAGGTTGTGTTAATGTCTACTGTACATAAAAGTGACTCATATAGATGTATAGATATGAACTACACACACATTCTTTATCATTCTTTTCCATTGTCGTTTATCTCAGGATCTTAAATATAGTTCCAAGTAGAAACTTGTTGTTTATCCATTCTATATATAATAGTTTGCATCTGCTAATCCTAAACTCCCAATCCATAGAAATCCTTTCTTGAAGATTTATGTGGCTAGGTTGAACTCAGTTGATCCTTCAAATGATTCAGGCTGTCTGGGTCCAACTACAAATATGCCATGTCTCCATTTCCAAGAACTTCACAATGCAAGCAGACAGTGAGCCATGTCTCTCTGTGGAATCTGTATCCCTGTGGGTCCCACATCTACTAAATTACCAAGAGCCACTGATTCAACTTCTAAAATATTTTGGTTGTTTCTCCCTTCCTTCCTATCCTTGCTGTAACTACATCAGCACAAGTTCTTATATCTTCCATGGATATTCATCCTTCATATTGGTATGCTGGCTTCAGACTGCCTTTAAATTCATCCTCCATGCTGCTGTAGAGGGTTTCATCTAAGACACAAATATGAATATTCCTTGCATCTGCTTGAGCATGCATCAGTGGATTCCCATTTCCTGAAAAGCAAGGCTGTATTCTGTCACACACTGGGGAATATTTTAAACCTTTTCCAGTCACCTCTGTCCATTCATTTCCATGTATCCCATGGAATTTTCCAGATGTCTTCTACTTTTCTCTACTGACAGTGCCACAACCCTCCTTCTTCTTCTCAAGGACTCATACTCTCTCTACAAGCCTCAGGGCAGGGTTTACCCTTCCTGGCACTCTTCCCAGGCACACTCCTCTCCTTTTATTTCTGTTTCCTTTTTCTCAGTACGTTGACCACCCTGCAGCTCCCCCTAATTATTATCTAGGCATCTAGCTCAGTTACTTTAGTTGTAGTACAGGGTTTTCTTTTTAGGGTTCCACATTGCCTGCCTGACCACAGGCACCCTAAAGATGGAACTATATTCTATGTGAAGTTCTTGAAACATCAGAATGCATCATAGTGCCTGAGGCATATTTAAAGATCTGGTTTAAGTTCTGAATGACTTAAAAATAAATACAGCATTACTTCACAAAGGTATCTTTTCATTAGATTTCCCAGTTGGCTCAATGGTAAAGAGTCTGCCTGCCAATGCAGGATAAGGGGGTTTGATACCTGGGTCAGGATTATCCCCTGGAGAAGGAAATGGCAACTCCATTATTTTTGCCTGGGAACTTCCATAGACAGAGGAGCTTGGCAGGCTACAATCCATGGAATCACAAACGAATTGGGCACAACTTAACAACTAAAAACAAGCAACAAAAATCTGTTCATTAAGTAAATGGTTAGACAAAGGCCAAAACTAATTTCTTCTTTGGTGTGATACCAACCAATCCCATTGCATAATTGCTATAAATGAAATTACTGGGAGGCAAAGAACTTTGGTGACTAAAATCTTATGATCTTTTGTTAGATGTAATTCAGAAATGAAAGACATATGTAACTTATTACTTACAAAGTTTACGTATAACTGCAGTAAGGATGTGAAACCAATATGTGCCTAAAAGACACTCCACCCAAAACCATTACAAAACCAAAACAAGAGTTAGTGAGTGCCATGAAAACAACTTCATAATAAAAAGAAAGAAAAAAATTATTTACATATCATTTTATAAAATATGTTTGGCAGTTCTTAAACAGAAGTAAACTATAAAGAAAACAGTGCTCTAAAGGTTTCTAAAGAAAAGTAATCAGCTATACTAAAATAATGATCTCTTTACGATCACTGGTATGAAAAGCCTTTGTGAGTATTTATATACTTATCTGTTTCAAGATAATATCAGACTTACATAAATTTTAAAAACTACTCCTTAATAGCAAGGAGCCTGAGTCAGTTCAATTTTAAGGCCATGTTATTTCTAGTCCATGCGGAGGAAGACACAGAGCTTACAAAATTCTAGATGAGGGCAGCTCCCCTAATTATTATCTAGGCATCTAGCTCAGTTACTTTAGTTGTAGTACAGGGTTTTCTTTTTAGGGTTCCACATTGCCTGCCTGACCACAGGCACCCTAAAGATGGAACTATATTCTATGTGAAGTTCTTGAAACATCAGAATGCATCATAGTGCCTGAGGCATATTTAAAGATCTGGTTTAAGTTCTGAATGACTTAAAAATAAATACAGCATTACTTCACAAAGGTATCTTTTCATTAGATTTCCCAGTTGGCTCAATGGTAAAGAGTCTGCCTGCCAATGCAGGATAAGGGGGTTTGATACCTGGGTCAGGATTATCCCCTGGAGAAGGAAATGGCAACTCCATTATTTTTGCCTGGGAACTTCCATAGACAGAGGAGCTTGGCAGGCTACAATCCATGGAATCACAAACGAATTGGGCACAACTTAACAACTAAAAACAAGCAACAAAAATCTGTTCATTAAGTAAATGGTTAGACAAAGGCCAAAACTAATTTCTTCTTTGGTGTGATACCAACCAATCCCATTGCATAATTGCTATAAATGAAATTACTGGGAGGCAAAGAACTTTGGTGACTAAAATCTTATGATCTTTTGTTAGATGTAATTCAGAAATGAAAGACATATGTAACTTATTACTTACAAAGTTTACGTATAACTGCAGTAAGGATGTGAAACCAATATGTGCCTAAAAGACACTCCACCCAAAACCATTACAAAACCAAAACAAGAGTTAGTGAGTGCCATGAAAACAACTTCATAATAAAAAGAAAGAAAAAAATTATTTACATATCATTTTATAAAATATGTTTGGCAGTTCTTAAACAGAAGTAAACTATAAAGAAAACAGTGCTCTAAAGGTTTCTAAAGAAAAGTAATCAGCTATACTAAAATAATGATCTCTTTACGATCACTGGTATGAAAAGCCTTTGTGAGTATTTATATACTTATCTGTTTCAAGATAATATCAGACTTACATAAATTTTAAAAACTACTCCTTAATAGCAAGGGAGCCTGAGTCAGTTCAATTTTAAGGCCATGTTATTTCTAGTCCATGCGGAGGGAAGACACAGAGCTTACAAAATTCTAGATGAGGGCAAATCTCTGGTCAATCCGCCTAGCACTCTTCCCCAGTTCCTGACAGTGACAGCGCAGGTGCAGGGTGTAAGCCTCAGTGGCGATCTTTGGCTCTGCCAAGCCCAAGATGATGAACCTGTGTTGGACTTGGCCTTCATACCCAACTGCCGATCTGTCATCCATGGATTTACCAAAGCCTTTGTTGATCCTATTTATGCTTCCAGACAGGACAACCTCTCAGGCAAACAAGTTCCAGATGTGGACTAAATATTACTTCATTTTATTGAACTGCATCCTTCAATTTCATGTCAATACTAGTGCTTCTAAATATGGTTAAAAAATTATACATACACTCATCTTTCCTGTATTTATTACAACATTATCAGGTTTGTTTGTTTTTATGCTAAGATACACTAAGAGATTTTTCCTCCTGAAGTCCTTACCTATAGACTGCTTCAAGGTATTATCATTTTAATTGCCTTTTTGTTGATATTTGTATAGTCTTTCTGGTTCTACTGTTGCCTTTTGTTGAGTTTAGGTACCAGCATAATTATACTGGGTTATTCAGGTGTGGTTAGCCCAGGGTGACATTCAAGATATGTTTTAATAAAGCAGAAAAATCTAAAATTTACATATCCCATAGAGACAAATGTTACCCCCCAATCAATAATGAACATTTTGCTTAATGATTTTAAATGGTTGAGTAACTACTAATACAATTAAAAGAAATCTGTTTTGTCTTCTTTCTCCCTAACCCCCCTTCCTACCTATCACCAACTGTTATTTTTGCTTCACAAGGGTGTGAATCTTTACAAAGTGATGGAAGCTGGTGACTTCATCTGCAAAGCTGTGAACAAAACTACAAACTCTAAAGTAGCACAAGCCTCATTCAATGCTTGACAAAGAAAACATGCTCTAAAGGTTTCTAAAGAAAAGTAATCAGCTATACTAAAATAATGATCTCTTTACGATCACTGGTATGAAAAGCCTTTGTGAGTATTTATATACTTATCTGTTTCAAGATAATATCAGACTTACATAAATTTTAAAAACTACTCCTTAATAGCAAGGGAGCCTGAGTCAGTTCAATTTTAAGGCCATGTTATTTCTAGTCCATGCGGAGGGAAGACACAGAGCTTACAAAATTCTAGATGAGGGCAAATCTCTGGTCAATCCGCCTAGCACTCTTCCCCAGTTCCTGACAGTGACAGCGCAGGTGCAGGGTGTAAGCCTCAGTGGCGATCTTTGGCTCTGCCAAGCCCAAGATGATGAACCTGTGTTGGACTTGGCCTTCATACCCAACTGCCGATCTGTCATCCATGGATTTACCAAAGCCTTTGTTGATCCTATTTATGCTTCCAGACAGGACAACCTCTCAGGCAAACAAGTTCCAGATGTGGACTAAATATTACTTCATTTTATTGAACTGCATCCTTCAATTTCATGTCAATACTAGTGCTTCTAAATATGGTTAAAAAATTATACATACACTCATCTTTCCTGTATTTATTACAACATTATCAGGTTTGTTTGTTTTTATGCTAAGATACACTAAGAGATTTTTCCTCCTGAAGTCCTTACCTATAGACTGCTTCAAGGTATTATCATTTTAATTGCCTTTTTGTTGATATTTGTATAGTCTTTCTGGTTCTACTGTTGCCTTTTGTTGAGTTTAGGTACCAGCATAATTATACTGGGTTATTCAGGTGTGGTTAGCCCAGGGTGACATTCAAGATATGTTTTAATAAAGCAGAAAAATCTAAAATTTACATATCCCATAGAGACAAATGTTACCCCCCAATCAATAATGAACATTTTGCTTAATGATTTTAAATGGTTGAGTAACTACTAATACAATTAAAAGAAATCTGTTTTGTCTTCTTTCTCCCTAACCCCCCTTCCTACCTATCACCAACTGTTATTTTTGCTTCACAAGGGTGTGAATCTTTACAAAGTGATGGAAGCTGGTGACTTCATCTGCAAAGCTGTGAACAAAACTACAAACTCTAAAGTAGCACAAGCCTCATTCAATGCTTGACTTGAATGACTTTGTGACTTAAGTTTGAGAAGCTCCATTTCAGCTACACTATGCCTCTGAAAATCATTACTGTCAACTTGTTCTAAAATGTGAAGCAATAGACAAAAGTGTGAAAAAAAGAAAGATACTTGAAAAGGAGTATCAGTGGATGGATTATGAAGTGGACAGGAAGATATACCAGTCATCGGGTAAATTGCAAGCCAAGGCTAAATAATAAAATTTGCAGATGTTGTTTGAACTTGGAGAAAAGTAGACTCTTTTGCTCTTATAGAAATAGCTTTAAATTAGTCAACGTGAAAATTGACTTCAGATTTCCCTAAGTATCAAATACTGTGTTAATACTTAATCAAGCTGGCTTAGCACAGCGCACATTTCGTCAGAAGTTTATGAGCCCCTGTACAGTGTGCAAAGTGTGTGGCCTCCATATTATACATTATATGCCTCTGGATCTCAACTTTCCATTTGCCAAGTCAGTTAAATTATGGACCAAGCTCCAAATCTCCATTTGACCCCACATAATTTTTAGCAGTAGAACTTTTATATTTCAAGTATGCTAACATCTGTTAACTGTTTCAGTGACTTTATCTTGTTCCAAGTGGCTGTGATCAATGGCCAGATGCCACATCCTAGAAACACATTACCTCCTGTCTTTATCACATGCATCCAGTTTACCATGCTTTCCCTTTCATCAGTTTTAGCAAAAACCAGTGGAGTGTTACTCAGCTATTGAGACACAAAAGGTACAGCTTTCATCCTAATGTCTAAATTGCAGTGTTGAGAATAGATATATATATATATATATACCCTAATCCACTTTTATGATTTCCAGCTCACTTCCAAATTACCTATGGTATGTCACCATGATGCTAAAAATACTAATACAGTTATTAATTCATGAAAAAAAAACCACTTTTCCATTGGTTCAGAGTAGTTTGATTAAATCGCATCCGTTTGAGAGGACTGACATTTTATGATCATTTATAGTGTTGAAGTGGCTGAAATTATATCTTTTATAATAGTATTGCCAGAAATAGCTAATATATATCAAAGCTAAGAGGAGGCACAGAAGGGTTGTGTTAAGAAAAATATATTTCTGTAACTTATGCAAATTATATGGGGGCCTGTATCATTCCATGTGGATCTGAATTGTCAGTTTTATTATTAATATTTATGTAGACTTTTCAATGATACTGGGTGATCTTATCTTTGAATACATTTGAATAGAACTTGAAAGTGAGCAGTGTGGCCTTTCTATTAAATATTCATCAAAACCACAGAAATGCTAAGAAGTTTGAGAAAATAAGGCAAATACTGATTACAACTATGTTACCTTTAAAGATACACAGTAACAATAAAAGGATCACAAGGGAAACATTGGAAGTTGACAAAAACTCAATATCCATGGAGGAGGTCAAGGCTTGGGTGGTGATGGGTGATGAAGTGGGAGCTTGCCATCAGAACCAAGTGACCTCTGCTTTCGTCAGAAGTTTATGAGCCCCTGTACAGTGTGCAAAGTGTGTGGCCTCCATATTATACATTATATGCCTCTGGATCTCAACTTTCCATTTGCCAAGTCAGTTAAATTATGGACCAAGCTCCAAATCTCCATTTGACCCCACATAATTTTTAGCAGTAGAACTTTTATATTTCAAGTATGCTAACATCTGTTAACTGTTTCAGTGACTTTATCTTGTTCCAAGTGGCTGTGATCAATGGCCAGATGCCACATCCTAGAAACACATTACCTCCTGTCTTTATCACATGCATCCAGTTTACCATGCTTTCCCTTTCATCAGTTTTAGCAAAAACCAGTGGAGTGTTACTCAGCTATTGAGACACAAAAGGTACAGCTTTCATCCTAATGTCTAAATTGCAGTGTTGAGAATAGATATATATATATATATACCCTAATCCACTTTTATGATTTCCAGCTCACTTCCAAATTACCTATGGTATGTCACCATGATGCTAAAAATACTAATACAGTTATTAATTCATGAAAAAAAAACCACTTTTCCATTGGTTCAGAGTAGTTTGATTAAATCGCATCCGTTTGAGAGGACTGACATTTTATGTCATTTATAGTGTTGAAGTGGCTGAAATTATATCTTTTATAATAGTATTGCCAGAAATAGCTAATATATATCAAAGCTAAGAGGAGGCACAGAAGGGTTGTGTTAAGAAAAATATATTTCTGTAACTTATGCAAATTATATGGGGGCCTGTATCATTCCATGTGGATCTGAATTGTCAGTTTTATTATTAATATTTATGTAGACTTTTCAATGATACTGGGTGATCTTATCTTTGAATACATTTGAATAGAACTTGAAAGTGAGCAGTGTGGCCTTTCTATTAAATATTCATCAAAACCACAGAAATGCTAAGAAGTTTGAGAAAATAAGGCAAATACTGATTACAACTATGTTACCTTTAAAGATACACAGTAACAATAAAAGGATCACAAGGGAAACATTGGAAGTTGACAAAAACTCAATATCCATGGAGGAGGTCAAGGCTTGGGTGGTGATGGGTGATGAAGTGGGAGCTTGCCATCAGAACCAAGTGACCCTCTGCATTTAGGTGAGTGCTTGGGCAGGGGAAGGACAGAGGGAAAACACCATTGGAGCTTTTTACAGGTCTGTTGCATTGTCTCTCTTTAGGAAGAACATGGTGCTGCACATGGGGGAAGGAATGAGATACCTGACCTAGTGTGCACTACAGGATACCTATCTTCCCAGCTTCTGAAAAGATTGGCTTTCCCTCTCTTTCATGCAATGGTGGAGTTTTTAGTTTTGGATATTTGGAAAAGCATCTATTTGTGCAGACTGCTTATAGAAACAGTGAAGGACAGAAGTGCTGTTTACAAATGAAAACCACCACAGGGTCTTCAAAAGACCAAGCAAGTCATGAGAACCCCAGGGGCAGGCCAGCACACGCATGCAGGGTGCACACAGTAGTCCACCTGTTCACCTTCTAGGACTTCTCAGAGCTACCTCATCACACACACCACAGGAAAAGTTTGTGTTTTAGGTATTTGTTATCCTTTCTCCACCCAAACCATCCAAATACTTCTGCTAACTTAAAGAGAGCTTCTTTTCTGGTTTTGAGGGGTGGAGATCACATAATCAAATATAACTGCCTGAATTCCATAGGCAGAATCCCCCCAAAGCTATATTTCCACTAACTAGGAAACTTTGGAATCATTGTAGAACTTATCCAAACAACCTACCTACACATAAACCCACACCAAGGTTAGCCCTGGGGAAAGGCTTAGAAATGGCAAAGCAATTATGAAATACGTTTAGAAGCATACATTAATTCCTTTGTGGATCTGAATTGTCAGTTTTATTATTAATATTTATGTAGACTTTTCAATGATACTGGGTGATCTTATCTTTGAATACATTTGAATAGAACTTGAAAGTGAGCAGTGTGGCCTTTCTATTAAATATTCATCAAAACCACAGAAATGCTAAGAAGTTTGAGAAAATAAGGCAAATACTGATTACAACTATGTTACCTTTAAAGATACACAGTAACAATAAAAGGATCACAAGGGAAACATTGGAAGTTGACAAAAACTCAATATCCATGGAGGAGGTCAAGGCTTGGGTGGTGATGGGTGATGAAGTGGGAGCTTGCCATCAGAACCAAGTGACCCTCTGCATTTAGGTGAGTGCTTGGGCAGGGGAAGGACAGAGGGAAAACACCATTGGAGCTTTTTACAGGTCTGTTGCATTGTCTCTCTTTAGGAAGAACATGGTGCTGCACATGGGGGAAGGAATGAGATACCTGACCTAGTGTGCACTACAGGATACCTATCTTCCCAGCTTCTGAAAAGATTGGCTTTCCCTCTCTTTCATGCAATGGTGGAGTTTTTAGTTTTGGATATTTGGAAAAGCATCTATTTGTGCAGACTGCTTATAGAAACAGTGAAGGACAGAAGTGCTGTTTACAAATGAAAACCACCACAGGGTCTTCAAAAGACCAAGCAAGTCATGAGAACCCCAGGGGCAGGCCAGCACACGCATGCAGGGTGCACACAGTAGTCCACCTGTTCACCTTCTAGGACTTCTCAGAGCTACCTCATCACACACACCACAGGAAAAGTTTGTGTTTTAGGTATTTGTTATCCTTTCTCCACCCAAACCATCCAAATACTTCTGCTAACTTAAAGAGAGCTTCTTTTCTGGTTTTGAGGGGTGGAGATCACATAATCAAATATAACTGCCTGAATTCCATAGGCAGAATCCCCCCAAAGCTATATTTCCACTAACTAGGAAACTTTGGAATCATTGTAGAACTTATCCAAACAACCTACCTACACATAAACCCACACCAAGGTTAGCCCTGGGGAAAGGCTTAGAAATGGCAAAGCAATTATGAAATACGTTTAGAAGTAATCTTTTATGACATCTGCCGATTTAAACTACTGTAAAAAAAGTAGACATTTTCTAAATTCTGGATTCATGAAATTCAAAGAGCAAAGAAAATGAAACTGCCTGTGACTTGCTGAGAAAACTGAGAATGCCTATTTATACTGTTTCTTCTGATCACTATAACATTTAATAAATACCCTTTCAGATGTACTTCCTTGGCTATTCATTTTTATATATGTGCATGATGTCTAGACATGCAAGTAACAGGATACTCTGCATTGAATGCATAAGCTACTGACACCTCTGTTACAGCTGTCAAGGAGAGATAAAATAAGGCTGGGAACCCTCCAGAATTCTACAAGAGGCACATGAAAAAATTACTATGAATACTCATCATCATTTGCAAAGTGCTTTTTGGACTAGAAGATAGAAGTTTTATGCATGTGTGGGGCAGGTCTAAGAATTAAAAGTGCAGTTTTGAAAGCATAGAGCTAGGGACGAATGGGTGCCCTAGGGAAGAAGGCAGGGAGGAGGGAGGAGGGAGGGGTAGGGGGTGGGGAAGACAGAGGGAGAGAAAGAAAAGATTTAGAAACTGCATTTGCATCCTGCCTTTGAGCAACTCCTGGGGAAAGAACCTTCTGCGGGGTAGAAGCATCAGCTGGGTTATTTTAAACTTCAGGCAATAGAAAACCCATTGGAAAAGACCCTGATGATGGGAAAGACTGACAGCAGGAGAGGAAGGGGCAGCAGAGAATGAGATGGTTGGATGGCATCATCAACACAGTGGACAGGAGTTTGAACAAATTCTGGGAGTGAAGAACAGGGGAGCCTGGCATGCTATAGTTCATGGGATCACAAAGAGTCAGACACAATTTAGCAACTGAACAACAACTGAAAACCTGAACTCCAAGGGCTTAAACAACGGTTTTCTCAACTATCTCAAAAGTACTGCTTTTCTACCATCATTTAGCTTGTAGACTCAATTGTGTTACAAGATAAGAGTTTCTGCCCATTTCCCTGCAGGCACCTTCAGACTCCTGCTCTTCTGAATCACAGAGTTGTAACATTTCTGAGTCACAGGCTCTCCACAGGGCTTAGCCTTTGCTGAGGGCTTTGCTTCTGGGATGCCTGTTTTTTAATTCGTGAAAGGCATTTCCCCATCCCACCCCAAACTTCCTCTCCTTTCACAGGGAAGAACATCATCACATGTCCATCGCTTAACCCCTTACATACTTACATGAGGAATAGACCATTAGGATAGATCAGTCAAGGTCACGAATGACCTAGAATGGATCTGTGCAGTGGTCCAAAAGAGGACCCCTTAGGACCATGTGTCCTGGTGAGAAAGGGTAGGAGAACTGAATGCGGAAGACCTGATGGCTCTTAGGAAGGAGCCATGTTCAAGTTCTCTGAGACAGGAGGAAAGAATGGAAATAGAAAAAAGCTTCAAATATGAGAGGAGTAGGTTCTAAGGGGAAAGTTGTCTATAATGCTAATTGGTCTTTTTCTTTTCTTTTTTTTTTAGGAGGATAGGAATTAAGGTCTGAGAGCATTATAAGTGAGGGTGAAGTGAGCGCTTGAGAAGAATGGTAACCTGTGAAGTCCACCTCCTCTAACAGAAAGTTCACAAATATTAGGAATTTATTCCTGCTCTTTCAGTGGTTATGAAACACAGAGGAGGACTGTTCCTTGCCCTTCCTGCCCTATAACCTCTGCCTGCCTTTTGCCTGTTGATAGCTTTAGTTAAGGAATAAGTTTAATCAGAGAAGTGAAAAATGTTGAAACAAAGGAAAATAGTAAAAGAAGACTAAACAATGATAATGTAGTCATTAAGCATAGTCGGGGACCTTCATTTCCTTCTCAAAGGTTATAGAGGGTCTTCCCTCATTTTGCTCAGTTAGTAAAGAGTTTACCTGCAATACAGGAAATCTGGGTTCAGTTCCTGTGTCAGAAAAATCTCCTGGAGAAGGAAATGGCAACCCACTCCAGTATTCTTGCCTGGACAATCCCATGGACAGAAAAACCTGGTGGGCTACAGTCCGTGGGGTCCTGAAGAGTTGGACAAGTCTTAGCAACTAAACCACCAAACGGGCTATAGATAATATACTGAGCCATATCCTGTGAGCTGTCTTATAGATACCGAAACACCTGGTGGAAGCATTAACTATATGATAGCAAACACTGTACCCAGGACATGAGCTTCCACAATTGCAAGACCACAAACAAATGGAAACAAATGGACCCCATAACTGAAGATTAATTGTACCTAAAGCAATTAAGATGATGCTGATCAGACCATAGATAACCAATTTGAAGATGACAAATGATGACATCATGGTGACTATGCTGTTTCTGCATATAGGCCCCTCCCCACACTGTCTATAAAAGCTCTCACTCCTTGCTTGTTAGGTGTGAGGAGGCAGTCAGCCTTTGAACAGATGTCCACCACCCTACCCCCACCCTCAGTTGCCAGCATCTGAAATAAAGCAAACTTTTCTTTCCACCAACCTAGCCTATTGGTTTTTGAGCAGCAAGCAGCTGAATCCCACATATACCTTTCAGTAACACTTAATGAGTGGATTTCTATCTACTGCCACATCAGACTATTTTCTTGGTGGCTATCAAGTTCGAATTGTCTTTTCTCCTTGTTCTACATACTTTCTACATACATCTACATACATCTTTCTACATACATCACATACATCTACATACATCATTCTACATACTTTCATTATGAAGTCATGAACTTCTTGAAAAAGACAGTTCTTTCATTCCACTGGAGTCATCCATCTGACCAGAGCCACAGTATTAAGCTTATGTGGCTTAGGGAAGGGCTTATCCACTTCTAGAAACTGAGTGGTAATATCACAAAATTTCTGGTAACTACTTCATCTTAACTTTCTATAGCTAGTTCTTTAAGGTCATTGGTAAAGTAGGCCAACAA
The DNA here is from genome assembly GCA_022376925.1 of Tragulus kanchil. Lineage (NCBI taxonomy): Eukaryota > Metazoa > Chordata > Mammalia > Artiodactyla > Tragulidae > Tragulus > Tragulus kanchil. The sequence goes on along the minus strand of JAIOJX010000005.1, from coordinate 72,362,671 downwards.
TATGTCATAGGTAACTAGACCATTACCCTAGGTTGTTGAATCTTGAAGAGCTGTCTCACAATCAAAAGTTTTCACAGTGGCCCTTCTATTTATACATGATGCTAATGTATTGTATCACTGGACATATATTTTGGAATCTTTCTGAGAAGCCAGCAGAATCACAAAGAACAGAAATACTCTCTGCTTTAAATCCTGAGATGTGGAAAGTCTTAATAAACCACCAAACGGGCTATAGATAATATACTGAGCCATATCCTGTGAGCTGTCTTATAGATACCGAAACACCTGGTGGAAGCATTAACTATATGATAGCAAACACTGTACCCAGGACATGAGCTTCCACAATTGCAAGACCACAAACAAATGGAAACAAATGGACCCCATAACTGAAGATTAATTGTACCTAAAGCAATTAAGATGATGCTGATCAGACCATAGATAACCAATTTGAAGATGACAAATGATGACATCATGGTGACTATGCTGTTTCTGCATATAGGCCCCTCCCACACTGTCTATAAAAGCTCTCACTCCTTGCTTGTTAGGTGTGAGGAGGCAGTCAGCCTTTGAACAGATGTCCACCACCCTACCCCCACCCTCAGTTGCCAGCATCTGAAATAAAGCAAACTTTTCTTTCCACCAACCTAGCCTATTGGTTTTTGAGCAGCAAGCAGCTGAATCCCACATATACCTTTCAGTAACACTTAATGAGTGGATTTCTATCTACTGCCACATCAGACTATTTTCTTGGTGGCTATCAAGTTCGAATTGTCTTTTCTCCTTGTTCTACATACTTTCTACATACATCTACATACATCTTTCTACATACATCACATACATCTACATACATCATTCTACATACTTTCATTATGAAGTCATGAACTTCTTGAAAAAGACAGTTCTTTCATTCCACTGGAGTCATCCATCTGACCAGAGCCACAGTATTAAGCTTATGTGGCTTAGGGAAGGGCTTATCCACTTCTAGAAACTGAGTGGTAATATCACAAAATTTCTGGTAACTACTTCATCTTAACTTTCTATAGCTAGTTCTTTAAGGTCATTGGTAAAGTAGGCCAACAATATGTCATAGGTAACTAGACCATTACCCTAGGTTGTTGAATCTTGAAGAGCTGTCTCACAATCAAAAGTTTTCACAGTGGCCCTTCTATTTATACATGATGCTAATGTATTGTATCACTGGACATATATTTTGGAATCTTTCTGAGAAGCCAGCAGAATCACAAAGAACAGAAATACTCTCTGCTTTGCTCCCCACCCCCCACCAGCTCCAGGACCTTCATCAGATGTAATTGTATCATCTGCAAGTCCACTGGCTAAATCCATATTCTGACTGTGCATATTCCAAAAGTAGAGAGGAAGCAATGAAATTCGAATACAAGTGTCTGGCTCTTTCTTTTTTCATTGTTTTTCTGTTTCTTTTTCTTTGTTTCTTTCTCTCCCTCTTTGTTTCTTTCCTCCTCCATTTCTTCTTTCTTTCCTTTCCTCTTTATACCTCTCTCTTGTCCTTTCTCCCTTTCTTTCTCTCTTGATTTTGAAAATAGTTTATTTTCAAATATTACCATTACTGGATTTATTTTCTTAAAAACTGTTTATGCTCTCCCATAAAACTTCCTATTTTTTTCCTTAGCACAACATTTTACTTAGTCTAAGAGTCTTTCAGCAAGAACCATTCATTTGCTAAAAATATAAAAATTCAATTTCTTCTGGTAAGTTTGCAAGAAAAACTGATGTATGTGTGTGTGTGTGTGTGTGTGTGTGTGTGTGTGTGTGTGTGTGTGTGTATACAGCTACACACTAGTGAATTTCAATAAAAACTTTTCTATGGAATTGGTGGATGAGATTAAGACCTTAGTTGTGCTTTTGCAAGTTTAGCTCCAGGTGCATTTGTATTTTAATCCACCTGTCTTTGGTAGTTTGCTCTTTTTTCTCTCAACTTTAAACTGTATTCTGTTCCATGTAAAGGATACATTGTACAGTGAGACAATTTGATACACTGATATATTACAAAATGATTACCACCATAGTATTAGTTAACCACTCCACTATGTCACAGAATTACCATTACCTTTTGTGATGAAAATATTTACAATCTACTCTCTTAGAAGATTCAAATATATAATATAGTATTATTAACCATAATCACCATAATAGATTGGTGGTTACCAGTGGCTGAAGATGAGGCAAATGAGGAAATATTGGTCAAAGTCCAAAATTCCAGTTATAAAATGAATGAATTCTGGGGATCTTACAGCAGCTCTGGACTTTTCTTATAGCAGCTTGTACACTTAGGTATCTATTACATTTGTACAAAGAAAAAATATCCTATCTTTGGACTTGTCTTTAAACAAAAAAACAAATGTCTTAAGTTTACAAACTCTTAAGGTCCTCACAGATGTTGGGGAGCAGAGGATTTCAGTTTAGAGTTGTGGGCAGTCAGGAGGAAGAGTGACATACATGATGACAAGTGTTAGCAGCACGAGTGGGGACAAATGTGTGTGTTTCTGTAAGAAGTTTGCACACAAAGGAAAAGGATTGCATCCAGCACATTTCAAGGCTCTTTGTCTGCTTCTACATCCTGACCTTATACCACTCTAGTGACTGGAGTCTATGCCCTGGATCCACTGGAATGCTGTAGAAGTGTGCCACCATTAACTGCACGTTATGTACAGGCAATGATGTATTCCAAACGTGTAATTTAGGGAAGCCATGCACTTGTGTCAATGACATATTTTCAAAGCTGGAATAACATAGAATCTCTTCAATATTAAAAACCTACATTTTACTAATGTTAATCACATTCAGTTTTTGTATTATGCTATTTTGTAGCACAGTAAAATTTGAGGTTGTTCACTCCTTCCTTCCACAAGCCATTTTCAGATCTGCTTGAATATCTTCCTCAGCCTTCTCAGAAAGACCCCCTATGGGAGAAATATACCTCTTCCTATCCTCTTTAGTGTGTCATCAGTCCTCACATCTGAACTCCTTTCAGTGGATGTCCATTACTTATAAGTAATGTAGTAATACGTAAGTAAGTAATAAGTAAGTAGACAGCATTGCACCCTGTAATTCTTTCTTCCTGTTTTACCGGGATGAAAATCTGTTATTTCTCATTTTTGTTCTTACTTCCTCCCTGTACACATTTAACTTGTATAATTTCAGTCTTTATATCCACATTCAAGACCGGGTACATGTGTCTTTTTTTTTTTTTTCAGGAAAATTACAACTTTCACATTGACATTGGCCAGACCTTTGTCACATCCTTGTGCTTAACTGCTAGAGAGTCAGGGAATTCAGGTATTTTATTTGAGCATATTGCCACCCCCTAAAAAAAGTCATAATTCTCTATATGGATGCTTACAGCAGCTCTGGACTTTTCTTATAGCAGCTTGTACACTTAGGTATCTATTACATTTGTACAAAGAAAAAATATCCTATCTTTGGACTTGTCTTTAAACAAAAAAACAAATGTCTTAAGTTTACAAACTCTTAAGGTCCTCACAGATGTTGGGGAGCAGAGGATTTCAGTTTAGAGTTGTGGGCAGTCAGGAGGAAGAGTGACATACATGATGACAAGTGTTAGCAGCACGAGTGGGGACAAATGTGTGTGTTTCTGTAAGAAGTTTGCACACAAAGGAAAAGGATTGCATCCAGCACATTTCAAGGCTCTTTGTCTGCTTCTACATCCTGACCTTATACCACTCTAGTGACTGGAGTCTATGCCCTGGATCCACTGGAATGCTGTAGAAGTGTGCCACCATTAACTGCACGTTATGTACAGGCAATGATGTATTCCAAACGTGTAATTTAGGGAAGCCATGCACTTGTGTCAATGACATATTTTCAAAGCTGGAATAACATAGAATCTCTTCAATATTAAAAACCTACATTTTACTAATGTTAATCACATTCAGTTTTTGTATTATGCTATTTTGTAGCACAGTAAAATTTGAGGTTGTTCACTCCTTCCTTCCACAAGCCATTTTCAGATCTGCTTGAATATCTTCCTCAGCCTTCTCAGAAAGACCCCCTATGGGAGAAATATACCTCTTCCTATCCTCTTTAGTGTGTCATCAGTCCTCACATCTGAACTCCTTTCAGTGGATGTCCATTACTTATAAGTAATGTAGTAATACGTAAGTAAGTAATAAGTAAGTAGACAGCATTGCACCCTGTAATTCTTTCTTCCTGTTTTACCGGGATGAAAATCTGTTATTTCTCATTTTTGTTCTTACTTCCTCCCTGTACACATTTAACTTGTATAATTTCAGTCTTTATATCCACATTCAAGACCGGGTACATGTGTCTTTTTTTTTTTTTTTCAGGAAAATTACAACTTTCACATTGACATTGGCCAGACCTTTGTCACATCCTTGTGCTTAACTGCTAGAGAGTCAGGGAATTCAGGTATTTTATTTGAGCATATTGCCACCCCCTAAAAAAAGTCATAATTCTCTATATGGATGTTCATGAGACTGGATCCCCCTAAAAAAACAAATATCTGTATCAGCCAGGCCAAAGAGGAGCCTGGAATATAACAATGAATAAAATCACCAGTGGTCCCTTATGGAACTGCCTAATGAGAGATCATGGAAAGTACACTCCAGTGTCCATTACATGTGTAATGCATGTCCTCAAGAAGAAGCTAATCTCTAACTGTGCATGGTAGAGTGTATGACCTTGCCAAGTGTTTCCATCTATAGGACATAATTTAAGAGATGATATCTGAAAGGAGAATTCATTTGCTATATCTTAGAAGAGGAGGGAAAAGAGCATTTCATGTGAAGGGAACCTTACATAAAAGACCCTTTGGAAAGAAAGATGCATTTGAGAAATTCAGAGAAAGCTAGTGAGGGGAAAATAAGGGGATCTGGGTGTGTGGACATAGTTGGTTGATAAAGAGCTCAGAAATCATAATATGTCAGAATTCAGTTGGGCAGATACTTGGGAGATATCTTCAGAGCCTCGAATGTCTATATCTAGGTGCTCAGTGAATAAGACATAGCAATCACTCTTTATATTTATGTATTCATTTGGTTAAAAAAAAAGACAGATTTTAAAAAGACTAAATTACTTAACAAGGATTAATTTTACCATGTGATATGTCATTATTCCAATAACTCTTCCTCAAACTATACTCAATTCCTTAGGTCTAAGTAAAATAAAAAATGAGAGATATAGCGTTCCTCCTCTCTATTGACTGTCTGTTAAGGAACATTCAGAATGAGAACCAAATTTTTTAAAAATTACCTTGACATTCTTATAATATAAGGAAGGGGATGAATGGTCAATTCCTCCCCCGTTTTTGTCTGTCAAATTGATCTTCTCCTGGAGGCAAGGGGTTAAAGTACTAATGTAGGAGAAAATGATTGCCTCCTTGAATCTGGATATTGTCTCTGTGAATTAGATGTCAGAATGGTAAAATCTGTTCCAAAAGACATTGGCCAGACCTTTGTCACATCCTTGTGCTTAACTGCTAGAGAGTCAGGGCAGGTATTTTATTTGAGCATATTGCCACCCCCTAAAAAAAGTCATAATTCTCTATATGGATGTTCATGAGACTGGATCCCCCTAAAAAAACAAATATCTGTATCAGCCAGGCCAAAGAGGAGCCTGGAATATAACAATGAATAAAATCACCAGTGGTCCCTTATGGAACTGCCTAATGAGAGATCATGGAAAGTACACTCCAGTGTCCATTACATGTGTAATGCATGTCCTCAAGAAGAAGCTAATCTCTAACTGTGCATGGTAGAGTGTATGACCTTGCCAAGTGTTTCCATCTATAGGACATAATTTAAGAGATGATATCTGAAAGGAGAATTCATTTGCTATATCTTAGAAGAGGAGGGAAAAGAGCATTTCATGTGAAGGGAACCTTACATAAAAGACCCTTTGGAAAGAAAGATGCATTTGAGAAATTCAGAGAAAGCTAGTGAGGGGAAAATAAGGGGATCTGGGTGTGTGGACATAGTTGGTTGATAAAGAGCTCAGAAATCATAATATGTCAGAATTCAGTTGGGCAGATACTTGGGAGATATCTTCAGAGCCTCGAATGTCTATATCTAGGTGCTCAGTGAATAAGACATAGCAATCACTCTTTATATTTATGTATTCATTTGGTTAAAAAAAAAGACAGATTTTAAAAAGACTAAATTACTTAACAAGGATTAATTTTACCATGTGATATGTCATTATTCCAATAACTCTTCCTCAAACTATACTCAATTCCTTAGGTCTAAGTAAAATAAAAAATGAGAGATATAGCGTTCCTCCTCTCTATTGACTGTCTGTTAAGGAACATTCAGAATGAGAACCAAATTTTTTAAAAATTACCTTGACATTCTTATAATATAAGGAAGGGGATGAATGGTCAATTCCTCCCCCGTTTTTGTCTGTCAAATTGATCTTCTCCTGGAGGCAAGGGGTTAAAGTACTAATGTAGGAGAAAATGATTGCCTCCTTGAATCTGGATATTGTCTCTGTGAATTAGATGTCAGAATGGTAAAATCTGTTCCAAAAGACAAATAGGGTATTGTAACAATATACAGGACCTTCCCAGGTGGCAATAGTGCCCTGCCTGCCTGCAGGGCAGGAGACGCATAAGAGATGTGGGCTCAGTCTTTGGGATTGAAAGATCCTCTGGAGAAGGGGGTGACTACTCACTCCAGTATTCTTATCTGGAGAAACCAATGGACAGAAGAGCCTGGTGGGCTACAGCCCATAGGATCACAGAGTCAGACATGACTGAAGTGACTTAACAAGACTCACAAACAATTGAGAGATGTGTCATGAAGGTTAAATGGTGAAAAATCAACATGATTTTGTTATTGCCCTGTTTTTCACTGGATGATAAACTAAATACAGAAGAACCTGAAAGATGATTCTTAGAGAACAGTAAAGAAAAAAATAATATTAGCTTATATTTAGCATTTATTTGACTTGAGGAATGTTTACTATACTTGAGGAATGTTTAGTAGACTTAGCATTGTGTAGGGTTCAACCTAGGAGATTGTTTAAGAATGGTTGGATCATTTGACTCAAAGTGAATTTATGATCTACATAGCCTTAAGTTAAAGTTCTGTGCCTTGGTTTCTAGAAACATTATGTAGGGAAATAAAATACATCTTTCAATTTCTCTATGACCCTCAAAGCACCTAAAAAAGTGTCCACAAACTGCTGTTGTGAAGCTTTTTATTTATATGATGTTATTTTTTGTCAATATGTAGGCCTTTTAAAGGAATACTGGTCTTATTCTGACAATAACCTGTATTAGAGGTTTCCAAATCTACAGTTCTTTGTAAAAATCATTTCAAGGTGAACCAATAGCAAGTGCTGAGAATGGAATTAATAAGAGTTTTATTGATTCAAGATGCTTTGCTCCAGCTGTCAGACACAGACCAGAGTCCTTTGCTATTCTTCACTCTGAATTCATAAAGAATAGCATCCCCATAGGACAATTTTAATTGGAAGCATATTTCCCCCCATAAGGCAAACTCCAGGTCACAACAGGTAACCTGAAAGATTGTTCCACCATATGTTATCCCCAGAAAATATAGTCCCCCAAATATCATGATACACAAGGGGCAAAGATTACATAAGTCTTAAGATAAACTTCCCATCAAGTCAGTTTACCATAAACTGAATGGTTAGGTTACAAATGAAGGCAAGATGCAATTTTAACTCTGGTATACATTAGGAAAATGAAAATTATGTTATCCACCTGTTTGAGTGCCTGTTTCTTTTATGCTAAGCATAATGTATGGTTATATATTCTGGAAACCAGAAAATGTAAAGTTTTTTTTTATTATAGTAAAGTTACATTTATAGTTCTATTTGTTTTCCTAGACTTTAAGTCTATTAGTAACATAATTTTAGTTCTCATAAGTGGAAGAAACTAACAAAATAAGTGGAAGAAACTTTAACATAAGATGTTTTTCTACATTAATGTCTACTTACAAGTACATGTGAAGTCATTTTTAAATGTTGATGTGTAATCTATTAAGTACTAGATAAAATTCTTTTTAAATTTCATGAGAAAATGTGTTTAAATTTTTAGCCTTCAAAAATAGTCAGCAACAAGATATGTTTTTATTTCTGATAAAACTTATTTCCAAATAACTCCTATATAATAGCCTGGGCATGAATAGTTATCATCAGTGCTCTAAGCCCTACTTTCTATCATACAGTATGAATTAATCATAACAGATATAGTCATTAACTTATGCTTACCAGAGGGGAAGGCATAATTGGGGAGTCTGGAATGGACATGGTGTATACACCATGCTATATTTAAGATGGATAACCAAGAAGGTCCTACAGTATGAAAAAGGGAATGCTGTTCAAAGTCATGTGGCAGCCTGGATGGGAGGGGAGTTGGGAGGAGAATGGATACATGTATATTTATGGCTGAGTCCCTTTGCTGTCTATCTGAAAATATCACAGCATTGGTAATCAGCTATACTCCAAAATAAAATAAAAAGTTAAAAAAAAAGAAATAGTGTAGAGTTACAGTGGGAAAACAAGAGCAACTTTGTATGCAAAAATAAATCGCTTCCAGAAAGGCGTAAGGTGGGAAACTCCAGGTCACAACAGGTAACCTGAAAGATTGTTCCACCATATGTTATCCCCAGAAAATATAGTCCCCCAAATATCATGATACACAAGGGGCAAAGATTACATAAGTCTTAAGATAAACTTCCCATCAAGTCAGTTTACCATAAACTGAATGGTTAGGTTACAAATGAAGGCAAGATGCAATTTTAACTCTGGTATACATTAGGAAAATGAAAATTATGTTATCCACCTGTTTGAGTGCCTGTTTCTTTTATGCTAAGCATAATGTATGGTTATATATTCTGGAAACCAGAAAATGTAAAGTTTTTTTTTATTATAGTAAAGTTACATTTATAGTTCTATTTGTTTTCCTAGACTTTAAGTCTATTAGTAACATAATTTTAGTTCTCATAAGTGGAAGAAACTAACAAAATAAGTGGAAGAAACTTTAACATAAGATGTTTTTCTACATTAATGTCTACTTACAAGTACATGTGAAGTCATTTTTAAATGTTGATGTGTAATCTATTAAGTACTAGATAAAATTCTTTTTAAATTTCATGAGAAAATGTGTTTAAATTTTTAGCCTTCAAAAATAGTCAGCAACAAGATATGTTTTTATTTCTGATAAAACTTATTTCCAAATAACTCCTATATAATAGCCTGGGCATGAATAGTTATCATCAGTGCTCTAAGCCCTACTTTCTATCATACAGTATGAATTAATCATAACAGATATAGTCATTAACTTATGCTTACCAGAGGGGAAGGCATAATTGGGGAGTCTGGAATGGACATGGTGTATACACCATGCTATATTTAAGATGGATAACCAAGAAGGTCCTACAGTATGAAAAAGGGAATGCTGTTCAAAGTCATGTGGCAGCCTGGATGGGAGGGGAGTTGGGAGGAGAATGGATACATGTATATTTATGGCTGAGTCCCTTTGCTGTCTATCTGAAAATATCACAGCATTGGTAATCAGCTATACTCCAAAATAAAATAAAAAGTTAAAAAAAAAGAAATAGTGTAGAGTTACAGTGGGAAAACAAGAGCAACTTTGTATGCAAAAATAAATCGCTTCCAGAAAGGCGTAAGGCTTATTCAACAAACCAAGAACAGTTGTAAGGTGGGAAAGCCCAGTAGTTAGTTGTTGGTTTATTAAATTCATGACTTAATCTATTTATCATAGCTCCAGGTTCTATTTCCATACGTGATAGATGGCATCTCAAAAAATGCAAAAACAATGAATAGGCTTCATCTTGATTCTTCCTTTGATTCTCACACATATAACTTATCTACAGGTCCTTAATGTTTATATTTTGAGAATCTGGTTGGACCTCTTTCACTTATCCCATTTTACCCTCATTTTATTGGTTTTCTGAACGTCTACTCCAGAGCCCCCTCCAGGTTGCAGGTTACTTAACTACAAATGACAGAGACCCATTAGCTCATGTGCAACTACTTTGGCCCATTGGTTGTCGGTTCCTCAAACAAATTTGGAGGAAAATGCACTACTATTAAATTGGATTTTCTTAACATTGGGATGGTAATATGGAACATTCAACTCCTTTCAAGCTTTTCATTTTTGAATATTTTCCCCCTCCTTGTCTCAGAGAGGGTATGAAACCATATGCAGTACAACAAACAGAGATAGAGGCTAATTTAGAGGCAGAAATATCCAGTTCCATTCCCAGCACAGCCTTTTAGCCACTGTAAAAACATCAGTACATTTCTTCATCTCTCTAAATTCATCACTGATCATCTGTAAGTATAAATACCTAGTGTATGCCAAACAGAACTCTGATAAATATTAAATGTGTGTTTTACTTGATTAAATGCTGCCTATTTTGATAGATGGTATTGTCACCCCCAAATATTCTTTGGGCCTCTCTGGAGGAAGATTGTACTTCCTGGACTCAATGATTCAGACAGCCTTATGACTTGCTTTGGCCAATGAAATGTAAGCAGAAATGATGTATGTTATCCGGAAAAGCAACATGTACTTTGAAAAACCTTGGTAATAGTCCAGAGAAAAGCTGCTTTATTGAATTCCTGGGGAGGACCTGGATGGGAGGGGAGTTGGGAGGAGAATGGATACATGTATATTTATGGCTGAGTCCCTTTGCTGTCTATCTGAAAATATCACAGCATTGGTAATCAGCTATACTCCAAAATAAAATAAAAAGTTAAAAAAAAAGAAATAGTGTAGAGTTACAGTGGGAAAACAAGAGCAACTTTGTATGCAAAAATAAATCGCTTCCAGAAAGGCGTAAGGCTTATTCAACAAACCAAGAACAGTTGTAAGGTGGGAAAGCCCAGTAGTTAGTTGTTGGTTTATTAAATTCATGACTTAATCTATTTATCATAGCTCCAGGTTCTATTTCCATACGTGATAGATGGCATCTCAAAAAATGCAAAAACAATGAATAGGCTTCATCTTGATTCTTCCTTTGATTCTCACACATATAACTTATCTACAGGTCCTTAATGTTTATATTTTGAGAATCTGGTTGGACCTCTTTCACTTATCCCATTTTACCCCTCATTTTATTGGTTTTCTGAACGTCTACTCCAGAGCCCCCTCCAGGTTGCAGGTTACTTAACTACAAATGACAGAGACCCATTAGCTCATGTGCAACTACTTTGGCCCATTGGTTGTCGGTTCCTCAAACAAATTTGGAGGAAAATGCACTACTATTAAATTGGATTTTCTTAACATTGGGATGGTAATATGGAACATTCAACTCCTTTCAAGCTTTTCATTTTTGAATATTTTCCCCCTCCTTGTCTCAGAGAGGGTATGAAACCATATGCAGTACAACAAACAGAGATAGAGGCTAATTTAGAGGCAGAAATATCCAGTTCCATTCCCAGCACAGCCTTTTAGCCACTGTAAAAACATCAGTACATTTCTTCATCTCTCTAAATTCATCACTGATCATCTGTAAGTATAAATACCTAGTGTATGCCAAACAGAACTCTGATAAATATTAAATGTGTGTTTTACTTGATTAAATGCTGCCTATTTTGATAGATGGTATTGTCACCCCCAAATATTCTTTGGGCCTCTCTGGAGGAAGATTGTACTTCCTGGACTCAATGATTCAGACAGCCTTATGACTTGCTTTGGCCAATGAAATGTAAGCAGAAATGATGTATGTTATCCTAGATGGAAGTTTTAAGATGCAACATGTACTTTGACATCATCTTTAATTTACCCTTGGTAATAGTCCAGAGAAAAGCTGCTTTATTAGCCTGAACCTCTCCTTGAACACAACAGAGCAAATTCAGAACTTCCTGATTGCTCATATTAATAAGCTTGTATTGTGAGCAAGAAATAAACATTTGTTATTATAATTCACTAACATTTCATGATTGCTCGTTACTGTAGGATAAACCAGCATATCTTGTTTGCTATACTTTTTACTAGGAGTATTATTACAAATAAGGTAGATAATGAGGAAAATTAAAATGAATACTAGAAAATAAATATAACATAAGAGTCTGTATGATCTCTGTATGGTTTGTACAAAGGGATACTTTCTAAAGGTTAGATGCAAATGAAACATTGAGTTTTCCAGCAGCTGTATCATAAAGGCAGATATATTTAGATTCAGTGTGTATTATATAAAACACATCAGTTCCTAAGAAGTAATCAGACACGTTCTAGTTCAGGTATCTCAACTACACCTCATGGACTTTAGCAAAAAGGATTACATTTGAACAAAAAGTTAAATCCAGTGTGGGGAAAGTGTTTGATTTAGGCTTTTCTCTGATTGACTTTTGATGAAGATAATTACAATGATCTACAAAGCTACAGTGAAGCAACTACAACCTCCAGTGCCCTAATCTGAATACATCTATAAGCATTGCCTCACAGGTGGTTTTATATCCAGGGTTCTTCCCACTTAATAGGGTTTGCCAAAGAAAGGAGATAATTCAGAAAATGGAAAGTGAGGGAAACAGGGCCAATTTGTCAAATCCCAGCACAGCCTTTTAGCCACTGTAAAAACATCAGTACATTTCTTCATCTCTCTAAATTCATCACTGATCATCTGTAAGTATAAATACCTAGTGTATGCCAAACAGAACTCTGATAAATATTAAATGTGTGTTTTACTTGATTAAATGCTGCCTATTTTGATAGATGGTATTGTCACCCCCAAATATTCTTTGGGCCTCTCTGGAGGAAGATTGTACTTCCTGGACTCAATGATTCAGACAGCCTTATGACTTGCTTTGGCCAATGAAATGTAAGCAGAAATGATGTATGTTATCCTAGATGGAAGTTTTAAGATGCAACATGTACTTTGACATCATCTTTAATTTACCCTTGGTAATAGTCCAGAGAAAAGCTGCTTTATTAGCCTGAACCTCTCCTTGAACACAACAGAGCAAATTCAGAACTTCCTGATTGCTCATATTAATAAGCTTGTATTGTGAGCAAGAAATAAACATTTGTTATTATAATTCACTAACATTTCATGATTGCTCGTTACTGTAGGATAAACCAGCATATCTTGTTTGCTATACTTTTTACTAGGAGTATTATTACAAATAAGGTAGATAATGAGGAAAATTAAAATGAATACTAGAAAATAAATATAACATAAGAGTCTGTATGATCTCTGTATGGTTTGTACAAAGGGATACTTTCTAAAGGTTAGATGCAAATGAAACATTGAGTTTTCCAGCAGCTGTATCATAAAGGCAGATATATTTAGATTCAGTGTGTATTATATAAAACACATCAGTTCCTAAGAAGTAATCAGACACGTTCTAGTTCAGGTATCTCAACTACACCTCATGGACTTTAGCAAAAAGGATTACATTTGAACAAAAAGTTAAATCCAGTGTGGGGAAAGTGTTTGATTTAGGCTTTTCTCTGATTGACTTTTGATGAAGATAATTACAATGATCTACAAAGCTACAGTGAAGCAACTACAACCTCCAGTGCCCTAATCTGAATACATCTATAAGCATTGCCTCACAGGTGGTTTTATATCCAGGGTTCTTCCCACTTAATAGGTGCTCTCTGGTCTCTGCCTGCCAAAGAAAGGAGATAATTCAGAAAATGGAAAGTGAGGGAAACAGGGCCAATTTGTCAAATCCTCTGGCACTTGTTCTGTTTTTTTCGCCCTTTTTTCTTCTCATTTCCTTTCATCACTTCATTTCTTTTCCTCTCATTTCCCTTGTCCTTATTTCCTCTTTAATAACTAGTTTTCAGTTGAACCATTGTATGCCTGTAATAGCAACAGGGTGGAATATCTTAAGTCATCACACTTTTTTTTTTTTTTTTTTCACTTTCCTTGAATCATGATTCTCTACAGCTCCACAGCCAGTGAAGCAACAAATATCCATTACTCCTGAAAAAGACTGGGTAGAGCCTTAGAACAAAGGACTCATTGTTCAATCGGAGCTTAAAATCTAGCCTTTTCAAGCACTTAAAGGAACAACAGCATTCAAAGCCAGGCTTTGTGAAGAGAACAGTGTTTTCTTAAAGTTAAAAATTTCTGGTAAACTTAAGTCATAAAGTTGCACTAAAAGTTATAGTGAAAAAAAGGAGGGTATGGGGAAAGAAAAATCCTCTTTAGATAGTGACCTTGGAGAGATAGAGGGAAGAAAAAAATGTGGAGACAAGAGTTTCAGTTTCGGCATCTCATCCCGTCTCCTTCTTGACCACTTCTCTCCACTAACCATACCACATCACCTATAATGGATCTCACCGAAGGCTTGAAAACAGAGCAAAAATGAGGAAGAGTGCTTACACCCATACAAGTTTTGGGGGAAATTCCAGTAGAAGAGGCCTCACTTATTTCCCATCAGCGAAGCTGTGCATTAGTTATATTACCAAAATATTTCAGGCCTTGGAACTCCAGCTGTATGGGAGCTATGACTAAAGGAGAGATCTGAAGTTAACTTCAACACGACGGTGCATAATACAGCCACGTGCAAAGATAGTGACTGACCCTTTTGCTCTCCAGAGGAACACAAGAGTGCAGGGTCACTCACTAGGTAGCTGGATGAGGTCCAGCTTTAGAGGAAGAAAGCCACCACAAGGAAGTCTCCAAAACTGGAAGCCATGACAAGGAACCAAAGCAGTAGTGTGGAGCAGTCATCCTCAGCAGACTCTGCTTCAACGGGACCACAGACCAGACAGAACAGTCACTCACAGCAGAGACCAGCAAAGATACAGAAGGTAGCACACACACATCTCATTTCTTTTCCATTCAAAAATTTACCCTTTTGGGGGAATTCCCTGGTGGTCCAGTGGGTAAGGACACCGTGTTGCAGTGCAAGGGGCGCCGGTTCCATCCCTGTAACTGGTTTTCAGTTGAACCATTGTATGCCTGTAATAGCAACAGGGTGGAATATCTTAAGTCATCACACTTTTTTTTTTTTTTTTTTCACTTTCCTTGAATCATGATTCTCTACAGCTCCACAGCCAGTGAAGCAACAAATATCCATTACTCCTGAAAAAGACTGGGTAGAGCCTTAGAACAAAGGACTCATTGTTCAATCGGAGCTTAAAATCTAGCCTTTTCAAGCACTTAAAGGAACAACAGCATTCAAAGCCAGGCTTTGTGAAGAGAACAGTGTTTTCTTAAAGTTAAAATTTCTGGTAAACTTAAGTCATAAAGTTGCACTAAAAGTTATAGTGAAAAAAAGGAGGGTATGGGGAAAGAAAAATCCTCTTTAGATAGTGACCTTGGAGAGATAGAGGGAAGAAAAAAATGTGGAGACAAGAGTTTCAGTTTCGGCATCTCATCCCGTCTCCTTCTTGACCACTTCTCCCACTAACCATACCACATCACCTATAATGGATCTCACCGAAGGCTTGAAAACAGAGCAAAAATGAGGAAGAGTGCTTACACCCATACAAGTTTTGGGGGAAATTCCAGTAGAAGAGGCCTCACTTATTTCCCATCAGCGAAGCTGTGCATTAGTTATATTACCAAAATATTTCAGGCCTTGGAACTCCAGCTGTATGGGAGCTATGACTAAAGGAGAGATCTGAAGTTAACTTCAACACGACGGTGCATAATACAGCCACGTGCAAAGATAGTGACTGACCCTTTTGCTCTCCAGAGGAACACAAGAGTGCAGGGTCACTCACTAGGTAGCTGGATGAGGTCCAGCTTTAGAGGAAGAAAGCCACCACAAGGAAGTCTCCAAAACTGGAAGCCATGACAAGGAACCAAAGCAGTAGTGTGGAGCAGTCATCCTCAGCAGACTCTGCTTCAACGGGACCACAGACCAGACAGAACAGTCACTCACAGCAGAGACCAGCAAAGATACAGAAGGTAGCACACACACATCTCATTTCTTTTCCATTCAAAAATTTACCCTTTTGGGGGAATTCCCTGGTGGTCCAGTGGGTAAGGACACCGTGTTGCAGTGCAAGGGGCGCCGGTTCCATCCCTGGCCTGGGAAGATCCCACGTGCCGTGGAGCGGCTGGACCCATGTGTCCAATTACCGAGCCGGAGCTCTGAGGCGCATGCACCCAGAGCCGGTGCTCTGCAAGGACAGACGCCACCGCGATGGGAGGCCCACAGGAGCTAAAGAACAAAGACGGATGAAAATAGAGAAATGAAAGACCAATAGAAGTGGCCCACTCATCCCCCTCCCTCTCCACCCCACCTCCCAAAAGATAAATAAATAAAATAAATATTAAAAAAAGAAAAGATGACATTTGTGAGAGCAAAAGCTTTTTTTTAAAAAAAATTTACCCTTTTGGGAAAGAATAGGAGAGAGATCCTCCAATTGGCACGTCAGACTTAAAATATCTGATTTGTTTTCCAAAAGGACTGAGTTCATCTGAATAAGCATTTTGGTTACCTTTCTTGGAAACTTTAAGGTATGTTTCCCATCCTGGGAGAGAATAGAAGCTACTGAAAGCAGACCATGAATGAATAAATATAAATATCCGTTACCATTGCATGCATGTTATAATATGTTATAAGACAACAGTATAATATATGAATCCTTTTCTGTATTGTAAGTTGCCTTGATTACTCAGTACTGCTTCATATGCTCCTATGTGAGGTCAGTTACCAATTAAATGATTAGAACTGCACTATGTGGAGAGAGTCTTAATAACAAAGATTATCTGCAAGTAACATACTCAGAGCAACAGAGGATGAAAGTATGGCCTTATTCAATGATATCTTTACGGAAAGAGGGACTATTTGTACCCTTCAACCCCCACAGTATTTACTTTTTAACTTTTACTCTTTGTGCACCTTTTGCTCTCAGTCAGTCCAGGAAGATGAATAAGCTAAAATAACTTCTCCAAGTGTTGCATGTCTAATCATGAATTACATGCATTACATCAGACATCCACACTAACAGTGCTCCCACACCTTAATGCTTAGCCCATAGATTTGGTAGACCCATGACCAACTTCTGCCTATTTTTACTGAATTTCTGAATATTCATATAAAATATAAATTATTTGTTAAAAATGCTATCTTCTTTCCTACTGAATGATCAAAGACTTAAACATGTAGAATCTATTTTTGGGATGTGATTGGAAATCAAAATTAATTATGTTTTCCCTAGCATTACTGAGATTGAGATATAGTTCATAGAAACCAATGTGTAAATCTAAGAAGTATAACTGATGATTTGGTACTATGATAAATTGAGAAATGATTGCCACACTAAGGTTAGTTAGCACCTTCATATTCTTACATAATTATCATTTCTCTTCATCTGCTCTCCTAACAACTTTCAAGTATAAGATATGACATTCTTCCAATGGAGGATTCAGGTTGGTGTGTGGCAGTAAACAATAAAACTGTAACAATAATAATAAAATAAAATAATAACCACCATAATAAACACCACAACAAAAAGATACGGCATTGTTAACTACAGCAACCATGCTGTACATTACATGCCCAGAACATATTAACCTTATAACTAGCAATTTGTCCCTTTGACCAACATCTATTCATTTTCTCCAGACACTAGCCCCTGGCAACCACCACGCTACTCTCTGAGTTCCGCTTATTGCAGATTTCGCATATCCATGAGATCATACAGAGTCTAACATATTTCAGTTAACATAATGTCTTCAAGTTCCATCCATGCCATTGTAAATGACAAGATTTTCCTTTTCTTATGGCTTAGTTATAGTCCTCTATGTGTGTGTGTGTGTGTGTGTGTATTCTCTTTATCCATTCATCCATTTATGAAACACTAGAGTTGTTTCCATATCTTGGCAATGGCGAGTAATGCTATAATGAACATGGGAGTGCAGACATATCTTCAAGATCCTGAGTTCATATTCTTTGTGTATATACCCAGAGGTGGAATTTCTGGATCATGTGACAGGTCTATATTTAATTTTTTTTGAGGAACCTCCATACTGTTTGCCATAGTGGCTCAATTTACATTACCGTCAACAGTGCATGAGGATTCCTGTTTCTTCACATTCTCTCCAACACTCATCTCTTGTCTTTTTGATGATGGCCGTTCTAATAGGTGTGACAGGATATCAGTTTATGATATGCGGGATGTACCTATTTTACTTTATAAGTTATTTACCTGAAGTACATCTGTTCAAGAGAATGAAATGTGAAATGACTACAAGAATGCATCTAAATGTTCTTATGGGCAATCCCCTTTTCTTAGCCCTTTCACAGGATTCTGCTGCTAATTGATTTCTCCTCTCTAAGTTTGTTTACCTTCTATCAATTATAAACTTAAAAAAATAGAGGAAAAAAGATGACAGAAGAGGAGTAAGAAAACATGGAAAAGGATTAATACTTGTGATGAAATAAATTTATAGTATTTTTAAGAGAACCAGATGAATGTGCAAAATGATGTTTCCTTTTCTTTATTATTTAGTTGTATGCTTGAAGTAAAAACTAGCATCAAGCGCAGAATATACCTTGTAATTTGTACAATGAACAATCCTCATAAATTTCAGTACTTCCACCAACAATGCTGAATTCTGCTTATTCTTCTTTTTCTCACTTACTTTTTCTATGTGTCCCCACCCCCATTCTATCAAGTCACTTCAGTTGTGCCCAACTCTTTGCAACCCAATGTCTGCATCCTGCCAGGTTCCTTAGTCCACGGGATTCTTCAGGCAAGAATATTGGAGTGGATTTGCCAAGCTCTTGTCCAGGGGATCTTCTCAACTCAGGAATTGAACCTGCATCTCTTTATGGCTCCTGCATTGGCAGGCAGGCACTTTACCACTAGTGCCATCTATCAAGGTCCAATACAAACATGGGAATGCCAGATAATCTTTACATTTCCATCAACCATTTTGCTTTTTTTTTTTTTATAACACACATATTTTTAATTGCTGTTTTCACAGGTTTTGCTCCACAACAAGGAAATATCTTAACACATAACCAACCAACCACTCTGAATGCATGATGCCACGAATTCAAATTTCCTACTAAAGCTGAACATCACTTATCCCTTTTATATTCCATGAAATGCAACTTAGTCTCTAAGGGAAAACATGGAAAGGGAACTAATCCATAGTGTCTTTTGAAGGATTCCTGTTTCTTCACATTCTCTCCAACACTCATCTCTTGTCTTTTTGATGATGGCCGTTCTAATAGGTGTGACAGGATATCAGTTTATGATATGCGGGATGTACCTATTTTACTTTATAAGTTATTTACCTGAAGTACATCTGTTCAAGAGAATGAAATGTGAAATGACTACAAGAATGCATCTAAATGTTCTTATGGGCAATCCCCTTTTCTTAGCCCTTTCACAGGATTCTGCTGCTAATTGATTTCTCCTCTCTAAGTTTGTTTACCTTCTATCAATTATAAACTTAAAAAAATAGAGGAAAAAAGATGACAGAAGAGGAGTAAGAAAACATGGAAAAGGATTAATACTTGTGATGAAATAAATTTATAGTATTTTTAAGAGAACCAGATGAATGTGCAAAATGATGTTTCCTTTTCTTTATTATTTAGTTGTATGCTTGAAGTAAAAACTAGCATCAAGCGCAGAATATACCTTGTAATTTGTACAATGAACAATCCTCATAAATTTCAGTACTTCCACCAACAATGCTGAATTCTGCTTATTCTTCTTTTTCTCACTTACTTTTTCTATGTGTCCCCACCCCCATTCTATCAAGTCACTTCAGTTGTGCCCAACTCTTTGCAACCCAATGTCTGCATCCTGCCAGGTTCCTTAGTCCACGGGATTCTTCAGGCAAGAATATTGGAGTGGATTTGCCAAGCTCTTGTCCAGGGGATCTTCTCAACTCAGGAATTGAACCTGCATCTCTTTATGGCTCCTGCATTGGCAGGCAGGCACTTTACCACTAGTGCCATCTATCAAGGTCCAATACAAACATGGGAATGCCAGATAATCTTTACATTTCCATCAACCATTTTGCTTTTTTTTTTTTTTATAACACACATATTTTTAATTGCTGTTTTCACAGGTTTTGCTCCACAACAAGGAAATATCTTAACACATAACCAACCAACCACTCTGAATGCATGATGCCACGAATTCAAATTTCCTACTAAAGCTGAACATCACTTATCCCTTTTATATTCCACAGGATGAAAATGCAAACATTAGTCTCTAAGGCTTATAAAGCATGGAAGGGCAACCTCCCAACAGGAAAAATGTCTAAATACAGCAATTTAAAAAATAAACACAAACATAGGAACCTTAAGATAAAAGAAATGGATAATTCCAGAATATTTTATGTAAAATGTTAAAAAAAAAATCAATTTTTTTAAAAAAATCCCAACAGAAGTTGAAGCCAGAAGGAGGATACTTCTCAGTATCTTGCATACTGCTCTTGTTTTTATCAACCCATCCTTTCTTGAGGGGGAGCTGGAGGATGGCTGGGACAGCCCTGAAAAGTTGACTGGATAAAAACAGACACGGGCACCATATGACAAGAGGGACAAGAGAGGGATAAAGCCTTCTGACCAGGAGGTGAAGCACGGGATTACCATCTTCCACATAACATGAATTTTACACGGTCTTTGTGCTTTTACTTACTTCAGGGCTCAGGACTGCAGTGCTGTCACTTGGAACATCGTCTTCATATCCTTTATTATGAAAACTTTCTACTTCATGACCTGTGCTTCCTTCACTCGGACACTTGTTATATGAGCATCGTGGACTGTTGCTGCAGTGGGAAAATTCACATTTACTGTCCCCAATTTCTGAGGGTGTACATGAGAGGTGGGGAGAACCACTGTCATCCTGATATGGTGGAGGCTGCAATTCATCCAGTGGGGGTGTTCTTCTCATTCTCTGAATGCAGTTACCTCATGAATGAGAACATGTAGAATGTCTAAAGTTACCTGCTGCCTTGTAAAAAAAATCACTTCATCTGCTGATGCTTCGCTACTGTATCCATCATACTCCGCAGACAGAGGGCTATATTTCTGTCTGGTTTCCCAAGTATAGCTCTTTTGTCTAGCGTCGGCCAGCGGCGGTCTGGAGTTGTGTGCTCTGGATAAGGCCTCATGGTACTTGCCCACTGCTTCGTCTTCACTTTCCGAGGATGAGCCACGCTCATCTTTTGTCCATATAGGAATTGTACATTTTATCTTGTGAATTCTTCCTTGTACTGTATCCTGAACCAAGATCTGGAAACCCGCCAACATTTTCAAAACAGAACTTCTTATTAATATAGAGAAAAAGCAGCAGCATCAAGACAATAAACACCCCGACAGCTGACAAAAATCCAACGGCCTCTGGAGAGACTTTTCTAATACAGATGAGCTCATGTACTCCACAGGTTCTTTCTCCACCTTCAATCGCCATGATGTGCTGGCCCTGGGCTGCACCAAGCCCGGGGCGGGGGCGGCGGGTCGGCGCGCGGGCGCGGGCCTCCGGCTAGAGGCGCGGATCCGGGCCGGCCCCGCCGTCGCCGGGCTGCGCGGCCCGCAGGGGAGACACGCGCCGGCCGGGCCCATTTTGCTTTTCCAAATACTTCAGAACTGATCTTCAAGGAGAGGAAGATCTCTACTCTTGAGATATTAGGGGCACTAACAAATTATGTTTTCCTATTACAAATTCTAAAATTCTACTGTTTTAGTCCAATGACTTATCATTTGCAGGCTAATTTTGATGACATGATCTTTAAAGAATAGACATATCTGTAGCTCGCTCCTAACAAACACCTTCTATTTTTGAATTTCCTTTCGGTAGAAATTTTGTTTTCCAGTGTTTTCATTTATCCAATGATCCTTGTTATATGAGCATCGTGGACTGTTGCTGCAGTGGGAAAATTCACATTTACTGTCCCCAATTTCTGAGGGTGTACATGAGAGGTGGGAGAACCACTGTCATCCTGATATGGTGGAGGCTGCAATTCATCCAGTGGGGGTGTTCTTCTCATTCTCTGAATGCAGTTACCTCATGAATGAGAACATGTAGAATGTCTAAAGTTACCTGCTGCCTTGTAAAAAAAATCACTTCATCTGCTGATGCTTCGCTACTGTATCCATCATACTCCGCAGACAGAGGGCTATATTTCTGTCTGGTTTCCCAAGTATAGCTCTTTTGTCTAGCGTCGGCCAGCGGCGGTCTGGAGTTGTGTGCTCTGGATAAGGCCTCATGGTACTTGCCCACTGCTTCGTCTTCACTTTCCGAGGATGAGCCACGCTCATCTTTTGTCCATATAGGAATTGTACATTTTATCTTGTGAATTCTTCCTTGTACTGTATCCTGAACCAAGATCTGGAAACCCGCCAACATTTTCAAAACAGAACTTCTTATTAATATAGAGAAAAAGCAGCAGCATCAAGACAATAAACACCCCGACAGCTGACAAAAATCCAACGGCCTCTGGAGAGACTTTTCTAATACAGATGAGCTCATGTACTCCACAGGTTCTTTCTCCACCTTCAATCGCCATGATGTGCTGGCCCTGGGCTGCACCAAGCCCGGGCGGGGGCGGCGGGTCGGCGCGCGGGCGCGGGCCCCCGGGCCAGAGGCGCGGATCCGGGCCGGCCCCGCCGTCGCCGGGCTGCGCGGCCCGCAGGGGAGACACGCGCCGGCCGGGCCCATTTTGCTTTTCCAAATACTTCAGAACTGATCTTCAAGGAGAGGAAGATCTCTACTCTTGAGATATTAGGGGCACTAACAAATTATGTTTTCCTATTACAAATTCTAAAATTCTACTGTTTTAGTCCAATGACTTATCATTTGCAGGCTAATTTTGATGACATGATCTTTAAAGAATAGACATATCTGTAGCTCGCTCCTAACAAACACCTTCTATTTTTGAATTTCCTTTCGGTAGAAATTTTGTTTTCCAGTGTTTTCTTCATGGGTTGTATCTCACCTTTACCTTTTAAGCATGATCCTTTGTCCAGACACCAAGGAGCCCTGGCATTTTATTTTATCAATATCTGGGAACATAGTATTAGTATCTGGGAGACATCTATTTAACCTTTCTAGGGCTGTTGAGGCAGAGATTCCCAAAACATAGATGAGTGCTCTGATGTGCACCTCTGCTTGGATGGCAGCTCCCAGGAGAAACACAGGCTACATCTTCCTCATCATTCATCATATTCTTGATTCTCAGAAGTATAGCTTTCAAGAATTTCCCCTGCTAATGAGTAAATGATCACTGTTTCTGGAAAAAAAAATTCCTGGAAGATGAAATATTCTTGCCTACACAAAAACCAAAACTGTTTTCCACCAGATAAACTGTGTCCATTAATAAATAGAAAGTAAAACTGAATTGATAGAACTTGAACCCCTTGATATGCTGAGAAAAAGTTTTAAGTTTGGGCTCTTCAGTTTCAAAGAGCCCAATGAAGTACAGAACTTAAGCTCAGACTGATGTGGTTTGCTTGAGGTCATGACCGGCATCGTTTCATTTGTAAAGAAGGTAGTTGGTGATCCAGGATAGAGGGGACATATATGTACTTGTGGCTGATTTCCATTTTATGGAAGAAGTCAACACAATATTGTAAAGCAATTATCCTTCAAATAAAAACAAAAAATGTAAATAAAACTGTTGCCTGCATACCCAAGATTCCTATCCTGTCATCCTTGCTAAGCAGAACTCTGAATTTACTTGAAAATTCATCCTTTCCTCAGGTGATTCAGAGTCAATTCTTATTCCATGCATGTGTGCATACCTGCTAATTCATTTTAGTCAACTCCAACTCTTTGTGACACCATGAACTCTAGCCCAGAGTACTTGAATGGGTTGTCATTTCCTCAATTGTTAATAGACTAAGTCAATTATGCAATTTGAATTCCTATATTCAGTTATTTATTGACTACAAAAATGGTAGAAAAGAAAAAATCGAATCCTTGAAGTTGTCAATTAATGACTAAGTCAACTGATTCTTTAGATGTTCTTTTTGGGAATTCATGATATAGGAAATATATACTCCTTTAAGTCATTTTATTACAGGTAATTACTAGATAGTTAACTGCCCATTTAGGCTAAGATAAAAGATTCTGAAATCTGCTTTATGTGTGTTAAATTACTAATTTTTGTGTTGTCCACTGTGAGACTTTGAGAAATTGCTTAACATCTTTAGCCTTCAGCTATTATTTCACACTTTGTCCCCCACTCTTCCCTATTCAACACAAATATATTTCTAGAAGCAACTTGACTTCTTTACTTTGTTTTCTAGGGAAACTTCTTCTCCCAGGCTTTAGCAAGTCTGCAATAAGTGGCAGTGATTGGGAGATGGAAAGTACTATTTATATTCCCTCCATGTAACTGAAAGAGTGAACAGCCTCTAGAATACGAAGATCTCCTTGAGTGAGATTTGTGACTCACTGAATATTCTTCTCCCCTGTTTGAAAAGATAAAGGATGACTTTTCCATCATTCCAACTAAACATAGCCACAAGTTAATGAGATTTAATTGAATGTAGACAGTTTGATCTGAAGTATAGTGAACAGCAATAGATATGATACCAAATAGGTAGAAAATGTTTGACCTTTGATTGTAAATATACCACTAAGTATGTGTTCCTATTCTTGAATATATGTGCTCCTGTGTCACTACTGATAAAACAAGCTCATGTTTATTCTTAGCAATGGGGAAAAATGTGATTTTAGACAGTTGAAAAGCATGTATGTATCAAAAATTTAACAAACATCTTTTCCACAATTTTGTACTCATAATTATATTCAGCTGTCAAGTCAGGCCTAGAGTAACAATAAAGTAACCATATAGCAAGTAACCATTATCATTTTACTTTATATTGCAGAAGCCCACAAAATTAGCATAGATAAAAATCAAATTTACAAATGAAACGTAACATTGAAATGCACTTTGGTGTTCTTCAACCAGTGTAGCTACTTTACATCTTAATGAACATGACATAAAGACATCAAGTCAAAAGGTAAAGTTCAACAACATTCAAATTACAAAAATCCAAAGATAATCACTTCTGAGTTTTATGACTAATCATCCAGTCAAATATATTTTGAAGGTTAAAGTCAATGCTAATGATTTGGTTGATGATTCACAAGTGAATACACAAGTAACAAATATACTAGTTTTTTTATTAGCATTTTTCCTTTGGGCAAGTCAGTAGGCATTTATAAAATTGATCAGAAAAAAAAAATCCTCCTAACTATAAAATGGTACATTATGATCATTGTTATGCGGACTCAGATTTACACAAGTCACATAGACTGTAACTTAAAATAACAGTTTTTGCCTTCTGGGGTAATTCTGTGATTCTATACTAGTGTCACAAAAGATACAACTGCAAATTTATACTTGAATGTTTTCTTAAGAATACACAAATCTGACATTGTGCCAATTGTACCATACATGATATTTGATAATCTAGGACCACTAAATCCATCCTATCACTTTCTTTATTGATGATGGAAAGGATATTCTGTTGACTTGCCTTAACGATCCATGACTCTTAATGAATCAGGAGTCTGCCAGGCATTTGAGTTGGTGAAGGATCTCTTGTTTTGATTCAATATTCTGAAGGTTCTATATAAAAGTAAAAGTAAGAGTTAAAAAAAGAGTATGAGAGTAAAAAAGTAACAGTATGCCATTTTCAGGATTTTACAAATGTGTCTGTGTTACATATTTGCTTAGATTATGTACCGAAGGAAGGATAGTCATTTTGAATATAAGTTCAAAACTAGAATATTCTAAGGCCTTTCTGGAAAATGTGATTTTAGACAGTTGAAAAGCATGTATGTATCAAAAATTTAACAAACATCTTTTCCACAATTTTGTACTCATAATTATATTCAGCTGTCAAGTCAGGCCTAGAGTAACAATAAAGTAACCATATAGCAAGTAACCATTATCATTTTACTTTATATTGCAGAAGCCCACAAAATTAGCATAGATAAAAATCAAATTTACAAATGAAACGTAACATTGAAATGCACTTTGGTGTTCTTCAACCAGTGTAGCTACTTTACATCTTAATGAACATGACATAAAGACATCAAGTCAAAAGGTAAAGTTCAACAACATTCAAATTACAAAAATCCAAAGATAATCACTTCTGAGTTTTATGACTAATCATCCAGTCAAATATATTTTGAAGGTTAAAGTCAATGCTAATGATTTGGTTGATGATTCACAAGTGAATACACAAGTAACAAATATACTAGTTTTTTATTAGCATTTTCCTTTGGGCAAGTCAGTAGGCATTTATAAAATTGATCAGAAAAAAAAAATCCTCCTAACTATAAAATGGTACATTATGATCATTGTTATGCGGACTCAGATTTACACAAGTCACATAGACTGTAACTTAAAATAACAGTTTTTGCCTTCTGGGGTAATTCTGTGATTCTATACTAGTGTCACAAAAGATACAACTGCAAATTTATACTTGAATGTTTTCTTAAGAATACACAAATCTGACATTGTGCCAATTGTACCATACATGATATTTGATAATCTAGGACCACTAAATCCATCCTATCACTTTCTTTATTGATGATGGAAAGGATATTCTGTTGACTTGCCTTAACGATCCATGACTCTTAATGAATCAGGAGTCTGCCAGGCATTTGAGTTGGTGAAGGATCTCTTGTTTTGATTCAATATTCTGAAGGTTCTATATAAAAGTAAAAGTAAGAGTTAAAAAAAGAGTATGAGAGTAAAAAAGTAACAGTATGCCATTTTCAGGATTTTACAAATGTGTCTGTGTTACATATTTGCTTAGATTATGTACCGGGAAGGGAAGGATAGTCATTTTTGAATATAAGTTCAAAAACTAGAATATTCTAAGGCCTTTCTAAGTATTATGCATCTAACTATATCTCCAAGTAACAATTTTCAAAAGGAAAATCTTTTTTTCTCAAATATATAAATTTTAGCTTTTGATTTTACTGCAAATTTGTTTGAAGATTTAGGGCTGTTTTAATTTAGTATAACACGAAACAAAGGCAAAACTTTAACCTTCGCTGCATACAGAAAAATGTCCATATGGATTGGATCAGCCCACCAAGTGAGCGTTTTCATGAAGAAGGAATTATTGATCTCCAGTGTGAGGTGACACAGGCTTTGTAGCTACTGACGCCTCTGTTTTGTTTTATTCCTTCTTTCCATGATGAATTTTGCTTTTGTCATTTCTTAACACTGGGTCTGGATCTTTCAGATCCATGTAAGAATCAATTTTAAATTCTATGAAAAATAAGTCATAAATAAATATAAAATAATGACATAACACAGTTATAACATTATAATATATACTATAATACATAAGTATTATTAATATTTATCTATTATTATATTAATATTTATATGTAAATAATAATATCATATAGAATAATACAATTTTGATGTTCCTAATGTGAATGATTTGCTTTTAAATAAAAAATACAGTCAATTCAAGATTTTTGCTTATAACATTCCCATGATCCATTAAAGGAATGAACATGTCTTTCCAAGCAGGCAAGACAAGAGAAGTAACAGCCAAGGAAACTTTGAATAGTCAAAGGTCTTATTTGCCTAATGCACAGGAGTAGTCCGTAAAAAGTACCCTAGACCCGGGTGGCAGAGGTGAAGTTTATACATTAAGTGTGCAGCTAAAAAGTAAAGACTGAGGACCTACACGTTTTTTGCTAAGCTGGAAAGTTTTTTTGTGCTTCTCTCAAACAATACCTCTGTGATGGAATATCTAGGGAGATCTAGCAACTGAACCATGCTTTCAAACATTTTAAGCCAAGTAAAGGAAAATTTAATAAATTCCAAATGGTTTTCCTCCCTTGAAATTGACTCTGATTCTTTGGCCTTTAAACTATATCTTGGAACTCAAGAAATCTCTTTTCATACAAAAAAAGCTTATAAAGTCTTGGAGAAAAATTCTTTTGTACTGATACTGGCCAGCATCAGATTAAATGGTTAGCAGAAATGGATTCAACAGGGGAATATGTTTAGCAGGGATTACATTTAAAAATAAGTAAGCTTGAATGTCTCTAGACAGAGTATACACTCATCACATGTCTGACCCCTTGGTATAACCACACACCTCCCCATTAAGCCTTGCACTTGATCTGACTGGTCATGGAGTCCTTGGAGTCTGGGGAGGTAGAGGTGCACCACCAAGTGCACCATCAAGTTTACTGAATCTTCTTCTCTGAGCATTGTGACATAATTGTCTACTACCTTTGCTGCCCTCAGGCCTAATCTTAGTAATAAATATATTTTAGATGTGTGCAAATAATATATACACATATAACATATATGTATATGCGTACACTTAATATTTTTTTCTCATTAACATTTAGGATATATATTTTTTTCTCATTAAAATTTAGGATAGTCAAATTATACAAACATACACACATTTGTATCATGAATAAAACCTTCACTTATAGCTCAGCTGGTAAAGAATTCATCTGCAATGAAGGAGACCTGGGCTCGATTGATCCCTGGGTTGGGAAAATCCCCCGGAGAAGGGAAAGGTTACCCACTCCAGTGTTTTTGCCTGGAGAATTCCATGGCTCATTCATGGGTCTCTGAGGGTCAGACATGTCTGAGGGACTTTCATTTCACCATGAATAAGCAAATGAACATCATTGATATGTAAATATTAATTATGTCACTTATTATTGCTTACTACTTATTTATTAGTCTATTATGTTCATTAAAAGTAAGCAACTGAACATGTAGTTTGTATCTATTTGTGCATGGTAAATAAGAAAAAATGCAAACCTTAGTCATTTAGATATCTATAATTGATATGTCTTTAATCTAAGGTCTCACATGAACAATGAAGGCAGTCAAGGAAGGAGAAGATTTGGAAAAAGTAAGTTAAGTTAGGCAATAGGCATAAGTCCTTTTAAGGGCACCTGAGTACACATCATTTCATACCTCACTTAATAAGTATGTATCAAAATATGGCTACAACTTATTAGCATATAAGAAATTAGAGTAGAGGCTAAATCTTCAGACAAATTTAAAGTGTATAAAGCAAACAGTAGGTCCATTATCTGAGTTGATTGATCCTGCAAGAGATCTGAATAAGGAATGCATAAAAGTTCAATTTGGACTATGTAGGAAAATCAGGGGGAAAATTGTTAGCTGTATAATCAGAAGAACAGTGTGCATGTGATTACAAAATGCAATGTGAATCATCTACTCTGATCACATTTCCCTTACACATGAAGACAGAGTAGGTAATGTTTTCATGGACCCATCCCCAAATTCCCTGTGCCTTAAGGGTGAAGGATTCCTTCCCAGCCTCAGGTAAGCACTGCTATTAGGACATGTGGTTTCACAGGGCTGGGCGCCTTATGGCCCTTTCCTTTTGAGTTGCATCCAGTTACCTCAGTTTCACCATCACCAAGAGAAGGATTCCACAGGCAACCATCATACACATGACAGCATAGATGACTTCTCCTAGAAGCAAAAGATATTTTAGAAGTAAAAGATATTTTAAAAGTACTGCACTTTTTGAAGGAATAAATACTAAAGATATTTGAGAGGATGGATTTTGAGTATCTGTGCTGCCATAGCGAGCACTAGAAGACAGATTTTTTACCGACCATTGAAGAGAGCATGAAATCTACCAAGAGTGATTTCCTTTGCATGTTTTCCTTTATGCAATGTGGCGCCTTTAACATAAGACAGGCTCGGATAATCTGAAAGAAAACAATAAAAATGAGATCAAAGTGTTTCAAAGTTATACATTATTTTTATCCCCTGGGTTGTAATTTGCTTTGTAACAATTTATTTTTATGACATTATTTTAATAAAATATTAATATGATAAATTTGGGTGATGGGGGAACACATTTATTCAATTCTAACAGGTTTTTTACACTTTAATCAGATAGCCCTATAATATAAGTTATCTTTTTAAAACCATGACTAGAAAAATCATTACATTTTGGAAATATTTTAGTTCAAATTCTGCCTTTAATCTAAGGTCTCACATGAACAATGAAGGCAGTCAAGGAAGGAGAAGATTTGGAAAAAGTAAGTTAAGTTAGGCAATAGGCATAAGTCCTTTTAAGGGCACCTGAGTACACATCATTTCATACCTCACTTAATAAGTATGTATCAAAATATGGCTACAACTTATTAGCATATAAGAAATTAGAGTAGAGGCTAAATCTTCAGACAAATTTAAAGTGTATAAAGCAAACAGTAGGTCCATTATCTGAGTTGATTGATCCTGCAAGAGATCTGAATAAGGAATGCATAAAAGTTCAATTTGGACTATGTAGGAAAATCAGGGGGAAAATTGTTAGCTGTATAATCAGAAGAACAGTGTGCATGTGATTACAAAATGCAATGTGAATCATCTACTCTGATCACATTTCCCTTACACATGAAGACAGAGTAGGTAATGTTTTCATGGACCCATCCCCAAATTCCCTGTGCCTTAAGGGTGAAGGATTCCTTCCCAGCCTCAGGTAAGCACTGCTATTAGGACATGTGGTTTCACAGGGCTGGGCGCCTTATGGCCCTTTCCTTTTGAGTTGCATCCAGTTACCTCAGTTTCACCATCACCAAGAGAAGGATTCCACAGGCAACCATCATACACATGACAGCATAGATGACTTCTCCTAGAAGCAAAAGATATTTTAGAAGTAAAAGATATTTTAAAAGTACTGCACTTTTTGAAGGAATAAATACTAAAGATATTTGAGAGGATGGATTTTGAGTATCTGTGCTGCCATAGCGAGCACTAGAAGACAGATTTTTTACCGACCATTGAAGAGAGCATGAAATCTACCAAGAGTGATTTCCTTTGCATGTTTTCCTTTATGCAATGTGGCGCCTTTAACATAAGACAGGCTCGGATAATCTGAAAGAAAACAATAAAAATGAGATCAAAGTGTTTCAAAGTTATACATTATTTTTATCCCCTGGGTTGTAATTTGCTTTGTAACAATTTATTTTTATGACATTATTTTAATAAAATATTAATATGATAAATTTGGGTGATGGGGGAACACATTTATTCAATTCTAACAGGTTTTTTTTTACACTTTAATCAGATAGCCCTATAATATAAGTTATCTTTTTTAAAACCATGACTAGAAAAATCATTACATTTTGGAATATAGTTCATTTTGCATTGTACATAGACTAGGAAAAGAACATGGTAATTTAAAGCTGCCCATTAGGATACTGAAAAAGATTCACTCTTTGCAAGAGTTATTGCTTGTGTATTTATGGATTCTTAGAGTACCTACGGGTGAGTCTCTAAACCAACCATTCTGCTCTCCTCTTTACCTCTCTAAATGTCTCAATATCCAGCTTTGCTTATTCCCCTGTTCTATCTCCCTTTTTGATGCCCCTCACATTCCATTGGCCTTACCTGTGTTGGCCTTTTATGTAAGGGGTCCTCTTAGCCAATTCATGGGCCTCTTCTTCCAGACATAGTGTCCTAAACACATTCCACCCACATTGCACAACTCATAAGACAAGGAGATGCAATCCTTGGATTTAACTGGTAGCATTTATTGATAACTTTGAAGTGAAATCACCCCTAGTTTTGATTCAAATCAAAATAAACATGAATGTCAAACTTACTGATACCTCAGTAACTGATTTCGTTAATGATCACGATTCAGGTGGGTTTTAATGCTTAATTTTTTAAAAAGAGGCAACTGAGATAAAGCCTCTACTTGAGAGAGGTTTTGCTATCCTTTGTCATAGATGTTTCACACGTTTTGAGACCTGTAAGTCTGAGTGGACAATTTTTTGCAGAAGTAAGTGTATCAAATAAGATGTCATAGTGACAACTAGTGACAAAAGGCTCTGAGTAGGAAAGGAAAGTATGTTAACCAACAGTTCCATTCAGGCTTTCTCACCCCAGGGCTGATGTTGTCAGGAGCCAGCTCCTTGGAACCAAGGTTTGAGGTCTACCTCGAATAATGGGGACCACACTGTTTCAGATCAGTGCTAAGCTCTCAGGGTGAGTCCAGGAGAAGCAGCCTAACATAAGAGCTAGAAAGGTACCTCAGGACTTTGTTACTGAAAACTCCTTCTCAAGGAACTTGACCTCTTCACAGTTGTGGCAATTTTAGTTCAAATTATTTTAATCCCCAACTCATATATCAAATTATCATCTATTTATTAAAGTCTGACATTCTTAGGAGTGAAAATTCAACCTCTTCTGAATGTAAAAGCAATAACTGTAGAACTTGTGATTTTTATTTCAATTTTGTGGTCATAAAATAATTCTGGTATTCGCTAGAAAATCAGAATGGAAAAACTGAGCTATTTCAAATAATATCATTTTTATAACAGTGGTCCTTTTTTGCAGAATGATTAATGTCAATCAAGTTAAACACACAAAGTTTTAATG